>CM069859.1:75191863-75896863 GCA_036172795.1 Pelodytes ibericus
GTGCATTTTTGATTGGTTGAAAAAAAAAAACTGTTTGGAGGGAAAAGGTTTGCAAGGCTGTTTGCAATCAGTTAATTAACCTTCTCTGGGAGTCTCTTTACTTTGAAGGCCATTTAACTGGAAGGAGCAGGCGAATAGTGAGCCAGGCGAATACAAGGGAGCAGCTTCTAAAGTGAAAAAAGCTTCTTAAGTGTGGGAGTTAGAAGCAAAGAAGGAAAGTATATTTGGATTTTTACTGCAAGGGGAGCACTGTTTATTTTGTGTGCATTTTTGATAAAGATTGGTTGAAAAAAAAAAACTGTTTGGAGGGAAAAGGTTTGCAAGGCTGTTTGCAATCAGTTAATAAACCTTCTCTGGGAGTCTCTTTACTTTGAAGGCCATTTAACTGGAAGGAGCAGGCGAATAGTGAGCCAGGCGAATACAAGGGAGCAGCTTCTAAAGTGAAAAAAGCTTCTTAAGTGTGGGAGTTAGAAGCAAAGAAGGAAAGTATATTTGGATTTTTACTGCAAGGGGAGCACTGTTTATTTTGTGTGCATTTTTGATTGGTTGAAAAAAAAAAACTGTTTGGAGGGAAAAGGTTTGCAAGGCTGTTTGCAATCAGTTAATTAACCTTCTCTGGGAGTCTCTTTACTTTGAAGGCCATTTAACTGGAAGGAGCAGGCGAATAGTGAGCCAGGCGAATACAAGGGAGCAGCTTCTAAAGTGAAAAAAGCTTCTTAAGTGTGGGAGTTAGAAGCAAAGAAGGAAAGTATATTTGGATTTTTACTGCAAGGGGAGCACTGTTTATTTTGTGTGCATTTTTGATAAAGATTGGTTGAAAAAAAAAAACTGTTTGGAGGGAAAAGGTTTGCAAGGCTGTTTGCAATCAGTTAATAAACCTTCTCTGGGAGTCTCTTTACTTTGAAGGCCATTTAACTGGAAGGAGCAGGCGAATAGTGAGCCAGGCGAATACAAGGGAGCAGCTTCTAAAGTGAAAAAAGCTTCTTAAGTGTGGGAGTTAGAAGCAAAGAAGGAAAGTATATTTGGATTTTTACTGCAAGGGGAGCACTGTTTATTTTGTGTGCATTTTTGATTGGTTGAAAAAAAAAAACTGTTTGGAGGGAAAAGGTTTGCAAGGCTGTTTGCAATCAGTTAATTAACCTTCTCTGGGAGTCTCTTTACTTTGAAGGCCATTTAACTGGAAGGAGCAGGCGAATAGTGAGCCAGGCGAATACAAGGGAGCAGCTTCTAAAGTGAAAAAAGCTTCTTAAGTGTGGGAGTTAGAAGCAAAGAAGGAAAGTATATTTGGATTTTTACTGCAAGGGGAGCACTGTTTATTTTGTGTGCATTTTTGATTGGTTGAAAAAAAAAAACTGTTTGGAGGGAAAAGGTTTGCAAGGCTGTTTGCAATCAGTTAATTAACCTTCTCTGGGAGTCTCTTTACTTTGAAGGCCATTTAACTGGAAGGAGCAGGCGAATAGTGAGCCAGGCGAATACAAGGGAGCAGCTTCTAAAGTGAAAAAAGCTTCTTAAGTGTGGGAGTTAGAAGCAAAGAAGGAAAGTATATTTGGATTTTTACTGCAAGGGGAGCACTGTTTATTTTGTGTGCATTTTTGATTGGTTGAAAAAAAAAAACTGTTTGGAGGGAAAAGGTTTGCAAGGCTGTTTGCAATCAGTTAATTAACCTTCTCTGGGAGTCTCTTTACTTTGAAGGCCATTTAACTGGAAGGAGCAGGCGAATAGTGAGCCAGGCGAATACAAGGGAGCAGCTTCTAAAGTGAAAAAAGCTTCTTAAGTGTGGGAGTTAGAAGCAAAGAAGGAAAGTATATTTGGATTTTTACTGCAAGGGGAGCACTGTTTATTTTGTGTGCATTTTTGATTGGTTGAAAAAAAAAAACTGTTTGGAGGGAAAAGGTTTGCAAGGCTGTTTGCAATCAGTTAATTAACCTTCTCTGGGAGTCTCTTTACTTTGAAGGCCATTTAACTGGAAGGAGCAGGCGAATAGTGAGCCAGGCGAATACAAGGGAGCAGCTTCTAAAGTGAAAAAAGCTTCTTAAGTGTGGGAGTTAGAAGCAAAGAAGGAGTTAAAAGGAAAGAAGGAGGGTAAAGTATAAATCTTTTATTTTATTCTATTTTTAATTTTGTGGTTTACACTAGAGAGCATGTTGGACAATGCCACTAAGTGCATGTCTTGCAGCATGTATGCGGTCTTGGAGCAAGTTCCCCAGGGTCCATACCACTGCTGCAGATGTGAGCAGGTTGCTGCTTTGGAAAATATAATATTAGATCTAAAGAGGCAACTGGCAACACTTAGGGACATAAGCAACATGGAGCGGAGTTTACTGCTCACAGAGCAGGCATTGGCTGGGGCCAGTGTAGAGGAGGGTGATGATGGAGGGGAAGAGGTTTCTAGGGCAGAGAGCTGGGTTAGTTGTGTAAGGGGCAGTAGGGGTCGGAGAGCTAGGGAGGCTTGTTCTGAGCTGGTTCACCCCAACATGTTTGCCAGCTTGTGTGAGGATGCTGGGGGGATTAGCTCAGAAGAGGCATTTCTGGGGCAGGCGGACTCTCCTAGCAGCCAGGTGAGTAGCCTCTCCAGCGCAGTTGGGAGCCAGGACACTAGGAAGGCTAGACAGGTTGTGGTGGTAGGGGATTCTATTATTAGGAAGGTAGATAGGGTAATCTGTCGCCAGGACCCCGAATGCCGAACTGTATGTTGTCTCCCGGGTGCTCGGGTTCGGCATGTTGCGGAACGGGTAGGCAGATTATTGGGAGGGGCTGGGCATGATCCAGCGGTCATAGTACACATTGGTACTAATGACAAAGTAAATGGTAGGTGGGGGGTCCTTAAAAATGATTTTAGGGAACTAGGAAAGAAGCTAAAGGAAAGGACCTCCAAGGTAATATTCTCGGAAATATTACCAGTACCACGCGCTACGTCAGGGAGACAGCGGGAGCTTAGGGAGATTAATGCGTGGTTGCGAAGGTGGTGCAAGCAAGAGGGATTTGGGTTCTTGGAGCACTGGGCAGACTTTGCAGTCGGCTACAGACTCTTTGGACGGGATGGGCTGCACCTCAATGATGAGGGGGCTGCAGTATTAGGGGCGAGGATGGCTAGAGGATTAGATGAGCTTTTAAACTAAGCTCTGGGGGGGAGGGTCAAGATCAAAAAGAAGCAATGGTAGCTAGGGTAGATTGGAAGGTGGGTCTAGCTATGGGAGAGGAGGAAAGCAGTGGTGGGGTTAACATAGACCAAAGGGAGGTCCATATAATTAAACCTGCACACATTAAGTGTTTGTCAACTAAACAGAAAATGGGTAGTAATCTCAAATGTCTTTTAGCAAATGCAAGAAGCTTGACAAACAAAATGGGTGAGCTGGAGATACTGGTAAGTGCTGAACAGTATGATTTAATCGGAATCACAGAAACGTGGTGGGATGAGACCCACGACTGGTCAGTTAATTTACAAGGTTACTCACTTTTTAGAAAGGACAGAGTAAATAGAAAAGGGGGAGGGATTTGTCTGTATGTAAATCCTAAATTAAATCCCAGTATTAAAGAAGGTGTACATGATGTAACTGGAACTGATGTGGAGACACTGTGGGTGGAGATTAGCTTAGACGCTAAAAAGAATCGCACATTACTTGTAGGTGTATGCTACAAGCCACCAAATATTAGCATTGATGGAGAAGATCAGCTTTTATTACAAATTGAAAAGGCTGCAAATATGAATGAAGTTCTAATCATGGGAGATTTTAATTACCCAGATATAGATTGGAAGTGTGGCACAACTAGTTCAGCTAGGGGCAGCAAGTTTCTGGACCTGCTTAATAACAAATTTATGGCACAATTAGTAGACACCCCAACTAGAATGGATGCCTGTCTGGATTTGGTAATAACAAACAATGAGGAGCTTATCTCAAACATCCAAATAAGAGAACACTTGGGGAATAGTGACCATAATATGGTCTCATTTGAGATTAATGCAAAAAAGCAAATTGGTAAATACACCACCAAAACACTTAATTTTAGAAGGGCTAACTTTGATGGACTAAGGGCATCGATTGAACATTTAGACTGGGAACGATTGTTTTCTGGACTAAACACAGAAGACAAGTGGAATGCCTTTAAGCACACATTACAAAAGTACACATCCCAATATATACCTTTGGGAAACAAATGCAAAAGACACAAATCAAAACCAATGTGGCTTACAGGTAACGTGAAACAGGAAGTACAAAACAAGAAAATGGCATTCAAACATTATAAAAACACGGGATCAGCATTATCATTTATAGAGTACAAAGAGGCCAACAAAGCCTGCAAAAAGGCAATTAAAATGGCTAAATTGGAAAATGAGAAAAGGGTTGCCAAGGAGAGTAAAACTAACCCCAAAATGTTTTATAAATATATAAATGGAAAAAAGCTAAAGAGGGAAAATGTTGGGCCCTTGTTATCCCAAATGGGAAATTTGGTAAGTGATGACAGAGAGAAAGCAGACATTTTAAATACTTTTTTTTCTTCTGTTTATACTAAGGAAGAGCAGATGGACGAGCCCCTGCTACAGGAAGTTATGGGACATTCGCCGCAAACATGGGATTGGCTGACACAGGAAAAAGTGCTTAAGCAATTACACTCTGTTAAGATAGACAAGGCCCCAGGACCAGATGGTATACACCCAAGGGTACTTAGAGAGTTAAGCATAATTCTGGCCAGGCCACTATTCATGATCTTTAGGGATTCATTCAGTTCAGGTACAGTGCCAACAGACTGGCGAAAGGCGGATGTCATTCCAATATTTAAAAAGGGATCAAAATCTCTGCCAGGTAATTATAGGCCAGTGAGCTTGACATCTGTAGTGGGGAAACTATTTGAAGGATTGCTAAAGGTATACACTCAAGAATACATCTTGAACCAGAATATAATTAGTAAAAGTCAACATGGTTTTGTGAAAGACAGGTCTTGTCAAACAAACTTAATAACATTCTATGAAGAAGTCAGTAAAAATATAGATCTAGGCGTGGCAGTTGATGTGATCTATTTGGATTTTGCGAAAGCATTTGATACAGTTCCACACAAAAGGTTACTCTACAAATTGAGAGAAATAGGTTTGGGGGCAAATGTGTGTATGTGGATTGAAAATTGGCTAAAAGATAGAACACAAAGGGTTGTTGTAAATGGAAAATTCTCAAATTGGACAAGGGTATTAAGCGGAGTACCTCAGGGGTCTGTTTTGGGCCCTCTTCTTTTTAATTTGTTTATTAATGATCTGCCACATTGTGCTGAGAGCCATGTCTCCGTGTTTGCGGACGACACTAAATTAGGTAAGGCAATAAAGACTAATCTTGATGTTTTTTCTTTACAGGAAGATTTGGACAGAGTGGGGGACTGGGCAGTAAAGTGGCAAATGAGGTTCAATATAGACAAATGTAAAGTTATGCATTATGGGAAAAATAATAACAAAGCAACATATACGTTAAATGGTTTTTCCCTAGGAAAAACTACTAATGAAAAGGATTTAGGAATAATTATAGACAACAAACTTGGCAACAGTGCCCAATGCCAGTCAGCAGCTGCAAGGGCCAATAAGATATTGGCATGTATAAAACGAGGTATAGATTCACGGGAGGAGGATATCATCTTGCCTCTTTACAAATCAATGGTAAGACCTCACCTTGAATATGCAGTACAGTTCTGGGCACCAGTCCTTAAAATGATATTAAGGAACTAGAAAAAGTGCAAAGGAGAGCTACAAAATTAATAAGGGGTTTGGAGGATCTTAGTTATGAAGAGAGACTTAAAAAATTGAATTTATATACGTTAGAAAAAAGGCGTCTCAGAGGGGATATGATAACATTATATAAATATTTGCAGGGCCAATATAAAGAGCTCTCCAGTGACCTGTTCATTAACAGAAAGGTACAGAGAACAAGAGGTCACCCCCTCAGACTGGAAGAGCAAAGATTTCATAGACAGCAAAGGAAGGGATTCTTTACGGTTAGGACAATAAAGTTATGGAACTCACTGCCAAGAGAGGTAGTGCTAGCAACCACAATAGATGCATTTAAAAATGGTTTGGATGTTTTTTTAGGAAAGCAGAACATACAGGGCTATTAATAATAGAATAAGCATTAATAAAAGAGCTTATTGATCCAAGGAGAAATCTGATTGCCTCTTGGAGTCAAGAAGGAATTTTTTCCCCCAGGAGGCAAAATTCGAAATAGCTTCCTTAGGGGTTTTTTGCCTTCTTTTGGATCAAAAGCTGTAATGATAGGTAGAAGGGTTGAACTTGATGGACTTGTGTCTTTTTTCAACCTAAATTACTATGTTACTATGTAAAGTACACCATTTAAAAATAACATTTAAATACATCAATTATTTGATACAATAAAAAACTATTTACATGCAACAATTCACTGAATCATTTAAATATTTTGAGGAATGCGTCATCTTGCTTAGAGTTATTTGGAACAAACAGTACCCAATGCATTGCGCTCATCAAGAAAAGGAGAAAAACAACTTTCACACCACTTCTGCTATAGGAGTGTTACTGTGATAACCATCGGCCAATTAATATGCCACAGCCATCCAAGCATGTTACCTATATTACTACTACCAGGTGTTTGACCTTTTAGCCTTTTAATAATAAAATAATAATAACTGCTTTGCACCTTTGAACATTCTACACTCTAGCTCCCTTGACCTACACTGTCTTCTGGAATCCTGACCCTTAACTTGGCTCTTTGACTATGATTCAACATCAAGCTCCACTATGATCCAACACCATCTTCTGGTCACCCATCCTTAAAGTTATCACAGGGAGAGAGTTCTGTTCTCTATTGTCAGTTCTCTTCCCTCTGTACTGTCTCAGCAAGACCAAGAGTGGTTTCACTGCAACTGGGCTCCTCTCCTTCAAACCGTGAGTACCAACGTTACAGTTAAATCCTCAGAATAAAAGGGATCCCATAACAAGGTAACGATGACCTTTTCATATCAAGGATCATAAAAAATTATGGTTATATTGGAAAGGACTTTCTTCAGTTTATTATTATTCAGACCTCTTACAGACTCCCTTTATGCAGTAAACACAGTCCGGGAACAT
This sequence comes from Pelodytes ibericus, assembly GCA_036172795.1. Lineage (NCBI taxonomy): Eukaryota > Metazoa > Chordata > Amphibia > Anura > Pelodytidae > Pelodytes > Pelodytes ibericus. The sequence continues at coordinate 75,198,942 of CM069859.1, forward strand.
GTATTGTTGCACTTATAAATCAGTGTGAATGCCCATTCTCTTCATGGACTTTCAACTTTGTAGTTCCAGCTGAAATCACACGATAGGCTGTCACATTGACTGGATGTGTCAGAGAGGCCCTATGCAAACATGGCTGAAATGACTGCAGTACATGTCAAGGACTTCCAATGTCATTAACTGGACTTTTAGCCATTTCTTCATTTTACTAGCACTAATACAAATGTTTCATGCTATTTTAAGATCTTTAGCAAACATCTCACATGTAATGTATTGAAGGGCATTTGCTCAGAGCAAAATAATTGTGACCAATAAGCATGAACCTAAACCTATACTTTTTCATGTGGTATCTGAGGTGTTAGCAAACACAAATCTACAAACAAAACAAGCTAGAAGGCCTGCTTTTCCCATATACATCACATATTCACTGTGCTGTCAGCACTGCAAAGGATAATGGGTAGGCATGTGCAAATCCAGTCAACAATGATCACTTTTTGCTTCTTAATACATTTTAAACATGGAACATATGCATGCTGTATAAAACCTTTTTTACTCCAAAATTATATATAACATTTGTCAACAGAATCATTCTGAACATTTATTTTGTCCCAATTTCTACCTGCTATTAAAACCACATATCCTATTTGGTCCTTGGCAGTAGTAGGGTGGAATTTTTTTTTAGTAACCAGACCTTTCATAGCAAAAAATTTAAACCAAGCATATCTAGTCACTGTCACACAAAAACTCACAGAAGAACAAGTAAATTCAAGGTATTTTCATAAACAGCAGATTTTTACACAAAATTTTAAACACATTTTTCTCTTACTTCACTTGGAAAAACTCTGTCCTTTAGACTTTGATACTCCTTCAGGCACACTTCTACCCTACATCTTCCATGCTGTCATCATATGAAAAATATAATCACAGTGAGGAAACAAATTTCCTTTTTTGATAAGTCATGATAAGAGATGCTACTTGCACAGATAGTACCTCCACTCACTTTTGCAACAATTCAACAAGTCCCCCTACCCTGCCACCCCTGGACTTGCTCCAGCACCCACTTTGCTCCCATCTCACTTACCCCCAACACCCATATTTTCACTTACAAGACTTTCCCCAGTAGCCAGCATCTAGATTTGCACACACACACATAATTTACCATAGCACCCACTTAGGAATTATGACATACCCCACTACCAAGATTTGAACTCATGGGGCTTACCCTAGCAGCCAGAAGTACGTTTTGCACTCAGAAGTTGCCCCAACACCCACTTTGATCTGAACTTACCCCAACACCTGAATATTCACTCAAGACTTGCACCAGCACAAACTTTGTACCAACTTTGCACCCAGGCTTGCTCCAGCACCCACTTTGCGCTCACATGACTGACCCCATCACCCAGATTTGTTCTCACAGGGCTATACACCACTGAAAAATACCAATTTAAATATCACAGATGTTGGGTCTCTTGCTGCTTTAACATAACTGAAAATTAGTGAGATGTCATAGCTTGACTGTGTAGGTATTATTCTGCATTGAAGTATTTGACTTGATATTTCACATGTGAAAAATCTCACTCCTGTAAGTGTCATTAGTATAGTTAATTGAACTGTGAGATGACATGTGTGGACAGTATTAAGCATTTTTTCCTGTACTGCTATGAATTTTATACGGTGATAAAAAATACATTACAAAGCATTTTTTAAAAACATTTTCAAGAAAGCACTTTCATGGATAATAAAAGGATATATTTGTCACTCTCTGCATTGCATCAGTGAGATCATTTTATTTGTTGGAAGCAGTGGAATTTTGCCAGCCCCTTTAGTGTCACTTAATAATATATACTTTGTGTTTCCTGGAACAAAAGAATCTTTGTGGTCCAAAACTGCTGTGTTTTCATTTTTCAAGAGCAGACAGAAAATAGACTATTTTGTCAAATTATATTCTCCTAAAAGAAAATCAGACATATAAAAGATGCTTTTTGAATGAAACGAAATATATGGCAACTATGTTTCTTTCTGTCCTTTAGAATAATGACTGGCCACCCTGGAACATACTGAACTGGTATTGAGTGCTTTCTAACTATAGAGGTGTACATGAGTTGTGTATTTTGTTTGTTGATCAGTAGCTCAACCCCCACAGACTGAAATGTCTAAATATGTAATGCCATAGACAATGGTAGATAAATATATATTCACTGCCATGTTTTCCTGGGATTATTTTTACCCAAATGTTCTCTGCTTTTACACTGTTCTTACCTACCATCCTATTTCCTGTAATATTATCTTGCCACCACCTCTTCTTTTCCATTATCTTTGCTAACTTTATTTTTCCATTATAGTACCCTCTTTCTTCATGTTATCACCTCTTTTCACATTAAGTTTTCCCTATTTCATTGCCATTGCTATTGTTATTTATTTAAAACATACAAATACTAATATGTAACATAGTACATTAGATATATTGATATCAGCTACAGCAATTCCTAGTGCTGTACTACGATATAGGACATCGAGATTGTGAAGCATCATGTTGACTTACCTACCTTATCACAGTACAGTGTTGGACCTTGGCAAGAAAATGTTTCACAGCAGAGATGCACAGACCTTGCCTACATAATCTTTCCTGTCCTGGTGCTAGGTTTTGCTATGTTTTTTATTTTTATCTAACTATTCTGTTTCTATGTCACTTTTTTATTGTTCATGTATTTTGATGTCATGTCATTACCTATTCTGCTAATGTTTATAGCAATTGGATATGGTAGTGTGAATGTTGATCATGTGCCTTAGCATCTCAGCAGCCATGTTATCCTATGCCAACCATGTTTCACTGTGTATGCAAGGTTTAAGTGTGGACATGCTGTTTGCTCCAAGTTGTTTATGAGAAACTGGTTCTTTCTCTTCAAGGCTCACAATGGCATAGGTGCAGGGGTCGCAGCTGCGACCAGGCAAGTCACAGGGGGCCCTGTCGACCCCTGGGAAAAAAATGTACAAAAAAAAAAACGGGGCCAAACGGGGCAGGACCATTCATTCTTGGGGCCCAAAGCAGCTGCCCGGTGGGCCCCCACTGCCCATGTGACTATCTCACACTGAGACAGCCATGATCGGGAAGCAGCCATCAGTCTACATGAACCAGACTCAGACCCGGCTCTTAGTTACAGCCACTGGAAATGACAACATCATATCCGGCGGCTGCATTTCCTGCACGCAGCGTAACACTTCGGATGAGACGGTCGGACACGACCAGCATCTGTGTAAGTACTGGGGAAAGGGGGAGGAGGGGGTTTTAATTGGCATTTAACGAGCAAATGATGGGCAAAAGAAGGGCAAAATAACATTGGCAAATGAATGGTAAAATAATACTGGCATATTAATGGCAAAATAAAACATGGAGGTGTAAGAATTGCAACTTACCTAACACCCGTTGCCTGTCTCACTCGCGGGTAGCAGGGAAGCATTCTCGGGCTTCTGCTTCTTCCGTCCTCCTTGCAGTTTCTGTGAGATGTCGCTCCATCTGCAAACTCTCCTCTAAGCCGTGCGCCCAAAAAACAAAAAAGATATACTGTTAAGCATTACCGTGTTAACTCATACGTCATAGCCATGCCCCCCTCTTGCACTATATAAGCCCCACAGGCTCCCTGGTTAATTGCTCAGAGTTACTGTGCTTTCCTAGTGTTAAGAGTGCTTGGAGACTGAACCTAAGTATTATAGTTCCTGGCTATTGACCCCTGGCTCCTCCATTGACTCCTCTACCTTCTGACATCCTGACCCTGGCTCCTCCATTGACTCCTCTACCTTCTGACATCCTGACCCTGGCTCCTCCTTTGGCTCCTCTACCTTCTGGCATCCTGACCCAGGCTCCTTATTTGACTCTTCTACTTTCTGGCATCCTGACCTCAGTCTTCGTCCTCAACCTTGTGATATTCTGGAATCCTGACATCTGCCTGTGTACCCCAACTCTGAATTTCGTATTGATAACTTCAAGTCATGATCTACTCAAGTCATCTTAAAATCACCCATGCTCGCAGACACCCCTGTGGGAGATTCTCTTATCAACTGCAGTCCTCCTCCTGGTGTGCTGTTTAAGCAAGTGTGGTTCCTTAGCATCTGGGTTCCTTCCACATCTAAATGTGAGTACAAACCCAACAGGAGGAGACGGCCAGGTGAGTAATGGGAAAGGGGGGAGGAGGGTGGTGTATTAATAGACAAATTGTGGCATATTAATGGGCGGGCTAATAGTGGCACAGAAATGGGAAATTGGCTGTGGCATATTGGTAATCTGGCTGTGGCATATTTATGGGCAGTTTAATAGTGGCATATTAATTGGGAAAATGGTTGTGGCATATTAATTGGCAATCTGAATGTCTGGCTGTGGAATATTAATGGGCAGGGTAATCGTGGCATAGTGAGAAAATTGGCTGTAGCATATTAATGGACAAATTGGCTGTGGCCAAAGTGATACTATGGCATGTTCTGTGGGGCAAAATAACATGTACTATGGGGGAAAGTGACACCGTGGCATGTTCTGCAGGGGAAGTTCAGTGGGACAAAGTGGTGGGCAAACTGACACTGTGGCATGCCAAATCGTGTGGGTGCAATATGAGTACAAGCCAAGTGCTGTGGGTATTGTATGGTTCTGTGTTAAGTCCTTTAGGAGCAATGTGGGTTCAGAAGAACATAATAAAAATAAGAAATTAACAATTTTTCAATTACATTTTTATTACATATGAAGATAGTTGAAAATAATATTAAAAAGTTTATATATAGTATAAGTATACATGCAACTAGTTCTATACATATATTTGGGGTCAATCTCAAGCTTTTGAAAAGGCTGGAAATATTTTAATGTTTTTTTGTGGTCAGAAAAGTAAGGTGGTGACAAGAAGGTGGAGTTACATTACGTGGAGTGGGTGGAGCTTTTGACAGTAGGTGTGGTCAATTATAAAGTAAGTAATTGGAAGCTAAGCTGCAAAGTGTCCATGGATATTTTTTTTATGTGCTGGCAACTATGAGTCTTGGTTATAATGATCCCCAGACTGATTAATCCCTACTTGTGTTATACTAATATCACCCATGTCTGGGGTGTGTATAACATAGCTATTGTGCATGTTTAGCACCAGGCTGAGCTAGGCTGACCTAACATTGATTTTTATTTGTCACCTCATGATTTTTTTTTACATGTGTCTTATACAATATATCTTGTTTTTCACTAGATTTTTTAACCCCTTGCCGACAAAGGACTTGTCAGGCACGTCCTGGGAGAAACTCCCTTAACGACAAAGGACGTGCTTGGCACTTCCTGCGGTGAATCAAGCGGTTTTCGAGATCAACTATCACGAAAACCGCTTTAATGGTGCTGGTCTATTGCCTCGATGTCGAGGCAATAGCCAGCACCGAAATTTCTTTTCTGGGGCCCCCACGATCGCCCCACGGAGCGATCGTGGTAGCCATTTTGACGAAGCAGCATGTTCCGTCAATATGGCTATGCCCTCTGGCGGTCTGAGCTTCGGAAGTGAAAGTAACTTCACTTCCGTCTCTCTGAATATGCTACTTGACTGCCCCTAGTGGTAGTTAAGTAGCATAGTAATGGAAACATTTTTAAATAAATATTTAATTAATTAACTGGTTATATAGTTAGATTAGCCTATAAGGTTAACATTAAATAATTTTGAGCATAAGGGATTGGGTTAAAATTAAATTAAAATATATTAAGGGATAGCATTAGAGTTGGGGTTACATTTAGTGTTAAGGTTAAATTTTGGGTTCAGGTTGGGGTCAAAAGGCCAATATAGGAAAAAAACCACTATTTTTGGTTTTTGCCCCATAACTCACAAAAAAATACCAAAAATATGGAAACATGCATATTTCTGAACTCTGGACAACATTTAGAAACTATTTAGAGGGGGTATTTTTTAATGATTGTATTTGTCTATATTATATTTTAGGTCAAAGTTAGAAAAAGTTTTTTTTTTTACATTTTTCATTATATTTTATGATTTTTTTTGTAGTAAATTATAAGATATGATGAACATAATGGTATCTAATGAAAGCCCTTCTTATGACGATAAAGAAAACATATACTTTGTGTGGGTACAGTATCTGAGAAAAAAGAAAATTGCAGCTAAACATAAACACCCCAGAAATGTCAAAACAGCCATTGTCACAAAGGGAAAGTCAAGGTGAAAATGTCTTGTCACTAAGGGGTTAATATAAGAGATTAATAAAATTGTTTTGTTTTAAAATCAATTATGCATAATACTAATGTGGATTTCTAACAACAATGATGGGGTCAGGGGGCCCGAGGGCAACTTTTGCACCAGGGCCCGGTGGTTTCTAGTTACACCTCTGAATAGTATATAAAGTTATGTGTTTTTTCTATGTAGAGAGAACAGTCTAGCTGGTGATGCTCCTCTTGTGCACATAAAATCAAATCTGCATATTTCAACTCTTGTGAAAAATCTGTGTCTCAAAGTTACTGAGCATTTCCAGTGTGTTTATTAATACCTATGTTTGTCATCATGTTACCCATGTTGGAGGTAGACTTAAGTTTCTGATTTACATGTACTATTACTGATTAAGTAAGCAAGATTATCTATGAAAGGCACAAATTATGGCACATAAGATCATGAGTGGGCATTTTTAAATTTTATTTACCAATGTTTTTTGTAGATTGACATATGTCCACCGGCTACAGCACAAGTTTGGTGCAATAAACATACGACAGTGCACTAGAATTTGCTCAGCCCAAGAAAATACAAATTTTACAATATTTGCAGTAATTCAACCCCATTCTACCTCTGAAATGAAATGTTCTCTAAAACAGTTTAGATAATCCAAGAAAACATACACACAAAAGTAATAAAGATAGCTCGGAAAATGAGGACACAAAAGGCCACAAAGGCCAGGCTTGCAATTGGTTGAAACATAAACAGACTGATTACAATTATTTTCTGACATACAGCTCTAAGAAAACAACAAAGTAAGGTTAAAGATCATGGAAAACAAAACAGTTGTGAATGTCAAAGCACCAAGGAATGATGTAGATCAAAAAGTTGTTAAAAAAAAGTGTACTACCATATCTGTGTATTAATACTAATAATAATAATAATAATAATAATAATAATAAACTAAAATAACATTAGAGAACATCTTTTCTTTTACAGTAAGCACTTTCTAAAATCCTTTAATGATTCTAATTCTCTGGTTTTTAAATATGAGTCAGGACTGTGGGTGGCAGGATCCTTACCGCCTGCCCATGACACTTCAGATCCCTGCTGCAGCTGGTGGTGATCTTGTGATAAATATATGGTGCCTCTCTCTCAAGTGATGTTCTGACAGCTCTTTAGAGCCTCAAAGGATTAAGCTTCTGGTAGTTATTGCTCTGCCTTCAGGATGATACATTGGTCTTGCCTGTTGCTTATCCCTCTTTATACTGTATATATCTCTATTTTTTATATTTACTGGTTTCTGACCACAAAATATAAAACGTTTTCTGTGTTCTCTAAGATATGTAGGCATTTTTTAAAAATTATTATTTAGCCTTTTCTAAAGGATCTTTTGTCAACAAAATAAAGAATTGTTAAAACCCCCTGTCCCAGACCTTAAGTTTTCTTTCCCTATTATAGAAATGTTTTTGCATTTGTGGTTATTTAGAAATATATTGTTAATGTGCTAATCATTTAGGGATTTAATTTTAACAAATGTGAGAAGTTTGTAACTCAGTTGAATGCTAATCATCATAACATAAAGCAAGATACAATTTTTTCTCCGCCGGTGGTGAACATGGTGTGAGCAGAAGGCTAAAAGAAGATTATTTCTATGTTTCTGTTTCTATGTTTCTGACAAAAAGTTGCGTAAAGAAAAAGATAGATCATCAAAAGGGCTGACGGATACTATAAGCAGTATAGGCAATTGTACAAGATGGGAACTTTTTCTGGCCAGAATAAAGAAAAATCTAAAAAGAGACCAGCTCTTTTTTCAAAATGCGCATTGGTTAATATGGGTTTGTGGTTTACCCACCACAACCTCCCTGCAGCCGGAATTAATTTGCAGCCGTAATGATGATAAGTAAAAGTTTTGGACTGGAGCTGCTCCTCTTAGTTGAAAAATCTTTTCACCCAAGATGGTAACAAGCAAATGGAATTAGATGATACAGCCAGCAAAAGTCCAGATCAGTTGTTCATCAATGCATCTGCAGGCTAAATCCAAACAACATCGGAGGCTTACACACCAAAAAATACTGCTAATCTAAACACTCCCCTCCCACTTCCCACTGTCCAATAACACCATCCGCATCAAAATTGCAGAGTCACATGTGCTGTGCTGTTTCTTGTCCGAAGCCAATTCTGCCATAGTGCAAACAGTGAATTTGCATCTTGCGAAAGTACGTTCTGATCATGTAACTGGTGTCACCATCCAAAAACACAGAATAGTATAGGAGGTTTTCACAAGGACATGATCCAGTATCATCGGAAATCATCCATGATTCTTAAAAGGGCCACAGTCATTAGTATTACTAAAGCGAAACAGCATCATTTGCAATACTGAATATTCATACTGGAAAAATATGGGAGAAAACACACACCCAAAAGTAATATTTTACTCAGTAATATAGCATACACAACAAGGTTTTGACTAACATTGATAGAGTCCAGACTTTTAGAGAGGAATATTTAAAATGTTACTGGTAAAAGAAAGGTATCCATGGGATAATGATGGCACAAATTATTCACTTAGAAGGCACAAATTATTCACTAGGGTTGGTGTCATCCGGTGCGGTAACTCATGGTGTCACCCCCCTGGATTTCCTCCAATACCATGCCAAACAAATTCCTTAGTAGTGCCAGTCAGATGGCCCATTAAATGTGCCACATACAGGAGCCCCACAAATTATGTCACACACAGGAGCCCATTAACTATGCCACAACAGGAGCCCCATAATTATGCCACACCAGAGCCAAATAAATTATGCCACACACACAGGCGCCCCTGTTTAATTATGCCACACGTGGGGTCCTATAAATGTGCCACGTATGTGACTGCCATTAATTATGCGACACACAGGAGCCCCACGAGGTGACAATTGTACAATTCTAAAACATTACATATCTATACACAAAGACATCTCTCTATTTCTCTCTCTATAACTAGTTGCATTTATACTTATTAGAATTTTTTATTATTATATTTAACTATTTTCATATGTAATAAAAATGTTATTGAAAAATTGCATTCATTGTTTTTTTTCTTTTCCTCTGCAGCCACATTGCACCTAAAGGACACAGCACCATACAGTACCCACAGAACTTGCAATGTACCTATATTGCACCCACAGCACTTAGCTTGCACTCATATTGCACCTGCACGATTTGGCATGCCACAGTGTCAGTGCCCCACAGAACATACCACAGTGTCACTTTCCTCACAGTACATGTTATATTGCCCCACAGACCATGTCATAGCATCACTTTGCCAATGTGCCCAACAATATGCCAGTATTATTTTGTCATTCATAAACCACAATTTGCCCAATAACATGCAAGTATTATTTTGTCATTAATAAGCCAAAGCCAATTTGCCCAATAATATTCCAGTATTATTCTGCCATTTAATATATGCCAGCATTTTGCCATTTAACATATGCCAGTCTTTTTGCTATTTAATATGCCAGTATTTTGCCATTTAATATATTCCAGTATTATTTTGCCATTCTATATGCCAGTATTATTTTGCCATTAATACGCCACAGCCAATTTGTCCATTAATATGCCAGTATTATTTTGTCATTAATAAGCCAAAGCCAATTTGCCCAATAATATGCCAGTATCATTTTGCCATTTAAAAGCCACAGCCAGTTTGCCCAATAATATGCCAGTAATATTCTGCCATTTAATATATGTCAGTATTTTGCCATTTAATATATTCCAGTATTATTTTGCCATTCAATATGCCAGTATTATTTTGCCATTAATATGCCACAGCCAATTTGCCCAATAATATGCCAGTTTTATTTTGCCACTCAATATGCCAGTATTATTTTACCACTCAACAGGCCAGTATTTTGTCACTCAGTATGCCAGTATTTTGTCACTCAGTATGCCAGTATTTAGCCATTCAGTATGTCAGTATTTTGTCACTCAATATGCCAGTCTTTAGCCACTCAATTTGCCAGTATTTAGCCACTCAATATGCCAGTAGTTTGCTTGTTATATGCCACCCACCTCCCCCCTTCCCCGGTACTTACCTCCTTGCTGCTCTGTCTCCAGGTCGTCTCCTTTGGGATGGTGGATGCCTTCCATTTTGAAATGTCTGTAAGTGACATGCTGGTTGAGTGCACGGAGATTGATAACCAGGTGGAATTCCCAGATTTTTTGCGGACCAGAAAGATTTTGCTTACTAACAAAGTACCCCGGTTGCGCGTTCTATGTCACCCTTGTCCCGGAGCACCGACAGCTCCCCGTGAACCAAAGACCGATAGCCCCACGACATGTGAAGTGGATGCAGGGGTGTGCATTGTATCGTCGGGGAAGAGAAGTCTATTAGGAGACCCATTTACAGTTTGGAGGACCCATGGGTCATGAGTAATACCTGCACAATTATGATGGAAATGCATGAGTTGCCTGCAATAAGTATCAGGTAGAAAAGGGTGTAAGATTACCTGACTGGAACTTAGTCCAGAAGGAAGAAGATCCCCTACTCTGTGTGCTCCCATGATAGTAGGGGTTGCGATAGTTGGAGTGGTTCGTAAAAATGGTAGGAGGACTCCTGGAAGTAAGGTCTTGAGTCTGTGAAGGCTGCCCCGCTGGTGGCACGACCCCTCAGCTGACCAGCTCTGTGGGAAAAATGATCCCTGGATTGGAACATTCATTTCATGGAGAACTGGGCTTTGTTTAGAGACGTGAAGATATTCACGTGTTGGTTGAAGTTCTTTAGAAACTTATCGCCAAATAGAAGGCCCTTGGCATCAGGTCCCAGTTCTTTTGGTTCCAATTCAGCCAGCTTGCTATCTAGTTTAAATAGTGCCACCCTGCGTCTTTCAGTAGATAGGGCAGTGTTGGCGTTACCCAACAGGCATATCCAGGACTTTTGCACTCTGTCAATACAGGGATACCGAAGCGTAACCAAACCAACAGGACCAGAGGTGAAGGATCAAGGCGAAGGTACCAAAGGATCAGGCAGGAGATTCATCAAACAGGCAAGGATCAAGGCTGGAAGCAAACAAAACATAGTGAAGGCAGGCAAACAGGTCAGGACAGGCAGCAAACAGACGTGGTCAGAACTTTGCAGCAACAAAATATCAACAAATGAATTCAGGAATGCAAGCAAAAGGCACAAGGCACTATCACAGGCAGCAACCAATGCAATGCAAAGGCACTGATTGCCATAAGCTGCAGGCTTAAATAGGGAAAGGCTGAGGATAACGAGGCAGCTGGCAACATTAGTAAGATGGGCACACTACAATAGCGGCCACTCAAGGCTGAAGAGAAAACAGCCACAAACTAGACATGTGCAAAACTACATTTTTCGTTTCATTTCCGTCCATTCGGATGAAAATTTTATTTATTTAGTCTAAAACGAATTTCGTTCATTACTGCATTCGTTTCAGACGAAATTCGTTCATTTTTTTCATTTCGTTTTATTAGTTCGTTTTATAGAATACGTGTAATACTATTGGCTTTCTATAAACCAAACGAGAGCCCCATTCATAAGAAATTCATATGAATGGGGCTCTCGCTCGGTTCATAGAAATGCAATAGTACTACATGTTTTCTATAAACCGAAAGTCTATAAGCCGAAGGTAGTTCGGTTTATAGACTTTCGGCTTATAGAAACGTGTAGTACTATTGGCTTTCTATAAACCGAACGAAAGCCCCATTCATAAGAAATTCTTATGAATGGGGACTCCATTCATTAGAATTTCTTATGAATGGGGCTCTCGTTCGGTTGATAGAAAGGCAATAGTACTACACGTATTCTATAAGCCGAAAGTCTATAAACCGAAGGTCCTTCGGTTTTTAGACTTTCGGCTTATAGAATACATAGAATTACATGTATTCTATAAACCGAATGACCTTCGGTTTATAGACTTTCGGCTTAGAGAATACATGTAATACTATTGGCTTTCTATAAACCGAAGAACGAAAAGAAAAAAGGAAAACTGCAACGGTATAGAACTCGATACCTTAAAACTTAACTTTTATTCAAAAAGTAATAAAAAGCAGCTTGTCATAAAAAGGACTGATCCATTTACAAGAATACATACAAAAATCGATCTAATAGCTGACCAAGCTTGACGCGTTTCATGCTCGTAAGCACATAGTCATAAGCTTATGACTATGTGCTTACGAGCATGAAACGCGTCAAGCTTGGTTAGCTATTAGATCGATTTTTGTATGCATTCTTGTAAATGGGTCAAAATGCACATGTCTACCACAAACCCAGAATAACCGCGACAATAGCGCTCTTTGAGCCAATTCCCAGACCAGATGTGGGTCCATTTGAGATCCATCAGTGAGGGCTTTGTACGCCATTAGGAACAGTTGAGTTAGAGGCCAGACACATATAGCAGCTTGTCCTGGGTAGAACGTAGCCCTTGTTCCAGCCCCTTATGAGGGTCCCTGCCATTCTTCATCATGAAGGTAACAAAAGTGGGGTCGAAGTCCAGGGTTTGAGAGACTATGTCGGGAAGAGATGGACAAGGGCATTCTACATGTAATCTCTGGCGAACTTCCTTCTCGAAGGGACATCTGAGCCAATAGCGGAACTATTCTGTGATGTGGGGTGACGGGGACTATTCCGCGGAGCAGGGGTGGTGCAGGGTGCATGGATCAAATAATGGCAGGCCAGAGGAATCCACAATCTCCACAGGGAGGTCTGGGTTGGTCTCAGGATCCTCAAGTGGTTGTGAGGCCGGCTGGAGAGGTGATCGAAATCTGGAGGTGCCTGGTTTGGTGTACCGGCATAGTATTCATCCAGAACTTGGAAGTAATCTTGAGCCAAAGCCAGTGGATCAGCCAGTGGGGAGACACCAGGAAGAGTGGGCAGCGAGCCACTCCTGGTTTTCTTGAGTGGAGTCTTGCCTTTACTTGTCTGGGTAGAAACGTCCATCCATGGTCTCTTGCGGGTATGGGCACTATCCGTGGATTGGAATCGGAGAGCACGTCTCTTGTGTTGGGGTGTTGAGTACGTTGTGTATCTTGCAATGCCGCCAGTGCAGAGGGGAGGGAGTCTGCTAGGGCAGTGCGCAAGCAATCCTGGAAGCCGGCCGGCATGGCGTTACTGTTCTGGTCACTCATTTTGATTCAGTGTTTGTGCAAGGTCTATGGGATGACAGGAAAATAAAACCATTGTGGGCGCTACAAGGGTACGTATTTAAACATATATGCACATGCAGTAAGTGTATGGGTGAGCAAATGGGAATTAACAGGGGTCACCCGTTAAAGCCGGATGGGGTCACCCAACTAGCCAGGGCGATGGCTCACAGTGGCCAGTCCGCTGAGGGAAAAAAGGGGGGTCACCCCGGTGTTCCATGTCTTTATTTAGGGTAAAGGAGCAATTAGTATAAAAGTAAATGCCATGGCTGAGCACAAGTAATATATATAAATGTATCCATGTGAAAGCAGGGGACACCAAGGGGCTATAGCCCATAATGGACCACTCAGTTCTTCATTTATTTAAAAAATAAAAAACACATTTAGCATGGAGTAGGAGGGGTCACCCTCGGCATCATCCGCCTTGCGGCATGCAGTGAAGCAAGAGACAGCTTATTTCAAGTAAGTGTTTTGAAGCGTAGGATTGTGTTAGTGCACAAATCAAAAAACAAAATTAGTCTGCTAGCATTGGTCGGGGAGGAGAAGGCAAGGGGATGCAGGCCCGGTGTCATGTATGGCAGAGGCTTTTGTAAGGGAGAAGATGTGGCCTACCCGAAGCTGCGATTCAGATATGTGCGCAATGGATACGGAGCGTGGGAGAAGAAGGAAAAATTCTGCCACATGGGAAAAAAGAGAGAGGGCCTTTTGGACTCAGAGGTAGGCCACAGGGTACTCGTTGCAGTGGGTGTAGTGCGCAGGAAGCGGAGGTAGGCCTCCCCATGTGATAGCAGCAGACACAAGTGCGCGGGATGAAGGGCAGGGGATGGGTTACTTGAAAGGCCCATTAGTAATCACAGTAATCTGAGGTAAGATCACAGTTAACAAATATGTTAAGCATACTAATTGTTTTCGGTACTAGGAAAAAACAGTATGTTAAGCTAAACATTTAATAGCAGGTGTAAAAATATATGAAAAGGGGGAAAAAGAAAAAATTAACACATGACCTATCACAGCAAAATATTAGTTTAGTTTAGGAAGATAAGGAGACAGACATCTGTAAAATTTAGTGATAGTATAAAGAGCATAGAAAACATTATAATACAAATATATGAAGATTATTATCTGGATAGTGCTGGTTGCTCTGGTTTTCAAGCAGCAAACAAAAGGGAAGTGGGGAGGAATGTTACTGCCTTATATGCTATTTTACCGTCTTCTGATTGGCCTCCTGTCTTGCCATAAAATTTACTTTTTCACCCACAGAATGCAAAATTGCTGAAATTGGTTATTATTTGTCTTCTTTTGGATCAACAGCAGTAAACCTGGATTAGGAAAAGGGTTGAACATGAAGAATGCGTCTTTTTTTAACCTAAACTACTATGTAACTCTGTAATAATTAATTTATTGATTAAAATAAAAAGATAATCAAAATAGTGTAACATCAAAATACAATATCAATAGATGTTAATCATAGTTCACATGCATGAATTAAAGAAATAAATGAATTATACATTTAGGTAGCTGTATCAACATGCATGTAGTATAATTTACTATGCAGTTAGGTTTTGGACCACAAGATGGCAGCACACATTTTATAGGGCTTTAACCATATCGAACAATGACAGTTAGGTTAGTAATCAACAATAATTAATGACATTACACCATAAATATTTATAAATTATCAGCAGCTTAGAATAGCTATTGTGTGTTCTGTGAACGAAGGGTACATCGTGAATACTAGGATAGGTATACACAACATGTTAGACATTGGTTGTCAACAAAAGAGAAAACGTACCATAACTCCAAACTCCTTCACAGACCTGTCCTCCCAGTGATTCCAGTGACATGAAGAACTGAAAATTTTTTAACAACTCTAGACTACAGTGATATTTCAGATAAAAAAATTATTTCGATGTCTCAGCAATAGTGATGTCGCGAACATAAAATTTTCCGTTCGCGAACGCCAAACGCGATTTTCGGCGAACAGGCGAACCCCGCGAACCGCCATATAGACTTCAATGGGCAGGCGAATTTAAAAACCCACAGGGACTCTTTCTGGCCACAATAGTGATGGAAAAGTTGTTTCAGGGGGATCCATAGCAAAATTTGTAATTAATGTAATAGTAGTACTATTGGCTTTCGCTACACGGAGACAGAGTCTCCATTCATAAATTTATGAATGGAGACTCTGTCTCCGGGTAGTGAAAGCCAATAGTACTACGATTACATTCCTTACAAATGCCGAAAGTCTATAAACCGAACGTTCGGTTTATAGACTGTCGGCTTATGGAATACATGTAATCCTATTGCTATTCTATAAACCGAACGTTCGGTTTATAGAATAGCAATAGGATTACATGTATTACATAAGCCGACAGCCTATAAACCGAACGTTCGGTTTATAGACTTTCGGCATTTGTCGTGGCTTTCACTACACGGAGACAGAGTCTCCATTCATAAATTTATGAATGGAGACTCTGTCTCCGTGTAGGGAAAGCCACGACAAATGCCGAACGTCTCTCCCTCCCCCCAACGGTGTCTGTCTCTCCCCCCCAACATTGTCTGTCTCTCTCTCCCCCTCTCCCCAACGTTGTCTGGCTGTCGCCCCCTAACTCCCCCGAACGTTGTCTGTGTCTGTTTCTCCCCCTCCCTCCCTCTTTGTCTATGTGTCCCCATTTCCTGGTGGCTAGTGGGGGCAGCAGGGGGATGTCTGCACGATACACGCAGACATCCTCCACTGCTGCCCGGCACTTCCGCTGGGACTTCTATGATGAAGCCAGAAGGTCCCAGCTTCATCATAGAAGTCCCGATGGACATGCCGGGCGGCAGCGGAGGATGTCTGCGAGCATTGCGCAGACATCCACCGGCTGTTAGCGAGGGGGATCCAGGTCCTGGATCCCTGTCTCATAGTCTGACCTTGTTTTGAGGTCAGATTATAAGACGACCTCAAATATAAGACCTTGTCTAATATTCGAGCAAATAAGGTATGTCACAATATACCATATTTATTTTTATTATTTTGTTAGCAATATTGATAATACTTTTTCAATTATTAACAAGGAGCACTAGCAAATACATTTTGATGAAATTATAAATGAAGCAGGGCAATACAATTCTTATGGCATTTCAGTTTTAACAGCATATTAGAAAGGGAAAAATAGGTAATTAAAGGCTCATATTTTTTTTTTTTTATATATTTATTCTTTATTACAATTTTTATATTATACAAAATGACGATCAAGACACATAACAAGTATTTCAATTAGACAGAAGATTTTTTTCATGTAACCATTACCACAGTTATATTTATATAAACAAACAACAACAAAAAACAAAACAAAAAAAACAACACAGACAAACAAAAAAAAACAAAAAAAAAAAAAAAGAAAACACATTACAAGACGCACTAAAGCTACATTACAATTCTGGGGAAATGCCAACATCCCGAGCCCTCCCGCACAACACCTCTAATTTGCCTCTTGAGTTTTATTTGTCCAGGGGGACCACCTTAAGTTGAATTTTTGAGTTTCTCGTTTGCCTGCATTATATGCGATACCCTTTTCCATATTTAATTGGTACTTAATTTGCCCAAGCACTTGTTCCCAGGCTGGGCATATCTGTTGTTTCCAATTCCGGGCAATCACCGCTTTAGTAGCCAAAAAAATATGGATAACAAGGTATCTTTCATCAAAGGATTCAAAAGGAATAGATAGATGAAGTAGTGCATTTTCGATATTATATTCATGCTCTACCTCTAATAGGGTCGAGATTTCTTGAAAGACTCTGTTCCACAGTGGTCTAATGGATCCACATGACCACCATATATGTGAGTGTGAACCTATTTCTTTGTTACATCTCCAGCACAAATCTGAATTTAGTTTATTCATCTTGTGTAGAGTTTCTGGCACCAAATACCATCTATATGCTATCTTGTATTGCAGTTCTATTAAATTCAAATATTTCACACTCTTCCTTACCTCAATTAGGGTTTTGGTCCAAACTTTGTCCTGAAACGTCTTTCCTATATCTTTTTCCCAAGTGGACCACGGTTTGGGTTTTATTTCCCTCTCTTTGTCAGTCAACCAGTCATAGAATTTAGGCATTAACTTGTTTTTTTCTTCCTTTGAGAATAGATTTTCCAATTCTTTATCTATCTGATTTTCTGTCCCCCTCTTATACATAGATTCTATATAGTTTTTAATTCTCAAAAAGGTAAACAATTCCCTTGAGTCTAGATTGAACTGAGTTTGGAGACGAGGGAATGATCTAATAACATTTCCATCCATTATATCCTTGACTGAGATATCAGTATTATGACCCCAATTTTCAATTGAAAGATTCTCTACATTAAATTCCACTATCTTTAATGGAGTTGTTGTGGGAATTAAGTTATCCATTTTTGTTCTTTTTTTTAATCTGATCCAGATATTTATGAGATCAATAAGATATTTGGGAGGTTGTTTTGAAAATAAGGTTTCAATAGCCCTACTGTTCATCCATAGAATCAATGATAAATCTTTTATCCCTATTAATTTCTTTTCCAGTTTGTACCAGGATTCTTTTTTTGCAGAAGAAACTTGCCATTTATTGATATGAAAGATTCTACTGGTTTCATACAGTTTTATTATATTGGGAATTCCAAACCCTCCTTTATTTACTTTTTTCATAAGATGTAACTTATTTATTCTGGATTTTTTTCCAGCCCAAATGTATTCGAAAAGTAGTTTTTGAATGTCCAGTAATTTATTTTTAGGAATCATTAGTGGCAGCATTCGGAACATATACAGCCATTTTGGTATAACGTAACTTTTCATAACATTAAGTCTACCCATCCATGATATTTCTAGGTTTAGCCATTTTCTAGTTAGTTTTTCATAGGTATCTTTATATAACGTATCGAAATTCTCTTTCATGGTTGATTTATAGTTTGGGGTAATATAAGTACCCAAGTATGTGAAGCCCTTGGTGGTCCATTCGAAAGGATATTCCTTCGCCAACCGAAGCCTAAGGGGTTCCTCTACGTTAACCAATATTGCCTGAGATTTGGAGAGATTAAGTTTGTAGTTCGAAAAACTTGAATATAAATCAATCTCTTGCATGAGATAGATCAATGAGGTTTCTGGTTCCAAAAGGGTAATCACAACATCATCTGCGTACAAACATAGTTTTAGCTCTTGTCCATCCGCAGGTAAGCCTCTAATATTTCTATTTTGTCTAATTCTTGCGGCGAGAGGTTCCAAAGTTAATATATATAACATTGGGGCCAGCGGGCAGCCCTGACGGGTACCATTATTTACCTTAAACCAAGGAGCTACTATACCGGGCCCAATAGTTCTCGCTGTTGGCGTAGAATACATAGCCTTAATAGCGGTTTGAATAGAACCGTCTATTCCCACTGCGTCTAACACCTGCCTCATGAAGCCCCAACTGACCCTGTCAAACGCCTTCTCAGCATCCAATGACAGGGTCAGCTGGGGGATCTCCTCAACAGCCGCATACTCAAAAATATCTATAAGTCTGCGGACATTGTTTTCCGAATGACGGCCCCTCACAAAGCCTATCTGGTCTTCATGGATCAGACTCGGTATAACTTTTTCCATTCTTTTAGCTATAACTGCTGAAAGTATTTTTAGATCACTATTAATAAGTGAGATCGGTCTATAGTTAGAAGTATAAGCTGTATCTTTATTTGGTTTAGGTATTGGTGTTATAGTGGCTTGAAGTAAGTCCTCTGGGACCGCTGCTCCCTCCTTAATCTCGTTAAACAACACTACCAAATAATCCGCAAGATCGGTACTAAACAATTTATAAAAATTATTATTATAGCCGTCTGGGCCCGGGGCTTTGTTTTTCTTCAATTTAGAAATAACATCCAATATCTCAGATTTTTCAAATGGGGAGTTTAGGTAAGTCTTCTGGTCTTCTGAAATCCTTGGGAGCATTATATTATCTAGATAAGTTTTAATTTGTCCTTCTTGATCTTTTATTACTGGTAAGTTATATAGGCTAGCGTAATAGTCATTAAATGCCATACCAATATCTCCGGGGGAAATATTTGTTTTATTTTGAGTTATTATTTTTTTAATTCTTGTTCTTAATTTATTATTCTTAAGTTTATTTGTTAGTATTTTTTCTGCCCTATTCCCCTTTGAGTACCAAGATTGGTTCAGTTTAGATATAGTAAAGTTAATCTTAACTGTTAATTGAATCTTTATTTTTTCCGTTGTGTCTTTTATAAGGTTGGTGGTGGTTATATTTGGATTTAATTTATTAATCTGGTGGTATTTATTCAGGTCAACATACAATTGTGCCAAGGGTATACCTTGTTTTTTTTTTGCTTCAGCTCCAAGTTTAATTAAGTATCCCCTTAGAACACACTTGTACGTTAACCAAATTGTTGTGGCTGGTATATTATCTTTAACATTTTCCCTAAAGAAGGCTTTAGATTGTTCTTTCAGAAACTCGACATTCGATTTGTTTTTAAGGAGATTATTATTCAGTCTCCAAGATCCTCTATTTTTTATGCTGTATATATCCTGAATTTCCAAAATCACTGCAGAGTGGTCAGACCATGCTATGTGTATAATTTTACTTTTCTTACAATTCTGCACACTGTGTGCCCCTACCAAAAAGTAATCTAGACGTGAATATGACAAATATGGTTTTGAAAAAAATGTATATTCTCTTTCCATCGGGTTTAACGTGCGCCATACGTCATATAAATCATTTTTAAATAGAAAATTCTGGAATTTGTTAGCGTTTCGAGAGATGGATTTACCCAGTTTTTGTCCCAGGTGGAGCTTTTTGTCAAGATTCACGTCCAAAACACAATTAAGGTCACCCCCCACTATTGTTACTCCCTGAGCCACTCTTTCCATTCTTTCAAATGTTTTATTCAGAAAACTAATTGGGTCTCTGTTTGGGGCATAGATGTTAAGCATAGTGTATTTTTGATCGTTTAACTTACACACTAAGATTATATATCTACTTTTCTTATCAATCTCAGTGTAAATTTCTTCAAAAATCATGTTATTTGAGATCATTATTACTACGCCTCTTTTTTTGGTTCTGTATGTAGAATAAATAATAGTAGGATACAACCTATTTTTTATTACTGGTTTATTCTCTTTCCAGTGGGATTCTTGAATTAAGCCCACATCTATATACTGCTCTCTCATATATTGAAGTAAAATTTGTCTTTTATAGGGGGTATTAAGCCCCTGGACATTTAAAGACATGAACTTAATCATTCACAGTTTCTAAGAGGTATGGAAAATTCTGCTTCGCGATGTGGCACCTCCCCTTACACAAAAACATGAAAAATATGCCAAATAAACAAATAGAGATACATAACAAGTAACATGTAACGAAAGCTCTGTCTGAGCAAGAATTTGAGCATTCCCCATCCCAATCTGGGTTTGCCCTGTCCCCCCCTGTGTTCATCCCTCCTTATTATTGAACACATGTTGTAGCCCTTGGGTCAAAGAGCTAAATTTACCTAGGTTGGAGTTTTTAAGTAAGAGAAGAGAGGGAGAAAGAGAGGAAGAAAAAGAGGGAAAGAAAAGGAAGACAAGAGGGAAGATAAAAAAGCAACAGGGAAAGAAAAAAAAAAAAAAAAGATGTGGAAGGGAAAAGAGGGAATATGGAGTTCAAGTAATTAAACATCACAGTTTTTTTTTTTAACTTGTTTTAAATACATTCTTAACGTCCTTTTTTAATTATATAAAACATCGAAAGAAAAGTGTTATTTTGTGTATATGTGTTGAAAGAAAAAAAAAAAAAATAATAATAATTATTATATATGAGAACAACTCATAGTGTCTAAAAGTTATGTATTTGTGTTATTGTGAGAAGAAGAAGAAGGAAGATAAGTGAAAGAATAAAAAAGTGTGAATTTATTTGTGTGAAAAGTGTAAAAAGCTCTAGGTATCTCACGTGTATTTGGGAAAAGAGAGAAAAAAAAAATTGTGGTGAACAGCTCATAATATCTGAGAGTTGTGTATATGTGTTATAGTGAGAAGAGGAATAAAAGCAAAAAAAAAAAAAAAAATGTTGTGTGAAGAAGAATAGAGAGCTCTAAGTATCTCAAGTGTAATTGTGAGGGGGGGGGGAAAAAAAAAAAAAAAAAAGAGAAAAAAAAAAAATTAATAAATAAAAAAACAAAGTATAACTATCTTTGACAGTTTTGAAAAAAAAACAAAAAAAAAAACCCCACCCCCCTCCCCCTTAGTATGCATACTCGTTTACCCCTTTAAGATGAAACAATTAACCAAGTGAAGTGCAGTTACCCAAACCTAATACAAAATGTAAAATAACTCTCTAAGTAAGTTCTGATATGCGGGTCCTAAGGGCGGATTAAAAAAAAGAAAGACCAAAAGAGAAAAAAAAAAATATATATAATATGACGTCTAATAATAACCTTTTATAATAATGAAATCTATTTTCAGCTATAGGACTTAGTCTAAAAAGTTCCCTCTTCGTCTACCAGAGCTATTTAACTTTCTATCCAACTTCCTCCCTCCCCGCCACAGGAAAAAAGAGAAAAACACTCTTCACATCATATACAGATAAAACCGTACTAGACCCTATTCCTCAGTACCCTCCTCACAGCATCCCTCCTTCCGCCCACCGGTCAGCCCTTTTTTTGCCAGCCACTCCAAAGCCCTTTCAGCAGAAAAAAAGGGAATCTTAGTTAAATCGTAGGTAATTATTATCCTAGCTGGGTAACCCCAGGCATATTTTAGATTTTCCCTTCTAAGAATAGTTGTCACTTCTAGAAATGATTTCCTAAAGGTTCTTGTGTATTTAGAGAGATCTGGGTAACACGTTAGATGGCGATATTTATCGGGTAGTTTAGCTGGGTTCCTGAAATATTCCATGAGAATTGTCCGATATTTATAAGCATGAAAGCGGATTATTACGTCTCTTGGAGTGTCCAGTGGTAAGCCTCTGGGTTTGGCAATTCTGTGTACTCTCTCAAAAAGTATTTCATCATTCTGCTGTCGAATATTCAGCGAGTCACACAGCTCCCGCAAGTAATCTTCTAGACCGTCATGCAGAATATCTTCTTTAATTCCCCTAATTCTTACGTTAATTCTGCGATCACGATCTTCAGCTGAGGCTAATTGAAGTTGTAAGCCATCAATTTTGGATGTTAAACCGGCAATATTATTGGTGATATCATTTACCCTCAGATCAAGATCTTTTATACTAGTTTCATTCCTTTGGATTTTTTTATCGAATGCCTCTAAATTGTCCTTAATTTCCTTTATAGATGCTTTGATTTCTTGTCTAAAGGAAGAGAATTGAAGATCCAAACATTTTTTAAGAAGATCCACGGTAAGCGCTTGAGGCTCTGAGTCTCCTGATGTATCCATGTGGGACTCTGCTGACTCTATGCCTCCCTGGATTGCTGAATCTTCTAACTCTAAACAGGATCTTTCTGACGAATTGTTCCTGGCTACCGGGGAGAAAATAGCTGGGATTTTCTTAGTTTTTTCTTTTCTTTGCTCCTTGAGATCTGCAGCTTTTAAATCTTTTTTTTTCTGTTGATTTTTGGAGTCTCCCTTTTTATGAGTAGCCATGTCTCTCTTTCTTTTCACCACTCCCTCTGTATTTTTCCCCTTTTCTCTTTTTTCTTTTCCTTTCTTAACTCTCCCCTTAATCCTTTGATCTGCCCCACCTCTCAGGCACAGACCTTAGTTAAGTATAGTTATATGAGTTAAGTATAGTTATATGTTCTGTAGGTCTTTAGCATTTGTTGCTGCTTTATAAAATTGTTTCAGCTACATTTCCATTGACCAACCGCTATATACAATGTTCAGTGAGGTAAGTGCAGGAAAAAGTACCCGAGGGAGGGTGATGGTACGAAAAATGAGCAAATAAGAAAGGCACACTTATCTGCATCTGAAGTGTTTCGTTTAGACTAATGAAAACCAGCTGGTTAGTCGTTATTCCATCTCAGGGGGATTTTCCCTCCAGCAATTTACTGCTAAGTTTCCATCGGAGAGGAACGGCCGCCAGTTTAGTAGTCGCCACCTGTGAAGCTTCAGTGGATCTTTTATGTATGCCGCGTCCACACCAACGTAGCTGCACGGACCTCTCCTTTGCTCTCGCTTATCTTTCGGAGAAGGGAAGACTCCGGGCGGCCGGCAGAACCAGTGCCTCATTCGAGACCAGCTTGTATTGTAGACGATGGGAGGCAACTCGCTGTCGAAAGGCTGAGACGCTGGTCGGGACAGGGAACAGCAACGCTTCAGCAGCTATCTCTCCCTCCACATCTCGTCCCCGTTAGCTCCGCCCCAGCGTCCTACGTCACGTCCTTCCTCATCTCTGAAGGCTCATATTTTAAGAGAACTGACGTTTATTGTGATGAAACACTTATAAATCAGTTACCCAATTCTCCAGCTAGTCTTATGAGCTCAATAGTTTTAAATTAATTCTGTGCATTTTAATGAAACTATTATGTATTAGTGGTTATTTTGTTCAAAATTCACCAGGACATGCCACCAATGTGAACTTATGATTTAATTACATTTTTAGATTCAAGATTTAGGAATATGAGAATTTTTTTCTCTAGGCTTTGAATTCTGCCAGACTATTCCAAATATGCAACATACCAATTTAAAATGCTGGCTAAAATCTCTCTAGAGATTAACTAGAATTAAAGAAAATCTGTAGGCAACAAATTAACATTTGTAATTAACTTAAATTTAATTGAAAGATTGTAACATGTCTAGATGTTTTAAGACAATATTTTAATAAAATAATACAATTCATTGAATCTGCTTTGCTCCATATAGCTCTATAAGGCAGCAGACATGTCAGTCAGCAGGGCCGATTCTGGGCGGGTGCACGGGGTGCACCACGCCAGGCGCTGTATAGCTGTGGAAGATGGGGGCGCCTAGAATGCCGCTGGCCTGCACACAGAGCAGGAGCTGCCATCACAATGATTGATAGCAGCATGCCTTTCCTCATGCCGGGCGCCTTGTACCCGAGCAGTGATCCTCCGAGGAGCCAAATACAGCACACGTGCGGTAACCGCACCTCCGTGGGCAGAGCTCAGCGCAAGGGGTGCATGCTCCGCCCCCCTCACACTGTGATAGGTCAGAGCGCCCAGATGCTCAGAAGAAGCTGTAACTTGGCAATACCCATGCAGTCTGAGCCATCCCCCTCCCTGCAACTAAAAGGTAAGTGAGCAGGGAGGGGGACAACATCATAAAAAATGTTTAACGTTAATAAAAAGAAAATACTTCTTTGTGTAAGGGTGTCTGTGTGTATTAGGAGTGACTGTGTATATCTGTGAGTGACTGTGTATATGTGAGTGTGTGTCTTTGAGTGACTGTATATGTGTGTCTGTGACTGTATGTCTGAGTGTGTATATGTGAGTGTGTGTCTGTGAGTGACTGTATATGTGAGTGTGAATCACTGAGTGAGTGTGCATCTGAGAGTGACTGCGTATATGCTAGTGTGTGTCTGTGAGTGACTGTATATGCGAGTGAGTGTCTGTGATTGACTGTATATACGAGTGTGAGTCTGAGTGATTGTGTATAGGTGAGTGTGAGTCTGTGAGTGATTGTGTATATGCAAGTGTGTGTCTGAGCGATTGTGTATATGTGAGTGTGTGACTGTATATATGTGAGTGTGTGTCTGTAAGTGACTGTGTCTATGGGAGTGTGTGACTGTGTATGTGTGTGTCTGTGAGTGACCGTGTATGTGTGTGTCTGTGAGTGACTGTGTGTATGTAAGTCGGTTTGTGATTCATTGTGTATGTGTGTCTGTATCTGTGAGTGTATGTCTGTGAGTGTGTGTCTGTGAGTGACTGCGTACATCCGAGTGTGTGTCTGTAAGTGACTGCTTTTTTGTGTACAATTGTTTTATAAGGCTTCGGTAATGTGGTTCATGTCTTCAAAAGATCTGATTTTTTTTTCACCCAGGTAAATTATAAGAATTTAATTGTGAATCTGGGAATTGCATGCCATATACTGAAATACTGAATATATCACTGTATTGCTCCAAATAATATTCTGCTAATGGATTACTTGCTAAAATACTCTCATATAAAAGGTATGTTGCATGTTGTGCCAATTGTGGTGCATTAGATGTGTAAGAGATATAGGGTGCCTTTATAAAAATGTTATTTTATATCCAATACATAGACATATGCTTTTGGTGGGGTGGGCGTGTAATCTGGTTTCACAATGGAAGTTTGTAAACAAGGTTACAGAGTTACAGAGATTAATTTTTAGCAGGCCCGCCATCAGGGGGTGACGTGCGATACTGGATCCCGGGCCCAAAAATCTATATTAAGCCGGTCCGCGGCTGTGAGGGAAGCATCCTGCACTCCCCTCCAGTAGCGCGGCTTCAATAAAGATTGCTCAAAAAAATAAAATGCGACCGAAGTAACTCTGGTTGCATTTTTTTTTCTTTTTGTTTTTTACACTCAGACACCAAACATATATATTCATGTTGATTCATATATTGGTTTCATAGATCATCCTTGTGTCTGTCTTACATCAATCAATTATGGGTTGGAAAGTACGAAGAGCAAGAAGTAAATATTCAAAAACCTCTCTGTACCGCCTTATAACTCTTTTTATTTTCTCTTTTCCTTTTTTTAAATTCTTTTTCCTTTTCTTCCTTCCCTTCTTCTCTTTTCTTTCTCTTTTCCTCTCTCCTTTCCCCTTTTTCTTTTTCCTCCTTCCCCCTCCCCTTCCTTTCCTTTTTCTCCTTTTTTGATCTTTTATGTGTAGGTCCGGTGCGGTATACTAAAATAAACTTACACATATGTGGGACAAAACCAATACAATCAGTCGTCATTGTAAGATGTTATGACTAGGGGGAGGGTGAGAGAGGGAGCCCTTTATCCTTTTTTTTTTTTTTAACAAACTTTATTGATCCACCGGGAGACAGACAGAGCAGGAAGGAGATAAGTACTGGGGAAGGGGGGAGGAGGGTGCATAATCCTGGCATATTAATTGGCAAATTCCTGGCATATTAATTGGCATAATCCTGACATATTCAGTGACAACATCCTGGCACATTAATTGGCATAATCCTGGCATATTAATCCTGGCATATTAATTGACATATTGAGGGGGAAAATCCTGGCATATTGAGGGGCAAAATACTGGCATATTAATTGGCAAAAGAATGGCATATTGAGGGGCAAAATACTGGCATATTAAATGGCACATTGAGGGGCAAAATCCTGGCATATTAAATGGCATATTGAGGAGGAAAATACTGGCATGTTAAATGGGAAAAGTATGTCACATTGAGGGGCAAAATCCTGGCATATTAAATGGCACATTGAGGGGCAAAATACTGGCATATTAATTGGCAAAAGAATGGCATATTGAGGGGCAAAATACTGGCATATTAAATGGCATTTTGAGGGGCAAAATACCCGCATATTAAATGGCATATTGAGGGGAAAAATACTGGCATATTAAATGGCAAAATACTGGCATAATAAATGGCAAAAGAATGGCATATTTAGGGCAAAATACTGATTTATTGAGTGGAAAAATATTACTGGAATATGGAGTGGCAAAATATTACTGGCATATTGACTGCTCCCAATCAGAGTGGCGAGTGGGAGATATTAATGGGGGGGGGGGGGGGGGCTAGGGTTTCCCAGAAAATTTGTTCAGTAAGGGGCCCTGAAATTCCTGCTGGTGGCCCTGATCTTTAGATTTCTGGAACAAGCCTTTCACAGTTCTTCCCAGTTTTGATTTACTTACAGATAGGTGTGACAAAGAGGGTTGCATTACAAAGACCATGTGTCTACAAAACGGGGTTGGACTGGTTCTTTAATCTCTATAGGAGCTAACTGAGGGATTTTGGGATACTTAGTGGAGTGAACCTTTTTGAGAGTGCTAGTCTTGTTTTGTTCCTGGGTGAGGAGAAGACAACCAGCAGAAGACCCAAGATTAAGGCACAAAGAGAAAATATTCATTTAATTGTATGAGTATACCTTTTTCTGTTACCTGTTGATTATGAACCAGTTATGTGTAATGTGTACACTGTGTATTTCCTGTTATAACCTGTAACAGTATCTCAATTTAATAACAAAATACCTTTTTATATACACTTGTCTCTTTTTTCACTTGGCCTTTGGCGTTATTTATATTCCTCACATTCTATAAGCACCCTGCCTCTGTTTGCAATCTACTGGACTATACAGTCATGGTAAACTGAAAGTACACCCTCTTTGAATTATATGGTTTAAAATATCAGGACAAAATAACAATCATATGTTCTTTATCCTTAACATTAGGCAAATACAACATGAGATGAACAACAACACATCACATATTACACTGTGTCATGATTTATTTAACAAGAAAATGGAGAAGCTTTCTGAAAAAATAAGTACACCCTTACTGCTTCCATAGGAATAAAAAGGCTAAGCAGAAGACAGGTACTGCTAAAGAAATGCCCTTGATTAATTGATCATCAGCAAGTGTTACCACCTCTATAAAAGCCAACATTTTAGCAGTTTGTGGGAGCAATCAGGTATGTTAACACAATGCCAACAAGGAAAGGCATGACCAACGATCTTAGAGAAGCAATTGTTGCTGCCCATCAAACAATTTAAAGTTCACCATTCCACAGTGAGCAAGATTATTCACATGTGGAAAACATTCAAGACGGTTGCCAATCTTCCCAGGAGTGGACATCCAAGCAAATTGACCCAGCGGTCAGACTGTGCAATGCTCAGAGAAATTGACACTGTGCAATATGTCATATGTTGTTGTTGTTCAACTGAGGTTGTGTTTACATAATTTTAAGACCTGCTAAGGAACAGATAGTTGATTGTTATGGTGTCTTGATATGTAAAATCAAAAGGGTGTACTTTCCTTTTCCGATGACTTTATATCTGGCCATGACTCTGCACTTTTTCATTTTTCGGAGTGTCTCCCCTGCTCTTGGATTACTTGTTACTAGACCTAGACCTCTGCCCCTCACAGTAGGCTTATTAACACCTTAACACCGACAAAGGACGTGCCAGGCACTTCCTGGGAGAAACTCCCTTAACAACAAAGGACGTGCCTGGCACCCACCGCTTTAATGGTGCTGGTCTATTGCCTCGATGTCGAGGCAATAGCCAGCACCGAAATTTCTATTTTGGAGCACACACGATCGCATGCTGCTCCGTCAATATGGCTAAGCCCTCTGCCAGTCTGAGCTTCAGAAGTGAAAGTAACTTCACTTCCGTCGCTCCAAATATGCTACTTGACTGCGCCTAGTGGTAGTTAAGTAGCATTGCAATGGAAAATATTTAAAATAAATATTTAATTAATTAAAAACAGGTTATATAGATAGGTTAGCCTATAGGGTTAAAATTAAATAATTTTTAGCATAAAGGAATGGGGTTAAAATTAAATTAAAATTAAAAAATATTAAGGGATATAATAAGGATTAGAGTTGGGGTTAAATTTAGTGTTAGGGTTACATTTTGGGTTCGGGTTGGGGTCAAAAGGTCAATATAGGAAAAAACAAAAAACACTATTTTTGGTTTTTGCCCCATAACTCGCAAAAAAATACCGAAAAATATGGAAACATGCATATTTTTGAACTCGGGACAACATTTAGAAACTATTTAGACGGGGTCTTTTTTAATGATTTTATTTGTGTAAATTATATTTTAGGTCAAAGTTAGAAAAAGTGGTTTTTTAAAAATTTTTCATCATATTTTATGATTTTTTTTGTAGTAAATTATAAGATATGATGAACATAATGGTATCTAATGAAAGCCCTTCTTATGACGATAAAAACAACATATAATTTGTTGGTACAGTATGTGAGAAAGAAAAAAATTACAGCTAAACACAAACACCCTAGAAATGTCAAAACAGCCATTGTCACCAAGGGAAAGTCAAGGTGAAAATGTCTTGTCACTAAGGGGTTAAAGACCACAAACAGAGAATGATTTTCCATAATAAGGACTTGACACTTGAGTAGCAAACCATTGTTTTTGGGATGCCACTACATTATTTTAGGAGTGGTAATGCACACAACAAGTTGCTCATATATAAAATTATAGTGCTCATTAAAATAGAAAAGATAGTTCTAAATCACATTGGATCCTGAAAATATTCTTAAAGTTTGTATGCAAACCTAAATGAGAGGAATAAAAATACAGAATAGTAATACATTAAATGTTTTTAATTAAAGGAATAATTTATATACTTACAGAACTGAGCAACAATTTGTTCTGTTTCAAACTGTGAAAAAGGCTTGATCCGAATCCTTCATTTCAACTGCAGATTTCAAGACTAGAAAGAAACAAGAAGCAAACTGTAAAATCGGAAAAGCCATTTACATTAAATACGTTTATTTTCAAAGTATCCATATTCATTGTCCTTTAATAAAGAAAATAAAGCAAAGACAACTTGCAACAAAAACAACAACAAATAACATAATCTCCCCTGCCTCTGAAAACTACAGGCAGCTAATTAAATTAATCCAGTCTTCGATGTCCAATTCAGTTCTTTCCTAAATGTATGATCTTAAATCTAAAATGTATTTGATAGATATTTCAATACTACCACCATTTGTTAAGTTACAAATATTCTAGTAAAGAAAAACAAATATCCAAAATCAAATATCTTCTCTTTAACCCTGGAACCCAGGAACTGCATCCTGCTATTTTCTAAACTTCAATAAAAATATTGGATTAGCTTAAATGTGACCCATTTTATAGATGCTCAGAATAAATTCTCCTTACAATCTTCATCCAGGTTTTTGTTTATACACTACTTCCATTTATATTGCTGCAAATAGCAATTTCTTGGATATTGATCTGTTGTTAATGTATGTATGTGAAATAGTATTGCTTTTCATGGAGGGTCAATTACAACAAAATTGAACACCCATTTGATACAATAATTCCTGCTATCTCTTTTTTTTTTACTCTGTTTCTTCTAATAAGTTAGTAATTTCATGTGGTTTTGTTTTGATCATTTACCAAAACATGAATTCCTGTGTGATTCTATAATCTCTTTGATGTTGTTTCTGTAGTATTTTAATAACCATTTATAAAAAAATAAAATAAACATTTATTAGCCTAATGAGCCATAAAGAATACAATTTTTAATAATTGATTTCAAGTACATTGAAAATGTTAGTTTTCAAAAAACCTGTTAGCTTACAACTGCTAAGGTGAATTTATTGCTTGGATAATGTGGCATCGTGTCAGTTAGAATATTCTTTCACTTATCATGTGCTTTATTACACACAAGGCATAAGCAATTTAGGATCAGAGGGCAGCATTTTCATTTTCCAAAAACTGATGACAGACTACGCCCTATCATCATGTCATGCTGAGCCTCTGTGCATCCATGGAAACAGACATGCTTCAAAATGCGGGAAAAAGAGCTTCAGAATAAGCATCTGAAACTGAAGTACTGTACAACTGTTTTGATATGTTAAATGATAAAATAACTTGTACACTTTGACTACAACAGTGAATATTATTTTCAGAAATATTACCTTTCTTGCTATTTCTTCTCCTAAATTCAAAGCTACATTTTTTTATATTAAAATGACAGAATGTGACAATAGAGCATGGGGGATGGGGCAGTTCAACGTGGCTGCTTGAACGCAGCCGTTTCATTGTGACCGCTCGCTGGATGGCCAAGTCATTGCCCAAGAATCATTGTCAGACCTTTCTTTGCGGGACAGTTCACAGCGGGATCGCACAAGGCGAGTATTATTAGGGGTTAGGTATTAGTATTAGGGTTCAGGGGATAAGGTATTAGTGTTAGGGTCCTGGGGGTTACGTATTAGTATTAGTGTTTGGGTTGGGGTTAGTATGGGGTTTCGGGGTCACTTTTAGGGTGGGTTAATTTATTAAGGGGGCGTATGTCACTTAAAGTTCAGCGCTGAACTGTTGCTGTGATGAAGCTGCCTCGTTGCCTTTCACCACTAACAGTGTTCAAAACTGCCGGTTTGAAATGTCAGTGGTGGAGCAGCTGCGATCAACTGTCCTAGACACTAGAGCATGACCATCATCTCCTTCCTAGTGGGCCTGGTATGAAGTCAAAGTTAATATTTTGGTTATGGCATAAGAACAGTTAACTGTGCTGCACAATTTGGAACCTATGTTGCCCATTTCAGCTGTCAATACTACTGACAATACTACAAAGAATTCAAAACAGTTTTTGGAAGGTCTCACAAGCAACAAAAGAGCCTGTATGTCAGTTTACTTTAAGTAAGCTATGGCAACTTTGATCAAAATAATGGGCAATGGGAATACAGAAATGGGGTTGGAACACAGACCTCCTGGTCTACAAGTGATAATTCTATCCCCAGTGCTCATAAATGCGAGGGCCACAAAAGATATTTATTTAAAGAGGTCAATGGCTTACGAAGAAAACTAAGGGAACTGCTTACTTGGAGAGAATGAGGTAGAAGAGAGAGGTGAGAAAGAGAATGGGATAGCTGCGTCTTGGACTACAGGTAATTTGATGCTAACTCAGCCTTATGTGGACTACAGTAACCATGACGTCCTGCATGATGGGGGAATGGAAAGTATTATAAAAAGGGACAGGGAGTAAAGTAAGGAAAATAAGACTATTGGAGAGACCACCTAAAAAAAAAAAAAAGAATGAGGGAAATAGTGTAGTTATTAGAAAAGCAGAAGAGAAGAAAGTATAGTAGGAACTAGGGGGGATATTGCAGGGTTTAAAAATATAGGTAATCCACCCATGTGGCACAGTTTGGGCATGTGTTTCATAGTGTGTTCCAATGTCAAAATGTGAATCTGTTTCTTACTATATGCTGGTGTCTGATGCTGGCTCAGCATCAGACCAAGTGACCAATGGGTGTCCTCTTCAAATGTTATTGTATGTTAGTGATTGAGACTGGGTTAGTGTCTTTAATTATTAACAGTATATATTACAATGTTCCTGTCTTGAAAAACAATAACACAGAGTTTTAAGTGTGTCCTTCCTTTTTTCTCAAATTTTCTCTTAGGAGCTTACAGTTTTTCAATATATCATAAGATTTGATGATAGGCAATATTACACATTATGTCACATTATTATGTTAATAGTTTGGGTATAAGTTTGGTTTCATTAAATGTACCTACTTACTCGTGTAGCTTACTTAGGGCTTTATTCTTGAAAGAGAGAAATGCAGGGAATTGACTAGGGAATTTTCAAATTTAAGGCAAACATTACAGAGCTGGACAAATTATACATTATTATTAAATTATCTTCTTTATTAAAGAGTGAATTGCAGGGAATTTACAAAGAAATTTAAAATTAAGGGGCCAAATTTAGCTGAATTGGAGAATTTTTACAGCTTAGCTACTTTGGCTATACATTTCAAATTCCATTATCAATTGACTCCTTCTTGAATAAAGGCCATAGTCTTTGTAATTTAAAGACAATTTTAGTGCTTAATGTAATCTTAAAAATACTGTACCTTTTCAGGCAAAATGTTTTATCTATAGTTCAATAGTCTGTCTGGAACCTGCTAAAGGTTTCACCAAAAACACAAACTGCAGAGATTATTGCCAACTATCCCATTTGTTCTATTTATAACACCAAATTCTGGATGCTTTCTTCTCTCAACTGGAAGCCTTCCAATTACAGAAGACAAATGGTTTGAGCTCATCCTTAGTGCTAGCTGCCCAAAGGTATAATTTGCACAGACAATTCATAGAGGTATGTGGAAAAGAAAATTTACTGATGAAATTAGTATATTAACTCACTAACTGCTGTCCATAGTCTTCTGCTGGTGAGATGAGCACAGGAAGCTGTAATCCTTAATCACACTGCTCTAAAACTGCTGTATTATTTATTGGCTCATGGAGCAAGTATTTGCTGGAAGAAAAAAAAAGGATAATAAAAGGATGAAATACATTCTTAATTAAGTAATTTTTTCTTATTGTGGTCCTGTACACCCCTATAGTGAAGCTGATTACTGTGTCTGATTTTGACATGATTTTTTTTAGTGTCATTAGACATTACCTGGCTGAAGTCAGCTTTTTACCATTGAACCTCACAGTGTCATATGGCTACCTTAGATTGCTGGGGTACCACGGACCACTGCTTCAACAGAAACAAACAGAACTTGCCACCCTGAACTACTGGGTGAACCCAGGAGATACCTGCCAAAACCTTCCTGAGTAGGACAACTGAGGTCTGGAAAAGACTATTTGAGCCCAAGCAAAAATCCATGGCAGATCTTTCACAATAAATGTTCCTTAAATAATTATGTAATTAGAACAGCCTCTTTAGATATATATTTTTTTAAAATATACTTTGCTGTGCACTCCAAGTATTCCAAGAGTTTTAAGTCATCTGTTTCATCTATTGCATATGTAAGGTAAATAGATGACATGTACTAGGCTAAATTATAGAGAACCATGTGGACTGAACACAATAAAACAAATCATTATTGGAGTTGTCCTGAGATAAATACCTACTGATACTCAACAGAGGATTAACTTGGCGTAAGCTGCTAAAATGTTTCCAATGAGTTCCAAATCTTCTGATGCCTTCATAGATCGAACATGACCTCTTAAAAGCCCCCTAACACTAAAGGCATATGTTTCGGTGTGTTCCCTGCAATTGCTCTTATTGCCAGGAACAGTTGCAATAGAGGACCCTACAGCTATAGCACTTACAGAGTTAATATATTTGGTGGATTCATTACTACCAGCCAAAAACTGAAAGAAGACTTTCGGTAGCAGCTGTTTAGCTTCATTACTTTGCTGTGAATACACACCTCTTTTTACACCTCATTATGAAATGCATAGTAAACAACCATGACATGTCTTTCACTCCTTCATCTATGTAAGAAGTGCACATTGCTTTTCCTCACCTTATCTGTCTCCTGTTCGTCAGACCATCTAGAGTACAGATTCTTGTTTCAGATGAAATAACAATAAAATAAGCAACAGAAAATAAATGTCAATAAAGTGTTATTTATTAGTTTCATGTATATATTAAAAAATAAATAAATCCACAACATTCAATACTGTGTTTACATGTAAATAGTGACTTACAAATGTTATGATAGTTGCACTTTAACCCCTTAGTGTCAGAGACTGTTTTAACATTTCTGCATTGTTTGTGTTTAGCTGTAATTTTTTTGGGGGGACTTATTTACTGTATCCACACAAATGATATATAAGAATGGGATTTCTTTAGATACCATTATTTTCATCATGTTATATAATTAACCAGTAAAAAAAATGATGGAAAATGTAAAAAAACAACAACACTTTTTCAAACTTTTATTTGACAAATATACACATCTATAAACGCTAATACAAATCTGCTAAATAAATTCTAATATCTGTCCTGAGTTTATAAATACTCAATGTTTACATGTTTTTCTGTTGTTGTTTGCAAATTATAGGGCAATAACTGAAGGTAGCGCATTTTTTCCCCACCCAGCCATTAATAGAGTCTGTTAAGTATGGGCATTGTAGAGTATCCATAGATGGAGAGCTGCCCTTTGTCCTAATAAAAAACTTTGGATTCTAATTACTTTATGAAACTAGTCTGTCAAAATCACTGACAAAAGTTGAGTATATATCCAATCCAATGAAAAAGGATAAGTGAATTTACTACTTGGTGGCTTCAGAAGGAAGTTCTGTAAGGGTTCCCTGTTGCCATATCCAGAGAAAGAAATATAAATGAAAAGTACATATCACAGCATTCATTCAGTTCTTGCAGTATATTTAGAGCATCACAAATTTAAAGATTTGAATTAATGCTTTATAAAAAAAAAAAATGATACAGCAAAGGCTAGGGGAAGTAGGAAAAGGCAATAAAGCAGCACATTTTAACCTAGGGTCTCTTATCAGACTCAGAATATACTGTAAAAATAGGTTGATTTTCTCACATAAAGAAACAAATTACATAGTCACATGTGTACAAGGAATTTAACCCCTTAGTGACAAGACATTTTCACCTTGACTTTCCCTTGGTGACAATGGCTGTTTTGACATTTCTGGGGTGTTTGTGTTTAGCTGCAATTTTATTCTTTCTCACATACAGTACCCACACAAATTATATGTTGTTTTTATCATCATAAGAAGGGCTTTCATTAGATACTATTATGTTCATCATATCTTATAATTTACTACAAAAAAAATCATAAAATATGATGAAAAATATTAAAAAAACCACTTTTTCTAACTTTGACCTAAAATATAATATAATAACGAGTTCAGAAATTTGCATGTTTCCATATTTTTTGGTATTTTTTTGCAAGTTATGGGGCAAAAACCAAAAATAGTGTTTTTTGGGTTTTTTCCTATATTGACCTTTTGACCCAACCCAAACCCAAAATTTAACCCTAACACAAAATTTAACCCCAACTCTTATCCTTATTATATCCCTTAATATGTTTTAATTTTAATTTAATTTTAACCCTATCCCTTATGCTAAAAAATATTACATTTTAACCCTATAGGCTAATATAACAATATAACCAGTTTTTAATTAATTAAATATTTATTTAACATTTTTTCCATTGCTATGCTACTTAACTACCACTAGGGGTAGTCAAGTAGCATATTCAGAGCGACGGAAGTGAAGTTACTTTTACTTCCGAAGCTCAGACCGGCAGAGGGCATAGCCATATTGATGGAGCAGCATGCTCCGTCAATATGGCTCCCACGATCGCTCCATGGGACGATTGTGGGTGCCCCAGAGCAGAAATTTCAGTGCTGGCTATTGCCTTGACATCGAGGCAATAGACCAGCACCGTTAAAGCAGTTTTCGCGATCGCTGATCGCGAAAACCGCTTGATTCACCGCAGGACGTGCCAGGCACGTCCTTTGTCACGAAGGGGTTAAATTAACATGGATTTATATAGCGCCAACAATTTACGTAGAGCTAGTTTCAGAGCATAGAAGGGAACTACATGCTAAGTTAGACAAACTAGAACAGACTGGTTCATGAGGTAGAGAGCCCTGCTCAAAAGCTTATAATCTAGAGGGAATGGGATACATGAACACATAAGGGAGTGAAGAGGACAGAGGGAATGTAGCTGCAGTAACATTAATGTGGATGGTTGGCACTAGGTGGGTTTGTACAAAGATTAATTGTGTACGTTCTAGCTGCACCAGTTGTGAGCTACCTGATATTAACAATGATTGAACGAGAGATAGGTGGAATTAGCTAGAGGTAAATCAACCGGTATGCTAATTGGTATGCTAGTAAGGAGAGAGTTGGATACTCCGTGGAAGGGAGTTCCAAAGAGAGGGGACAGCTTGGTAAAATCTTGGAGGCGTGAGTGGGAAGAGGTGATGAGGTTGGAGGATAGCTGTAGTCCCATTGAGGAGCGCAGAGGTCATGCAGGGAAGTATGGGTCAACGAGGGAGTCAATATACGGAGGAGCTGAGGAGTGGAGGGCTTTTTAGGTTGAAGACAGAATTTTAAATGTGATCCTAGAGCAGATGGGGAGCCACTTGAGGGCATTGCAGAGGGGAGCCACCAAATCAGACTGACGAGCAAGAAAGATGAGTCTGGCAGCTGTGCTTTGAATAGATTACAGGAGAGAAAGATGAGCCAGAGGTGGACCAGTCAGAAGGCTGTTACAGTAGTCAAGGCAAGAGATTACAAGTGAGTGCACTAGTATTTTGGTGGTCTCTACGCTGAGGAACGGGCGATACGTGCAAAGTTCCTTAGGTGCAGATGACAGGATTTGGCTACAGATTGAATATGAGGAATGAAGGAGAGAACAGAATCAAAAGTGACCCCAAGACACTGGATACGATCAGCTGGTACGATTGAAGAATTGTCAATCGTGACTGAAGTCAAGTACTTGGACTTCGAGAGAGGGAAGATGATCAGCTCCATTTTGTAAAGATTAAGTTTCAGGTAGCGATCAGACATCCAAGTGGAGATGGCTGACAGACACTCAACTACATATGACAGAGGGAGTGAGTTCAGGGGAGGATAGGTAGATCTGAGTATCATCGGCATTCAGGTGGTATTGGAAGCCAAAAGAGTGGACGAGTTCTCCCAGAGAGGTGGTGTACAGGGAAAACAACAGCGGGCCAAGGACTGATTGTTGTGGAACACCAACAGAGAGCACAGCAGGCGAGCACTCAGATAGGTACGACTTTATCCAAGAGAATGTCGTACCACATATGCAAAATAAGTATAATCTGTTAAGTAGGAGGTGGTGGTCAAAGGTGTCAAAGGCAGCAGAGAGATCTCAGAGGATCATTACTGAGAAGTGGCCTTTAGATTTGGCAGAAAGGAGGTCATTTGATACTCTAGTGAGGGCTGTTTCAGTAGAGTGCAAGGGTCTAAATCCAGATTGAAAAAGGGTAAAGTAGGTTATTGGCAGTCAGAAAGTCTGTTGGTTGTGAGTGCACCATTCTCTCCAGCAACTTGGACATGAAGAGGAGAAAGGAAATGTTAAAAGGTGCTTGTTAGAGGATGCCTTAATATCATCACAACAAATTTTGGTGTTGGGTGTTTTTCTCTACCGTATAGTGGTTGCTCTTCTACAGGGACGGCTGCATTTTATGGACTGGACAAAAGTTTAATGTAAGTTTTTTTTTATGGTTGTTATATAATATAATATTATAAATACTGGTTTATATTTTTTTACTACTGTGTATCCTCTTCCTGTGCCCAAATTATTTATAGAGGAACATATACAGAAACCATGTAGATCTGATTGGAGCTTTTTTATGGAGCAATATTCAGCTCTAATACAAATTATTGTGTACACGCCAACATTATTTTATTTCCCAGAGTATTAGATGTACTATACCATTATATTTTGTGCATCTTTGTTTGGAATTTGAATACCTGTTGCAAAGTTAAGGTTTTAAGTTTTTTTTTTTATATTATATGGTTCACTGTGAGGGTGTTTAATTGCAAGTACACTTTCCCACAAACTGTATTAATTTTAAATAAGTAAATCACCTAAAATAAAATGACCATGATTTTTTGAGATGGACATAAATATCTCTCTGGGGGCTATTCACTAAGAGAGGAGTTTGAGGTTGAACATTTTATCTAACCAGTTTAGCTATACGGGAATTTGCTTAGCAGGGGAAACTTGCCATGCTTATATCTGCACAATGTATAGTTAAATTGGTGAGATGGAATGTTCAACATGTATGTGAAGACACTTTACAGATTGCATAACCGAAACAATAATTGTACAAAAATATAACATTTAATGTAAGTATAAAATAGCTAAGTAGTCTCCTTTCTCCATACAACCTTTAAGTAAGTTAACATTTTGGCCACATGGAGGGGGTGTTGGATCACTTATTGGTCAGTTTGATGACATCATTTATCAAGCCATCCTATCTCTAAGTCGAATTAGTATCTTATGATATCATAAATCATATGAAACGCCCCCCAAAAGAAAAAAAAATGTAGTGTGTACATCAGCTAGTTTACATAGAAACAAATGAAGGTTTATGTGAACATTTGAAGCCCTCAGTTGCTACTTGTAACAATGTTCAATATCAACTGATATACATGTGCTGTTATTACAGAGAAAATATATGTAATTTGTGTGAATGTATTATTAAACATGGATAACAAAATGATATGTACCCGGTGACTCATACGCATTGCACCATCTAACTTTGAATGTACACATACCTATAAACATGCATATATACTTATAAGCAAATGGAATAGTATTTAATCACACGCATATATATTGATTATATGGGCAACAAGCTTTCTGAATGTGATAAGTTATAATATATAATTACTTATGCACTCTTTGTAACCAATTATATTATGCTTATATTGAGAAAAACAGGGGCCACTTTGTAATGATGTCTTCTTGTTTTCACACAACTAGCTTCCTTCTCAAAACTTTAAAAAGTCCCTCAAAAGCTTACTACCCATCCCACTAGGATACCAGTTAACCTCTAGTTAATCCCACCTAGCTCTTGCTGTCCTCAATCACAGGTCGTATCGTGTAGCTTACAACTCATCCAGCTAGAACACACAATTAATCTTTGGCCAACCCCACCTAGTGCCAACCATCAGGGCCACCATCAGGGGGTGACTGCCGATACACCTTTCAGGGGCCCGGTGGGCCCCGGCCCTTTAATAAAAAAAAAAAAGTGCGGCCAACGGGGCATCTGCCCAGGGCCCACTCATTCCTGGGGGTCCATGGCAGCTGCCCCGTTGACCCCCGCAGCCCCAGGCGGCACCCTGGCAGAGGCTGCACCTTGCTGCTGAGTGCAGCATTCTTTATCCTTCTTTTTATTTTTTCTGGGGGAGCTTCTCAACTGTCCCGATTGGCTGAGAGTTCAGAAGCCTCCCGTGATTGGCTTAGCCCCTACTTCACACAAGGAGCTCAAAGCACAGAGATGCCTGCAACAGGTAAGTTAAAAACTGAGAGTGTTTGTGTGTGTCAGTGTGAGTGAGTATGTGTGTGTCGGTGTGAGTGAGAGGGTGTGTTTCAGTGTGAGTGAGTGTATGTCAGTGTGAGTGAGTGTGTGTGTCAGTGTGTATATGCGTGTCTCAGTGTGTATATGCGTGTCTCTGTAAGTGTATAAATATGTGTGTGTGTGTAATGATGACTGTGTGTCTGAGTGTGTAAGTGTGGCTGTGTATGTGTGTAGGCAGGGCCGCTTTAACTGCAAAGTGGGCACTTCCCAGGGCAAAAAAAACATTAATTTTATCAATTAATATGTGACATCCAGTGGATGTGGACCCTGGCTTTTAGTCACATATTAATTGATAAACTACTGGGGCGGGGGGTGCAGCATTTTTTTCAGTAAGGGGCCCTGGAATTTCTTATGGTGGCCCTGCCAACCATCCACATTATTGTTACTACAACTTCTTTCCCTCTGACCTCTTCACTCCCTTATGTGTTTCATGTACCCCATTGCCTCTAGATTGTAATCTTGCAAGCAGTTCTCTCTACCTCACGTACCAGTCTGTTCTAGATTGTCTAACTTAGTATCTAGTTCCCTTCTATGCTCTGTACCTAGCACTACGTAAATTGTTGGTGCTGTATAAATAAATGTTAATGTAATGTAATGGTAAAGTCACATAGTGCCCTTAATTCTTGTCAGGATCCAAAATGGAGTGTTCACTGGAGACATCTCTCAAGAAAAGAAGAAAAAAATAATTAACTCAGGGTGAACTCATCTAAACATGGCTGCCAGCATCCTTTTTTTCCTTTGCATCACCTTCCAATCAGCTTTAATCTAGTCTAATGCCTGACAGCAAAGTGGCAATACATTTTTAACAAAATTTTGAAGCACTGGATGGTCATACATCTGCAGAAATAGCACACTAAGTTGTTGAGGTTAAAATTTACAATATTTCACTGTTGTCATCGAAAAGAGGGATTCAATAGAGAGAGACAATACACTGCATTCCTTACATGATTATTTCATGTAGCCAGATGCAGAACCTGAGACTAATTAGAAGGAGAGACGTGAGATATCTCACCAAAATATTTCTCTTTGCTATGTCGCACTGTAGCTTTTGATCTCTGTTGGAGTATTGTGATAGAGTTACTGCGGACACAGGCCCTTTAATGCATATTAAGGTGTTTATTAATAAAACCAATGGTTTTGTTTTGCCTTAGAACATAAACCAAACAATTAAGCAAAAATCTACTCCTTCTTAGGAGACTTACTAAACAGAAATATTTCCTCTCTTACTGTACTGGTCAGCTAAGCCAGTTCCCAGTCACAAAACAAAGGTTTAAACAGTGTAACGCTTTACTTACTATTCAGGTTCACCTCCACACACTCTCCCTGAGTCTGTGATCAGCAGCACAATGAGAAAATCACAGAAGGCTAAAATAGGGCTAGGCTGGGCTACTTAACCCCTTAACGCATGTGGACGTATATATACGTCCTGAAAAGCATGGTCCTTAAGGACCATGAGGACGTATATATACGTCCTCCGTTTTCATGTAGTGTTGCGCTCATTAGCGCAACACTACATGCCTGCAGCTACTCTCAGAGGCTGCTTCGGATCCGAAGCAGCCTCTGAGAGGGCTTTCAGCCCCCCCTCGACCCCCCCGCGCGCATACGATCACAGCGAATGTGATCGTATGCGCGCAAACACACATAGGCAGTGAAAGCTGATCACTGCCTATGTGTGTGAAAGTGTTGCAATGATGCCTCTATCGAGGCATCATGCAACACAATCTGTGCCCTCCTGGTTCAGCATGCCCAGAGGAGAGCGACGGAAGAGAGAAAACAAAAATCTCTTCCGTCGCTCTGAAACCGCTACTTGACTGCCCCTACAGGCAGTTAGGCGGTATTACAGTTAAAAATAGAAAATTAATTAAATAAATAAATAAATAAATGGAAAAAGCTAACCCTTGATCTACTGAACCTAGATCTAGGGTTATGGTCTAAATAGGGTAATAATTAGGGTTAAATGGGGGTTCGGATGATTACAAGGGTTAGATTAAGGGGTGGGGGTCAATTTAGGGTTAGATTAAATTTAGAGTTGGGGTAAATTTAGGGTTCGGGTTTAAAAAATCACTGTAGAAGAAAATGGTTAGAAAAAAAATACTAATATTGTTTATTGCCCTATTACGTGAAATAAAACATAGACAAACAAGGAAACATTGATATTACTAAACTCAGGACAAATAGTAGAAATATATAGACGGGGTCTTTTTTACCATTTGTAATTGTGTAAAAAAAAAATCAGGTCAAAGTTGGAAAAAGTGTTTTTTATGGTATATTTTCATCATATTTTCTATTTTTTTAATAGTAAATGATATCATATGATGAAAATAATAGTATCAAATGAAAGCCCTATCTGTCCTTTAAAAAATGATATATAATTTGTATGGGTGGACTGAACACAAAGAAAGAAATTCACAGTTCAGTAAACATATGACAAAAATAATCGAATTCTGGTCTTCAAGGCACGTCAAATGCAACATAGCACTCGGTCACTAAGGGGTTAAGCAGCAACTGAAGCTTCTACAAGTATTAAGTCTAGAAGCAGGAATACAGTGCTCTTTCCATACGCTGGCTTATATACCTGCTCTCGTTTAACCTCCCTCCACTGACCCTGTCACAGTAGTTCATACTACAATCAGCAGTTTATAGATATGTCTGGAATGTCAGTACGTATAGATGTCTGTGTAAGAGACTGTGTATAATATTAAGAGTTTATGTCAGTGACCATCTGTAGGTGTAGATTTCCATGCTGATCTTCACGTCTGTTACAGTTGGCTATGTTTGCAACTGCTATATTATATTCATGTTTATTTGTAAACAGCCACACACAGGTAGAAGGGTGTTACAGAAAAATTTTGATAGACAAGCTACAAATAGTGGTTCTTCCAATCTTCCAAACAATCTAAAGTGAGCTGGACATGACAGTACTTGTCTACTGGGATATTGAGAAGGCCACCTTATTATTGCTGATTGCTCCACTTTTCCTGCTTTACAATAGAATTTGCTCTTTCCTTTAAATCCTATATACCCTTTTCTTATGTCTGTTACCTATAAACAGTTTATTTTTTAAATGTGCTTTAAAAATGTATAGCTTTCCCTATTCTGAACAATAAAATAATGGTGCAATGCTATGGGGCTGGTGTAATGATGCAATGCTTTATGGGTGGTACACAATTGTTTCCAGTGCTGGTGTTTAGTCTCAGTCAGACCTTGGAGCTGAAGACTGGTGAAACATACAGCAGGGAGCAAGACAATAGTGGAGGGTGCTTTGGTAAATGTAAGATTGGTTGGAAGGATAACATGTTCTAATGATGTCTGAGTAAATTGTATGCTTCCTTGAAAAGGTGTATTTAGAGGGATGCTGTGGTTAAGTTTTTTCCAGTGATTGTCTATATTTGTGGGGGTGCATTTCAGTCATTATCATTTTTTTTCAGTATTCAAGGAAATACTTGGATGCATCACCAGAGGCATTTAGTCATTAGCTGGTTGCCATCAACACCACAGGCTGGCCAATCAGTTCCACTGGCTCACATCTCTGCTTCCAGTATCTCACATACACAAAACTAGTTTTTATTTCATTTTTCCACTTGATCTTGTCAGCCAAATCCACTCATGATCTAATATGCACTTTGATGAGCTTGATTATAATATTTGGATGAAGAAAACAATTTCTCTACAGCAAGAGAATTATAGACTGTGAGTTAAAATACTTCAATTTACTTGAGTACAGAATTTGATTTTAATACAGCCAGGTGCATGTCATGCAGTTTAGTGAATTCTTTTTGTCACTGGAAAACATAGACTTTTTGGTTGAAATTAAGATTTAACCCTTGAAGTTCCAAGTGGCACAGCAATTGCTCCATGGAGCAATAATGGATGCTATGTCAGAAGGCAGAATGTCCCTCCAACATGGCGCTGCCCCTAGAGG
This sequence comes from Pelodytes ibericus, assembly GCA_036172795.1. Classification (NCBI taxonomy): domain Eukaryota; kingdom Metazoa; phylum Chordata; class Amphibia; order Anura; family Pelodytidae; genus Pelodytes; species Pelodytes ibericus. The sequence goes on from CM069859.1 coordinate 75,242,584, forward strand.
CAGTCCACAACATTCCACTGGGAACAGAAACAAAAAGATAAAATCTAGGCTCATGGTAAGCATCTAATGCTAGAATCCAGGGTAAGGGTTGGGGTTGGAATCTATGGTTAGGGTTTGCATCTAGGTTAGTGCCAATGTTTGGGTGATTAGGGTTGCTGTCAAAAGGCCATTGTAGGAGAAAAAGATTAGGAAAATAACACTACTTATTGCCCTATCTCTCAACTCTCAAAAATAATAAATGCATTTTCAATAATAATTTTTTATTAAATATGAAAAAAATGTGAATTTCTACTAGTAAAACTGTTTTCATATATCCTATTCCTATATAGTCTTTTATTTATTTTTTCACTAAATTAATATCCAGAGTTTATACATTTCTGCTGATTTTGCCATGATGTGCCAAGTTTGAGCTACCAGAATACGTTTATAAAAGAGAGAGAAAGAAAGACACGGTAGTTGCTCAAAAATAAGACAAAGTTTTATTCAGAGCAAATGTTCTTAAGAAGTCCCCTGGTCTGATATTCAATAGAAAAATAATAAATCTTCAAACTATGTAATATGTAAAACAAAATAGAGAAAAACAAACATTTTGTCTATCTGTTGATAGTAATAATCGGTTCAGGTTTGTCCTGCCCCAATGGATATACACTCACTATTTTCTGAGCCCATTTATCCCTGGTGTGAAGACATAATGAGACGGGAAGTCTTCTCCCTTCCCGATTAGAACCTCTGCCGAACAATGCGTATATAGAGGTTTCCCAGATAAGAATAATAAAGGGAAATAAGAATATGCAAAAGATAGTATAGTATGTACAAAAAAGCTTTTATATCTCCCTTGCTACAATCTGCTTACTAGACATGTGCATTCGTTTTCGGACGAATGCATTTTCGGACGAAAATAGCATTTTCGTCCATTCGTCCGAAAAACGAATAACGAAAATGTTAACCAACAAAATCCGAATGAACGAATGGTTAATAAACTAAAATCATTCGTTCATTCTTCCATTCGTCCATTCGTGCTATTGGCATTCTAAACCCAAATAGAGTCGGTTTATAGAATACCAATAGCATTACATTACATTCCATAAACCGACATGAATGACTTTCGGTTTATGGAATGCATGTAATGCTATTGGCTTTCTATAAACCGAAATTGAGTTCCCATTCATACGAATAGGTCAGTTGACCTATTCGTTTGAATGGGGACTCTTTCGGTTTATAGAAAGCCAATAGCATTGCATGTATTCTATAAGCCGAAAGTCTTTAAACCGAACGACGTTCAGTTTATAGAATACACATGTAATGCTATTGCTGTTCTATAAGCCGAAAGTCTATAAACCGAACGTCGTTCGGTTTATAGACTTTCGGCTTATAGAACAGCAATAGCATTACATGTGTTCTATAAACCGAACGTCGTTCGTTTTAAAGACTTTCGGCTTATAGAATACTATTGGCTTTCTATAAACCTAACTAGAGTCCCTCCTCATTCATAAGAATTTCTTATGAATGGGGACTCGACTCTAGTTCGGTTTATAGAAAGCCAATAGTATTCTATAAGCCGAAAGTCTATAAACCGAACGACGTTCGGATTATAGAATACATGTAATGCTATTGCTGTTCAATAAGCCGAAAGTCTATAAACCGAACGACGTTCGGTTTATAGACTTTCGGTTTATGGAATGTACAATGTAATGCTATTTGCAATGGCATTACTATAAACCGAAATAGAGTCGGTTTATAGAATGCCATTGCCAATAGCATTACATTCCATAAACCGAAATTCGTTCATTATGTCGGTTTATGTAATGTATGTGTATTGGCTATTTTGCTATTGGTATTCCATAAACCGACTCTATTTCGGTTTATAGAATGCATTGCCAATAGCATGAAATGATTTGAATTTAGTATTAAAAAATACATTGAAAAAAGTGGAGAGGTTTAACCCCTCCGAATGTTCGGTTTATAGGCTGTGGGCATTTAACTATACGGAGACAGAGTCTCCATTCATAAAATTATGAATGGAGACTTTGTCTCCGTATAGTTAAAAGCCGACAGCCTATAAACCGAACGTTCGGTTTATAGGCTGTCGGCTTTTAACTATACGGAGACAAAGTCTCCATTCATAATTTTATGAATGGAGACTCTGTCTCCGTATAATTAAATGCCCACAGCCAGGGGCGTTGCTAGGTCAACAAATGATCAGGGGCTTGAGCCCAGATGAGCACAGTCGTACACAATCTCACCCCGTCTCTCTCTCTCTGTCTCACGCACCCTGTCTCTCTCCCTCTCTTTCTAACACACACCGCCTCTCTCTCACACTCTCCGTCTCTCTCTCTCTCACACTCTCCGTCTGTCTCACACTCTCCGTCTCTCTCTCTCTCACACTCCCCGTCTCTCTCTCTCTCACACACTCTCCGTCTCTCTCTCTCTCACACACTCTCCGTCTCTCTCTCTCTCACACAGCGTCTCTCTCTCTCACACTCTCAGTCTCTCTCTCTCACACAGCGTCTCTCTCTCTCACACACTCAGTCTCTCTCTCTCACACACTCAGTCTCTCTCTCTCACACAGCGTCTCTCTCTCTCACACTCTCCGTCTCTCTCTCTCTCTCTCTCACACTGTCTCTCTCTCTCTCACTCTCAGTCTCTCTCTCTCACACAGCGTCTCTCTCTCTCTGTGTCTCTCTCTCTCACACTCTCCGTCTCTCTCTCACACTCTCAGTCTCTCTCACTCTCAGTCTCTCTCACACTCTCAGTCTCTCTCACACTCTCAGTCTCTCTCTCACACAGCGTTTCTCTCTCTCTGTGTCTCTCTCTCACACTCTCCGTCTCTCTCTCTCACACAGAGTCTCTCTCTCTCTGTGTCTCTCTCTCTCACACTCTCCGTCTCTCTCTCTCACACTCTCAGTCTCTCTCTCTCTCTCACACTCTGTCTCTCTCTCTCTCTCTCACACACTCTCAGTCTCTCTCTCTGTGTCTCTCTCTCTCACACTCTCCGTCTCTCTCTCTCTCTCTCTCACACTCTCAGTCTCTCTCTCTGTGTCTCTCTCTCTCACACTCTGTCTCTCTCTCTCTCTCTCTCTCTCTCTCTCTCTCACACTCTCAGTCTCTCTCTCTGTGTCTCTCTCTCTCACACTCTCAGTCTCTCTCTCTCTCTCACACTCTGTCTCTCTCTCTCTCTCTCTCACACTCTCAGTCTCTCTCTCTGTGTCTCTCTCTCTCACACTCTGTCTCTCTCTCTCTCTCTCACACTCTCAGTCTCTCTCTCTCTCTCTCACACACTCTGTCTCTCTCTCTCTCTCTCTCACACTCTCAGTCTCTCTCTCTGTGTCTCTCTCTCTCACACTCTGTCTCTCTCTCTCTCTCTCTCACACTCTCAGTCTCTCTCTCTGTGTCTCTCTCTCTCACACTCTGTCTTTCTATCTCACAAAGCGTCTCTCCCTCTCACACTCTCCGTCTCTCTCTCTCTCACACTGTCTCTCTCTCTCTCACTCTCAGTCTCTCTCTCTCACACAGCGTCTCTCTCTCTCTGTGTCTCTCTCTCTCACACTCTCCGTCTCTCTCTCACACTCTCAGTCTCTCTCACTCTCAGTCTCTCTCACTCTCAGTCTCTCTCACACTCTCAGTCTCTCTCACACTCTCAGTCTCTCTCTCTGTTACGGTACCCTCAGCATCAGATTCACAAACCGCCGTTTAGTAGATCTTCCCCCCCCAATAACGAGACCACGCTCTGTGTTGAAGGTAAAACATGAACTGCTTTTACTGTGGGCTACACGCCCGTATTTATCCAGGTCTCCCACTTGGTGGACACTCCCCTAGGGGAACCAATGGGAGACTGTAACAATAGACAGACATAATCCAATTTAGGACTCACAGACACAGATTATTCCCAGCAGGCATTATGATTTCCTCCCCCCTGCCCTGGAGATAATTGGGAAGTAATTCAATTATCTCCAGGACAGAGGCGAATTGCCATTTTAATTTCAACACAAAAAAAACACATAAAAATACATAACTTTATAATGGTCGAACATTTCTCATTCGTATCACATAATATCCCCAGATAGCCTGGATCTGTCACACGGCTCCCCTCTTGTGGAACACTCCGGCAGACCCGGCTTGACCCTGTGGCGGGTCAACTTGGGGATGACCGGACTAGGAGGTAATAGGGAAGTCGGTTTGCCGGGACAATCCATCCGCATTCCCGTTCTGCTTACCGGGTCGGTAGCTGATGGTGAAGTTGTAAGGTTGTAACGCTAAGCTCCACCGCAGCAGTCTACCATTGTCTCCTGAGACCCGGTTAAGCCAGACAAGGGGGTTGTGGTCCGTGATGAGCGAGAACTCCTGCCCGTACAAATAGGGGCTCAATTTCTTTAATGCCCAGACCAGGGCCAAACACTCCTTCTCCACTGCCGCATAACTCACTTCCCGGGGTAGTAGCTTTCTGCTGAGGTATGCGACAGGGTGCTCTCCTCCATCTTCCCCGACCTGGCTCAGCACAGCCCCCAGTCCATACATGGAAGCATCTGTATGGACGAGAAAACGTTTGTTAGGGACTGGGGCAGCCAGGACAGGGGCATTCACCAGAGCTTGCTTCAATGCCTGAAACGCGGCGTCACAAGCTGAAGACCACAGGACCTGTTTCGGTAAATTCTTTTTAGTCAGGTCAGTCAGGGGCTTTGCAATAGTGCTGTAGTCGGGGACAAAGCGTCGGTAATACCCTGCTGTTCCCAGGAAGGCCAGCACTTGGGTCTTGGTGATAGGTGTGGGCCAGTTAGCTACAGCTTCTACCTTGGCTGGCTCTGGTCTCTGGCTCCCACACCCTACCCTGTGACCCAAGTACTGCACTTCTGCCATGCCTAGATGGCACTTGTCTGGCTTCAAGGTCAGGCCAGCGGCCCGAATCTTGTCCAGAACCACCCCTACGTGTACCAGGTGTTCTTCCCAGGACTCACTGTAGACCGCAATGTCATCCAGGTATGCACATGCAAATTCCTGGAAGCCATCGAGAAGCCTATCCACCATACGCTGGAAGGTAGCCGGAGCATTCTTCATCCCAAATGGCATGACCTTAAACTGGTATAGACCAAATGGGGTGACGAATGCCGACTTAGGGATAGCATCCTCGGCTAGGGGGATCTGCCAATAACCCTTACACAGGTCTATGGTGGTCAGATAACGCCCCCTGGCAATGCGGTCTAACAACTCGTCTACCCGGGGCATCGGGTAGGCGTCAGTGGTGGTCCGTTCGTTGAGCCGCCTGTAGTCCACACAGAACCGGGTGGTCCCATCTTTCTTAGGCACCAGGACTACAGGCGAGGCCCAAGGGCTGTCTGAGTGTTCGATGACTCCAAGCCTAGTCATCTCCTGTATCTCCTTCCGCATTCCTTCCCGGACTGCTTCAGGGATACGATAGGGGGGCTGTCGTAGGGGACTCTGTCCGGGGGTCTCTACCTTGTGTACAGCTAGGGTAGTGTAGTCGGGTTCTTGGGAGAACGTCGCCTGCTTCTCCCACAGAAGCTGTCTTGCCTGTACCTTCTCTGTGGGGCTTAACCGGTCCCCTAGCTGTACAAGACTAGTGAGATCAGTCTGGGGGTTCTTCTCTAATAGGTCGGGCAAGGGTAAATTCTCGGGGTCGTCGGCAGCCGGGGCACATACTGCAGCTATATCTTCTGGTCTCTCCTGATACTCCTTCAGCATATTCACATGAAAGGATCGCTGAATCCTTTCATCTGCACAGCTGGCTATAAGGTAGGTAGTATCACACACCTGAGCTAACACTTGATACGGGCCCTGCCAAGATGCTTGCATCTTGTTCGTCTTCACAGGTTTAAGCACTAGAACCTTTTGCCCAACCTGAAAGACCCGCTGTCGGGCACCCCGATCGTACCACCTCTTCTGTCTCCCCTGGGCCGCCTGGAGATTCTCCCTTACCATCAGGGATAGTTTCTCCATGCGGTCCCGGAGTTCCAGAACGTATGGCACGATGGGGGTTCCCTCTTGCTCAGTCTCTCCCTCCCAGTGTCCTCTAATGAGATCTAGGGGTCCGCGGACCCTTCTCCCATAGAGTAGCTCAAAGGGAGAGAACCCAGTAGATTCCTGGGGCACCTCTCTGTATGCAAATAGCAGATGAGGCAGGAATCGCTCCCAGTCTCTGCAAGTGTCAGTAAAGGTCCTCAACATCTGTTTGAGGGTGCCATTAAATCGCTCGCAGAGACCGTTAGTCTGTGGGTGGTAAGGTGAGCTAAGCAGCGGTTTAATGCCGCACACCTTCCACAGCTGCTGGGTGAGCACAGCGGTAAACTGAGTTCCCTGGTCGGAGAGGATCTCCTGAGGGAACCCGACCCTAGTGAAAATTTTAACCAGGGCATCAGCAACCGTCTCTGCCTCTATATTAGACAGCGCTACTGCCTCTGGATAACGGGTGGCATAGTCCACCACAGTGAGAATATACTTCTTACCAGATGGGCTAGCCCTGGCCAGTGGACCCACAATGTCAACGGCTATGCGGGAAAAGGGTTCTCCAATGATAGGCATCGATATGAGCCTAGCCTTTGGGTGATCCCCCCGTTTACCTACCCGTTGACATGTGTCACACGTACTACAATAGACCCGCACATCTCGGTTGAAATTAGGCCAGAAGAAATTTTGGGTGATCCCATGAGCTGTGCGGCGGAAGCCTAGATGGCCCGCTAATGGCACAGCATGCCCAATCCGCAGAATCTCCTGCCGGTATTTCGCAGGCACCACCAGCTGCCGATTCTGCGGAGGGGTGTTCGGTCTCTGGGACGGTTTAGGGATCCTGTACAGCCTATCCCCCACCCACTCGTAACGCTCCCCATCGACCCCCTCTTCCCCAGTATCTGCCCGGGCCCTATACTTCTCTAAAGTCGGGTCTTCCCGGGTTTCCCTCCCGTACACCTCTGGGGTGTCCCAGCCTAAAGGCGCTTGATCTAAGGTACAAGTCGGGGTAGAGAGTCTGACCTGGGTCTCGGCAGCCGGTGGGCCGGTCTTGGCGGCACGGGTCTGGGCACGGGTCGTGACAGCGTTCGCTTCAGAGGGATCCATGGGAGCGTAGGCAGAAACAAGGGGAGCCAAGTCATTTCCAAGGAGGACATCCGCCGGTAAGTCCCTCATGATCCCCACATTCACATGTCGGGCGCCCACTCCCCAATCCAAATGTACCCGGGCAACGGGTAGGCGAAACACCGCGCCTCCGGCTACTCTCACAGCCACGGTGTCCCCAGTGTGCTGATTCTCTGGTACCAAGTGTTTTTGGAGCAATGTCATGGTCGCCCCGGTATCCCGTAGACCACTGACTTCCTTCCCGTCTACTTTAACCAGTTGTCGGTGTTGTTGGCGGTTATCACGGTGGGCAGCTTGAACAGTGTCTGCCTCATGTAGGACGCCCCAACATTCCTCCTCCTCTACGCAGTGGGCAGCAGGCGGAGTAGGCCGTTGGTTCCCGCTGGTCGGTCTCCTCCAGGACTGGTTCTGGTTAGCATTATTCAGCGGGCACTCTGGTCGTTTGTGCCCAAGCTGCTTGCACCCAAAACAACGGATAGGTTGGGAGTAGTCCCGGGAGTTGAACCGCGGTGGCTGGTAATAGTTATTAGCTGGAGGGGGTGCAGATGGGCGGTACGTTGGTGGTTGGTAGATGGTAGCTGGAGGGGGTGCTGCTTGGTGATACTCTCCTCTGGCAGGAGGTTTACCCATGGTACTGTCCAGTTTACGGGCATCCGTGTACTCGTCTGCCAGGCGAGCTGCTTCATGTAGAGTGTAGGGTTTACGATCCCTTACCCACTCTCTGACGCCTGGGGATAACTTCTCAAAACAGTGCTCCAGTAAGAACATCTGCAGCACTTCTTCCCCGGATACGACTTGGCACCCTGCCATCCAGTGGGCAGCTATGCGGTGTACTTTACATGCCCATTCAACATACGAATCCCCAGCTAACTTGGCAGTGTCTCTGAACCGCCTCCTGTATGCCTCTGGTGTAACGGCATACCTGGAGAGCAAAGCTTCCTTCACTGCTACATAATCCCCAATCTCCTCATCTGGAATGGCCCGAAAAGCGTCACTGGCCCGGCCGGATAACTTGCCTGATAATATAGTGACCCAGTCCTCTGGGGATACCTTGTGTAGCGCACATTGCCGCTCAAAATCAGCAAGGTACCCATCAATCTCTCCTTCTGTCTCCACAAACGGTTTAAATGCAGTAAATGGTACTTTCTTTTTCTCCACCGGATTTGCTGGGGCTGCTGCAGCACCGCTTTGGCGAAGCAGGTTGGCCTCCACAGCGGCTATGACCCGGTCAATGGTCTCTATAGTCGGGTTGGGACCATAATGGGCCAGCCTGATTCTTACCGCCCGGTCAAAGCTTGCCTCCTCGGGGGTTCTGTCAGCTGTGCTGGACCCATTGGTTCCTTCAACCCCTGGTACTCCATCCATTTCGTTTAATATTGTAATAATCTCCCTTTTCCTGAGATTACTGGCTTGTCTGCCTCTCTGTTCCAATAAATCCTTTAGGGTATCTCTTTTCAGCCTTTCGTATGGTATTTCCATTAATCCTGGCTGCAGTGGTCTCTCTGGGCGATGAGGGTCATCCCGTCGCTTGCCACCAATTGTTACGGTACCCTCAGCATCAGATGCACAAACCGCCGTTTAGTAGATCATCCCCCCCCCAATAACGAGACCACGCTCTGTGTTGAAGGTAAAACATGAACTGCTTTTACTGTGGGCTACACGCCCGTATTTATCCAGGTCTCCCACTTGGTGGACACTCCCCTAGGGGAACCAATGGGAGACTGTAACAATAGACAGACATAATCCAATTTAGGACTCACAGACACAGATTATTCCCAGCAGGCATTATGATTTCCTCCCCCCCTGCCCTGGAGATAATTGGGAAGTAATTCAATTATCTCCAGGACAGGGGCGAATTGCCATTTTAATTTCAACACAAAAAAAACACATAAAAATACATAACTTTATAATGGTCGAACATTTCCCATTCGTATCACATAATATCCCCAGATAGCCTGGATCTGTCACACTCTCACACAGCGTTTCTCTCTCTCTGTGTCTCTCTCTCACACTCTCCGTCTCTCTCTCTCACACAGAGTCTCTCTCTCTCTGTGTCTCTCTCTCTCACACTCTCCGTCTCTCTTTCTCACACTCTCAGTCTCTCTCTCTCTCTCACACTCTCTCTCTCTCTCTCTCTCTCTCTCACACTCTCAGTCTCTCTCTCTGTGTCTCTCTCTCTCACACTCTCCGTCTCTCTCTCTCTCTCTCTCCGTCTCTCTCTCTCTCTCTCTCTCCGTCTCTCACACTCTCCGTCTCTCTCTCTCACACTCTCAGTCTCTCTCTCTCTCTCACACTCTGTCTCTCTCTCTCTCTCTCTCACACTCTCAGTCTCTCTCTCTGTGTGTCTCTCTCTCACACTCTCCGTCTCTCTCTCTCTCTCCCACTCTCCGTCTCTCTCTCTCTCACACTCTCCGTCTCTCTCTCTCTCTCTCACTCTCCGTCTCTCTCTCTCTCACACTCTCCGTCTCTCTCTCTCACACTCTCCGTCTCTCTCTCTCACACTCTCCGTCTCTCTCTCTCACACACTCCGTCTCTCTCTCTCACACTCTCCGTCTCTCTCTCTCACACTCTCCGTCTCCCACAGCGTCTATATCTTTCTCACACACACTTACACATACACAACCTGACACAGACACCCTCATACACTTATGCAAATACCCTGACACACACATCCTGACACACACACCCTCATACACTTATGCAAACACCCTGACACACACACCCTGACACACACACACCCTCATACACTTATGCAAACACCCTGACACACACATCCTGACACACACACCCTCATACACTTATGCAAACACCCTGACACACAAACACTTATACACACTGCTTCACCCACACAGTCACACTTACACGCAGACACTAACACACATTTTTAAATATTTTTAAAAAAAAAAAACCTTAAAGCGATGGTCCCCCTCCCTGCTAAATACCTCTGTTTGCAGGGAGGAGGATGTTTCCGATGAGGCACTCACTTTCTTCTGCCGGATGTCACATCCGGCGCGCAGCCAGATTCACAGAGCGACGGGGGCGGAGCTTGCACCCGTCATGCTGTCAGTATGGCCAGGAGGTGCGGTCACCGCAGGCACTTGCTTGTGGGCCGCACCTCCAGGAGGAGGGGCCAGCAGCAGCGCCTCTCCTCCTCACCCCCCGCACGAGCAGAAACCTCCGATTCTGGGACTATGTCCCAGACGGGGGAAAGCTCTGCGGGGGTGAGATTTTTTTTTTTTTAACAGTGATAGCCCTGGAGTCTCGGGGCTAAAGAATACTTTAGCCCCAGAGTCTCCATTCGGGGCTATGCACTGGAGATTCGGGGCTATAGCCCCAGTAGCCTCCCCTAGCGACGCCTCTGCCCACAGCCTATAAACCGAACATTCGGTTTATAGGCTGTGGGCATTTAACTATACGGAGACAGAGTCTCCATTCATAAAATTATGAATGGAGACTTTGTCTCCGTATAGTTAAAAGCCGACAGCCTATAAACCGAACGTTCGGTTTATAGGCTGTCAGCTTTTAACTATACGGAGACAAAGTCTCCAATCATAATTTTATGAATGGAGACTGTCTCTGTATAGTTAAATGCCGACAGCCTATAAACCGAACGTTCGGTTTATAGACTTTCGGCTTATGTAATACATGTAATCCTATGGCTATTCTATAAACCGAACGTTCGGTTTATAGAATAGCAATAGGATTACATGTATTCCATAAGCCGAAAGTCTATAAACCAAATGTTCGGTTTATAGACTTTCGGCTTATAGAACACATGTAGTACTATTGCCTTTCTATGAACCAAACGAGAGCCCCATTCATAAGAATTTCTTATGAATGGGGCTCTCGTTCGGTTTATAGAAAGCCAATAGTATTACATTGTATTCTATAAAACGAACGAATTAAAATTAACGAAACGAAAATTATGAACGAATTTCGTCTGAAACGAATGCAGTAATGAACGAAATTCGTTTTAGACGAAATAAATAACATTTTCGTCCGAATGGACGAAAACGAAACGAAAATTTTAGTTTTGCACATGTCTACTGTTTACTGGTAATAAAAAGCATGCTCCGGCAATATGGCTGTGCACTCTTGTGGTCAGAGCTTCGGAAGTGAAAAAAAAATTGCTTCCGTTGCTCTGAATATGTTGCTTGACTGCCCCTAGAGGCAGCCAGCAACATTTCAATGAAAAAAAAAAGAGATTTAATTATCTTCAAACTTGGATTAGGGATAAGGGATAGGGTTAAAATTAAATTAAAATGTATTAAGGGATAGCATAAGGGTTAGAGTTAAGGTTAAATTTAGGGTTTGGGTTAAATTTAGGGTTGGGGTCAAAAGGTCAATATAGGAAAAAGATTTTTGCCCCATAACTCGCCAAAAAAAATGCAGAAAAACATGGAGACGTGCTTATTTCTGAACTCGGGACAACATTTAGAAACTATTTATTTGGGGTCTTTTTTAATGATTGTATTTGTGTAAATTATATTTTAGGTCAACGTTAGAAAAAGTGTTTTTTTAATTTGTTCATCATATTTTATGATTTTTTTTGTAGAAATTTACAAGATATGAGGAACATACAGTGCTTGGCAAAAGTATTCACCCCCTTTGACTTTTTACCTATTTTGTTACATTACAGCCTTAAGTTCAATGTTTTATTAATCTGAATTTTATGTGATGGATCAGAACACAACAGTCTAAGTTGGTTAAGTGAAATGAGAAAAGTATATACATAGAACTATTTTTTAGAAATAGAAAACAGAAAATTGACATGTGCGTATGTATTCACCCCCTTTGTTATGAAGCTCATAAAAAGCTCTGGTGCAACCAATTACCTTCAGAAGTCACATAATTAGTGAAATGATGTCCACCTGTGTGCAATCTAAGTGTCACATGATCTGTCATTACATATACACACCTTTTTTGAAAGGCCCCAGAGGCTGCAACACCTAAGCAAGAGGCACCACTAACCAAACACTGCCATGAAGACCAGGGAACTCTCCAAACAAGTAAGGGACAATGTTGTTGAGAAGTACAAGTCAGGGTTAGGTTATAAAAAAATATCAAAATCTTTGATGATCCCCAGGAACACCATCAAATCTATCATGACCAAATGGAAAGAACATGGCACAACAGCAAACCTGCCAAGAGACAGCCGCCCACCAAAACTCACGGACCGGGCAAGTAGGGCATTAATCAGAGAGGCAGCACAGAAACCTAAGGTAACCCTGGAGGAGCGTTCCACAGAGACTGGAGTATCTGTACATAGAACGACAATACACCGTATGCTCCATAGAGTTGGGCTTTTTGGAAGAGTGGCCAGAAGAAAGCCATTACTTTCAGCAAAAAAATAAATGGCACATTTTGAGTTTGCGAAAAGGCATGTGGGAGACTCCCAAAATCAATGGAGGAAGGTGCTCTGGTCTGATGAGACTAAAATTGAACTTTTCGGCCATCAAAGAAAACGCTATGTCTGGGTCAAACCCAACACATCACATCATCCAAAGAACACCATCCCCACAGTGAAACATGGTGGTGGCAGCATCATGCTGGGGGATGTTTTTTAGCCGGGACTGGAAAACTGGTCAGAGTTGAGGGAAATATGAATGGTGCTAAATACAGGTATATTCTCGAGCAAAACCTGTACCACTCTGTGCGTGATTTGAGGCTAGGACGGAGGTTCAACTTCCAGCAGGACAATGACCCCAAACATACTGCTAAAGCAACACTTGAGCGGTTTAAGGGGAAACATGTAAATGTGTTGGAATGGCCTAGTCAAAGCCCAGACCTAAATCCAATAGAAAATCTGTGGTCAGACTTAGAGATTGCTGTTCACAAGCGCAAACCATCCAACTTGAAGGAGTTGGAGCAGTTTTGCAAGGAGGAATGGGCAAAAATCCCAGTGGTAAGATGTGGCAAGCTCATAGAGACTTATTTAAAATGACTTGGAGCTGTGATTGCCACAAATGGTGGCTCTAGAAAGTATTGACTTTAGGGGGGTTAATAATTATGCACATTGACTTTTTCTGTTATTTTGTCCTATTTGTGGTTTTCTTCACAATAAAAAAAAAAATCTTCAAAGTTGTTCTGTAAATTAAATGATGCAAATCCTCAAACAATCCATGTTAATTCCAGGTTGTGAGGCAAAAAAACACGAAAAATGCCAAGGGGGTGAATACTTTTGCAAGGCACTGTAATTGTATCTAATGAAAGCCCTTCTTATGACGATAAAAACAACATATAATTTGTGTGGGTACAGTATCTGAGAGAGAAGAAAATTACAGCTACACAAAAACACCCCAGAAATGTAAAAACAGCCCTTGTGACCAAGTGAAAGTCAAGGTCAAAATGTCTTGTCACTAAGGGGTTAATTAGTTTTATATCTTGGATGGAATTTAACATTGAATCGTTGAGATGCAAATTTGTTCTTTTCCCTTTTGAAACTCCTATTTTTTTTTTCTCTTAAATTTGTTTATTGGTTAAACAAGAGTTATGGCAAACACATAAATACAACAATGATGTGTATGTAAAATAAATATTCTGGGCATTTCAGACGGAGAAATACAATGGCATCAAATAAATATAAGAAAACGGCGTCGAAAAAATATCGTATTTGATAAAAATTCGATCACATCATTGTAGCAGAAACTCCCTGAAAATTTCCCCCATATCCTTACATAACCCATAATTGGAACAGAACAAACAGCGACAAAGAAGAAGATATATAGAGAAAAGAGGAAAGAAAGAAGAGAAACAAAAAGAGAAACCAAAGGGGGTAGGGGAAGGAAGGTGGTAAGGAGCACTGGAGAGTCTAAATCATGTTTAGAATTCAGCTTAGGCCTATGCCAGCAGAGCCAGGTGATTCCGCTGCTACAATATCAGCTTCGCATCTAGGGCTATCGATATATAGCATCCAATGTATCCACCTATCATTGTTCTGCTTACCACGGCCATTCGCCGTGTGTATCATATCTTCCACCACTCTGATAGATTCCACAGAGGCTAACCATTCTTGGAAAGTGGGGGGTCAGGTCGCTTCCAGTGTCTAGGAATTAGCAATTTAGCTGCGTTAAGAAGATGTACCGTGAGCGATCTTTTGTACGCCCCCAGAGGGTGTATGGTGTGGTGTAGCAGGACAGGTAGTGGAGCATGTGGAAGGGTCGAGTCACCCACTTCTCTAATAGTTTTGATAACTGCCTCCCAGAAAGACTGTAAAGCAGGGCACGACCACCAAAGGTGGAGGAAGTCACCCTCCTGCAGGTGGCATCTCCAGCAGCTGTCGGAGGTCGTGCGGTAAATTTTGTGTAGAGTTACTGGTGCGAGGTACCAACGTGGGAGCAGTTTATATGCGTTTTCCTGTATATGGGTGGACATGGAGCATTTGTGTGCTAGCGTAACCATTTTACGCCATTGAGGAGCAGTCAGCTCCACCCCACACTCTCTTTCCCACAGCTTTATATAGGAAGGTTTATCGTGGTCTGCCAGATCTGTGAGTATTCGGTACACAGTGGAAACCAACCTCTGCGGTTGTTCCTTGGTCATACATAACAATTCAAATTCAGTAGCGTTAAGAGGGATCGGATTCGATACCTCCAGCGCCGAAATATAGTGAAACAATTGTGTACTTTTATACAGGGACCCCCCTGACGGTGGTTGATGTCTGAGTATCTCTTCCCGAGGCCTGGCACGTCCCTCCTCCACGATATGGCCCAATCTGGGGTATCTTACTGGTTCCGGGAAAAGTTAGTGGAAGAAGGAATATGCCATGCCCGGGGGGAAGTGGGCATTTCCAATAAGGGATTGCATTAGTGAAGGAGAATTAATAAGGCCGGGTCGAGCAGTAAGTTGTCTCCAGACCTTTAAAGTGGGAGCCACTGTAGGGTGATTCGACTGGGCCGGGAGCAGTTGTGGACGAGAGACCCAAGCCGCTAGGGGGATTGGGGCATTCAAACCTCTGTTTTCCAAGGAGATCCAAAGCTTGGGTGCTGGTCTAGACCAGTCCACTATTCTGGCGAGATGTATTGATTTATAATATCTCTCCATGTCTGGGAGGGCAATGCCCCCTAGACTCTTGGGGCGGGTAAGGAGTTGATACCCGAGCCGTGGACGTTTGTGTTTCCAAATAAAACTTGTAATTAATGACCTGAGGGTCGAAAAAAAGGATTTCGGAATATAGATGGGCAGGGTCTGGATAATGTACAGAAAACGGGGCAGTATATTAATTTTAATGATTGAGGCTCTACCAAACCAGGAGTGGGATTTAAGGGACCAGTTAGTTAGATCTAGCTTACAGGACTGTAAGAGGGACCCTAGGTTAAGTTCAAACAGAGAAGTGAGATCTTTACTTAGAGAGATTCCCAAATATTTAATATGGTGGTCTTTCCATTTAAATGGAAATGAAGACTTAAGCGGGATCGCCACCGTAGGAGAGAGGGAGATATTCAAAACTTCAGATTTGGTGTAATTAATTTTGAAGTTCGAAAGGGCCCCGAAAATATCAAATTCCTTCATGATCTGGGGGAGAGAGACCCCTGGGTTAGTGACATAGAACAGCAGGTCATCAGCATAAGCTGCCAACTTATGATGATGTGGGCCAGCCTGTAGTCCTGTTATATCTGGGTTACCAAGGATAGCACAGGCCAACGGCTCTAGAGTAAGTACAAACAGAAGCGGTGATAGAGGGCAGCCTTGTCTGGTCCCATTTGACAGGGTGAGCTGGTTAGATAGGACGCCATTGACCCGAACATGGGCCGTAGGGGTCTGATATAAAGACGAGATCCAACGTAGCATAGACGGGCCCAAACCAGTGTGTCCCAGAACAGCACGGAGAAATGTCCAGCTCACCCTATCAAAGGCCTTTTCTGCATCTGTAGAAAGTAACAGAGCAGGGGTGGTGGTAGTAACTGCCGAATGGATGAGATTTTGGACCTTGGTTGTATTATCCCGTGCCTCTCGGCCCGGGATGAAGCCTGCTTGGTCCGGGTGAATTAAAGAAGGGAGAACAACTTTCAGTCTGTTACTAAGGATTTTAGCGAACAGCTTCAGGTCAACATTCAAAAGTGAAATTGGTCTGAAGTTGGCGAAGGATGTTGCATCACGGCCTGTCTTAGGTATGACCGTGATGTGGGCCTCTTGGGCCTGAGGGGGTAATAAACCGTCAGTCGAGAGTGAATTAAAAGCACATGTAAAAGGTGAACTTAGTGTTTCATGGAATAGTTTATAATAAGATATGGTAAACCTATCCGGGCCAGGGCTTTTTTCAGTAGGGGAGGACTTGACCGCATCAAGGAACTCCTCCTCAGTAATCGGAGAGTCCAGGCTTAATGCGTCCATAGGGTCTAGTTTTCGTGTCATATGAGTGTCGAGATAGTCCCTAATTTTTTCGCTAGCAGAGATTATTTGTGAAGGGGTCCCAGGAGTGGGTAGATTATATAATTCCTCATAGAATAGCCGAAACGTATCGGCTATTTCGGTAGTCAGGTAAGTGTGGGATCCCATGCCGTCCTGATTTTGGGAATATAGCCATTGGAGTGCCGGTCGCGTAACGACCTAGCCAGTAGTTTGCCTGATT
The DNA here is from genome assembly GCA_036172795.1 of Pelodytes ibericus. NCBI lineage: Eukaryota > Metazoa > Chordata > Amphibia > Anura > Pelodytidae > Pelodytes > Pelodytes ibericus. The sequence goes on from CM069859.1 coordinate 75,259,238, forward strand.
TGTCTTTAAATTGATGTAGGCGGCTTTTAATCTGGAGGTGTGCCCGCAAATCCCTTCGGTTACATAGATCTGCAAGTTTCGCTTTTAGTTGTAAAAGGGATGTGTACACCGAGGGACTCAAAGTCAGCTTGTGAGAGGTTTCAATAACAGAAATCTCCGATAGCAGCTGAATCATTGACGCAGAATGTAGTTTTTTCTGATGGGCTCCTATACTAATCAACTGTCCCCTCAACACAGCCTTATGCGCCTCCCATACTAGAGATGCAGGAGTATCTGCAATAGCATTTTCTTTAAAATAGTTCGTTAGACTCAGTTTAATGGAGGATACCGTCTCTGGATCCTTAAAAAGAGCCTCATTAAGCCTCCAATGAGGTTGACGCTTATGTAAGGACGGGCAGGTAACCGTTTTCTGGATGGGGGCATTGTCGCTCCATGTAATGTGGCCGATATCTGACTGGAGCAATAATGGGAGATGTCGGTGGGAAATAAACAAATAATCAAGTCTGGAATATCGAGAGTGTGGGGTGGAGTAAAACGTATAATCCCTGGTGGTGGGATGTTGAGTGCGCCATGTGTCAGCTAATTGGTTGCAATGTAGTGCTCGTTTTACCTGCTTGATTCTTGCAAATCGGAGGGAGGAAGCCCCTGTGGAAGAATCAATACGTGGGTCAAGCGTGACGTTGAAATCACCCCCTAAGATCACCATGCCAAAAGCGAAGCTCTGGAGTTTATCTGTCATAGCGGTAATAAAAACATGTTGATTAGTGTTAGGGACATACAAATTGGCTATTGTCAGTTGGTCCATGCCCACCATCCCTTTCAGAAACAGGGCCCTGCCTTCACTGTCCGACCATTGATCCTGGACCGTGAAGGGAAGGCCCTTAGAGACAAATATCGCTATCCCCTTATTTTCTCAGGGAGAATGAGAATAAAAAGCATGTGGAAAATTATAATCAGTGAATTTCGGAACCTTACTCCTTAAAAAATGGGTTTCTTGTACTAGTGCAATATCGGCTCAGCGAGCCTTCAATTCGCGGAAAAGACGGGAGCGCTTTGTAGGGGTGTTAAGCCCTTTCGCATTTATGGAAACTATTTTAATCTGGGCAGGGCTAGCCATATGAAGCGCTAACAGAAATACCAAATAACGTTACTTCCAGTGCACAAGGGAGGGAGATAAGGAAAGGGAAAGAGGGAGAAAGAGCAAAAGAAATAGAAAGGAAGGAAAGAAGGAAAATAGTACACAGAGTTATTACAACCGACCTAGTGTCAACATGACACAGAGGGCAGACATGCCAGATGGAGAGCCGGGCTTCTCCGTCATGAGAATGCCGGGGTCTCCACCAATTTACAAAGGCAAAATCCCGCCTGGGGGAGCGTGGCAGACCGAGGCGGCAGCTCGGCCGAAACATAGCCTCCAATATAGCCTCCAATAGGGAAGAAAAAACAGGCTCGTGGATGGGTCTCAGGCCAATCTAGTGGATAAATGAAAGGTGAATCCCAAAAAGGGCACCTAATATGAACATGACATGATACACGTCTCAAAAACGTGAGACATAAAACGTAACAATCGTAAACTGGGAAAGCAAAAAAGCATAATAAAGTGCTCAATATTTGGACGATTATATTTTGGACAGTATATATCTTGTGACGAAAATATAAATGTCCGGATCACAAACCCATCCACCCACTCCAGAACCCACTCCCTGTAACTGACCATAATATTACCCGTGTAAGGTAGCCCATGGGATGCGGTCCTAGGAAGAGGGAGGAGAGGTTGGAAAATGAATAATACATATCGAAAACCTGTCTAGAACCCAGGAGATTCAGAATCTGTCCAGATCAGACTTGTCCCTGGAAAATAATAAAATGAAGGGTAAGGAGTGACCCAAAAAGTATGTCTCAGCAACGGTGTCAGCCGTGAGAAGTAGACGGATCCACAGGCCCGGATGTTATGGGGTCCACATTCAATGAAGAGGGTGGGCGACGGGGTCGACGTTTCCTCTGTGTCCTAGGGATCCACTGAAGATTCTGGAGGGTCGAAAGTTCCGGCGGGGTGGAGGTACCATCCATCCAGCCAGGAAGATCCGGGGTCTCCAGTTGTAGAGCTTCGCAAAAAGATGGTAAATCTCTAGGGGAGCGCAGGGTGAGTTGCGTGGAACCTTTGTAGACCGTGATGGACAGCGGGTAGCCAAAGCTGAAAGGTACGGTGGCTTGTTTGAGTAGGTCTGTGAGTGGTTTTAGAGTCTTTCTGGCCTGCAGAGTGGCCCAGGCCACGTCCAGGAGGATGATCAGAGGTTTCCCATGGTATGGAATGAATGAAGGCAGCAAACTACGTCACGGGGCTTGGGGTTGGAGAGGTCCTTAGGCTGTAGGGCCCTATGGGCTCGATCCAGCACGATGGGATGGTCTGGAGAGCGCTTAATGATACCAATGAATATGTCGGTAAGTATATGGGTTAGGTTTTCAGGGCCGTCAACCTCCGGAAGGCCCCTGATCCGCAGGTTGGACCGCCGGCTGCGATTTTCATGGTCAGTGACCTGTTGAGACAGGATAGCCATCATGGACCGTTGTTCGGTCAGTTGGGCTTTCAGCTCGGAGACCGTTTGTTGCAGCACCCCCTGATCCGCTTCCACGGCCTCCAGGCATTGGCCTTGTTGTGTTAGGTCCGTTCGCACGTCTTGCAGCTGTTCTTTGATGGTGGCCGTAATAAGGTTGACAGCCGCGGATAGATCGCGTTGTAGCTGGGAGGAGAGGGCTGTGAAGTCGGCTCTTGTTAACGGAGCCTCCGCAGGTCTGCGGGTACAGGGATTTGGGGCGATCTCCTCACCTTCTGATTCCTCCGTTGGAGCGTGGGAGTCATCCCCGCCATCAGCGTTCTCCGGCGCCATTTTAGGTTCGCCACTTGACGACAGTGGGACTAAAAAAGTCCTCAGATTTATCGGTAAGGGTTTTTTTGCATTCCTGTGCGGGTCTCTAGGTGGAGAGGACTTCTTAGACTGCTTTCCCATGTTTTTATTAAACGTTTGGACGTGAATTATGTCCGTGTAAGGCCTGAAGTCCAGGAGCTCAGTTATCCTGCGACTGCACGCATCAGTGTCCAGACACGGCCCCCGAAACTCCTATTTTAAGCTCTAGGAAAACCGCATTATGATCACCACCATGTGGTGTCCTTAATCCAGACCTTTTGTATCTTCTTTATGCCAATATCATGTCGATTCTGGAGTATGTATAATGGATTTTTGAGAAGCAAGTGTAATCTTTCTCCTCTGGGTGGAACATTTGCCATATATCTTCTAGTCCGGTGGCTTCTATAAACATGGTTAATTGTCGGGACATGTTTCTAGTCCTTCTGTCTCAAGTAATTGCCTTTCCTGATTTTCTGTCCATATTGTCTAGGACACAGTTGTAATCTCCTCCCATCAGAATTTTTCCCTATCCAATTCTATCTTCAATAGTTTCTATCAAGAATTATACAACACAGCAGATCAATAAAAAGAAGAATACTTTAAAGGCAAAAAACTGAAGAGATTGACTAGAGACCAAAGTGAACACATGAATATACCCTTCTCAGAAGTTGAAATTGATAAAGCAATAAACTCTCTGAAGAAATATAAGACACCAGGCCCAGACAACTTCTCAAACATGTTCTATAAGTTGTTTATAGAAGAACTAACCCCTAATCTAAAACATACATTTAACAAAATGGTATCCCAAGGGACCCTGACAGAGGAGATGCTGCTAGCAAATATAATACTTATTTTGAAGACCGGCAAAATCACCAGAACACACTGCTAATTTCAGTCTCTTTTCACTGCTGAATGCAGACACCAAGATATATGCCAGTGTCTTGGCTAATAGAATTCAAAACAGTTTTAGCATACCTGATCCACGTGGACCAGGCGAGATTTGTAAGGAATAGATCCTTAGTAAACCATATCAGACAGATATTCAATATAATTGAATCAGCACATGATTCAGAGACTCCCCTTCTGGCCCTGTCATTGGACGCCGAGAAGGCCTTCGACATTGGCAGGTGGGATTTCCTGGAAGCCACTCTGAAAGTATATGGATGTACTGGATGGATGTCGAGGGCAGTGATGGCATTATATACATCTCCACAGGCAAGAACAGTGGGGATGGGACTGTCATCAGAATGGTTCAACATAGGTAACGGCACCCGACAAGGCTGCCCCTTATCACTCCTGCTATATCTACTGTCTATTGAACCTCTCACAAATGAAATTAGAAATAATAAAAAAATCAAAGGGTTTTAAATAAATAACGAGGAATAGAAATTGACCTTATACGCAGATGATATACTCCTAGCACTATGTGAACCCACAAAATCCATTGAAGAGCTAATGAGAGTGATAGACCATTGCAGCTTATATTCCAATTACAAATTAAACATTGAAAAATCAATTATATTAAGTCAATCCTTAGATAAGTAAGAAAAAGGGAAAATTAAAGAGAAGTATAATTTTACTTGGGTGTCGAGAGATAATCAAACTTGGGGGTTAAGATCACTAAAAATCCCTATAAGCTGATGGAAGCAAATGTCCTTCCCCCCTCACTTATACCCATAAAAAATGAAAAGAAATTAAACATGCTGAAATATCTTGGATAGGTAGGATAAATGTCCTTCAAGCATACATCGTCCACAAATGGAATTATTTGTTCAGAATGATACCATTAAAGATCTCTAAAACATGGCTAAGGATGATTTAAGCCGCTTTTTCAAAATTCATATGGGAAATTAGAAACCAAGAATAAATAATAAAATAAGAATAAAGAGTGTTATCAGGCAAACCAACGAAAGGTGGAATGGGATTTCCCAACATAGTAGACATACATGATATAAGTATGATTGCACACCTTTGTATGGGCCTAAAAGAAAGATGCTATCAAATAGAATAAAAAGAATAGGGGCAGTAGAACTGAGGGAAGTATTTGTATTTTGACAAACACAATATAATAAATCAAAATTTAACACTAGTAAATACAAAATAATGGAAGATCTAATCTATGATTGGCTAAAACTAAAGAAAAATATAAAAATACAAGAAACAAGAATACAAGAATTCTGGATATTCTGCCAATAAGAGTCCTAACATATAATATGGAGGACTTAACTCTGAAGCCATGGGAAACACAAGGAATAAATAAAATCTCAGATATCATCAATGATAAGAAACCCATAACATTTGAACAGATAAACAAAAGGTTTCATCTATCGAGAAAGGACCAATCAAGATCAATAAACATGCTTATCTCAATAATAAATAATAACAATAACCAGAATCTTACACCCAGATGTGCGCAGAAGTTAAAAGCTGAAGAGGGACCCATCAAGATTCCAACAATTTGAGCGTCGGCTACATTTTCTGTTAGAGTGAGACTCAAGACCCTGCAGCGGGGTCCGCACACAGCTCATCGCAGGGGGCCACGATGAGCTGTTTAATGTAGAATGTTCCATGCCGTTCTACAAGCCTCCTGGCACTAAAAAGTAGGATGGCATGGAACGTCCTTCAGATGGGAAGGGGTTAAGGCTGATAAATAATAAGGTCTAGAACGTAACTATATTTGTATATGTCTATGTATTGTTATGATGTTATTTTGCATATTTATAATAAAAAAAAACTACATTCTGTTAACTATATAATATTACAGATTTAGCAGGCGTACACTCACATGATTGTTTTTATTAAAGAGACACTACCACTTACAGAAGATGCAACTAGATAAAACACATAGCCACTGTTTTTTTATATGACTGAATTAATTACACATAAAAGGAAAAATAAAATGAGATGTTTATCTCCTGGCTCCATTTTGCGAATATTTCCCATGATGCAACATCATCCAAAATCTTCCAGCCAGTCTCACTTTACAACTGTGGCCAAAGCCTGCATGATCAAGTGATAAGATACACCCCCGCTCTCCGACTGCCTACTGTGTATCATATTGGGCAGGACTTTTTTTTAGCTGCCTTCCAACACAACGAGAGGAGATTAACGTGATGAAACAGGATCATAACTCCACCCTCTTGTGATGTAATGGTTACATTACCCTCCCATTCAAGGCTCTGACTTATAGACTGCATTATGTGTCCCCAGCCCCAAAGTGAGAAATTTGTGATGGCACCCAAAAACACTATATTTCACAAAATGGCATGCCGAGCCACACTTGTTTAGTTACATATTTTATTAAGTACAGTCACATAACAAAAAACAAAAAAGACATATCTGAAATCAACAATACAAAATAAAAAAAATAAAATCCTTTCATTTTTTGGTGGGAGTGTCCCTTTAACTTAGCAGCATATTTGACATATTAAAGTTTATTATCCCTTTTCTTCATTTTATGGTATATTATTTTTGAAATGTCCTTAAGTTTGTAGATGCCGGGGATTTGTTGGAACATAGCACACTATTTCTTTCTGGTAAGCTGAAAAGTGCCTGATTTGTGTTGGGGATCCTTTGGCAGAAGACCCTTTCCTGCACTGCAAAGTTTTGGGAGTTATAAAAAAGCGCAATCCCATTTATACATAACAAACAGCGGTTGCCCCCTTTGCATTGTGGGATTTTTATAGATAACCACCATGGTGATTTGCATCTGCTGTGTGATTGCTAGTTCCACCCGTGAGATATAGCTTCATTTTTGTAATTATGCAATCATCACTTGACAGTTTTTATATATGTTATTATTTCCCTCTTAGAACAACAAATATCTTCAGATGTTCTCAAATTTTCAAATCCACTCATTTGAATGACACTCATTTGATCTATTATAAAAGAAAAAAAGCAAAGATATCAATAATTTACAGTTGTAAAATGAGACACCGGTTGTGGTTACCCCTCTTTATTCACCGTGGCTAAAGTTTAGTAAATTAATGGACAAGCTCCAGGTTCATTTAGTAAAAAATTGGCTTTGACTGGGGAGGAAAAACACGCCAATGAGTCTGAGATTTTTTTACTTAATAAACTTGTATTACTTAATAAACTTGTATTGAACATGGATTCAGAATACTTTTTTTTGACTTTTATACTTAATTTATAGTCTTAAGATAATTAAAGGGCTGAGTCAACCCTGCTGGGAGTTGAACCCGAAATACTGAGGATTGAAGAGATTCTACAGATGGTTTATTAGTAGGGTTGATACTTTTTCTTTAAAAAAAAAAAAAATACCAAATACCATTCAATACTATTTCAAGCCAATTTGTTAAGGGCCTGCCGGTAAAATACCAGCAGTGTGACAACTCTCTTCATTAGTCCACTGAACATAGTTCCACTGAACTATGACACTATTGTCATGTGGCATGTGTTATACAAACTGCTTTCATTTACCTCTGATCTAGTCAGGTATTGATAACTCTATTTACATGATATTAACATGACAAGCTTTGCTGATAAAATCTATATTTCTTAATTAGCGATTAACATTATGGCAGTTTAGTGATATCTTATTTTCCCTTGTATTTTGAAAACAAACACAAGTTACTACCAGGCATGTATAGGCAAACTGTCTGCAGAAGGATACCAGTGTCTGTGGCAAGGTCTGGGAAGGTCCATAGAACAGTATTATGTTAAGCATCATAGAGTCCAGTTAATGAATACTGTTGGTGTCTAGTTCTTGACTTGACTAGTTTACTTTTGTGACATTTCTTTCAGAGTTTGAGATTATTATTATTGATAATATTATTAATTATTAGCACATACATAATTGAAGTTAAAATGGAAGGTTAACATTAAAAGCTGTTCATTTAAAGAATAATTTAAATATTTATGTCACAGAGTTCTTATAATAAATCTGTTTATGTAGTTTACCTTTTACACAATGCTTCAGGTCTTCAGCATAAATATCCAGTGAGTTCCCATAAGAAAATCCAAGATTACTTAATCAGGAACATCGAATTATACTTGAACTATGAAAATGACTTTGAGAGCTGCAAGTCAGTATGAAAAAGACAACTAAAGCATCTTTCTGATCGGCCTGTATAATAGTGAAACACGGAAAACCTTTTACAGATGCAATTATGATTAAAATATGCATGGTATCCTCAGATTAAAATCCTCTCTGTGCAGGAGAGGTTATTGATAGTTTCAGACAACTGCGGTTTTTAGATCCAACTGTTATTACAATGCTGACGGGATGGCACAAGATGGCTCAGACGGTTATAGGGTCTACTCAGTATAGACCGATTTGTTCTGAATTGGATCAGGTAGGAAATAAATAGCCGTATTGATGAAATACGGCTACACAATATACATGATTCCGGGTCCGAATCAGCAGTTTGGGCCACTCGCAAACCATCGGTGACCTTCGCGTTGAGACATTTTTGCCATGGAATGCATCCAATTTTAGCTACCCAATATGCGATGATCAGCACCAAATAAATTTGGATTGTATTTTTCGGCCATTTCAATTCTCCAGATCTGATCCCATCTTATAGAAGTCTATGGTGGTGTTAAGTGTACTTTTCGGTTCTGTGCTTTTCGGACTGCTTTCGGTTTCAACTGGTCTCGGTGTGTAATCGACTATGATGATTGAATTGCAACGCTATTCAGGAGCACATCAGGGCTTATTGGGTAGCTCTAAATTTAGCTTCCTATATGTCCATGATGTGCCCCGATTCATTCCAGACTTTGGAAGCACCATTTTGGCTCTGAAGTTCAGTGCATATTGAGTAGACCCCATTTGTGTGAAAATAGCACCTTTCCTAGCATTGTGTTTTGAGTTAAGAACCGAGTTATGCAAAATAACAATATAAAAAAATTCCAACTCGGTTATTTATTAAAGAAAACTCATTTGATACATTGGAAGGGAACAGCAATTAAAATCAAATTAGTGCCTAATTATGCTATTTTTTATGGTATATTGGGAGTATGTTATGCTCATGGAGAATATGGCTGGATGTTGGACGTATTGTGCAGACATCCACCAGCTGCCCCAATCTCCCTGGATGCTAGTGGGGGCTTATAGTCAGCCCTTGATTTGAGGTCTGATTAAAGGATGAACCTTGAATGTAAGATGAGGGATATTTTCATGAAAAGAACCTTGTCTTATATTTGAGCAAATATGATAGTTAAAAACACAGGTTAAAGTGCATGTCCTGATAGAGGGGTGAAAACAACAGGGAATAAAACAACAGTGCAGATAATTCACAGATCTAATCATAAATAGTCAGGCTTGAATAGCATAGTCAGAAAAGTGACTACACTGCTCTTGCTGCATAGAATATCCCACCCATGATTAAGCCAATCTCCTGCGGGTGAAAAGCATTAGATTGTATTTGCTGGCATTGCTTGTCTGCATTTTGTATGGGGCTGTCAGAGCCCGACAATCGCTATTCCCCAGTATCTTCCGGGTTTCGCGATTAGTTGGCTCCGTCCCTTTTTTGTGACGCAGTCTTCCCTCGCCTCATAGGGAAGCTGTGCTACGAGACTGACGCTGAGTTATTGTAGCAGTCTCCGTTCACAAAGTGCCGGCTTAGCCTCGATCCTCAAGTATAACTCTCCTGTGTACCGAACTTTGCCTCCTGAATTTACCACACTGACTTCTCCAATCCCAGAGACAACGGATTGTTTAAATGGATTACTCCTTCTTCTAAGCCAGAGGCGGCCCGCGGGCCAAATGCGGCCCGCCGGGCGTCGAGGTGCGGCCCGCCTGAGCTCTGCTCCGGTAGCCGCACCTCGAACTGCACACCACACGAGAAGCTGTGTCGGGGAACGAAGTTCCCTACACGCTCTGTGTAGGGAACTTCGTTCCCCGGTACAGCTTCCCGTGCGGTGTGCAGTGCACAAATCCCCTCCTCTACCCTGCGCATGAGGTCATGTGCAAGGGTCAGAGGGAGGGAAGAAGCGCACCGGGAGTCCACAGGGTTAAGTGTATGTATGTATGTGAGTGTGTGTATCAATGTGTGTGTGGGTTAAGTGTATGTATGTATGTGAGTGTGTGTATCAATGTGTGTGTGGGTTAAGTGTATGTATGTATGTGAGTGTGTGTATCAATGTGTGTGTGGGTTAAGTGTATGTATGTATGTATGTGAGTGTGTGTATCAATGTGTGTGTGTGGGTTAAGTGTATGTATGTATGTGAGTGTGTGTATCAATGTGTGTGTGGGTTAAGTGTATGCATGTATGTGAGTGTGTGTATCAATATGTGTGTGGGTTAAGTGTGTGTATGTATGTGAGTGTGTGTATCAATGTGTGTGTTGGTTAAGTGTATGTATGTATGTGAGTGTGTATCAATGTGTGTGTGGGTTAAGTGTATGTATGTATGTGAGTGTGTGTATCAGTGTGTGTGTGGGTTAAGTGTATGTATGTATGTATGTGAGTGTGTGTATCAATGTGTATGTGAGTGTGTGTATCAATGTGTGTGTGGGTTAAGTGTGTGTGTGTGTGTATGTGTATAAATGTGTGTGGGATCAGTGTATGTATGTATGTGTATCAATGTGTGTGTGAGGGTTAAGTGTATGTATGTATGCATGTATGTGAGTGTGTGTGTATAAGTGTGTGTGTGTGTGTGTGGGGGGTAAGTGTATGTATGCGAGTATGTGTATAAATGTGTATCTATGTGAGTGCATGTTAAGTGGGTGTGGGGTAATTGTATGTATGTATGTATGTGAGTGTGTGTGTATAAATGTGTATGTGTGTGGGGTAAGTGTATGTATGTATGTGAGTGTGTGTGTGGGGTAAGTGTATGTATGTATGTATGTGAGTGTGTGTGGGGTAAGTGTATGTATGTGAGTGTGTGTATAAATGTGGATGTGTGTGCGGGTTAAGTGTATGTATGTTTGTGAGTGTCTGTATAAATGTGTATGTGTGTGGGGTAAGTGTATGTATGTGCGTATGTGTGAATAAATGTGTGTGTGGGGTAATTGTGACTGTGTGTGTGGGACGGGGGTTAAGTGTGACTGTGTATGCATGTGTGTGTTTGTAGTTAATGTGACCACTACACATTAGTGTAAAATATATATATATATATATATATAGATATATATATATATATATATATATATATATATACATACATACACGCACATGTATATAATTATATATATTATTCTCTGAATGAATGAAAAATGAATGTGGCCCACGCACGCATACATTTCTAGTGAAGTGGCCCTTTGCAGAATAAACTTCGACGCCTCTGTTCTTAGCCCTTCATTCTGGTTGTTTACATACCAAACTACCGCAAGTATCCAGTTCCTATTATCTGCTCAGTATATTATGTATATCCAGTGCTGCCTAACTGCATATATCTATTACTGTTCAGCTAGCAAAACTTAATTTTACCACATGACAGGAGGCTTCCTATTTTGCATAATCTCTCTTTACTAACTCCATAGCAGCAAAGAAAAAACGTTTGTAACAAGAACCAATCAAATGCAATAATAGGTATAGTGTCCCCTGTGATCAGGCTCCTCCCCCTCTTTCTTTGCTGCTCCATCAGCAGACAGGTCAGAGTTTTTGGCTCTTCTTATTTCTTAATTATATATGACGATTATTTGTATTTATGACTATTGATTATCATTATATTTATGTGACTGTTTATTAGCTCATGTTTTGCTTTTATTGCATTGATATTTGCTGGTTTTTTTCTTTGTTTTTTACCTCAGAGTTTATCTCTGTCATATGTGCTCTACACCTCTCCTTTATGCAGTTGGGCACTGTTTATTTTATCTTTAATTTGTACCTGAAGGATCTTTTGAACTCTCTCCAGCTGGCCAACCTCTCTGGGGAATTTCTCCACAGAAATACCCGTTTCTAAAGCCATTTTCGCGTCACCTCGCGATTCTATCATGGCGGCCGCCATCTTGGATCACGTCTATCGCGAGATTCGCGGCCGCCATTTTACAGCACCCGCGTTTTCCACACGCTAGTGTTCAGTGTTTGGTCGGCTATTTCCACTGCTATCAGTCCCGTTGGTCTCCCAGGTGATATTTTTCTATTTTATTGTGTTTTCTCACAGCTGTAGTCTGCATTTAGGGCTCATCACCCTATGCATTGTTGGTGTGAAGCACCTGATATCGCTGCTGACTAGAGGATTCTTCACAACCTCTATCCCTGGTTGTAACCCAGGTTAAAAATACAGCCGTTTTACCCTGCTGGGGTTATTATTATATGTCATATTTATTATTATGTCATAAAGTACTGATATCCTGCTGGGGTTATTATTATATGTCATAAAGTACTGATACCCTGCTGGGGTTATTATTATATGTCATATTTATTATTATATGTCATAAAGTACTGATACCCTGCTGGGGTTATTATTATATGTCATATTTATTATTATATGTCATAAAGTACTGATACCCTGCTGGGGTTATTATTATATGTCATATTTATTATTATGTCATAAAGTACTGATACCCTGCTGGGGTTATTATTATATGTCATAAAGTACTGATACCCTGCTGGGGTTAATATTATATGTCATATTTATTATTATATGTCATAAAGTACTGATACCCTGCTGGGGTTATTATTATATGTCATATTTATTATTATATGTCATAAAGTACTGATACCCTGCTGGGGTTATTTTTTATAGATCATAAAGTACTGTTGGTACTTTGCTAAGATATTTTATCCAGGCTATCATACCCTGCTGGGGTTATTTATTTTTACTGGTACTGCTGGTACTGTTTATAAACCTACAGCTCTGTCTATTACACTGTTATACCCTGTGCCATACGCTCTATAATATTTTATCATGGAAGATTCCCAGAATTCCCCTGTGGACTTCCAGGCTATGATTAATGCGGCCGTATCGGCCTCCATGGAAAAGGCTCTGGCTAAAATTATGACGGTCTCAACCGATCAGACCCTACCCTCAAAATCTATACGTCATGACTCAGATTCTGATAAATCAGAATACCATGCTAAAGGTGAAATCCACCATGACAAACGTCATTGGAAGGGTGAGAAAATGCAACCCTCTACAAGCAAGGGCAAGACACCTGCTAAAAGATATAAGCCTGCTCCAGCTGCTAGACCTATCCCACAGCAGGACTATTCCTCAGAGGAGGATGAGGGGCCACACTATACTATGGCCACTTTAGATGAATGGAACGCAAGTTCTGATGATGATGCATGGGGATCGGATTCAAAATCTCACCCCCCTGATGGTATGGAAACCTTTCTGGGGGAAACTCAGATCACTGGGGACTTAGTTGCCCCTTTAGAGGAAGAGGATGCCATCCTAGACCCGACGGGTGAGAAGCTTTTCAATCCAAGGAACATTCGTCACCCTAGATCTGGGGACTGGACACCCCCAGAGCATTTGGACAAATTTATGCATCTTTGGTTACGCAAACCCCTTGATAAGGCAGTGCGTAACAGACTGAGGTCAGAATGCCCTCGCCCTTCTCTACCTGACAATGTTGCCCAGACCCCGGAGTTCGACCAAGTCATGTCCACTCTTATGACAAGGGGCGGGCGTGACCCCCGCTGAGGGGTGGAAAAAGGATTTAGGGGGGTCCAAGATAAACTTTTGGACTCGATTGGCCCCCTATCTCGTATTTTGTATTTGGCGGACGACGCCTTTATGAGAGTTTGATACCAGCACTATTAGAGAATGGGCTCACGACATCCGTGAATGGGCGCAACGATGTTTCTGTTTGGTCGGAAACACGAATGTGGCTCTCTCTTCGGAGAGGCGTAAAGCAGCTTTACTCCGTATTGACGGAAAGTTGGTGGATTTGGGCACCAAAGAGCTTGGACCTATGGCACAGGGCAAATTATTTGGCGATGCATTTCTAAAAGAACTAAACAGACATGTGAATGTCTTCACTTCTTTAAACAAGGCTCAAACCTCATTAAGGAAGGTCTTCAGAGGTAACACTACGAGAGGAGTTTTTGGACTGGCTGGTCGCTTCAGGGGTCGTGCGGCCAGCCGTTTCTGGCCATCAGGTGCCCATTCCTCCAGACTCCAACCATTCTATCCAGAAACAGGCCACAGACAGTCTTTCTCCTATTCCAGGGGATCCGATAGAGGCCGCGGAACACGAAGTCGGGGCAGAGCACGCTTCTCGGCAGGTAAGCTACCATTTAATTCAAACTCATTTCGGTATTGCAGGTCGTAGTTCCCATTTCTTTCAGGCTTGGACAAACATTTCCACGGATGCGTGGATTCTACAAACCGTACGGGGCTACATCATAGACCTCACCGGAGCTCCTTTCCAATCGGAACCCCCCAGACCCATCAGTTGCTCCGCAGACGATTCTCTTCTCATCGACAACGAACTATGGGAACTCCGCATAAAAGGCGCGATCGAACCCGCTCCAGAGTTTCCAAAAGGGATTTTTCAGCAACATCTTCCTGGTGAAGAAGAAGACTGGGGATTTCCGTCCGGTTATAAATCTACGAAAACTCAATGCCTACGTGGTTTACCGCCACTTCAAGATGGAAGGAATCCACCTTTTGAGGGACCTTTTACAAGAGGGGGACTGGTTCACCAGACTGGATCTCAAGGACGCTTACCTTTCAGTACCTGTTCACCTCTCTTGTCGACGTTTCCTCAGGTTCATGTGGCTAGACTCTCCATGGCAGTTCACGTGCCTCCCTTTAGGCCTCAGTTCGGCCCCTTGGTGCTTCACCAAGCTACTCAAACCAGTGGTTTCTCATCTTCGAGAAAGAGGTTTTCGATGCATTATTTACCTGGACGATCTCCTACTGTTCTGCTCCGAAGAGCTCAGACTGATACAACACACTCAATACACAGTGGTTTTCTTGGAATCTCTGGGATTCGTAGTGAACCGCCAGAAGCCAGCATTAATTCCCTTGCGAACAATACAATTTCTGGGTTTCGAGATAGATTCCAGGACAAGCACACTACGCCTACCGACATCAAAGATCTCAGCCATACGCAAGGAATTGCGCAGAAGCATACGCTGCCACACCATTCCACTCCGAAGACTCGCTCGAATAGTGGGCCTCCTCTCCGCATCCATCCAGGCCATCTTCCTAGGACTTCTCCACTACTGGGCGATGCAACGCCTCAAAGCATCATTCCTTCGCCAGAACCCGACCTACGACCAACCGGTTCCGGTGACGGAGGAGGTCAGAGAGGAATTGCAATGGTGGTTGGACAGTATGCAAGCTTGGAACGGCCGGGCCATTTTCGGTGCCAACCCAGATTTCATCTTAGAATCGGACGCCAGCTTATGGGGCTGGGGAGCAACGAGCGAAAACAACTCAACAGGAGGCGCTTGGACGTCTCGGGAACTCAACATCCACATCAACTGCCTGGAACTCCTGGCGGGCTCCTTCGCCATACGCAGCCTAGCGAGAGACAGGACCGATTGTTGCATCCTTCTCAGGATGGACAACATCTCAGCAGTCCGTTATATCAACCGCTTAGGCGGAGCTCGATCCAGGCTTCTGTCAGAAATCACGAAGGAAATCTTCGAATTTTGCTTACCTCGCAACATCTCCCTCAAGGCGGAGTACCTACCGGGAGAGACGACTCTCACAGCGGACTGGTTCTCCCGACACTGGCGAGATGGCAGCGACTGGATGCTGGATCCTCGGATATTCAAAACCCTCTCAGACCAGAGAGGTCCCTTTCTTTTGGACCTATTTGCCTCTCGCAACAACAGACAGATGCCGGATTTCTTCAGCTGGCTCCCAGATCTGGAATGCAGAGCAGTAGACGCCTTCCTGCAAACATGGCCACACACCGGGGCATACGCATTTCCCCCCTTTGCTACGATAGCAAGGACACTCCATTATCTAAAAACTCATCAGATATCTCTACTGCTCATCACTCCCCTATGGCGGAGTCAACCGTGGTTCCCGGACCTCCTAGCATGGTCCCATGCGGATCCACTCCTGCTTCCATCATATCCAACTCTCCTCACGGATCCGAAAGGGAACCCTCACCCTCTGCTTCTGGACGATCGATTAACCCTGGTGGCCTGGACTCTTTCCGGGGTGCCTGGCAAGTCGTCGGACTATCGCAGACTGCTAAGGACCTTCTATGGGATTCCTGGGCACCAGGGACGAGACGTTGTTACCTCTCTGCATGGGCTTCTTGGAGCTCATTCTGTTCGCGGTGCAGCTGCCTCGTCGGCTTTCACGGCCGGGGCATCGTTGTCAGATATCCTCCGTTCGGCAGATTGGTCTCGTGAATCCACGTTTCGAACCTTCTACTTCAGACCGGTCCCTAACGCGGCTTTTTCTTTTATTCATCAGCGTTAAAAATGCAAAATAGGAAGCCTCCTGTCATGTGGTAAAATTGAAGATTATGCTAGCTTTAGTGTACTTATAATCTTAATTTTAGTAATGACAGGAGGCGACTATTTTCCCACCCTTCCCTCCCATTGGGTTGTGTTATTTCTATATGGGTCTCTGAAACTCTGGTTTCGCTAACCTCTTGCTTTAACTTTTGCTTTTCTGCCTTTCATTTACTTTCTTCACCTAATCAGATGGTGTTTTCTATATATGGAAATTCTATATATTGTCATAACGTTTAGATTTTACATTTCTATGTTGATAGTTTTGCTTACTCTATTAATTATGTACTTATCAATTTAGATTGCCATGATTACTTTATCATTTTTTACGTCAACAAGGTTTATTCCTTGCTTTGTTTAGTTTCAAGATGTGATCCTAACTCTCCCACACTCTCGTTTCAGTTTAATTCCAGATGGGACTCCCTTTCCTCCAAGGATGACATGTCTGAATTGCCTCGCGTTTCCAGAGGTTCTTTGTTATTCGTTTGGTGGATATTGCCCGTTGGCATCAATGTGGATTACTGTTCATCGTTTTGGAACTGTTCCGTCTGTTATGTCGCTAGCTGAAAGAGGGGGAGGAGCCTGATCACAGGGGACACTATACCTATTATTGCATTTGATTGGTTCTTGTTACAAACGTTTTTTCTTTGCTGCTATGGAGTTAGTAAAGAGAGATTATGCAAAATAGTCGCCTCCTGTCATTACTAAAATTAAGATTATAAGTACACTAAAGCTAGCATAATCTTCAATTTCAGCTTTGATTGCTCAAGCCTACCCAATGACCTGTTACAAAGTTGTATTCAGTACACTTATCTCTATAAGTTATATCTGCTTTTTAATTATTATCCTATTCCTGTAATCTATCAAGGAAAACTGATTCCTTAAAGAGATCCTTATCAATTAATTCTGAAGTTGAGTTCCTTATTTATTTTCTATAATCTGTTGACCCTTAAACTGACAGGGGCTTATCCCAAATTACTGTTAATTCAATAAAAAAAGATATTACAAGATTCTGCAACATTCTATTATTTTGCTTACATAAACAATACATACATATTAATATCTACAACCAAGGTGTCCAACTGTGCCCTCTCACTGTCTCTAAAACTACAACTTCCATGATTTATACAATTCTGGGCAATTGGACGGTGGAGGGCATCAGTTTTATGCTTAGAAACTACACTGTTAAAGTCCAACTAGCAACCCCCTAGACTGGATGTAACCATTTATAGTTTTTTGTGGCCCCTCGAGAATAACCTTTCTTCAAACAAATGTAACCATACTGCCTTTGCTATGAATTAGTGTTTTTTAAATCACGCCTATCTAAATACTGGCCATTGTATTGCGTGTGTACCCTTTACATTGGCCTCAACCCATTTTATTTTACTGATGCTACTTTTACTAAATTTACTGACGTCTGATGCTACTTCCGGTTTCTTAGGTCTTTCTATTTCCGGAAGTGGTGTTACTTAAGCACTGCCCTCCTGGACGTCAAATTTCAGGCTGTGGAAGTATGCGAAAAGGCGTCCCTTGTTTTGGCGTCTTGTTAACCTGGCCAGGTTTTTCGTATTAACAGTTTCAGCACATTTCAGTTCTTAATTTTGTGTAGTCCAGTATTTATCAATCCTGTGAGGTTAATTACAGGTGTTTTGGGCAATTTTACCCCAACCTTAAATTCCAATATTTATTGGGGGCATTGTATGTTTGTATATTGATGTTATTTATGTATTGTATTTATATAATTTTATCTTAAATTGCTATTTTACTATACTCTTCACCTTAAAAAGTTGGACAACCCTCATCTGCACCACAAGAGGCTAAAAAGCAATATTAAAACTGATACTAGAAATAAAGTTAGCGGCATAACAATAAATACGATTTGAGGAAAGACAGCTTCTCCTGATATGCTGGCGTGTTAGGCAGGCTACTGTGCCTATATTAATAACACAAATCACTTTATAAAATGCTCTTATTAAGATGATATCCTCTGGGAAGTGGAAGTACTTGTTAACTAATTATATTGTTACATTTTATAGTGCTTGAGTTTTGGAAGTCAGATATTCACATCATGTCTGTTAAACACTTCTACAAATCCTGTAATTCTTCACAAATCTTTTCTTAAATGCTCTGAAGGACTTTTCTACACAGCAGCATCAGGAAGGGATTTAAGATCGGTAAATAACATTAGCTCTATTTCAGATGCTATGTTTGCGTACTATCTGAAATGTACATAAAGCTGCTGTGTGTCAATATAGTATAAATTGCTTTTTTTTTTTGCTGTGGAAGACATGGAGACTTGTGTATTTGTATTTTCTTAGAAGATATACTAGGATGAGCTCTCGTTTGTGTGGGTATAGGTTTAAGAAATTCTGAGGCACTTATATTACCTGAGGTACTTTGCAGAGGGGGACAAAGACCGTAAGGGCCCTTATGAAAACTGGTACTTTGCCTTCTACATTTAGTGTAACATTTGTTTCAATAGATGGTTATCTTTCACTTAATCATTTACCAGGAATTTGAGTAAAACATATTTCAGAATATAAGTGAAGGTGACTTTGCCATTAGTCTAAATGGAAAGCACTTAAAAGAACAGTGAATGTAGAAAATAAATTATAAAAAATTACCTGTTTATTGTGTTAGCAGAATTGCAAGCAAATGCTTCAATTAGGAGGAAAATGCATTTAACCCCTTCATGACAAATGACGTGCCAGGCACGTAACGCAAAATTGTGCACTTAGTGACACATGACATGCCTGACACATCATTCACTATAAAGAGCAAAGAAAGCAACCAAAGGTCCCCGGCGTGACCATAGCTGCCATTTAAAAAGGCTTCCTAAGCATTGATGGTGTTGCTAATAGACATGTGCAAAACTAAAATTTTCGTTTCGTTTTCGTCCATTCGGACGAAAATGTTATTTATTTCGTCTAAAACGAATTTCGTTCATTAGTGCATTCGTTTCAGACGAAATTCGTTCATTATTTTCGTTTCGTTATTTTTTTTCGTTCGTTTTATAGAATACAATGTAATACTATTGGCTTTCTATAAACCGAACGAGAGCCCCATTCATAAGAAATTCTTATGAATGGGGCTCTCGTTCGGTTCATAGAAAGGCAATAGTATTACTTGTATTCTATAAGCCGAAAGTCTATAAACCGAACGACTTTCGGTTTATAGACTTTCGGCTTATGGAATACATGTAATCCTATTGCTATTCTATAAACCGAACGACTTTCGGTTTATAGAATAGCCATAGGTTTACATGTATTACATAAGCCGAAAGTCTATAAACCGAAAGTCGTTCGGTTTATAGGCTGTCGGCATTTAACTATACAGAGACAGAGTCTCCATTCATAAAATTATGAATGGAGACTTTGTCTCCGTGTAGTAAAATGCCGACAGCCTATAAACCGAACGTTCGGTTTATAGGCTGTGGGCATTTTACTACACGGAGACAAAGTCTCCATTCATAATTTTATGAATGGAGACTCTGTCTCCGTGTAGTAAAATGCCGACAGCCTATAAACCGAACGTTCGGTTTATAGGCTGTCGGCTTATGGAATACATGTATTCCTATTGCTATTCTATAAACCGAAAGTCGTTCGGTTTATAGAATAGCAATAGGAATACATGTATTCCATAAGCCGACAGCCTATAAACCGAACGTTCGGTTTATAGGCTGTCGGCATTTTACTACACGGAGACAGAGTCTCCATTCATAAAATTATGAATGGAGACTTTGTCTCCGTGTAGTAAAATGCCGACAGCCTATAAACCGAACGTTCGGTTTATAGGCTGTCGGCTTATGGAATACATGTATTCCTATTGCTATTCTATAAACCGAACGACTTTCGGTTTATAGAATAGCCATAGGATTACATGTATTATATAAGCCGAAAGTCTATAAACCGAAAGTCGTTCGGTTTATAGGCTGTCGGCATTTAACTATACAGAGACAGAGTCTCCATTCATAAAATTATGAATGGAGACTTTGTCTCCGTGTAGTAAAATGCCGAAAGCCTATAAACCGAACGATCCGTTTATAGACTTTCGGCTTATATAATACATGTAATCCTATGGCTATTCTATAAACCGAACGTTCGGTTTATAGAATAGCAATAGGAATACATGTATTCCATAAGCCGACAGCCTATAAACCGAACGTTCGGTTTATAGGCTGTGGGCATTTTACTACACGGAGACAAAGTCTCCATTCATAATTTTATGAATGGAGACTCTGTCTCCGTATAGTTAAATGCCGGCTTTTAACTATACGGAGACAAAGTCTCCATTTATAATTTTATGAATGGAGACTCTGTCTCCGTATAGTTAAATGCCGGTGTTCTGACAAATTTCTGGAGCAAATTCTCCTGCGCAATCGCAGGAGAATTTGCTCACTGCGCATGCGCATAAAGTTACAGCTGATAACTCAGCTGTAACTTTGTGACCACCGCGCATGCGCCAGCTGCGCAACCCACCTCCCGCCCCCTCACACCCCCTGCACACCCCTTCTTACCAGATCATCGACCACAGCGATACACAGCGCATGCGCACGCCTATCCAGCCGTTTGGGAATGTGCGCGTCCGTTGTTGTGTTCTTAAGGTGGTAAGTAACATGGGGCGTCGGGACATAAGGGGGCAAGCATCCTGGTGAGGGCTGCCTCATCTTGATGGGATTTGTGATCCTCCTGCTGCATCAATAATACAGCAGGAGGATCACAAATCCCATCAAGATGAGGCAGCCCTCACCAGGATGCTTGCCCCCTTATGTCCCGACGCCCCATGTTACTTACCACCTTAAGAACACAACAACGGACGCGCGCATTCCCAAACGGCTGGATAGGCGTGCGCATGCGCTGTGTATCGCTGTGGTCGATGATCTGGTAAGAAGGGGTGTGCGGCGGGTGTGAGGGGGCGGGAGGTGGGTTGCGCAGCTGTCTCATGCACGGTGGTCACAAAGTTACAGCTGAGTTATCAGCTGTAACTTTATGCGCATGCGCAGTGAGCAAATTCTCCTGCGATTGCGCAGGAGAATTTGCTCCAGAAATTTGTCAGAACACCGGCTTTTAACTATACGGAGACAAAGTCTCCATTTATAATTTTATGAATGGAGACTCTGTCTCCGTATAGTTAAATGCCCACAGCCTATAAACCGAACGTTCGGTTTATAGGCTGTCGGCTTTTAACTATACGTTTGTCTCCATTCATAAATTTATGAATGGAGACTCTGTCTCCGTATAGTTAAATGCTATTGTATTCTATAAACCGACTCTATTTCGGCTTATAGAATGCAATAGTACTACGAATGGACGAATGAACGAATGATTTTCCTTTATTAACTATTCGTTCATTCGATTTAGTTAGCTTAGCATTTTCGTTCTTCGTTTTTCGGGCGAATGGACGAAAATGCAATTTTCGGACGAAAATGCATTCGTCCGAAAACGAATGCACATGTCTAGTATATATTCACATGTAAATTGCTTTTTTAATAAAAAATTATGATATAAATAAAATCTTGTTTTTATTTCCTTTTATGTGACAAAGCTGCCTCTCTCTTTCCCTTGCCCCCAGATTTGTCGCTCTCCCCCCCTTAGTGTTGTCTCTCTCTCACCCTCCCTTTGGCTCCCCCCTCGCTCCCCTTGTGTCTGTCTCTTCCCCCCTTCCCTCCCCTTGTTTCTCTCTGCCCCCCCCCCCCCTTGTTATTCTGTCCCCCCCTCACCTGTTTCTTGCTCCCTGGTGGCTAGTGGGGGCAGCCGGGGGATGTATGCACTATACATAATAGACGGAAGTGTCGGGCAGCATGGAGGTTGTCTGCACGATTCGTGCAGACATCCCCCAGCTGCCCGATTCTCCCTGGTGGCTAGCGAGGCAGCGGTGGATGTCTGCGCGATGAGCGAGACCTCCCCTGCTGCCGCCCGGAACGACAGCCAGGACTTTTATGAGGAAGCCGGAAGTACCCAGCTTCATCATAGAAGTCCCGGCGGTCATGCCGGGCGGCAGCAGGAGAGGTCTCGCTCATCGCGCAGACATCCTCCGCTCCCTCGCTAGCCACCAGGGAGAATCGGGCAGCTGGGGGATGTCTGCACGAATCGTGCAGACAACCTCCATGCTGCCCGACACTTCCGTCTATTATGTATAGTGCATACATCCCCCGGCTGCCCCCACTAGCCACCAGGGAGCAAGAAACAGGTGAGGGGGGGACAGAATAACAAGGGGGGGGGGGGCAGAGAGAAACAAGGGGAGGGAAGGGGGGAAGAGACAGACACAAGGGGAGCGAGGGGGGAGCCAAAGGGAGGGTGAGAGAGAGACAACACTAAGGGGGGGAGAGCGACAAATCTGGGGGCAAGGGAAAGAGAGAGGCAGCTTTGTCACATAAAAGGAAATAAAAACAAGATTTTTTTATATCATAATTTATTATTTAAAAAGCAATTTACATGTGAATATATACTAGACATGTGCATTCGTTTTCGGACGAATGCATTTTCGTCCGAAAATTGCATTTTCGTCCATTCGCCCGAAAAACGAAGAACGAAAATGCTAAGCTAACTAAAGCCGGATGAACGAATGGTTAATAAAGGAAAATCATTCGTTCATTCGTCCATTCGTAGTACTATTGCATTCTATAAGCCGAAATAGAGTCGGTTTATAGAATACAATAGCATTTAACTATACGGAGACAGAGTCTCCATTCATAAAATTATAAATGGAGACTTTGTCTCCGTATAGTTAAAAGCCGGCATTTAACTATACAGAGACAGAGTCTCCATTCATAAAATTATGAATGGAGACTTTGTCTCCGTATAGTTAAATGCCCACAGCCTATAAACCGAACGTTCGGTTTATAGGCTGTGGGCATTTAACTATACGGAGACAGAGTCTCCATTCATAAAATTATAAATGGAGACTTTGTCTCCGTATAGTTAAAAGCCGGCATTTAACTATACAGAGACAGAGTCTCCATTCATAAAATTATGAATGGAGACTTTGTCTCCGTATAGTTAAATGCCCACAGCCTATAAACCGAACGTTCGGTTTATAGGCTGTGGGCATTTAACTATACGGAGACAGAGTCTCCATTCATAAAATTATAAATGGAGACTTTGTCTCCGTATAGTTAAAAGCCGGCATTTAACTATACAGAGACAGAGTCTCCATTCATAAAATTATGAATGGAGACTTTGTCTCCGTGTAGTAAAATGCCCACAGCCTATAAACCGAACGTTCGGTTTATAGGCTGTCGGCTTATGGAATACATGTATTCCTATTGCTATTCTATAAACCGAACTTTCGGTTTATAGAATAGCCATAGGATTACATGTATTACATAAGCCGAAAGTCTATAAACCGATCGTTCGGTTTATAGACTTTCGGCATTTTACTACACGGAGACAAAGTCTCCATTCATAAAATTATGAATGGAGACTTTGTCTCCGTGTAGTAAAATGCCGACAGCCTATAAACCGAACGACTTTCGGTTTATAGACTTTCGGCTTATGCACTACATGTAATCCTATGGCTATTCTATAAACCGAAAGTCGTTCGGTTTATAGTTTAGCAATAGCATTACATGTATTCTATAAACCGAACGTCGTTCGTTTTAAAGACTTTCGGCTTATAGAATACTATTGGCTTTCTATAAACCGAACTAGAGTCGAGTCCCCATTCATAAGAAATTCTTATGAATGAGGAGGGACTCTAGTTAGGTTTATAGAATGCCAATAGTATTCTATAAGCCGAAAGTCTTTAAAACGAACGACGTTCGGTTTATAGAATGCATGTAATGCTATTGCTGTTCTATAAGCCGAATGTCTTTCGGCTTATAGAACAGCAATAGCATTACATGTAT
Source organism: Pelodytes ibericus (assembly GCA_036172795.1). Classification (NCBI taxonomy): domain Eukaryota; kingdom Metazoa; phylum Chordata; class Amphibia; order Anura; family Pelodytidae; genus Pelodytes; species Pelodytes ibericus. The sequence goes on from CM069859.1 coordinate 75,283,327, forward strand.
TCTATAAACCGAACGTCGTTTGTTTTAAAGACTTTCGGCTTATAGAATACATGCTGCTATTGGCTTTCTATAAACCGAAAGAGTCCCCATTCATACGAATAGGTCAATTGACCTATTCGTATGAATGGGAACTCAATTTCGGTTTATAGGAAGCTAATAGCATTACATGCATTCCATAAACCGAAAGTCATTCATGTCGGTTTATGGAATGTAGTACAATGCTATTGGTATTGTAAACCGACTCTATTTCGGTTTAGAATGCCAATAGCACGAATGGACGAATGGACGAATGAACGAATGATTTTCGTTTATTAACCATTCGTTCATTCGGATTTTGTTAGTTAAAATTTTCGTTATTCGTTTTTCGGACGAATGGACGAAAATGCTATTTTCGTCCGAAAATGCATTCGTCCGAAAACGAATGCACATGTCTAGTTGCTAACACAGAGACAGAGTCTTCATTCATAAAAATTTATGAATGGAGACTCTGTCTCTGTTTAGAGAAAGCCAATAGTACTATTACATGCATTCCAAATGACGAAAGTCTATAAACCGAACGTTCGGTTTATAGGATTTCGGTTTAGGGAATACATGTAATCCTATTGCTATTCTATAAACCGAACGTTCGGTTTATAGAATAGCAATAGGATTACATGTATTCCATAAACCGAAAGCCTATAAACCGAACGTTCGGTTTATAGACTATCGTCATTTGGAATGAATGTAATAGTACTATTGGCTTTCTCTATACAGAGACAGAGTCTCCATTCATAAAAATTTATGAATGGAGACTCTGTCTCTGTTTAGAGAAAGCCAATAGTACTTTTACATGTATTCCAAATTACGAAAATCTACAAACCGAACGTTGTTCGGTTTATAGATTTTCGGTTTAAGTCAACTGATTCGTTCAAACGAATGTAACGAAATGAAAATAATGAACGAATTTCGTCCGAAACGAATGTAGTAATGAACGAAATTCGTTTTAGACTAAATAAATATCATTTTCGTCCGAATGAACGAAAACGAAAATTTTCGTTTTGCACATGTCTACTGGATAATTTGTTATTCTCTACATTCATGCCAGAGGCGTCTCTAGGGTTGGTGTCACCCGGTGCGGTAACTCATGGTGTCACCGCCCTGGATTTCCTCCAATACCATACCAAACAGATTCCTTAGTAATGGCAGTCAGATGGCCCATTAAATATGCCACACCAGGAGCCCCACAAATTATGTCACACACAATAATAATATGCCAGTATTATTTTGCGGTTAATAAGCCAATTTGCCTAATATGCCAGTAATATTGTGCCATTTAGATGCCAGTAATATTGTGCCATTAAGATGCCCCAGCCAATTTGCCCATCAAGATACTAGTAATATTGTGCCATCACTATGCCAGTAATATTGTGCCCTAAAGATGCCAGTAATTGTGTGCCATTCAGATGCCTGTAATATTGTACCATTCAGATACCAGTAATATTGTGCCATTCAAATGCCATAATTATTGTGCCATTCAGATGCCTGTATTATTGTGACATTCAGATGCCAGTAATATAGTGCCATTCAGATACCAGTAATATTGTGCCATTCAGATGCTATAATTATTGTGCCATTCAGATACCAGTAATATTGTGCCATTCAGATACCAGTAATACTGTGCCCTTAAGACGCCAGTAATATTGTGCCCTTAAGATGCCAGTAATATTGTGCCCTTAAGATGCCAGTAATATTGTGCCATTCAGATCCCATTAATATTGTGCCATTCAGATGCCAGTAATATTGTGCCGTTCAGATACCAGTAATATTGTGCCATTCAAATGCTATAATTATTGTGCCATTCAGATGCCTGTATTATTGTGCCATTCAGATGCCAGTAATATTGTGCCATTCAGATGCCAGTAATATTGTGCCATTCAAATGCCATAATTATTGACCAGATGCCAGTCATATTGTGCCATTCAGATGCCAGTAATAGTGTGCCATTTAGTTTCCTGTAATATTCTGCCATTCAAATGCCTATATTATTGTGTCATTCAGATGCCAGTTATATTGTGCCATTCAAATGCCAGTAATATTGTGCCATTAAAATGCCTGTAATATTTTGCCATTCAGATGCCTGTATTATTATGCCATTCAAATACCTGTAATATTGTGCCATTCAGATGCCTGTATTATTATGTCATTCAGATGCCAGTAATATTGTGCCATTCAAATGCCAGTAATATTGTGTCATTCAAATGCCTGTATTATTGTGCCATTCAAATACCAGTAATATTGTGCAAATCAGATGCCTGTATTATTGTTCCATTCAAATGTCAGTAATATTGTGCCATTCAAATGCCTGTATTATTGTGCCATTCAAATGCCTGTAATATTGAGCCACTCAAATGCCTGTATTATTGTGCCATTCAGATGCCAGTAATATTGTGCCATTCAGATGCCTGTATTATTGTGCCATTCAGATGCCTGTAATATTGTGCCATTCAAATGCCTGTAATATTGTGCCATTCAAATGCCTGTAATATTGTGCCATTCAAGTGCCTGTATTATTGTGCCATTCAAATGCCTGTAATATTGTGCCATTCAAATGCCTGTAATATTGTGCCATTCAAGTGCCTGTATTATTGTGGCATTCAGATGCCTGTAATATTGTGCCATTCAGAGCCCAGTAATATTGTGCCATTCAAGTGCCTGTAATATTGTCCATTCAAATGCCTGTAATATTGTGCAATTCAGAGCCCAGTAATATTGTGCCATTCAAATGTCTGTATTATTGTGCCATCCACTAATATTGTGTGGTTACAGTGCTCGTTTTCTACCACCCTCTTCCCCCCTTCCCCAGTACTTACTGCCTGTCTGATGCTCCATGTCCCCGGACGGACGCCTCCTCTGTGCAGTCTTCCCTCCTGCAGGGAGGAGGGAAACACAGACACCGGATGTGACATAATGTCACATCCGGTAGCAGGGATTTTTTTTTTTTTACTTTTTTTACGAATCCAGCAGATGCGGCTGCCAGAAAAAAATAAATAAAAGTACAGCAGCGCAATGCCGTGCGGGGGGATGCTGGCAGCATGGGTGTCACCCCCGCCGGAGGCGTCACCAGATGCGGTCCGCACCCCCCTCAACCCCCTTGGGACGCCACTGATTCATGCAATGCTAAATAATGCTTAGGTTTACAGAGTCCCTTTAAAGGCATACTTTCCAATTCCTCCCCAGGGAAAATTGGGATGTCAAGGTGCGTAACTTCGGAGGTTGAGTGTCAGTGCTACCGGGCATGTGCGGTAGGCAAAGTCACTCAGTACTACTGCACATAATGCTGCCTATGAGCAGTAACCATTCTACAATGATATTTTTATTGAAGGATTGTGGTGTGTAGTCCTGCTGTCACAAAAAGCGGTTTGGGAGGCATGTAAGGGAGATCATTTTATATTCTCTACATCACAGTAAAAACAATGCACTACCTTTAAGTGCTCTCCATTCACACTTGTATACACAGGGCTGGGTTATGAATGAAAACAAGCCCTGGAAACCAGTCCAATTGCACCATTATTCTATTGGTTAGGAAATGAAAAAAACACACACACATTTTTAAAGCACAGATGAATATTACACTTTTTATTGGTAAGTGACCTATGAGGACACACTAGGTTATATCTAAAGCACACATTCTGATGCAAACTGGCAAAAGTAGAGTAATCACCAGGAATCATCCAGCCACAGGGCAGACGGCCTATCAGGAAATTTTGCAGTATCCCTGTAGGCCAGTCCAGCCCTATTTATTCAGGGGTGCATATAAAAGTGTATTCTCTAGTTCTGCATTAAGTCAAACGGAGACTGTAGAATGCTATGCATTATACTAACTACAGCCTGAGGGAGGTTTCCAATACTGAGCTGAAAATATTTTTTTTCTTTCTTATAGCTGAAATGAGGAGAGATAAAAAAAATAAAATCTTCCAGATGCATGTTGCAATTGCACACACAACTCAATGCAATGCCTAGCAAATAATGCTGAGTGACCTGGCCCCATGGAAAGGGATGAGGGGGCAGAGACAGCAGTGTGGAAAGAGATGAGGGGGCAAGTCTGTGGAGTCCTATTTTGCAGAGGGTTACTATAAAAGTTTTGACATTAGCATAGTTGCCAACATTGGCCATGTTTCCAGGGACACATATTTGTTCCACATGTAAAGTGCTACCCAGCAGTATGTAAGATGGATATATGCACAGACACAATCCAATTAATTAATCAATTCTGCCTGTGCATTTATGCATCCTACATACTCTGCTCTGTCTGCAGCATGTGGAACAAATTTGTATCCCTGGAAACATGGCGATGTTGGCAGCTAGGCATTTGTATTCGGGAGGGATGGAAACCTTTGGCTTGGAGGGCAAAAACTATTTAGTGGCCAATTGTGCAATTTCATCAAAGACAGACAGGCAGGATCTGTCCTACTTGTTTATAGTATTTGATGACAATGAATGGACGGATGAAATTGCATAATTGGCAATACATTGTTTTTGTGTCCCCCCCTACCCCCAGCAAAAAGTTACCATCTCCCTTGCCTACTGATGTCAAAACTTTAAAATTAAATCTCTGCAGAGTAGGACTCAACATATCTGCATACACACCTCTTTTTTTCCATAGGGCCAGGTCAGTCAGCACTATGTGCTAGGCAAATTTGTCTCGTATTTATGACACTATCTTGTGGCTTGATATGGAAATTACATTTTGTACATTAACTGTAGTTTATTTGCATTTCAAGCTACAAAATGATGTCATAAACAGACAAGATCACTGACACTTTTAAAAAAAAAACATTTTACTCATTTTATTGCAATACTGCCAGCACAATGTGAAGCTGTTTGTAAATGCTCCAAATTAACAGTATGAACAATGCTTAGATGACAAAGTCAATTTAAGTTGAACACATGAAAAATAAAATTGCTATTATGATCTCCCTAGTACACATCTGGAAAGGTGAAATATCTTTGTTTATTGTGTAACATTTTTCACAATTATTGATACTTCCAATGTGACACTGTTAAGGTTTAGGCTAACCACGGTTGTTTTGTTCAACGACATGCATAAATAATGACTGCTTTGGGGCTGCTTTAAAATGAAGACTAAAGACAGAGGCAAGCATTTGTTTGTGGGATTCACATCTTAATATAGCCAATAGCCACTTCCCACAACAGACATTCTCCTGGCCTAAAAGTGCCACAATAAAAAACTCCAATGCCCCACATTTCAAGAAACCTACTCACTAATTTAATGTTGTAACGGGACGTCTACCAGGCTTAGTAGACTCTCCGCTCTGTATAGGGAAGATACTCTGCTTGCAACACTGCTAACAGCTGGAACAGCAAAACGCCTCTGGAACCGCTGCTATATGGTCGGAATAAGTACCTAGAACTCAGCTCTCTTGAACAGCAGTTGAAGTACAATTTAATGCAGATCAGACATTATATTTATATAGACTGAGATCAGATAATATATAATTAACTGGTTAACATAATCAAATTTGGTACTTGAACTGTCAGGCACCAATCAGAAGGAAGGCAGGAAAAGAGCGACCAATGAAACCCTTGGCTCTTTAAACTTTCAATCAATCCCCCCTATAAACTCTTACTTAACCCCTTCCCGACCTTATGACGAGTTAACTCGTCATAAGAGCCGCAGCGTTAGCGACCTTATGACGAGTTAACTCGTCATGCAGTCTAGCCGGCGGTGCGCTCCGTGGGCACCGCCAGCTAGTCTGCAACGGGTCCAGGACTAAGCCTCGCACCCGAGGCAAAGCTCCTGGACCCGATCGGTCAGTTTCCGGCCATGCTGATCATTGCTGATCACAGTTTTTAACTGTGATCAGTTTCCTTCCACTTTATGGCCCTCATTTAGTTTTTTGTTTAACAAATTTTTTTATTTTGACAATTTATAAAGTTTTTTTGAATAAATAAAGGTAATTTTAATATATTTATTTAATAAAATGTAACCCCTGCATGCCTGTTGCATGATTTTTACTGATCTGACATCGCACTCTTCAGAGTTTTTTTCTGTCTTTTTTGTTATGGGGGGTTTGGGAACCAATATTTTTCTTTTTTATTAGTTAGTTAATTAGGGGGGATAAGTGGGTTAGAGTTGCACTAGTTATGTAGCTTATTATTGGGAAAATAATGGGGAAAAACTTTTTTTTCCTCACAAATTTCCTCTTTTATATGTATTTTTTAATACTAAAATGTAAATCATTTTTATGTATAGGGTATCAAAAGAAAGCTCTAACTGTCCTCTAAAAAACAACATATAACTTGTATGGGTAACGTTAAATGAGAGAGAGGAAATTTATGTTTCAAAAACCGCGTATTAAAAATTGAAAAACGCTCTGGTCCTTGGCCCAGGAAAATCCCTGGTCCTTAAAGGGTTAATCAGGGATGTACCTACTCAATGTGCTGCATTTGTAGCAACCAATCAGAGAGGGAACTACTTTTGGTTGTAGTCAATCCCCAGGCTGCCTACCTTTCCTTCTATAATATTGAGAGTCCACTTCAGCTGGGCACACCGCTTTGGGTGCCTGACTTTCTGTGACTCTTAGTAGCTCCAGGGCCAGAAATTCAAGATATGGTGCATGACAAATGTGCTGTGTAAACAATCTTACCCATTACAAAGTGATGCCACAACCACCAACTGAACTGTCACCCTTGCTCTAAACTGTACCACCTGCCTCTCCAAAACCCCCAACACCAAATGTGCAGAAAAAACTCCCTGACAACACGCACTACAGGCTCATCCCAATGTGTCATCACACACAGGGATTCACATTCCACTTTAATGTTAATCAAACACCACCAACACACATATGTAATTTGTTTTTAATAACAGAATACAGTATAATTCATCCTTTGGAACAGGCAGAGGAAATATGAATAAACAGAAGTCAGCCAATCCAAGGTAAATAAAGTCATAGTAAATCTGTTGAGTCTCCAGTTTAGACATCCCTGTGGCTTGATATGCAAATTAATTGTTTTTTTAATGGATAATGTGTCATTTGCATATCAAGCTACAGGTGATGTCATAAGCAGAAGATACCAAGGATACACTTAATCCATATGTTTTCATAATTTAGTCATTAGCTTGCAATTCTGCTAACACATTTTCATTATTTTTTTACATTCTCTATAAGCTATGTTTAGGTGTTACAGACTCTTTAAAGGGACATTACCACTTACATAAGATGTAACTAAATTACCTGCGCATCGAAAACAAACACATATATAAGACATTTGCCACTGTTTTTTTTTCCCTTCTATGTTTGAATTAATTGTATATAAAAGTAAAAATAAAATTAGGTGTCTATCTACAGCATCCATTTTACATTTTTACCCATGATGATCTTATTGGCTTCTGTGTATCATAGTCGGCAGGACTATGTGGCTGTATACTTTTTTCTTTTTACCTGTCTTCCAACATAAGAGATAGCAGACTGATCAAATAGGATCATAACTCTGCCCCCTTGTGATGTAATTGTTACATTAATCTCCCATCCAATGCAAGTCTGTGGTCAGAATTCAGACTTATAGACTGCATTCTCATAGTTGCCAACTTCAGCCATGTTTCCAGGGACACATATTTGTTCCACATGCTGCATAAAAGAGCATGCAAAGTGCAGCCCAGCGGTATGCAGGCTGGATATACACACAGACAGAATCCAATTAATTAATCAGGGTGGAGATCTCATAGAACCTACCATGATTAATTAATTGGATTCTGTCTGTGCCTATATGCATCCTACATACTGCCGGGTAGCACTTTGCATGCTCTTTTCTGCAGCATGTGGAACAAATATGTGTCCCTGGAAACAAGGCCGATGTTGGCAACTATGCATTCTTTGTCTCCAGTTCCATAGTGAGATACTAGTGCTGTAAAGTCACTGGGGTGGGGCATGCACAAACAGTATATTTCACAAAATGAAGGCACTCAATCACACTTGTTTAGTTAAATATTTTATTACATAAACTAACACAACAAAAACAAAATACATATCTGAAATCAACAAAGCAAACATTTTTTTGGTGTGAGTATCCCTTTAAGTAAAAGTGGCAGAAACAAACCATAGGGCTCAAGCACCAGGTTCAGTGGACCTCTGCAGTGTCCTGTGTTAAAGATGACACTGACTATAGACTTTAGATGTTTTGTCTCTCAGTCTCTGTTCTGTCATTAAATGTGTTCTTGCACTAAATGGTAACCTATTTGGTATAGTCTAAACTACCAAAAAATAAGTTAGAAAAAAATAACAAAAAAATAAAGAAAGGTGTTTTTAAGTAGCTTTAATGAAACCTATAGCTTTAAGAGTTTTTCTCCTACCGGCCTTGAGGTGAGTGAGCTGATCTCTTATATATATAAACTGTTTTACAAAGAAGTGAAGAATGGTGATCAGTGATCAGATCATTAACCAATTTATTTAATCATTCTTATCCTAAAGTATATACTCCAGGCGATAATCAGTAAAACTTGCATTAGAGCCCTGAAGCTTGCAGGGTTCATCATCGGACAGGAATGAGGCCCTCTCTACACATTATGTTATTTTGTGCTTGTGTAACTAGTTACTTTAATTATAAGAGTTTACCTAGTGCAATTCATGAAGGGATTTGTAAATATCAATTCACTTTAGGGAATATAGATCCACACTACACATAGTTCTATTTCCCATTTCTCATTTTTTTGTGAACCTCACTTTACTGATTGGTTGCAGGTTTTGTAGCCACACCTTCACAAAATAACCTTATTATGTCCCTTTCTATCCAATTAATCCCTTCAGCGATGCAGGAAATTGTTGTGTAATTTAGTAAGGAGAGAGAGCCCTGCCAAGAACACTTTTGCAATATATTTCCAACAATGGATAAAAATGCCAGAGACATTAATGCTAATATTAACCTAAAGGACTTTGATCGAACTGACTATGACAGTGCAGGTAACTCCTCTTTCTAAATCTACTGTGGAATGGCATCATTGATTTCTTTCTCTAAAAATGTATTCCCATAAGTAAAGCTGAATTACTTTGGGCTCTGAAGTTCAAATGAGGTTAGTTGTTACTCTGCATCAGATACATGTCTGAAATTACTAAAATGATAGGGATTTGTGTGCTTGGGCTAGGAAAAAAGGCAACATTTTGATTGAAGTTCAAAGAATAAGTCTCCATTGAAGTCTCTGTGATTAGGCATCTAGACGTAAGTGCAAACAGCCTGGGAAGAAATGAGCCCTTATCAGCCTGCAGGTACTGATCCTGTGGCATCTTACTTCTGCCATTCCATTAGCTGTGTCTGCTCGGTAGTAAATCAAATAGCCTGGCCACTTGGGAGTATTGGAAAGCTTTCTTTTTCACGTTTGAACAGAATTAGTTGCTTACAGCTTTTCCAGACTCCACAGACCTTATTTCCCAAAAACCTAAGCACATCTCATTTAATAGCATTGTAACCTAGACAGCTGATAGACTATGAGATTTCTAAATTGAATTTCTGGAGCTATAAACTAATATGGGAATTGATTAGCTGCTTAAATGTTTCTTTTCTTTCTCGTAACATTTATCTACCTCCTATATTTATTTGTTTTAAGCCACATAGAGCTGGCAGTCTAATGATTAACCAAACACATTTTTTTTTCTTCTTCAATGTGTTAATAGAATGTCACAATGATTTTTATTGATTTGATGTTAGTCAAATACACAGTTCAATGCAGCTAACCTGACATTTTAATTATTTCTGCCTTAGTTTTACAAATTTAAAGGACAACTACACTCCGTAGTAAACATGTAATGCCTCTAGAATGTGGATAACCTAGAATATACATGCCAGTCAATCATGTGACAGGCAGCCCATGACTGTCAGACACTCATTTTTACATCGGGAATTGGACGGTTCATCACGGCTGCTTTACCGCAACCTCTCGAATGATGGGTGGTTCATCGCATGGATTGCATAGAAGGTTAATATTAGACACTTATTAGAGGGTTAGAACTGGGGTTTGGGCTTCATATTAAGGCTTTATATTAGGTACTGGGGTTCAGGGTTAGTATTAGGGCTTACTATTTGGGTTGGGGTTAGGGCATAGTTTTAGGGTTTGCATTAGGGCTTGGGGTTAGTTTTAGGGGGGTTCATTTATTAGAAGGGTACATTACTGTATTTGTAAGTGCTGACAGTTCACTGCCTCTGCCATGGTAAAACGGCCACACCTCTGACAGTTTAGCGCTCAAACTGTGAAATGGCAGTGATGAACTGTCCTAGACCCTCACTAGAGGGGACGTTAACTAGATAGTATAGAACATGGGCTCACTATGCACCAGCAAAGAGAGACCCTGCTCTGTGCAGGCACCTATCAGATGAGCGTGGATGAGGCTCCACTGTGATTGGCTGTGCACGTGTTAACACAATCCACATGCACCAGCCTCCAGACTGCGCTGCCTCCGTGTATCTCTCTAATGATACATAACATTCCTGTTGTGTGGAATGTTTTCTGGTCTCATCCTGACATCAGTGCAATGCACAGACTAATTTAAAGTTAAATGATGTATCTCGATTCTTTTAAATTTGCCAATATGAAGCATTTGTGTGAAATGCCTTGCTGTTTACTGGTTAATTGGATAGCTATGTTTATTGTAGGAAGCTGCTAATATACTGGGGGTCATGTATAAAAACTCCTGCTCTAAAAAGTGTCAGGATGGGTAGATTTAATAAATACCTACACTTCTCAGTACGGTGAAAGACCTTCACTAAAAATGGTTTGGCAGAGATTCTCCGGCACTAATCAGGTGCTTTTCAGTGATATTGAGATATACCGTATTTGCTCGATTATAAGACGACCCCCCAAACTTTGGATATTCCTTTAGGAAAAAAACTAAAAGCCTGAATATAAGACTACCCTATAGGAAAAAAGTTAAACTTGTACATATTCACATGTAAATTGCTTTTTTAATAAAATATTATATTAAAAAAAAATGCATTTCTTGTGTTTATTTCTTTTTATGTGCCAATGCTGCCTCTCTCTTTCCCTTGCCCCCAGCTTTGTCTCACTCCCCACTCCCCTGTCTCTTCCCCCCCACATGTTTCTATCTGCCCCCTTCCTCTGTCTCTCCCCACCTTCCTGCTCTGTCCCCCCTGTCTCTCTGCCCCCTCCCTCCCCCTGTCTCTCTGCCCGCCTCCCTCACTCCCTCCCCCTGTCTCTCTGCCCGCCTCCCTCACTCCCTCCCCCTGTCTCTCTGTCCCCCCCCCCCCCTTACCTGTACCTCAATCCCTGGTGGCTAGTGGGGGCAGCCGGGCGATGTCTGCACGATACTTGCAGACATCCTCCATGCTGCCCGACACAGCAGTCTATTATGACGGACAGCTGTCCGTCATAATAGTCTGCCGTGTCGGGCAGCATGGAGGATGTCTGCACGTATCGTGCAGACAACCCCCAGTTGCCCGATTTTACCCTGGTGGCTAGTGGGGCAGCAGAGGAAGTCTGCGCGATGAGCGTAGACCTCCCCTGCTGCCGCCCGGCACGCTCGCCGGGACTTCTGTGACGAAAGCGGAAGAACCCGGCTTCTTCACAGAAGCCCCGGCGGTCGTGCCGGGCGGAAGCAGGGGAGTCTGCGCTCGTTGCGCAGACATCCCCTGCTGCTAGAGAGGGGGATCCAGGTCCCCTGCAGCTCTGCTGCGGACCTGGATCCATGTCTTATAATCTGACCTCAATTTGAGGTCAGATTATAAGAGACCTCGATTATAAGACGAAGGGGATTTTTCAGAGCATTTGCTCTGAAAAAAACCTCGTCTTATAATCGAGCAAATACGGTATATGATGTGCCAACACAAACCAACAGCAGGTAACCTGGGCAGACTTCTGATATTTGTCTGGAGTCTGATTCCTAATTACCGTATTTGCTCGATTATAAGACGACCCTGATTATAAGACGACCCCCCAAACTTTGGATATTCCATTAGGAAAAAAACTAAAAGCTTGAATATAAGACTAACCTATAGGAAAAAAGTTCGACTTGTATATTTTCACATGTAAATTGCTTTTTTAATAAAAAATTATGATATCAAAAAATGCATTTCTTGTTTTTATTTCCTTTTATGTGCCAATGCTGCCTCCCTCTTTCCCTTGCCCCCAGCTTTCTCTCTCCCCCCTTGCTCCCCTTGTCTCTCCACCCCTTGTTTCTCTCTTCCCCACCCTCCATCCCCTTGTCTCTGTCTCTTTCCCCCCCATCCCTCCCCTTGTCTCTTCCCCACCCCATCCGTCCCCTTGTCTCTTCCCCATACCCCCATCCCTCCCCTTGTCTCTTCCCCACCCCCCCATCCCTCCCCTTGTCTCTGTTCCCCCTCCCTCCCCTTGTTGCTCTGGTTCCCCCCTCCCTCCACCTCACCTGTTTCATAATCCCTGGTGGCTAGTGGGGGCAGCTGGGGGATGTCTGCACGATACGTGCAGGTGTGCACAGTGATAGCACCAGTATGTGGCCTATGTGCGTATGTACACAGTTTATGTATAACCTCCACTGTGTATAGTTTATAGACCCATATATCTTCAGTGGTACATTGCTGCTTATGACTAGAAAGTTAATTTCACTTATTTTTAATACATGTATTGTAACATCATTTTCATTCATATAAACCAAATAGTCTATGAATTTAGGGCTTTTTGAGTAAAGCTGTGACTGGTAGGGTTTTCATTGTTTAGCAGATTCACATGCTCTGCATGTAGAAATAATTTATGTCAATAAGGAGACTGTTTTATTAATAATTGAGGGATCTTGTAGAAACACATTAATTGATTTTTCATGTGGCCGCATAAATCCTACTTACTGCACAGCTGCATGTAAGAGTTATGTGTCCAGTAAAAAATAGTTGATTATCTAACCAGGATTTCACTTTTAACTGGTTGCGTTTATAAATGTCTTATTTTGGCTAGCAATGGTTATAAAGAAAGTCTGCATGGATTCATCTAGATTAAAAAGGCTATTATTCTGATCACAAGTACAGTTTGGCATCTGACCAATTCTTTACAGCTCCTTTTTACAAGTAGTGAGAATTTGCCCTGGCTTTTGGACTTGGGGCCCATCTACTGTTTTGATCTCCCAGTCTGTTGGGGTATTGGTTTTCTTGATGTATGTGGGACAGCGGTATTCCTGGGGCCTACCGGACTAGTGCAGTAATCACTGGAATTCAGGTGCTCTTTATGGTTTGTCATCGTTGCCATGTTTTTATAAGCTGCGGTATCCTCTGTACAGGAATAATCACAGGAGGAATCATTATCTGACCGTACAGTTTAACAAATGCTACAATTTTTGTCATTGTTCTCTAGTGTAGAGCATGTTATTAGGATGTTCAAGTAAACATAATTTCTTATTAGAACAAGTACACCTGAGAGACTTATTTAGGATCATTGTGTTTTGTGGAACTCTATTTATGCAACAGTCTGGTACAGGAAAAGGATCTACAATTCAGAATGCTACAGGAAAAACAACAATGGGTCAGGGTATGAGATCAGAGTTGTTCACCTAAAAGAAATAAATCCACCCTATGGTTTTATCCTCTTAGGACTTTTGCACTCCGTCCAATACCGAAGGGGAGACCATAGTACAAAAACACAGAAGGTGAAAAAACACGGTTGAGAGGCACAAGAGTAGTCAGAGACTGGTAAAAGGGTCGAGACAGGCAGTAGATGGCAAGTTCAAAGGCAGGCAACGAATTAGTAACCGGGAATCAATCAGTATAAAAGGAACACTAACAAGGCACAGAGGCGATATCACAGGCAAGGGTAAAGCTGAGGATAACGTTTTGTGTAGCCCTCCTGTGATATATAGCCCAACTGCATTGATGGGGAGAAGAAATGGATTGTATAAGTATGGCCCTTTAAATCTTTTAAGGGCAAGCGGCTAAAACCGCTATTGTGCATGCATGAACAGTGGAACTACATGCTACATTCAGCTGGAGGGAAGCCGATGGTTGCCACTGGAGGAGAGTGCACAGCACTGCCAATGCCGTGTAGGGAGTGGGAGACCCCCGCTAAAGCCTCAGGGGCTGGGTAGCTGCAACCACGGAGGGTCTGAAAACAGTAAGCACAGTCCTGATTATGGCGCACTGGCACCAGTGTGACAATTTAGTACTTTCCAAATGTAAGATGTCGGGAGCAACTTATCCTGAGAAATTCCGGTGTGCAATGGTTCATATTTACAAAACACCACTTTGTCCAAGAATTGAAATGTCTGAACTTGAATTTTTGGGGCTGTTATCGGAGAAGCATAGGGATATTTGCCTCACTGATTTTTTTTCCTGCAATTTTTCATATGTAAATATTGCAAGCATCCCTTACCTGCTTGCATGTCCCTCCTTCCCTGGTACATGTTTGGCATTGCGTATAAATATGCAAAGGTTTTTCTTTATAGTTATCGGGTTCTTTAGTGAATGCATGTAGACCAGCCCTTACTTGCTGCCAGCTTGGACATTTGTTAGACTGGTTGGGGTTCAGGTGTCCTAGAATAAGGAGGAGACAAGTGAATCTCCAGTAGTGTTTTCAACCAGAACGTTGTACAAGAAAAATAATATGCATCAAAATAGCCCAATACCCTTTTCCCAGTATTTGTCACAACACCAGCCTACAACCCACAATATTTCCATAGCACAAGATTACTCTGTCTGCAGATTGACCTTCCAGTGCCCAACTCCTATCAGCCTGATAGTGTATACACCACCTCCAAACTCAAGTTGTTTTTGGACACAGATAGAAGTTGGGTTTGAGCTGCTTGACATTTCAGTGTGCACCATTGATACCTACATCATTCTGTAATTTGACATCTTGCCCCTCAAAGTAGCCTCATCTGATGCAGTGAGATCCACAGCTAATTGCTGATGAGCTTTTAAAGGCACTGTCTAGTGCCCAAAATGCATCTTCCAAATGTTAATGCATATTAATGTGCTTTCAAGGTATTCTAAAATGCATGTTTTTGCATTGATGTATATGTAAAATACTTACAGCTAGATGAAATTGTAAAATTACAGCAGGTTGCAAGTAACAAGGACTGCCAACACTAGCTGAGTAAAAGTAATTTTCTTTTTTTTTTTCCTACAGGAACCAATGGGTATAATGCTATTCAAATGAATAGTATATCCTGTCTCTCTAGTGATGTCATCAGACAATGTATTACACTGTTAACCCCTTCCCGACCTTATGACGAGTTAACTCGTCATAAGAGCCGCAGCATTAGCGACCTTATGACGAGTTAACTCGTCATGCAGTCTAGCCGGCGGTGCGCTCCGTGGGCTCCGCCAGCTAGTCTGCAACGGGTCCAGAGCTAAGCCTCGCAAAGGCAAAGCTCCTGGACCCGATCAGTGCATTTCCGGGCATGTGATCGTTGTGATAACGTGATCACCGCGATAACATGCAAATTAGATGGCAAAGTCAGTGTGTTCACACACTGACTTTGCCTCTAATTCACTCTCTGTACTTCACATTCTTATAGTGAAGCACAGAGAGTGACCTGTAAGTAAAAATAAATTAATTACATACACAGAGGTTAAAAACAAAAAAAAATTAACCCTTTCATTGCTGATCACAGTTTTTAACTGTGATCAGTTTCCTTCCACTTTATGGCCCTCATTTAGTTTTTTTTTATTTTTTAACAGATTTTTTTATTTTTACAATTTATAAAGTTTTTTTTTTAAATAAATAAAGGTAATTTTAATATATTTATTTAATAAAATTCAACCCCTGCATGCCTGTTGCATGATTTTTACTGATCGGACATCGCACTCTTCAGAGTTTTTTTTTTTTTCTGTCTTTTTTGTTATGGGGGGTTTGGGAACCAATATTTTTCTTTTTTATTAGTTAGTTAATTAGGGGGGATAAGTGGGTTAGTGTTGCACTAGTTATGTAGCTTATTATTGGGAAAATAATGGGGAAAAACTTTTTTTTTCCTCAAAAATTTCCTCTTTTATATGTATTTTTAATACTAAAATGTAAATCATTTTTATGTATAGGGTATCAAAAGAAAGCTCTAACTGTCCTTTAAAAAACAAGATATAACTTGTATGGGTACGTTAAATGAGAGAGAGGAAAATTATGTTTCAAAAACCGCGTATTAAAAATTGAATAACGCTCTGGTCCTTGCCCAGGAAAATCCCTGGTCCTTAAAGGGTTAAGAAACCCTACTGTGTACAAGAGCAAGGTCACTCAGAGGCCACACAGTATAATCAATTTGAGGAGCACAGGAAGTGACTGAATGAAACAAAACTTTATAGCCTCACTGTCTATATAATCAGTGCTGCCGCACCTGCAGTAAACATGCAGAGTAATCATTGGGGAGGTCTTGAGTCAAATATTAAAAATGTGATTTATGCAGAATGCCTGCATCAAATCACACTGGATAAAAAGCCTGTGCACTATACAAGCATTAATCTTCAACTTGCACCAAAGTGTGTTTGGGGATTAGACTGTCCCTTTAAAAACAGGGTGTTCTATATCTATGTAAGTGCAAGGAATTAAGAGTAAAAGTTTTTTTAAATTGCAAATTTACATTTTTTAAATATACCCACACTACATACACAGTTCGAGTGACCTATACAGTCATCGTAAATGTGGGGCATGGCATGGCACGCAACAGAGCTGTGTGGTAGAGATGCTCCCGCTCAGATCGGGGGAAAAGTGAAATGCTAGCCAAGTTAAATAATCAAAAAGTAGATAAGAAAGCAGGGCTATAATGATTAACAAGCAAGTTATCACAAGAGCAGATGCTTATATATCACACCCCTAAATAGATGAAAAAATTCAAACTTACCACGGAGCTGCAGCAAGATAGCTCCCAAGCAGATTTTGAGGCCTCAGCAGTGGATGACAGCAAGTAATGGGATTCATAGAAACATAGAATGTGTCGGCAGATAAGAACCATTCGGTCCATCTAGTCTGCCCAATTTTTTTTTTTTTGACTACTTTTATTAGTCCCCCTTTCCCGGTCTTATAGCTAGGATAGCCTTGTGTCTATCCCACGCATGCTTAAAATCCTTGACTGTGTTTACCTCTACCACTTCTGCTGGCAGGCTATTCCATACATCCACTACCCTCTCAGTAAAGTAATACTTCCTGATATTACTTTTAAATCGTTGCCCCTCTAATTTAAGACTATGTCCTCTAGTTGTGGTAGTTTTTCTTCTTTTAAATATACTCTCTTCCTTTACTGTGTTGATTCCCTTTATGTATTTAAATGTTTCTATCATATCCCCCCTGTTACGTCTTTCCTCCAAGCTATACATGTTAAGATGCTTTAACCTTTCCTGGTAAGTTTTATCCTTCAACCCATGAACCAGTTTAGTAGCCCTTCTCTGAACTCTCTCCAAAGTATCAATATCCTTCTGGAGATACGGTCTCCAGTACTGCGTACAATACTCCAAGTGAGGTCTCACCAGTGCTCTGTACAATGGCATGAGCACTTCCCTCTTCCTACTGCTAATACCTCTCCCTATGCAACCAAGCATTCTGCTAGCATTTCCTGCTGCTCTATTGCATCTATTGCAATCTTTTTAGTAACCAGTTCAAACTTTTCACAATAAAAAATAAATGAGCTATAATGTATAAACTTGGCATCCCATGGGAAAATCAGCGGTACTGTATAAACATGGCAAAATCAACAGTAATTTTATAAACCTGGCATATCCTTGCAAAATCGGCAACAATCTATAAACGTTTTACTAGTAAATCATTTCATATATTAACAGGTGTTTTTCATTCTTAATAAAAATAGATTGAAAACATGCATTTATTGTTTTTTTTTTCATTTTTATTTCTTAATCTGTCCCTTAGATGTCCCAATGCATCTGCAGACTTGCCCCAGCAGCCACATTTGCCCTCACAGGATGCACCCCAGAAGCCACATTTGCCCTCACAGGACTCTCTCCTTTACACTTCAAAATGAGCTGAGAGTGGGGATGTCACGTGACACCCAGACTCAGTTTTTTCCGTAATTTCCCTTGCGCCACACTATTTTGTACTCTTAAGATTATTTATGCATGTAATGAATAAATGGGGTGCTGTACTTCTATCTTTAAGACACCACCCTGTGTATCTTTCAAGAATTATACTTAATTTTTGTATGGTCTTCTTGTGTTGCCTCTGATGTCAGTTTAATGGATGGTTCACAGGGAAAGACAAAAAAGAAAAACATAGCGTAATACTGTGATAGGAGGTGGATTCCCAAATGACAGCCCCCTATTAAAACAACAAATTTCTGACTGAGCAGATACACTGCTCAATATATGTAGCTATTGGAGCCCCACAAGGGAAAGGATCAAACAACATAATCAGGACACAATATTCCTCAAAAGGAAGTACCAGAAGAGATAAATTAAATAACCAATTTTAATACAATGAATAAACAAATCTGTCTTGCATATAACAAAACTGTATGATGCTATTATGGAGAGGACCGAATAGCCGGTTTTCGCCAGACAATTCGTCTATACAACACTTGCATCTGAGAAGTCTGTGTCATTGTAGTGCCGGTTTGAATTTTGATGACTTTCGGTAATCCACTTCCATGATGGGTGTAGCACAACGAGTTTCACATATACGTATTTAACATACCACCTCATTGTAATTATCGCTTCTATGAACAGATATCAAAGAATAATGTATTCTATTAGACCAATATTCATGTAATATTCAATATCATTGTTATGTTGAAATAAAATGAATATAAAAGCAAAAAAATACAATGATAGTCATCTTGAAGTCATAAAAAGGGATTTTCACTCTGTAATAATTCATTAATTAGCATATATACTTAAAGTGACACACCATAAAAACTGATATATATATATATATATATTTTTTTTTTTTTTCTTCTTCATATAAATCTTTATTTTCAACATATAGAAATACATTTAAATCAAGCTTACATTTTCAATAGTACATTTTCATCAATATGTGCAAAAATATATATAAAAATATCCATTCACATGAAGACATCAGTGGACAATAAAGTTGATCAAGACCTTTTTGACATATCCATTGTTATACACATATTTTATAAAAATTAAACTCCAAGTTAAATTGTGTGTGGTTTAGTGAAATGGTTATCCTTTCACCATAATGAAAGTCATTTTTTTTCTTTACTTTTTACGTTTGATGGAATTGTGCAAATAATAGCCTTGGTGAATATGTTGTGAATATACCACTCAAAACAAGTTTGTATATTAGTTATGCCAATACAAATACATTCAATGACACTGTGTGTCACAAAATCTAAAATGTTTTAACTTCATATAAATTCCACTCTCCTTCCCTTGGGAAAAAAATGGAAAAAATAACAAAAGAAAGCACAGCACAAGCAAAAATAGGTCATAAAAAAATTAAACGGATCAAAATCCCGATTTCAGTCTCATTGGGAGCAGTGTTTTCAGTCTATGCACCCACCTCATCTCTTCCTGACCTATATTTTTAATGAAATCACCGCCCCTCCAATTCCTCTGGACCAATTGGATCCCCATAAAGGACAAATATCAAGGGTCACGCTGATTGTGGCTCTTGAAATGGGCAGAGATGCTATAGCCCTTCCTAATGTTACGGATATGTTCTTTTATCATGTAGAGGATAAATACTGCAGCTCACATACTGAAATCCACACTTGCACTTTAGAGTGTACACATTCTTAATATTACATGTGATGATGGGTGTAATTGAAAATTCTCTATTTATTCTAAATGCTCTGATCTCTTGCTATGAGGATTAGTGCTTGTACAGGCCAGGTTAAAAAAACCTTTGCTGCAATTAAAAAAAAAAAAAAAAATCTTCCATGTTCTGCTCTGGGTATCTAAAGTGCAAAGTGAACTATTTAAACTTACCCCCTCTAAAGATCACATGTGGAATATGTGGTAGAACCCCATTTAATTTTTTATCTTCAAACAATATTTGTTTGCACTATACAGCGCTGTTTTTCACACTTTTTCCTGTTTTGTATTATTAATAATAATAATAATTATTATTATTATTTTATTTATACATGTACTTGAGGATTTTTAAATATTTGGTTGTTAGTTTGCTATTGCACACATTTTTAAGCTGTTGTACATTTTATTATTCTTTTCTGCACTTTAGTCAGTTAGCACTTTATTTTATTTTTTTAGACCGTTTTTATGACGTGTATTTTAATGCACTTATATGATGCCTAAGAAAGACGAAGAAAATACCTTAGGCATCAACGGTTTGCTGAGTGTCAAGTCCTTCCCATCTAATTGACTGATGGGCTCCCTCAGATGCTGGGCAATCCAAAACCCGAACAAACACTGTAAGGCTGGACAAAAAGGAATATGTGGATGGAGCCACTCCACACAGTCTTGTTATTCCATAATACAGTTTCAATTTATTTTAGTAGAACAGGCACACACAGGTGGATACAAAGACAGTTATTTAAAGCATCACGTGTTTCATGCCGTGCTGGCACTTAATCTTAGGCATCCTCTTCGTTTCAGGATCTATGATTATTTTTGCATGCAACCCCTCTTATAACTCTTGAGCTTCTCATACCAAATTGTAGTTTCACACAACGGCAAGAGGCAGGTATCCTGAACCTCTCACAACTAGTTGCAAATTACATTCTAAAATCTTTTGAAGACTTTAGAAGACAAATTTAACCTGCCCAATATAGATTTTTAAAAATATTTAAAGGCTTGACATGTCACAACGAAACCCAATGCTTCACTCTTTCAGAAGCCAACGTCTCACCTACTGATAAAAACACGTTCACTTGCCTAAAGGGCAAAGAAAACTTTGTCTATATGTTATACAACTTAATGCTGATATTGAACACACCTTTGAAACTTCCATTTATGATAGCCTGGAATTAAGTCATTTCAATCCATACCACATTTCGCACTGTTCCAATCGCTTGACGTTTGCACGCAAGTTTCTATATCATTGGTATCTTGTGACATAATGACTCATTGACATGACTCATTTCAATCGTAAAAGAATTTGACATTTTTCAATAATGTCAAGTTGAAAAGTCAGTCATCCCAAATAATCCTAAATAATAAAATTGCACATGGGAGAAACAAAGTTCTCAAACTGCATATTTTGTATGTGTTTGTATATATATGTATATGTATATGTGTGTATGTATATATATATATATATATATATATATATATATATATATATATAATTATAGTACAGTCCACTTTATTTACAATGCAAAATATCAACTCAGTCAGAGGAAAAAAGTTCAGTTAGACATTGTATTAGAAACTTGACATTTTAATGCTTCAAGAAACACATTTACCAATAATCCTTTGCTCAAATATGAGCATAAGAAGCTTTCTAAAGTCAGACTGACATAGAGATTATGAAACAAAATGGAATGGCAATTGTGTTGAATAGCATGCTAGGATTCCACATAAGGTTGTTATTGAAGACTAAGAAGGCAGATTTCTCACTTTTTAATAGGACATGCCAATCTACATTGTTTTACCATAGTTAATGTCTACAATCTCCCAGCTATTTTCATTACTTTTCATGGAAAGTAATACTAAACAGAAGAATAGTGAATGTACTTATTTAACTTTCTTAAAATAAAATTTAATAAGAAGCTAGACACATTTGCTGGAATATACGATAATGGAATAGAACTGCTCAGAAAAATTACCGGTAACCTTAAACCTCCATTTTACATAAAAGCACATAATAGCTTTATATTTGCAATGCAAGGATATGTAGAAAAAATAGATTTAAAAAGTCAACCCAGGTGTATATTTCCTTTCATGTCCCATTGTGAAAACCCCACTGGTTCACTGCATGGCTCCAATTTATAGTTTTTGTTACACAAGAGCTTAATTAAGGCTAACAGAAATAAAACAAGGTCCTTTGCCAATATTTTAACTGAATGGCAGCAGGGTTGCGATGTCACATTGGGATGTCAATTAAGGCCATTTAATAGAATTATAATTTTAATATAAATCTTTTTTTTTTTTTTGCTAATTAGAATATCAATACCTTCATAATTGATGGGTAATGCATCGTTCAAAAGCTTCTCTTCATAAGAAAGATTTACCTTTGCTGGTAGTACTAATTTAATAAATGAAAGATTTTGATTACTGATAAGAGTACATATAGTATTCCGATTCTCCTATATCATAAAGTGCAGAATTGTCTTGTATGAATCTAAAGAATTAGCTTTTTCTATATAGATCATACAGCCAAAATAATAGTAGCTTTTAATTTGTACTAGTTTTGTAATATTCCCATATATGACCCTTACATGTGATGTGCATAGACATACA
Source organism: Pelodytes ibericus (assembly GCA_036172795.1). Lineage (NCBI taxonomy): Eukaryota > Metazoa > Chordata > Amphibia > Anura > Pelodytidae > Pelodytes > Pelodytes ibericus. The sequence continues at coordinate 75,305,614 of CM069859.1, forward strand.
CTCTCTCTTAGGGTTGCATATACAGTGCACTAGTGGTGGTCCATCATAGAAGACGGAAGTGTTGGGCAGCAGCGGAGGATGTCTGCATTTATCATGCAGACATCCACTGGCTACCCCCACTAGGCAACAGGGAAATTGGGTAAGTCTGGGGGGGAGGGGGGGGGGAATAGGCAGCATGGACAAGTCTGGGGGGGAAGGTAGGGTGGAAGAGGCAGCATGGGCAAGACTGGGGGGAGGTAGGGGGGGAAGAGGCAGCATGGGCAAGACTGGGGGGAGGTAGGGGGGAAGAGGCAGCATGGGCAAGTCTGGGGGCCAGGTAGGGGGGAAGAGGCAGCATGGGCAAGTCTGGGGGTGAGGTAGGGGAGAAGAGGCAGCATGAGCAAGTCTGGGGGTGAGGTAGGGGAGAAGAGGCAGCATGAGCAAGTCTGGGGGCGAGGTAGGGGGAAGAGGCAGCATGGGCAAGTCTGGGGGCGAGGTAGGGGGGAAGAGGCAGCATGGGCAAGTCTGGGGGCGAGGTAGGGGGGAAGAGGCAGCATGGGCAAGTCTGGGGGCGAGGTAGGGGGGGAAGAGGCAGCATGGGCAAGTCTGGGGGCGAGGTAGGGGGAAGAGGCAGCATGGGCAAGTCTGGGGGTGAGGTAGGGGAGAAGAGGCAGCATGAGCAAGTCTGGGGACGAGGTAGGGGGGAAGAGGCAGCATGGGCAAGTCTGGGGGCGAGGTAGGGGGGAAGAGGCAGCATGGGCAAGTCTGGGGGCGAGGTAGGGGGGGAAGAGGCCGCATGGGCAAGTCTGGGGGCGAGGTAGGGGGGAAGAGGCAGCATGGGCAAGTCTGGGGGAGGGAGGGGCGTAGGGGCTGCATTGGCTAAGTCTGGTGGACAGATGGCTATGGGGAGGTGCATTGGCTACATCTGGGGGGCAGATGGGCAAATAAAGTAGAAAAAAAAATGTTTCTTGTTTTTATTTTATCATAAATTTTATTAAGTATGAAAAATCTATTTACATATGAATATTTACAAGTTAAACTTTTTTCCTATAGGGTAGTCTTATATTTAGCCTTTTCATTTTTTTCATAAAGGAATATCCAAAGTTTGGGGCGGTGTCTTATAATCAGGGTCGTCTTGTATTCGAGCAAATACGGTAATAAAAAATAGTTAAGTTGACTGTTTAAGGACTGGGCAACACATATTTTGATGTTTTTCAGTGCCTCTGATGGCTATTGTTGTTTGCAATGTAAATGAGACTCCTCTTCCCTATTATTAGCTATATTGCACCTTTTATGTTTCCTGACTTTTCCCACTATTACAATTTATTCAAAAACTTGCAAACATCTGGGAACCAAAAAGAGCCCACTTTTGATGTTGGTTACTCTGAAAAGATGCTAGCTTTAAATTTCATCACAGGTCTACAGGATTGGGTCTTCAGGGCCAAGTGAACACAGAGATCTAACTGTTCAGTAGGCCTCATGAGATAACACTTCTCTTTCTATGTTTTTAAATACATATAATGTAGGCTATGCAGTGCACCTTCTGAGGGGAATACTTTTTATGATGGATGGGGCCCAGGTAGAGGTACTACTTCTGTTAGCATACATCTACAGCCATCTGGATGGGAATATTATGTGATACGCTGCAATTTCCCTGAGAGTGACTATAACCATATATATTACATTTTCAGTTAGGAGTAGTATTTCCTCTTTCAGTTTTTGATAGAAAGTTAAAATCCCTAGATATTTTTTTTTTCAAGGACCAATGCTTTTTAAATATATTTTACAATTCCTCCCATATTAATGTTTTCCAGTACAACATTGTTTTGTTTTTGCAAGTATTCAATATTTATACAAGGAAAGAAGATGGTCACATTCTTCCCTAAACAATGGGTATAGATTTTTACAGTGATTATGCAGTCATTAGAGTAATGTGCAAAAGGAAGATGGTTTGTTAATATACAAAACAATTATGGTGAGTTAAAAAAAGGAAAAACGGCATATTGCCTAAAATATTTTCACACTAACTGTTAACAGCATACTCATATTACCAAAGTAAGTAGACTAAAAGAAAGTTACCTTAAATGAAAATATATACAAATGGATAAATAACATGTTAGTAAAGCATTTTCTAAGATGCAATTGTCTGTGTTCTTCCAATTTGATGGTACAATAACATATGTTGTGTAATTTCTGCTGCAAAAAATCCATATAGAATCTCACTTAAAAATATAAATAATACAAAAATAAAGTAGACTGTATTTGAACTTTTGTTCACTGTAGACTGTATTTGTCTTTTAGAGTAAACTGTTCATATATAAAATAATTTGGAAGTACATATTGTATTATTGTTGTCCTCTTAATGCTTGCCTGTATGTATGTATGTATGTATGTATGTATGTATGTATGTATGTATGTATAGACATAATAATGTGTGTATACATTGACCCTGAGTTTAGATGACAGTTGTGACTTAGCCAGAACAAAGTTCTAGATTCAGAAGAAAGTATCACGACAGACAGGGAACATAACTAGAAACGACAGGGCCCCAGTGCTAAAATAGCCTTTGCCCCCTTCCTCACTTCGTCAAGCTACATGTCCCACAGTGCAAACACTGTGCCAAACAGCTTGCCGGTGCCAAAATTGTACCTCCATGGGCCAAAGTCTGTGCCATATCAACAGTATTGATTCCCCCAGCATGTGCCATATTAAATAAAAATATTGATTTTTCAACTGTTTTTCTAAACCATATTGATTCCCCCAGCTTGTGCCAATATTTCAATTTTTATTTTTTTTACTTTGCAAAGTGTAGCTGTGGTGATGGGCTGTTTTATATTATAAACAAAGGATTACTGAAATAAGGTTTGGATCCATACATTTAGAACCTCATAGTTTCAAAATTGAGGTGCAATCTGAATGTATCACAAGAGTCAAGGACCTAGGATGTAGAGATCCGTGAACCTGTTGCTCGAATGATTGAATTATGGAGTTTGTGACAATAATTATATGGTATGGTAGTGTACCTTTTATTGTTTCATAAACTTTTATTATTGCATAACTGTGCGTTTCTTTGCCACCTATTCCCAAAAAGACAAGGTAAATATTTCTTTGGTAATAGTATTTCTTATAGTAACTGGAAAATGTTATTGGACCTTTTTATTTATTTAAATTTTACTTCCATTTGAAATCAAAATTATATTGTTCTTTGGCATGGTCAATTCTAGACATTTGAATAAATTTGGTTTGAAATGCTGGCTCAAACTCAACAAGTTCTCTGGCATACTAATGACCAATCACTAAAGCTGTATAATACACATTAATGCATGGAAAGTAAAAACAAAAATTGGCATGTTCCATAACCTATACAAAAATAGTTTGTGCTTCTCATCCTAATAAAGTTGGCAACAAATATATAAACATAAATGAGAGGTTTTGGTTATATGGATTATTTGAGCCTGTGACTAGCTTATCACACAGACATTTCTCTTTTCATGTTCCATAACCTTCCTGTATATTTGTCTCTAAACCATTGTTATTTAAACTGTTAAAATGTGAAACACTAAATTATGTTTAAGTTATAATAAATAAACACAAAAGACAAAATGAATGGTTTATGGTGGCAGAGCTTGCAAGATGCAAAAACTGCATAAAATGGCACAAACTCAAAGTACCAAAACTGTACACCCACTCTCGTGGGGAAAAAAAATAAACACACAAAAAAATGTATATACTAATTTAAAAATAAATAATGTATAATAGTTGTTGCCTCTCTAAGAAGTCATCTCATATTTGTTTAATCTTTCCAATACTTATATTGAATCATGTTTTAGAGTGGGTTCTCTCTCCCCTCCCCCTGCAGTTCAATTTCCACCCCCATAGGAAGAAATAATAATAATATTGTTCAAAAAACGCATATCTGCTCTATTTTATCTCAAAGCTTTCTAATTTTGTGGCAACAACAGAAAATATGAACTAACTTCAGATTATATGAACTAAATATAATTATTGCATCTCCAACCATCGCTTTTTGATGGATCAAAACTGTGTATATCAGCAGAGACCCTATACCACCTTGATATAATCTTTTACGTCTGTTTTTCATACTTAACTGTATCCAGAAGAGTTCTGCATATGCAGAGCATTTTCCCCATTGAACAGAATTTTGTGTGGAAGTTTCAAATCATTTTCCAATAAACTAGTAAAAAATGGTAATCCAGACTGGTCTATATTGATGAAGATTTTAACATTTTTGAAAGGGGGTGTGGTAAATGGTTCTGTTGAAGGCACATATTTTAAAAAAGGAGAGTAACTTAATGGTGTTTTCCAATTTGGTTTAATAGAAGAGATATAATGCCTTCATTTCATATAAAAGAAACCAAGTAAGCCAGTGTTAGAAAGTAAAGGGGATATTAATATAGGGGGTAACAAGTCCCCTGTCATCAAGTTTAATATGTTTCCTTATTTAATATTGAATGCACCTTCATTAATTGGCATAATATGAGACTAAATTGCAATTATGTTTCATGTGCTGATATTGAACACACTTCAGTTCCTGAAGTAGCATCAAAACATGTCTGGTGTTTTTTCCAACTAAATCCAGACACAAATCTTAATTAACTTAAGACACATTCATTGAACTTCTGTACAAGTGCTCACATGTTCATCCTTTTACAGTATGTATCTTTTTATGAGTGTTTTTTTTTTATATTGTGTAGAGTTTTGTTTTTAAGCTTGGAAAAAAAACAGATGTAAGCTCTTTTTTTTTTTAAATTATAGTACTTTTGAGTTTCTGCAAGAAATAGTCTTGCATGCTCTCCCACCATAAAACATTCCAAGAGGCTATTGATTGTTTGTTAATTTATTTTTATTTATATGGAGGAACATTCGTTTCAATTACTATTTTAATGTATTGATGCACTAACTAAATATAAAAGCATCTTCTAAAAGCAAAATGGTCTCTCTTTAATGACCTGAGTTGATTTACCTTGGGTCATAGAATATCATCGATTTGCAGTTTAACATTTTTAGTTTATAAAACGGGTATAACTCACATCATTGAATAGAGCCATTATGTATAAAATGTGTACTTCAGAAACCAATATTACATACAAAGGTGGTTTTATGACCATTAAATGTGTCACTTAACTCAATAATATGTTATCACATAATCTGTGTAACGAAATAAAACTACTTTTCATTCTACTCATTAAAATGAGAAATAGAAAATCGCATTGATGGAACATGGTAATGAAAGTAGAGTATTACAGTACATGTCTAACTAATTACCATACATGCAGGACAGTGTTTGTATGATTGTTAACTTTTTGGAAACTTCTTATTTTGGACTACAATTTTCATATGCATGATGCTTGAATACACAAGCCAAATCTAGGAACTGTAGCATTGCTAATAGTTTTTCGTTCTTTTGTGAATCAAATTCTAACTATTGTCAGCTAATTTTCTGATCTTAATGTAGTGTGAAACTTTGTTGGCAATGCTTTAGAAAATTGATGAGATTGTTTATTAAATATATAAACTGTACATAGTTAGTAGAAACTATTCTGTTATGTCTAGAATAAATGGCTTAATGGAATAACTAAATTCTAAAAAGGTCCCAGTACCTGGCTAATTATCACAGTGCTTGAAAATCATAGAAAAAATAAATAAAAAGAAACGCCATGAAATCTGGATCCAGTAGTCACCCAGGTGGCATAGCGATAATTTTTTAAGGTTAATGTTTTCCTGACAAAACAAATAAATTGGAGCCACATCTGACTGAGAACAGGCTGGCCCCACCAACCAGAAAGGTCCATACCCGAAATTATTGGCATGCCTCCCCTGCATGAGGAACACCCCAACCAGACATGTACATTTCAGAGGCCCTGTCAGTGTGGTACCGCTGGTGTCTTTCTAGTTACAGCAAACACAGAACCCACATCTGGGTGTAGCCTGATAAACCAAGATAAGTAAAAAAAAAAAAAAATGGGAGCAGCATAGCCTTCCCTATGGGTATCCTATGTTACCTACTCAGGATGGGGATCACTGTTTTTGTTGTAATGGCCTCATTGTGGCATTTATGTTTAAAATAATCTAAAAACGGGTATCTGTCTAGATGGACAGTTAGTATGGGTAATACCTGTAATAACACAATGACTTATGATGCAGTACCTGTTAGAATGCCATGTTCCAATGGCTATGGAGCCATCAGGGCACCGGATCTCACTTTTGCGTTAGCATTCAAGTGGAAGTTGGTGTGATTTGTATCCAAGTCCATTAAGTAGCCATGCGGGGAAAAACGTTTAAACAAGATGATTTAGTGGGTGAGCAAAAATAAAACCAGTGAAATAAGTATGTAACTACTATCAATGAACAGCACATATACCTTTATTTACGAACATTAGAAATGCAGGGAATTGAGAAAGATATTTCAAACTTAACGTAGCTGAGTTAGAAAAAACATACAAATAACTTACTTTGGCCTCAAGTTTGAAATTTCCTGCAATTTCATGAATAAATCCCTATATAAGAAAGAAGCAAAAAGTAAAACATATAGATGTATATATCTTGGTCATAAAAGCATTAGGATTTCATATGACGTCTGTATCTGGCTAACTTGATACTTCATAAACACAAGGACTTCTTGAGGCAGGAGTAAGGGAAAACGCTTAATGGTATATTTTGTCTTGTTTTTCCCTTTACCTCATCTCCAGAGGCGTAACTAGAAAGAACCAGGCCCCGGTGCAAAAATTGCCCTGGGGCCCGCCGACCCCACCATCCAACTCCACTCCATAAATGCCACTCACATGCCTCCCAACTGTTCTGCTTTATGCTTTTCTTATATCTATGGTAGCTTTATGCCTATCCCATGCACGCTTAAACACCTTAATGTATTAACTTCTACCATTTCTTAAGGAAAACTATTCCATTCATCCACCACCCTCTCAGTAAAGTAATATTACTTTTTCTGACCACAAAAAAATTAAAATATTTCCAGCCTTTTCAAAAGCTTGAGGTGGACCCCAAATATATGCATATAACTAGCTGCATGTATACTTATATGAACTTTTTGTTATTATATTCAACTATGTTCATATGTAATAAAAATGTTTTTGAAAAATTGTTAATTTCTTATTTTTATTCTGTTCCTCTGCACCCACATTGCACCTAAAGGTATTAATACAGCACTTGGCTTGTACTCACATGGCACCCACAGGATTTGGCATGCCACAGTGTAAATTTGCCCATCAGAACATACCACAGTGTCACTTTGTCCCACTGAACTGCCCCTGCAGAACATGCCACAGTGTCACTTTCCCCCATAGTACATGATATTTTGCCCCACAGAACATGCCACAGTATCACTATGGCCACAGCCAATTTGCACATTATGTCACGATTAGCCATATGCCACTCCTATTTTGGCCATTTGCCAGCATTAATTTGCCTATTTGCCAGTTATGTGCAGCAGCCCCCCCCCCCCCCGCGCATTTACCTGTATGCTGCTCGTCTGACATCCGCTCAGAAGTGTTTCCTGCATGCACTGTGCGTGCAGGAAATACAGCCACCATCATCACTTCCGGTGGATGTGGATCTCCCGGCTGCTGCCCGAAAGTGACTGTCAATGTGAGACAGTCACACGGTCCGCAATGGGGGCCCTGGAAAGCTGCCCCGTTTGGCCACACTTTTTTTTTTGCAGGGGTTGCAGGACAGCCGGGCCCATGAGGTGACGGGCCCGGTCGCAGCTGCGTCCCCTGCACTAACGGTAAGTACGCCACTGCTCATCTCCCTCCAGACAAAATTAACCTTTAGTCTCCAAATTGCACTTGCAAACAGCATGTTAAATAAAGATAATGTTGGAACAATTGTATTCTAGGCAAAACGTGTTTGTGTGTCTGCACACACTTTGGTGTTGTTGAAGCAATTTTAACCCCTAAGCACATAGCTGTGCTTGGCATCTTTATGACACTAGGCTCATAATTATCTGGTACAACTGATTTAATTGGAGTCCGAAAATGACAACATTTTGTATCTGCAGCACTGCTGGGTATACCTCAAATGCATATACTCTGCTGACCTCAACTATATACTTATTATGAACCTCCTTTCAACATGCATCTAGATATAGCAATGCCGATATTTACACAGCCATTTGCTTCTGACCTCCCAGTGTTGGCTGTAGTCTCAGGTTCTAGTGTTGGAGTCCTATTACAGGATGCTGCAATTAACATCAAATAGATCACACATTATGGAGAGTTTGCCTGGGACAGATTTGCATAGGCAAATTTGCTTTACCCTAGGATTTAAAAAAAAAAAAAAAAAAAAAAAAAAAACCACAAGAAAATTCATACATTTTACAGTAAGGACAATTATGTTATGAAATTCACTGCATGAAGAGGTGGTTCTAGCAAATACATTAGATGCCTTTAAAAGTGTACTCTATATTTTTTTTTTAATGACAAAAGCAAAAAGATGTTTGTGTGTGGATTTGGTGAATATCATAAAAATAATACCTACATGTATGACCGTAGCTTTTCCCCTAGAAATCCTCACAGTACTTGAAGGTAAATAAACTTATGTTTATGGAGTAGCGCAGAATCATACATGTGAAGGAATAAAACAAACAAATACTCTTATATTGATAGTGCAGTTAGCTTAAAAGTGAAGTGACAAATAGAAGGATAAAGTTTATGCACTCACAAACATAGGTGTAGAAATAGGCTTCAAATAAATATTTTGAATAAATAAATCGGGCGCTCTTCTGAATTTTAATATTTTGGCTAAAAGAGAAGGGAGCAACATAGGGTAATATTTCAAACAATTCCATAAGGTGCAGGTAAAACCACTTAAAGTATGGCTCGCAAGTGAGCAAGACGGCATGTAGCAAATACAGTCCGCAAACCGATACCAGCTGGAGGACAGCCAAAACTGAATTAAAAGATAGCAGCAGGATATGCACATCGCAGTCTAGGAGACAAAAGCGCCAGTCTGAGCTCGCATTTCATTGGTCTGCAGTACCAACTTCCTAAGTTTGAATTCATAAACTTTTTTCCCTCTATTTGTCACTTCCCTTTTAAGATTACTACAATATCAAGTGTATTTGTTTTGTTTTATTGCTTCACATGTATGATTCTGCGCTACTCCATCAACATGAGTCTACTTTTTTAATGAGCCGGAGCTTACAGGGCTATGCTTGTTAGTATAGGCATTCATATTTATTAAGTGCTTGTTGATCCAAGGAGAAATCTGATTGCCATTGGAATCAAGAAGGCATTTCTTTCCCCACTAAAAGCAGAATTCAAAATTGCTGAAATAAGTTGTTTTTATATGCCTTCTTTTGGATCAACAGCGGTAAACATTGAATAGGAAAGGGGTTGAACTTAATGGATGCCAGTCTTTTTTTCAACCTAGACAGATGTGGCTGTCATTTACCTGAACCATGACTCTTTGAGTGGGGTTCAGAATACCCTTTCAACCACTTGGCAATGACCACACCAGACTGGCAGGAACAAGAAGAACTCTATTAAGAAATCAACCCGTTTCGACACATTAACCCCCACATTAACCTTTTCAGCTGTAAACTCAGTTGCTGACAAAGGACTTGCTGGACATGTCCTGCAGTTTTCGCGATCAACAATTGCGAAAAACAGTTCTGGCATTGCTGCTCTATTGCCTTGATGGCGAGGCAATAGGCAGCACTGAAATTTTTGTTCTGGGGCACCCAAAATTGCTCCACAGGGTTCAGTTTAGGGTTAAATTTAGGGTTGAGGTTGGGGTCTAAAGGTCACTGTAGGGGAAAAAAACACAAATTTTGGTTTTGCCTTATAACTCACAAAAAAAAAAAACTGCAGAAAACCATGGAAACAAGCATATTTCTAAACTTGGGAAAAAATTAAGAAACCATTTAGACAGATTTTTTTTCATCATATTTTATGATTTTTGGAGTAGTAAATTATGAGATATGATTGGTATCTAATGAAAGCCCTTCATATGGCGATAAGACCCATGTTATACAGTTTAGTATCATGTTTCTGTTACAATATTTGTAATGGGTATGTGATATATATCAAGCCATCAGATAAAACACGGGATACCACAGATACATTTAAAACCTTTTTCACCTAAAAAAATGTCATGCATAGGCAAAAGGTCCTTTAAAACAGAGATTGAACAACATTTTGGAAATATTGGTCTCTAAAGGCTAATTGGTAATTGTCCCTCAGTATGTATTCTTTTACAGCAACACTAGATAATCTGATGTCTGAGATAATGTATTGCCAAACATTGCATACCAGTTTTCTTCATTTCCTATTCTCCTTTCCCACTTAATTTTCTCATTCATAATTTTCTCTTTGATGTACAATCTAAAACACCTATGAAACATACATGTTATGAGATTTTTATATCTATTATCTTGATAGGATATATTAGAAGTATGGACTAATTTTCCAACTAACTGTGCTGCAGAGGAGATACTTTGATTACTTTGATAAGCATCTCCGATAAAACAATAAATGGCTGGCGCACTATGGGAAATGGTCCAATTGTACTGCTTAGTGACATGATCTAAAATCAGATTCTCAAGAAGTAAGACTGAAACTAAAGAAATTGCAGGGAAATTGGCTTTGCAAAATGAGTCAATAATACAGCCCATTTCACATCATACTTGGCTCGATTCCGGATTGAAAGGGCATAGATTTAATGTTTGATGAAACAAAATGACCTTTCATTTCTAGTGAAGGTCTGTTTAGTAAAAAATGACAGCATCTTCACATAGACTATTACTTCTGTCAGTAAAGTGATTTAGCAAAGCTAGGATTTTAAAGATGGTCATAACCTATTGTTTTAATATTTTTAACTCCTTCAATGAAATAAAAATTGTTTGTAAATGTGTAATGTGTATGAGTTTATTTTTTTTATTTTTTTAGATTGTATCTGCTCATTTTTTTGAGGAAAAGAGCACATGAAAGGGGACTATAATTTGTATCACATGAAATATAACATGTATAATAGCGTGTATCATAGCCATATATGAACAGTTTCGGAATAGTGTCCTATATACCATCATAAGGAATTTGAAAGTGGTCTGCTGTTTTACTGATGGGCACCATGGTTTTATGGATATGGTGTCCCCTTTACATTTACTTAAGCTGATTCTAGCTGGATTGTTCTCTATTTCATAAAGCCTGGTCACTCTTGAGTAACCTTCTGAGCATGGAGTTGTTATGTCTCAACTCCTGATTACTTCCTATAGTTTAATTGATTTGAACATCATGTGGTCAGCAGGTTCTTGTAGAATCAAGGCTATATATTTGTCATGATCCTGGAAATAACTTTTAACTAGCTTTCTCTAGTGCTATATACATTTTGGAGTGTATCAAGAAGATTACAGACTTTTTTGGGGGCAGCTTTTGTCTTACACAACATGTCTTACAGTTATTGTACTGGTCTATGAATGTGAGCTCTTCTCCCACAATGATAATCCTGTTTTTATTAGTGTTCCAGTGGGTCAGAAATCTAAGACTTAAGTTATATTACTTTATTGTTCCTATAGCACCAATAATCAGATAATTAAATGAGAAAAAATGGAATGGTGCTAGGGGGCAGTATATTTTTCAGTTAGTGAATTGTTCCTGTTTGCTGTTTATCTGTGCTTTTGAGCAGATCTTGTAATCTTTTTATATCAACTCCTGTAGGGATTGAATTGTGGAATTCCATGTTTTTATGGACCTCATCACAACTGATCTTGTTCTATCAGTGAGATCATTCATGGAGATTATATTTGGTACTACTGATCTTGTGCTGGTCAGTGATTATTTTGCAATTGGAAATTACATAATTGTTTTTGAAGAATTAAGTATATTAGATTTGTAAGTTTGAAGGTATGATTATTCAGTGTGTTGAATAACTGTTGCTGTAGTAACACTACTACAAATTGAAAATCGTATTATCTAACAAAATACACACAACACATGTGTATGAATACATTGCCTCCCTCATTAACCAATAGTAACCTGCGCAACCACTACATCCCTCAAGTGGATGAAGGTTCTTCCCCACACCTAGTCACCTCTTCCTATTCATGCCTATGAGACTTTACTCAAGCTCGACCCTTTTTCTGGAACTCACTTCCACAGAACATCCAACTCTCTTCCTCATTCTCAAGCTTCAAAAAGTCCCTCAACACTCACCTCTTTCAGGAAGCTTACTAAACATACCAGAGTTATTTCAATAATAATCACATCCATATAAACATGGGGAAACGTCAGCAGTTGGTTTGCTTACACTTCTCCACATGTGATTATTAAAAATAAATGTTTTTAATTTGGAAAGAAATCCTGAGTGCTTTTTTGCCTTTTATTATGGAAATATTCATATGCGTTAAGCTACATGTTTGCAACAAAGTGAGTGATACACTGTAGCTTATTAGGATATACTGTGGACCTCCCAGCTGGCTTTAATCAGGACTAAATTTGATATCAATACGTTGATTAACTTCTGACCAAACCCACCTAGTTCCTACTGTCCCCAAATATTGTTACTACCACCACCTACCCATTTGATCTTTCACTCACCTTATACATCTCATGTCCCCTACTGCCTCCAAACTGTAAGCTTGCAAGAAGAGTTCTCTAGTTCACTTACCTATCTGTCTCTGTTCCTCTAATGTAATATGTAGTTCACTTCTATGCTCTGTACAAAGAGATAAATAAATCGTTGGAGCTAAATCAGCTAAATAAATACATGTTAATGGAATGTAATTCATTTCAAGCTCTTTGGAAGGTAATATTCAGTATATATAAAAGCATTATTTTTGTTTCTAGTTGGCCAAGAATGTTATGAAGCAGTAGCTGAACTCCTTGAACTTCCATTCTTTGAAGAGGACATTGTGAAAGTTTTGGAAAGTAAGCAAGATTGTAGCTCTTAATAGTAATCCTGTATTTCTTGCTCAATTTCGGTAACTGATTTAGAGCAACACTTTAATTGACATAGCTGTAAAACATAGAGAAGACCATTTAAAGAAGTAGCAATTATAAACTTCATTGTGTACAATATGTATTCAATAATTTCCAAAAAATGGTTTATGGAAAGCTGTATTAAAACACTATATAGAAATTACCAGTTTATAGTTTAATCTTTATGGTTCGTAATTAGTGATTGTTTAACATCTTTTAATCGGCCCAATAAATGAAGCTATTCTACAAAAACTGTTCCCTCATAATGCTCCAACATTTTTGGATATAATAAACTCAAGCAAACTGGTTTCATGAACACCCGGATGTGTTAAGACACCTGTGTGTCTTCCCCAGTCACAAGTTCTATATATCACTGAACCTCGAGTAAGCTTTTAGGGGAAGTCATTGAGTGCAGACTATACAGTAGATTCAACCTTGTTGAATATTGGTGCACTACCCTACTATAAAGCACTTAGGTCCTGTTTGATAGTAGGTGGTTTTTTTTTTTGCCCACCCTATGTATATTGTGCTGTTCAGTATTCCATGTAAATATAAGCAGTTTCAATTGATGACATGCTGTACATCGTTAGTAAAAAGATGTGTAGCAATTTTTTTCTAACATTTACAAACATGTGTGTCCCTTTTACTAGCCAATTAAATAATGTTGCACTAATTAAGAACCATAAACAAACATGCTCTGAGCTGTGGATATGTGTATATTGCCACTAATAATGTATATGTTTCTACATGGCTTCTTTGCATATTCCAATTTTAGTCAATACGACCCAGAAGAAAAAAAAAAAATTCAGAAAATACTGGTGGAAAAGAAGAAACTACACTAGAAAATGTAGGTCCTTTTGTAATAAAAGAAGAGAAGAATTTGGACAAAGAACTCAAACGGTGAATGATATGGAATCGAGGAGATCTGAGAAAAACCATATAGAGGGAATAAAAACATTGAAAGATGTGCCTATATTAAGCAAAGAATGTAAATTGTGTAAAGTAAGATCTAACAAAGGAACAAATCTGAAACATCTATCGGACAATATTACTATTGAATGTGAGGAAAAATATCAGAATTTAGAAGAGGCAAACATTCTAGAAATTCCTGAAAATCAAAATACCTTAAAGGCTGAAGCACATTTTGTACAGCATAGGCCAGAATTAGAGGCTAAGGCAACTGCGGTAGAGCATCGCCATGAAACTTTGGAGAGAGAAGAAACCAACTTTTTAGAAGAGTCATCTCAAAACATCATAAGACTATGCCAAAGTAAAGCCTGCATCCAGTCTCATCCTCCTGAACAGGAGGCTAAAGAAAAAACTCTTTTACATAGAGATTCTAAATTTGATACAACAGATCAAAGTAATGATCCATACTCCATACCCAAGATCCAGACAAGTTCAAACAGTGATAAGAAGATAAGACCACGTCCAAATTATTTTGTTGCCATTCCTGTAACTAATGATCAGGTAAGTTTAATTTACCTGTCCTATTTGGATATTTCTGAATATTCCATGGTTTGTTTCATTAAATTAATAAGGGTTTCTGTGTATTCTTCAAAGTTATTAGGCACTTTTTCCAGTTATTGATGGAAATTGCTCCTAAAATAAAATCAGCAGAAATATTAATTCATCCCAAATGCTTATTACAATTTGCTTTTTCCCCTTTGTTACATTCTCTAGCAGGATGCTCTACCTGTGGTAGAAGACAATGTACATCATTTCTAGGCCATTTTATTTTAAATCACTCTCGCTTATTGCACAAAATGTATTTTCTTTATTTCCAGGTTTGTAAAATACTATCCTAGTAAACACACTGTGTTCTCTTTACCCTGAATGTTGGTCTGTACTGTTGTTCATTTTAAATCACAAAAGCTGTTGACAAAAGGCAAAGTGGTTCTTTACAGGTAACTAATAATTTTCTGAAAAGTAAATACATCCAATCTTCAGAATGTAGACCATCAGCCTAACAACAAAAACAAAATTGGCAAGTAAGGATGGAATAAAACTAAAATTCTATACTAAAACAAACCAAATCCTTGTAAATTCACATGCTCATGTTTCTAGGTGGTTTTACCTTTTTAGATTATAAAAATGATGGGTTAAAAAAGGGCTTGACAAACTTATCTGAGTTTTAGGAGCCAGGTAAAAAAATCGCACATAAACACACACAGTCACAGACAGACACACACAGTCAGTCAGTCACATATATACACACAGACACATAGTCTGTCACATATACATACAGAATAAAGGATTCTTTATTCTGATTTGGAGGACTTGGGTGAAAGTCCTCTCTGTACACCCTCCACTTCTGAGTGCGAAACCTGCTACACCTTGATTTTCTACATATATACACACACACACACACACACACACACACACACACACACACACACACACACACACAGTCAGACACATATATACACACAAACACATCCACAAGGCAAGAAAAAAAAATTCACTTATCCATGTGCCCTCTCCCTACTATTACACCTCAATGCAGGGAGGGGGGGTGGTGGTTTCCGTTCCAGCCCGGTGACACAGAGCAGCTTCCCTGCTGCGCTCCACGGTGATCAGAACTATATCGCGATGTGTAAGGGGGCGCAGCAGTAAGTCTGTGCAGCTGGTGCACACACTCTGCTCCCTCATGCACTGCTGCTGGATTAAAGAGAAGAAAAAAAACAATTCCATTGCCGAGGGCACCATGCGGGGGCTCACGATACCCGTGCTCCAGGTCTGATTTCCTGGTCGCCCTGGTGCCTGGGGTTTGTCGAGCCCTGGGTTAAAATGATTCTTTCCTACTTATGTTCTTAATTTTCTGTTTCTCATCTGACTCTAGCAATAGACTGTTTATGTAATTTACTTAATCCTCTGCCATATTTTTGCTATTAACTTTTTAAAGTGTAGCTGCTGCTAGGGAAAACAATGAAATAAATACAACTTCAAACACACTTTTTTTTTTTTTTAATCTTTACTCTGATGGTGTCTCTATTCAGAGACATTATATTTAATATGCCCAGTGACATAGAAACATAGAATGTGTCGACAGATAAGAACCATTCGGTCCATCTAGTCTGGCCAATTTTTTTTGAGTACTTGTATTAGTCCCCCGTTCCCGGTCTTATAGCTAGGATAGCGTTGTGTCTATCACACGCATGCTTAAAATCCTTGACTGTGTTTATCTCTACCACTTCTGCTGGAAGGCTATTCCATACATCCACTACCCTCTCAGTAAAGTAATACTTCCTGATATTACTTTTAAATCGTTGCCCCTCTAATTTAAGACTATGTCCTCTAGTTGTGGTAGTTTTTCTTCTTTTAAATATACTCTCTTCCTTTACTGTGTTGATTCCCTTTATGTATTTAAATGTTTCTATCATATCCCCCCTGTTACGTCTTTCCTCCAAGCTATACATGTTAAGATGCTTTAACCTTTCCTGGTAAGTTTTATCCTTCAACCCATGAACCAGTTTAGTAGCCCTTCTCTGAACTCTCTCCAAAGTATCAATATCCTTCATGCCAGAGCTGTTCCGATAAAATGTCCCTAGAAGACTTATGATGGTGCTGGTAAAAAAAAAAAAAAGCAGCTGGAATGATCAGAGATCACTACTGATGCTCTCTCTGTGCTTATGCATGACCAGGGGAGGGCTGGCAAGGGGCTGCTCTCTAATCTCTTTCAATAGGCTGGGGCTACACAACATTTCACTTTAAAATGTCCCAGTCAGTAACACATTCAATCTTTATTTCTGTTCAGTTGTCTTGTCTGCCCATCAGGCTCTATACCTTATCTGTCTTGCATATCTTGTGTGTCTATCTCTGATATCAGGTGGACGGATGTAGTGGCACGACAGACTAAATGGTCTTTGCTGCCCAGGCTAACAATTGCCAGTCCTCTTCTGAGCACTACATTGGTTCAATCTCTAAACTATGAACATTGGCATTGGCAGTGAACTTTGCCCCCTGAATTTTTGATTGGAAGAAAGAGACAAATATCAGAGTTGCTCTTTATTTTTATCTCCCAGTCTATGATTAGTGTACCTCATCTAGAAGTGGTGTCTTAACTGCCTATTGCCAAGCTAAATTTCAATATCCATTGCTCAAAAAACATCCTCTCTGCATCTCTCTGTAAATCTTTTAGAAATCCAAGTATTTCAGTACTTCTTTATGACTGTACCATTTTATGGGATACTCTACTGTATCATGTTACTTCCCCTTTAGATTCCAGACCTATTAATAGTTTCCTTAAAAACCCACTTGTCTAATTTTATAAATTAGTTGACAAACTTCCCTTTATTGTTCTCACCTTTCCTAGTCTACTATAACCATTCCCTTCTACTGTCTAGTCTAACCCTAAAAGAAACCCAACAACAAAACTTAACTCTGAGCAAGCTGAAGCACCAGCTTCTGAGAAAAATCAATAGGTCAACTTTGATTAGAAAAATCAATGCAATGGGCAAAAATGTGCCCATAAGAGTAAAAGGCATTGTAAAAATTTACAATCTTTCTACCCTATTAACAATACATCCCCACAGCCCTACCCACAAAAGAATACAGGACAAAGACCACAACTATAACTATAGCAACACCTAGTCAGCGTCAGGTCCCTGGCCCATTACAAGTACTGTGATCTTTTGTATTTAATTTAAATCTGTATTGATTGTATCTGTGTTTTTAATAATGCTGGGTTAATATATGTACTGTGATCCGAGACCTATTTTCCTCTCAGTAAGCGCACATACCAGATATAACTACTCTAACCTGACTTTCTTACAGGGTAGCTGTAAATATATGTATGTCAGGTAATTTTAATAAGCCTGAAACTCCTATTCCTTTGGATATTCAAGAATGGCTCAACAAACTTTTATTTTACCTCTTATTTTATCTCTTGTGTGGACTTTTTAAGTCTATTTCGGTAGAGCCATTCTTTAAATATGTCTAATGTGTTACTTCTCCCCATTGTACAGTGTTGTGGAATTAAATATATCAAAATGATAATTTAAAAAAAAGCAGTAGTTAATTTACATCCTGGCAATTGTCTATAACGATAGTCTTGATTACTTCACTTTTCATGATGGCTTTAGTGTATCTTTTATTCTATTTATTTTTAATTGTTTCTACAGAGATGGAGGGAGGGGTATACTTTTGTATCATACATACCACTAGTATATTTATTTTCAAATTTAAATTAGTTTTAAATATTGGAAAGTATGGCCTAATTTTTATTTTTTTTCAAAGGGGAATACTGTTCTTTCTTACTGTGGTTAAAATGCAGTAGCATAGTTTATCCAACCTGTACTGGAGTGTGTAATTTGGAATGTGCATCTTGCTACATCTGGTAGAAATTGGAAGTAAGAGACATGGAGACATGAATACAAAATAGTTGTCTGCACTGCAAAGATTGTACAAATATGTTAATGTCCCTATGATTTTTCCCTGTGCATACATACACATTCTCAGCTTTATTCCATTTCAAGAGAGAATTATAGTTTTAAAAAAATCATGAAAATGTTTGGATTTTATAAAAATCCTCATGTTTGCCTGCTTGTTTTGGTTTAGGAATTTGTAAATATGTACATGAACTTTTTCCTCTGTAAAGTTTTTTTTTTTTTTTACACTTGTACAGATACAGATTTGAGAGATACATACTGTTATTATGGAATATGTTGCTAATCATTCTGATTTAGGTGAAATTTCTGAAGTGTGCTCCTGAAATGCTTCATTTTAACTGTAAAATGGGAATAAATTTGACTTGTCATGTGTGATACGGACTAACAGATGCATAGCCTTACTTTCCAAGACGGCGAACAATTTTCTCAACTTCTAAAATATTGCAAGTACTTCAGTTGCGGATTTGGAATCCTTGAGTAGTCTGTGTTTACCTGATCTCCACTGTACGTACAAAATTAGCATAACAAGGTTATAGCGAGCGGCTCTTTTGCTTAGGTTTTTTTTTTTTCCCACCAAGATTTTGCAGCTACCTGCATAAACGAAAAAAGGATAAACCCTGGTCAAATAATAACCCGCAAAACCAGAAGCACCCAATGTGCTATAATAAAAGTGCATTTACTGTGAGACTCTATATAAAAAATATATATGAAAATAAAGGGTTTACCATATGATAGGACCAAAAACATTTCTCACAAAATATCAAATATATGTATCTACAAAAGAAACAAAAACACGTAAGATGCAGTAATAAATAAGTTCCAAATTATAGCGTGGACCAAAGCAGAGGCGTATGATATCGGGACCCCCACAATAATGATCACACAGGAATAGGATCCAAGGATACACAATAATTTCATAGATATAAAAAAGCGATGAATTGATGAACAGGTTCTGGAGTCCACACAAAATAGATAGACTCGGCTCTAATCACGCGGAGCAGAAGGCAGGAAACCGTCCAAATAAAAACAGTGCTCAAATCCCACAGGTTTTTACTTTCGCTTTCACCGTCAGCTGGAGACTCACTACGGAAGTTTTGCGAAGTCAAAAAAGAAACCAAAGCATTTCGTCACTAAAACGACTTCCTCGGGGTGAATGTTGATGTCGAAATAAACCATCCTTATATACAAAAAAACTTAACAGCTTTGCAAATGACAGTGATTCATTTAAAGGTATATCCTACTAAAAGAAGAATGAAGTTAAAAAATGTAATCAAAACACACAAATGCGGAAACAATTAAGGAACATATTGGAAATATAAAATAATATATTGATACAATGATAACTAATAAATATTAAAATAAATATGTATCATAGTAAAGTATATAAAAGGGTGCTAACACCTCAATAAATTTATGGAGAATATGTCCAATTAATCAAAATACAAAAATATATCCAGAACATTTGATGGGCTAAGTAAAAAAAAAACTGTATAAGTATAAAAGTTTATTAGTTCTATCACCCCTTTTCCAAGTGGAGGTTATTGATTCCAATCCCAGCAAGTTTTCATTATGGAGACCCCCCTTGGGGCAAATATTAAAATGTAGAGGGACTTGATGATCATTCTTTTTAGAGATAGATATATATATATATATATCTATGTATGTCTTGATAAAGGTCCACAGTGTGGATACTATGTTACTGTATGTAATAAGAATCAACTTTTTTTCCTGTGAGTGTGTGCTTTCGTTTGGATTTGTGTGAGTTTTAGCTGCACGGCACCCGGGCGGCCAGTTAACTCATGTCTACCTGTAGCCGAGTGCATCACACCTTGGATTTATATATATATATATATATATATATATAAAATCCAAAACAGAAAAAGAATGCACTCACAGGGCTTCTAAAGACAGTCATTCAGGTTTTAATGCAGGATGATCGTCAGCATAGTTTTTTCCCTGACGATCATCCTGCATTAAAACCTGAATGACTGTCTTTAGAAGCCCTGTGAGTGCATTCTTTTTCTGTTTTGGATTTTGTAGATTGATGTGGATTGCACCCAGGCAAGTTTTGGCATTTTTTATGACTTAAATTGGGCAGAGTGCTGGTACTTTGGATCTATATATATATATATATATATATATATATATATATATATATATATATGTATATGTATGTATATGTATGTGTGTGTTCTAAAATCCTCACTTTTAAAGATCTAGTAGTTTCTCCCACATACTGAATACCACACTCACAATATATAATGTAAACTACATGGTTCATATTACAATTAATAAAGGATTTTATGGGAAAAGTTTCACCTGAATTTTTAGAGGTGAAAGTTTTTTTGAGTACTGGGAATATTTCTACAGGCTTTACAGCTAGCACAATGAAAAAAATCTTTTGGGTTTAGGTCCCAACCATGTGCTAGAATTATTGGGAACAGTTAATGGAAGACTGGGGGCCAGGCTGTTTTTAAGGTTAGGGGTTCTTGGTTTATCTGATAGATCTGGACCCAGAACAGGATCACCTTTTAGTGTATCACAATATTTGTTAATGATGAAAGTAATATGCTTAGCACCAGTGTTGTACTGTGTGAGGAATGAAGATTTAAATTCTATAATTGGGGGTTTGGTTGATTTAGGCTGAAAGAAAGTACTATGATTTAGAACTTTGATTTTGTTTTCAATTCTGACAAGATCGGCCTCCCCATAATGTTTTTCCCAAAAACATTTTCTCAAAACTAAACTTTGGGTAGACTAGCTCCAGATCCGTGCATTTCCTCCTACAGTATTGGACCTTAGGAATATTATTAAGCCATTGAGGTAGGTGACAACTCTGGTGATCTATATAGCTGTTGCCATTTACATCTTTCAAAAAACATTTTCACTGTAACCTGTACAGTGACATCCATGAAATCAATAGACTCTTTGTGTGAGTGAAATGCGAGACTGATGTTCTTATCATTTTATTTAAATACTTCTTAAAATCATCCAATTCCTTCTCCGATCCTTCCAAATGAAGATCACATCATCTATGTAGCATGGCCAGAGGACCGAGTTTGCACCTATGGGATTATCATTGGGATCCAAAACTTTGGATTCCCATAAATAGATTGGCGTAACTAGGGGCAAACTTGGTCCCCATGGCTGTACTACACAGAAAGAATTGGGTATCAAAAGTAAAAATAGGTATGTTTTAAAATAAACTCAGCAGCCTGACAAATAAAATTGACTTGTTTCACCATAATGGTGGAGTGTAAAGCTCCAATGCCATGTTCATATTTAATGCATGTGTATAAAAAACTGACATCTGCTGCTACCCAAAAAAACGTTGGTTCCCAAGTTAGTGATTGTAAATATATGATGTGCCTTTAATGTAAGAGGGCAAAATGACAACAAAAGGTTGAAGCAAAACAACATGATAATGGGGTAGTTTAGAAGTTAGCATTCCTGTCCCCACTGTAATGGGCCTCCCAGGTGGTTATGTAAGATGTTTTTGTATTTTAGGTAAAAAATAAAAATAGGGTATGTTAGGGTGTGTTATGTTTGACAACTTAAATTTATTATCATTTAAAATGCCCGCTTGGCTGTCTGAGTTCAAAAAAGATTCAAGATCCACTTGACATCTCAAAGTAGGATCATGACTGAGATCTAGATAGGCATTGACATCCTGGAGACTCCGGTGGGATTCCTCGAAGTAGAAATCTCTGCTCATAATCACAATACTACCACCCTTGTCAGCCGGTTTAATTACCAAGTTCGTACATTTTTTGTAAATGTATATGTTTGTTGGTGTGGAGGTTACTGGTGGACGCCCTGGATCCGATTTGTGGGGGGTACGGGGGGATGGGGGAGGGAGGTAGAACACTATATCTTTTAGACTAATGTCTATAAATGTCCAGGGATTAAACTCTCCCATCAAAAGAGGTCTATTATATAAATCTTTGGTAGATGGTAATATTGACTTATGCTTCGTCCAGGAAACCCATTGGACAGAGTTAAGTACACCTCTATGGAACTATCTAAAGTACCCTTTGATATCTTGTGCTGGTTTAACAAATAAAAAAGCGAGAGGAGTCACTATTTTCTGTTCAAGTAAGATCAAATATGAACCAATATTAGTGGAAAAAGATATATTTGGCAGATTCGTTTTGAATATATGTAGGTTAAACGATATAATATACAGTTTGGTCAACATATATGCCCCGAACGATTATTCACCGACCTTTTTTAAAAAAATATTTAAAAGGATAAATCAACTTAAGAAAGGAGTATTAATAATTGGTGGCGACTTAAATGCGTTCCTGGATGAGAATTTGGATCGAAGTGGCCAAATATCTTCTAAAAGCGCCAATCAATATAAAAATAAATGTAGATCACTACAAAAAATCCTATATGACCACAAAATTTTTGATATCTGGAGAGTACACCATCCAAGAAAAAGAGACTTTACATATTACTCAAAAGTTCATAATAGCTACTCCAGAATCGATTATTTCCTAACAGACCGTTTAAACCTTGATAAATTTAAGAGATCTAATATTGGACCTATTACATGGTCTGACCACTCTCCGATTGAAACCCAAGTATTAAATAATCAAGAATACAGACAAAACTTCCGTTGGAGGATTAACGAAGCTTGTTTTTTATCAGATACTACAACTAAAACTCTCTTAGAACAGGCAACAGAATTCGTTGCCTTTAATGATAATGAGGAGACTAGCCCTGAGACTATTTGGTCTGCTTTTAAATGCGTCATGCGCGGTCACTTAATTAAAATTGAAGCTCAAAGGAGGAAAGAGAGAGGGGCAGCTCTATCCGACCTCTATATACAACTAGCGCAATTGACAGTTCAAAATAAAATCAATTTCGATCTTATAATAAATGACAGAATAACATTAATTCAATCGCAGATAAATTTAAGGCCTGAAGAGTCAAAATAATGACTACCATACAAAAACAAAAATAGTACAATAGTAATAATAAAGTGGGTAAGACTCTCTCCAGCAGACTTAAATCTGAATACACAAAAAAAGCAATAAATAAGATCATTGTAGGTGATACAGTGTGCTTAGCTCCAAATATCTCAGAGACTCTTGCGGAAACTTACCTTTCGGGATAAGATCTTCCGAAGTTGGGCCATGCAAAGTTGAATCAATTAAACCTATAAGTACAAAAGAAATATCTGAATCAATAAAAAATCTGAAAAATGGTAAAGCTCCGGGACCCGATGGGTATACTGCAAAATTTTATAAACTATTGGAACCTATAATAACTCCTTTATTGAGTAAGTTCTTTTTGGGTATTGGGCTTTCAGGGAGAATTTCCTCAGAATTACTGGGGGCAACTATTTCCCCCATCCCAAAGCCAGAGAAGGACCCGCATTATGTAGGAAACTATCGCCCGATCTCGCTTATGAACCTAGATATAAAGATATTTTCCAAAATCTTAGCTAATAGACTTAGCTTGATTATCTCCGATTTAATTCACGTGGACCAATCTGGGTTTGTGAAAGCGAGGTCGGGAGCAGATAATGTACGAAAGCTATTAATCTTAAACAAAGAGCAGCAACACTAAAAACAATTTTATTTAGTTATTAATTAAAAACGAAGGTGGATGCCCACCAAAGATATAGAGAGTAGAATTATGCCAGAAGTGACAGAAATGTGTACACCTATATAGATAGATATACGTAGGCACGGGTGTATCACACCCTAGTGAAAGGTCCACACATAGACACAAAAACAATACTTATTAGAATAAAAATAATGACGCGCGTTTCGCCGAGACGGCTTCGTCAGGGGCATAAACGGGACTGAGCAGATAGCGTGTTTAAATACACGCGCTCTGTAATTGGCTTGAGTCTCAACAGCCAATCAGAATTCAGTGGGCGGATACAGTACGCCGATTGGTTAAGACGGGAGGTGTACTCGTCTATCCTAATAGTAGTGTGAGCAGAGTGGGCGGGGTAGAGGTGGAGCTGCCTGTAAAGCCTGTCAGGCACTGATCGGAAGGGAGAACAAGCATATCTATGAAAACATAATGTTCCATACCCGAACATATACGAATTGAGGGAACCCCAAATGCTTTACCCAATGGAGCCTGATGGAAAGAAAAGCTCCAATAAAATAGGATAATTATACATATAAAAATACATATAAAAGGAAAGAAAAATATATATATAGAGAAATATATAGAAGAATATATATGAGACTACCTCATTTGGCTGAAACCTTCTATTGCCCTTTTTAATTATTCCAATAGTGAAAGATATATTAGAAGTGATAGAGTGTTCCTGAGTATAACAAAAGGGACATCTCTACTATTAAGGTAGATAGAGTATTTTACGTCTATTACAGACCACCATAATTCAGAGGAGTGAGCCAAGGGATAAGTATAGAAAAGAATAGATATATACATGAATCAAGAGTAACAATGAGTAAGGAGAGGTGTAGATCACAAAAATAGAGGCAGGGATATTATAGAATATGCATTAGCTTAGATGGTATCCAGATTCTATAGGCATATATGTGTATACATAGCATGACCCCATATATATTATATATTATATATTACAAAGGGAAGAGCACTAAATATTAGAGTTTAGTGATGAATTATTATTTATTAATTAATTAAGAACACCTCCTTTCGATGTTTATAAAGAAAGGTATTCATATCAGATAGAGGATCAGAGAGACCATTTCAATCAGATAAAGGGGGTATAGTTAAAGCCCTCGTTCAGTCCCTTGGGAGTCAAGGTCTGAAGCTTGTAAATCCATTTGGATTCTAGTTGAAGAAGAGATTTATTTCTGTTTCCTCTTCGAGGGGTACCTCTTTGGTGGTCAATGGCTCGGAAATGTAAGCAATTGGTATTAGAGTTGTGATATGATTTAACATGCCGAGAAATTGAGGTATCCAGATGACCAGTGATACAGTTTATATGTTCTAAAATTCGTCTCCTAAATTCTCGAATGGTCTTTCCAACATATTGAACCCCACAGTCACAGTCTATCAGATATACCACGTATGTACTTTTACAGTTAAGGAAGGTATTGATAGTATACGTCTCCCCTTGGCTGTGACTGGTGAACGTTTTGGATGGAGCGATGTACTGACAGGCTTTACAGGTTCCACAACGAAAACATCCCTTAATTGGTTGTAGCCAGGTTTTTTGTGCAGCGGTAGTGTATGTACTGTGGACCAGCATGTCCTTCAGATTTTGTCCTCTCCTAGCTGTTAGACTAACGTTATCTGAGATGGCATCCTGAAGTAAGGGTTCTGATTTAAGAAGTGGCCAATACCTTTGTAGTATGGTTTTAACTGAGTTCCAGCCACAATCAAAGTTGGCTACACATCTGATGGTGGGAACCTGTTTTTCGCTTTGCCTTTTTGCATCGGGGTTTGTCAGGGTCATTGTATCTCTATCCCATGCTAGGGCTCGCTGATATGCTTTTTTGAGCCATCTAGAGGAATAGCCACGGGATATAAACATCTGACGCAATTTGTTTGCTTCTTGTTGGAAGAGAATTAAAGAGGAACAATTCCTTCGGGCTCTAAGATATTGTCCTATGGGGATGCTACGTCGTAGAGGTTCCGGGTGGTAGCTTTCCCATAGTAGAAGATCATTAGTTGCAGTAGATTTACGAAACAGATTGGTTTTTAAACAATTGTCATGATCAATGAAAATATTCAGATCAAGGAACACTAAATCTGATTGATGAAAGACTTTAGTTAGTTCTAAACCCACATCATTGATGTTAAGACGGTCAGCAAACGCCAAAAATACAGAGATTGGACCTGTCCAGATGAGAAAAATATCATCAATATAACGTATCCACTTAGCCACATATGCGTCAAACCAAAAAAACGTCAAACCAAGAATTAAATACTAATAAAATCTTTAACCTCTCATCATTTAAACTCAAAATACGTCACATCTCATTACTTAATAAAGGGCTATCTTTTATTCCACGTCCGGTCTTTGATAAATTCTCATGGACAAAAGATATTAATCTATTCGCAAGGAAACTCTCACTCCATGCCCACTTTCAGAGAAAACATCTGAAAATGGCCAAGATGTTAGGTCATAATGAAAGGGATCTTCAGGGTATAAAAAATCTAATGTCACTCCTGGATGAACAGATTTCTGATTCAGATCCTCTTACTGAACTCAAGCCAAAGAGTAGCTTTACTCCTCCAATATCTGAGACTTCGAGTATCGATCTTTTTACCAGACTGGTTATCTCGGACTTAGAAAAAATGGATACCAGTGACCTTGACTGGAACCATAACCTAACGACTCTAGAGAAGAGGGCTTTGAGTGAGCTAATCAAAGACACTAGCATTGAGATAAAACCATCTGACAAAGGAGGGAACATTGTTGTCATGGACAAAATGTTATACAAAAACATGTGTATGACCCACCTGACTGACACATCGGGCTATCAACAATTGACCAGTGACCCCACGGTAAAATATTTACAAGATTTACGGCTCATGCTAACGTTAGCCCTTCAAGAAGAAGTTATATGTAGGGATGAGTAGACCTTCTATTGTCTACCAAAAGTTCATAAAGACACAGTCAATCCCCCCGGTAGACCAATCATCTCAGGGAATGAATGCATTACACAGAACGTCAGCATTTTTTTGGACAAAATTATGAGACCCATAGTTCAACAAACAGATTCTTATGTTCAAGATACATCCGATACTATTAAGAAACTATGGAACATCACAGTTCCTGAAGGTGCCTATCTTGCAAGCCTTGATGTGGTTTCTTTGTATAATAATATCCCACACGAAAAGGGTCTCCAAGCATGCCATGATTGGTTCTCGGTTTACTTCTCTGACAAACAAAGGGATACCTTCTTGTCGTTTCTCCACTTTGTCTTAAATCATAACTACTTCCTATTTGATGGAAAGTATTACAATCAGATTCGTGGTACAGCCATGGGCACATGCTGTGCACCGAGCTATGCCAATCTATTCTTGGCATGGTGGGAGAAAAAGCATGTCTTTATTGACAGTATGTTGGAATATACTAAATATGTGGCTAAGTGGATACGTTATATTGATGATATTTTTCTCATCTGGACAGGTCCAATCTCTGTATTTTTGGCGTTTGCTGACCGTCTTAACATCAATGATGTGGGTTTAGAACTAACTAAAGTCTTTCATCAATCAGATTTAGTGTTCCTTGATCTGAATATTTTCATTGATCATGACAATTGTTTAAAAACCAATCTGTTTCGTAAATCTACTGCAACTAATGATCTTCTACTATGGGAAAGCTACCACCCGGAACCTCTACGACGTAGCATCCCCATAGGACAATATCTTAGAGCCCGAAGGAATTGTTCCTCTTTAATTCTCTTCCAACAAGAAGCAAACAAATTGCGTCAGATGTTTAGATCCCGTGGCTATCCCTCTAGATGGCTCAAAAAAGCATATCAGCGAGCCCTAGCATGGGATAGAGATACAATGACCCTGACAAACCCCGATGCAAAAAGGCAAAGCGAAAAACAGGTTCCCACCATCAGATGTGTAGCCAACTTTGACTGTGGCTGGAAAACAGTTAAAACCATACTACAAAGGTATTGGCCACTTCTTAAATCAGAACCCTTACTTCAGGATGCCATCTCAGATAACGTTAGTCTAACAGCTAGGAGAGGACAAAATCTGAAGGACATGCTGGTCCACAGTACATACACTACCGCTGCACAAAAAACCTGGCTACAACCAATTAAGGGATGTTTTCGTTGTGGAACCTGTAAAGCCTGTCAGTACATCGCTCCATCCAAAACGTTCACCAGTCACAGCCAAGGGGAGACGTATACTATCAATACCTTCCTTAACTGTAAAAGTACATACGTGGTATATCTGATAGACTGTGACTGTGGGGTTCAATATGTTGGAAAGACCATTCGAGAATTTAGGAGACGAATTTTAGAACATATAAACTGTATCACTGGTCATCTGGATACCTCAATTTCTCGGCATGTTAAATCATATCACAACTCTAATACCAATTGCTTACATTTCCGAGCCATTGACCACCAAAGAGGTACCCCTCGAAGAGGAAACAGAAATAAATCTCTTCTTCAACTAGAATCCAAATGGATTTACAAGCTTCAGACCTTGACTCCCAAGGGACTGAACGAGGGCTTTAACTATACCCCCTTTATCTGATTGAAATGGTCTCTCTGATCCTCTATCTGATATGAATACCTTTCTTTATAAACATCGAAAGGAGGTGTTCTTAATTAATTAATAAATAATAATTCATCACTAAACTCTAATATTTAGTGCTCTTCCCTTTGTAATATATAATATATAATATATATGGGGTCATGCTATGTATACACATATATGCCTATAGAATCTGGATACCATCTAAGCTAATGCATATTCTATAATATCCCTGCCTCTATTTTTGTGATCTACACCTCTCCTTACTCATTGTTACTCTTGATTCATGTATATATCTATTCTTTTCTATACTTATCCCTTGGCTCACTCCTCTGAATTATGGTGGTCTGTAATAGACGTAAAATACTCTATCTACCTTAATAGTAGAGATGTCCCTTTTGTTATACTCAGGAACACTCTATCACTTCTAATATATCTTTCACTATTGGAATAATTAAAAAGGGCAATAGAAGGTTTCAGCCAAATGAGGTAGTCTCATATATATTCTTCTATATATTTCTCTATATATATATTTTTCTTTCCTTTTATATGTATTTTTATATGTATAATTATCCTATTTTATTGGAGCTTTTCTTTCCATCAGGCTACATTGGGTAAAGCATTTGGGGTTCCCTCAATTCGTATATGTTCGGGTATGGAACATTATGTTTTCATAGATATGCTTGTTCTCCCTTCCGATCAGTGCCTGACAGGCTTTACAGGCAGCTCCACCTCTACCCCGCCCACTCTGCTCACACTACTATTAGGATAGACGAGTACACCTCCCGTCTTAACCAATCGGCGTACTGTATCCGCCCACTGAATTCTGATTGGCTGTTGAGACTCAAGCCAATTACAGAGCGCGTGTATTTAAACACGCTATCTGCTCAGTCCCGTTTATGCCCCTGACGAAGCCGTCTCGGCGAAACGCGCGTCATTATTTTTATTCTAATAAGTATTGTTTTTGTGTCTATGTGTGGACCTTTCACTAGGGTGTGATACACCCGTGCCTACGTATATCTATCTATATAGGTGTACACATTTCTGTCACTTCTGGCATAATTCTACTCTCTATATCTTTGGTGGGCATCCACCTTCGTTTTTAATTAATAACTAAATAAAATTGTTTTTAGTGTTGCTGCTCTTTGTTTAAGATTTATATTTCGGGTTATCCCCGGCTGTCTCTAATATGTAGCTTTACTTTTGTTGTACGAAAGCTATTAAACATCATACAAGTTGTAAATAAAAAACATATCCCAACAGCATTTATCTCTGTCGACGATGAAAAAGCTTTCGACAGAGTAAGTTGGAACTTTTTATCTGCTACCCTTGATGGCTTCGGGATGGGGGGACTCTTTAAGGATTGTGCTATGGCTCTGTATTCCTCACCTAGAGCAAAGATTCTTGGAAACGGCCTTGACTCCGAATGGTTTAGCGTAGGAAACGGAACGAGACAAGGGTGTCCTTTTGGCTCCGCTTCTCTACATTCTTTCAATGGAACCTCTTGCCATTCAAATTAGACAATCATCTGACATTTCAGGGATCTACTTGGGAGACAAACAACAAAAAATAACATTGTTTGCAGACGATGTTATTTTGACCTTATCTAATCCAAATGCATCAATCCCGGCAACTTTAAAATGTATAGAAGAATACAGCGAGCTCTCAAATTATAAAATAAATATTACGAAGACTCAGATAATTTGTCATAATTGCACGCATGAATTAAAACAAAATCTTGAGCACAGTTATAAATTCAATTGGCCCAAAAATTATATTTCATACTTGGGTATTAAAATAAAATTTTCAATTGAAACTTGGATCCAAAATAATTATATGAATTTATATCATGAACTATCCCTTTTACTTGCAAAATGGACCAAGATTTACACCTCTTGGATAGGAAGACTTAATATATTAAATTCATACATTATTCCCAAATTAGATTATATCTTTCGTACAGTTCCAATACGGGTCCCTAGAGAAACCTTAAACCTTTTTCATAGGATCTTTGTATCTTATGTGTGGGGAGGCAAAAAACCTAGAATTTCGAGGAAGATTATGACTACTAAACAAGCCAAAGGGGGCCTCTCTTTTCCCGATGTAAACTAAATACACGACACAATAATGTTTTCACATTTTTTACAATGGGGAAATCCTAATTCAAAATCAAAAAGTTGGTATGTCTATGAAAAATTTAATTGTAAACAGGTAGATCCTATTGGCCTATTTTGGTTAGATAAGTGGAGTTTCAATAGGTTGAACATTGAAAATAAAGTCATTGAGCAAATTTTTTTCTCTATTGCCCCAATAAAAAAATCTTCTATACCCAAAGAACTGCATCTCCAGAGAGGCTTCCATTGAAACCTGTACACTCTTGACTCAAGACCTTAACGTAAAACAATGGTTGGTTTCAGGTATTTTAAAGATTTCAGATATACTTAATGAATCGGGATTCTGTTCCTTTCCTCATTTGCAAAGTAAATATGCACTTAATAACTCTGAATGTTTCACATATGTCCGAGTGACCGGAATATTGGGGTCATATATTATCATTAACGAGGGTCCCTTGGATAAATTACAATATAGCTCTATACCGAGAATAACCTCAAAAATCAGACATATAGTGGAAACTAATACTGAAGATCAGAAATCGGTTTCTGTTACTAAGTGGGAGTTAGACCTAGCTAAAAGTTTTCCACTTCACGAGTGGTTGAAGTCCTTTGAAAATATTAGGAAAAACATCCACTGTATTAACATTCAAGAAAATTACATTAAAATACTACATAGATGGTACATGGTTCCGACGAGATTGAGCAAATTTCAAGAACAAACTTCAGACCAGTGTTGGAGATGCAATTTAGCTCCTGGCTCATTACTACATATTTGGTGGGATTGTAAACTTTTGGATAATCTTAAAAACAACATAATATACATTCTTTCTAAAATGGGTTTGGACTGTAAAACTCTATCCCCATCCAAATTTTTATTCCATCTTGATCTTCCTAAACTTCCAAAACCAAAGAGTATACTACTGATACATATTCTTATGGCCACGAAGCTTTGTATCTCTAGACACTGGAAGAAGAATACAATCCCAACTATAAAAGAAATTGAGATACAGATACACTACCAAGCCACCATGGAGAAAGCATTATTTTTTGATACAGACAGACTACACGATTATAACAACATCTGGGGTAAATGGCTGTCCTATTATGTCTCCAGCCCATCACTATCCATTTAGATTTATTACATAAACTATATCTCTGGACAAAAATCTTGATAAACGCGGCTGTTCTTTCTCCTACCCCTCTCCCGACCCAAGCTATTCTCCGCTTGTCCCTTGATGAATCTCCACACCACCAATAAGGAAAGTTATGTACGTTTGTGTTAGAATGTGAACATGTAAGGAATTACTAAAAACAACTGTACTAAGCTATAACATAATGTGATATTTATAATATTCAACTTGTCACTTAGATTTGTAAAAATGTTCCTTTTTATTATGTAATATGTTACATGTATTGTCTTTTGATATGTTTATAATAAAAAATTATAAAAAAAATAATAATTACCAAGTTCGGATCTTTTGAATAATCCTTGCAGAGCTCTCTTTTTTTGCATTTGAGCTTACTGTGATTCTTGTCAAAATCTTTAAGAAGGCATAGTGAAATAAATGTGTATCTGGATTTAAGTCAAGTGTAAATAAAACTAGAGTTATTATTAGGAGAGATGGAGACAGGTTGAAATGTGGTGTCATTTAGTTTTTTCTTAAGGAAAAATCTTTTGAAATTCAATTTCCTCATACATTTGTGAGTGTCAATGTAAGGTTAAATGCATCAGGGGTGTGGATAGGGTCATAGGTAAGGTCCTTACTTAGACCCCTTTTCTCTAAATGAGTTAGTTCTTTACCACTAAGATTGAAAATACCTTGATATAGGGATGTTGCCTTGGTCAGTCTCTTTTTCTGACCCCAGCTTCCTCTCTTTCTGCAATAAGCAGCTTGGGGGTGAAAAATGTCCACTTTGACATGAGAAAAAGACTTTCTGAATTCTCTTTCTATCATAAACCAATCTTAAGATATTACATTTTTGTTTAAGCACCTATTTTGAATCAGAGGTTTCATTTTTCAAAAATTACTTGCTTAGAGCTTTTCCTGATCCCCAATACCCATTTGAATAGTTACACCTTCAGCTCGCATGTACATTTGCATCTCAAATGCCTATGCAATGCATAATGTAAAAAAGGGAATAGTCTTTTGAAATGCTCCCAGCTAAAGTGTTGCATTTTGACCCGTTTAGCAGAAGATAATGTTTAGAATTTCAGAAATTGTAAATCATAAGAAGTAAATTAAGAAGCATTTTAAATTGATATCTACACTAAAACTCTTAGATTCTTCTTTTACAGAAGAATGTACTACATCTTTAATGACCTTAGAATTTAAACATGCTTGAATAATTATAAATATGCATATGTTTTTTAAAAAATGTAGAAATGTAATATCTTAATTTTTTTCTTTAACAGTTTATTACTTTTAGAATTTCACATTTTTGTATTGATCATGATTAGCTATTCAACTTATGTTTGTATCTTCAATTATGGAACATCTGTGTCTGATCACTACCAAACACAATTTGAGATAAAATTTCATGTGATTAAAATTTTCAATTGAAATTCATTTTCAATAAAAATGCTCAAGTTTTTATTATGGCCCATAATCACCCCCCCCCCCCCCCTCAAATCTCTCTTTGCAGCTGTACTGGATTAGAACATCTCTATCTTACCATTCATTTATTGCTTTGTTTTCTCTTGCTTAGGTCAGTAAAGATTATTTGCATGATGAAACACCTGTACACTGTCATTTTAATTGTACAGAATGCCTTTTCTGCACTAAAATATGTATTGTGTACAGTAGACATGTTATGAAGTGTTTTTACCCCTTTGTGACGTTAAGACGTACTATGTACTAAGTGCATTAAAGTCGTTAGGACAGCATAGTGCGTCCTGTGTTAAACCGGGAATTGCAGTGGGATCCCACCAGTCAGATGAGGCCACTTTGAGTGGCCTCAGTCTGACAGGGGAAATGTAGCCGGTGCTTAAAGCGAGCACCAGCTACATTTCACTAAATCGCGCAGTGCCCAAACATCGTGATGTCACAAGTGACGTCCGGAGGACTCACGATTTTTTGCTAGGGACCCACAGGGTCTATTAAAACCCTGATTGGGTCTCTGTCATAGTGTTCCTGGCCACCGATCCCCTTGTGATTGGTGGCCACGAACAAATCGTGACGCTTTGGTGCTTGCGTCGTTTGGGACGCAAGCACCATGCGTCACAAAGGGGTTAAGCATGTTGCAGACCAATTACACTTTTTTTTTTAAACCCTTGCTTCCTTGGTGGAAGCAAGGTTAAAAAATGTGTCCTGCTTCTCCAAAGTAAAACTGATGTGTTTCTTTACAGCTACACCTGGGTGTATTCTGAGTTCAGTCTCACCGCTGAGGCAGAGCTCATCTGAAGCTGGCACATGCCGTACAAAGACAGCATGTGCTCAGCCAATCAGAGCGGGGTTCTGTTCGGAGTCTGAATTGTGCAGGGGTCTCTTTCTTCTTAGCATAGTCCACAATCTTATTTTCACATGATCTCTGAAGCTGGTACTTGAGTATTAGTATCATTTAAATGAGAACAGCAGATAGGTGAAGTTAACAATGCAGCCCATTTCTGTGTGAAAGCTTCATGTAAGAAAAAAAAAAAGCATCATAATAATATTGCTATCGAATACATTAAAGTACATTTTGGGCTGGATCAGTTTTATATAAATCAATATTTTATTGAAATTTTTTTTTGTCAAATATAAGAATAAAAAATAAAAAATAAAAAATAAGGGGTACAGAAAATAGAAATAAGGAGGGGGGTAGACAATGATTAATAAAATAACAGTTTGTGTCTGTCGCAGCAGACGGTTACGTTTTTAATGAATCATGTTTTGTTAAGAAATAATTTTTTGTGCATAAAACAGAAAAATGCATTGGGAGTTTAAACATTAAGGGGGGGTACAGATATTGGGGGCAGAATAGAGAAGGGTTCCATACATTTTTACTTTAGGCCCCGCTTTACTATACGGGTTTGTGCATATAATAAGGACGACTTAAACCTTCTGGGGGCATCGTTCCCTCTTGGTCCTCCATCATTGGATCTAACATGTTTATGAATACTTAATAAAGTAACACCCAATGGGGTTCCCCGTCAGTTCGTTTAGGTAACACCGTTCCCTAGGTCTATGTTTTAAGACCATCAATAAATTCTGTCCAGTAAAACCACATCTGGGTGTGCTTTTCCCTTTGGGCAGTATTTTGAGAGGCCAGGCTCTCCATGGCCTTGATTCCCTCCACCCTTGACAGCCATTCCTTGAATGTGGGAGGGTTGCTCTCGCCCCAATGTAGGGGTATCAAAGCCTTTGCTTCATTTAACAAATGTTTGATGATAGATTTTTTATAAATGGCCAAGGGCTGGGATGTGTGATG
This sequence comes from Pelodytes ibericus, assembly GCA_036172795.1. NCBI lineage: Eukaryota > Metazoa > Chordata > Amphibia > Anura > Pelodytidae > Pelodytes > Pelodytes ibericus. The sequence continues at coordinate 75,340,645 of CM069859.1, forward strand.
AAGCAAATAATTCTCAGGGCAAAATGGCGGAGGATAATCAGAGAATTTCGGGATTGTATCCCGAATCCTGACCCAAAACGGGACAATCAGCCGGCACTCCCACCAAATGTGAAGCAGAGTACCTGGGGCTTCTCCACATCTCCAACACAACTCCGATGTGTCGGGGAATATGGCATGTAGCCTACTAGGTGTGCGATACCACTGTGTTAATAATTTAAATGACATTTTTTGGGTCTTGGTATTGATCGAGGTTTTGTGGGTAAGCTCGAATATTTTTTCCCACTGTGGTTTTGAGAAATTTTTGTGTAGGGCGTTCTCCCACTGTCCCACGTATGGTGGGAGAGGGTCTGTTTCTGAGTGGATCAGTAATTTGTATAGCAGGGATATTCCATGTGTTGGGATAGAATCTTCAGTAAAATAGGTTTCAAAAAATGTAAGGTCTCTGTGTAGGTTGTGTTTCTGTGGGAGAGTCTTGGTGTATGATTTCAGTTGTAAATATTGTATCAGGTGTAGTGGCGTCGGGGTCTGGTCCTGTAGTACGGTACTCAGTGGGTTAATGTCAGGTCCTGTCATAAAACTGGCAATTGTAGGTCTATCAGCATGCCCAGTATTCAAGAAATCTCCTTTGTGTCGCCCCGGAGGAAACTCAGGATTGTCTCGTAGTGGTGTCAGTGGTGATGGGAAGGTGGTTAGTTGGCGGGTTCGGTATAAACTATGTAGGACCTTCAGTGAGGCCGACGCAAACGGGTGTGATCTTACGGCTTTTCTAGATATCTGTGGTTGGGTCCACATTATCGTTTGTAGTGGGATACGGAGTATGTGTGCTTCCAGTGGAATCCAGAGTTTATGGGCTGGCTGGTGCGACCATTCGAGCACACGTAGTAGGTGGCATGAGTTATAATATGTTCTAGGGCAGGGTAAGCCTAAGCCTCCATATGACTTCGGCTTGCGCATAGTAATTAAGGGATAATCCGTCTGGGCCGGGACTTTTCCCTGTCTTAGAGCATTTGATCGCCCATGACAGTTCACTTTCTGTGATCTCAGATTCCATAGAGAGTGATTGGTCAGGACTCAAAACTTGTGTAATATGTGTTGATAGGTAATTACGTATTTTAGTTTTAAACGACAGCAATCGTTCTGGGTCAGTCAGAGTGGGTGAATTATTGTATAATTTCGTATAGTAGGCCACGAATTCTGCCGCGATGTCTGACGGCAACAGTTTGGGGGTACCCGTCGAGTCGCGAATGTGTGGGATGTACGTCTGTTGGCGTCTCTTTTTTAAAGCCCTTGCCAGGTATTTACCGGGTTTGTCCCCGATTATGTGGGGCAGAGTAGAAACTGTAGTCCCTGTCTGATGGATGGAGTGCCCTCCAGCAATCTACAAATTGCAGATCCTGCAGGGTTTTCCTGATTTTCCGTACTACATGTGTCGGTGTCTGTGTGGTGCCTGATGAAGTGTCCATATGTGGGTCTAGGACCACATTCAAATCCCCTCCGAAAACCACCATACCTTCTTGGAATTGTTTTAACAACATTACAATCTTTGAGAGTGCGGCACTCTGCTTCACATTGGTTAGGTATACATTTGCAAACGTATATAAATGTCCTGCTACTGAACCCTTTACAAACAGATAACGGCCTTCTGGATCTGCAGTGTGCACAGTGTTTGCGAGGGGAAAGTGCTTTGAGAAAAGTATCGCCACCCCTTTAGATTTTGCCAGGGAGTTATTGCTACAGAAAACAGTGGGGTAGTCTCTATTCGTTAAGTTAGGGGCAGCGTTGTTTTTAAAATGTGTCTCCTGGATGAATGCAACCGATGCCTTTTGGGTCTTAAGACTTCGCAGTAAATACGCTCTTTTTTCGGGTATATTCAGACCCTTAACATTGTGGGAGACCACATGCATTGTTGTTACAGATTGGTGTTACAATATAAGACAGTGAGTTACGGATCAGTGCACACTGTAAAAATGATCAAACCCCACAATAGGAAGGACAAACAACAAAACAAAAAATGAAATTGAGATGGAAGGGGGGAGGGATAGGTTTGGGGGTGGACAAATCACAGGTACGGGACAGAAGGGAAAATAAATTAAGTGAGGTAAAAAGAAAAAGTGTGTTAAAGACTGTAAGAATTAGGGGTACAGAGGAAAATACAGAAATATCTGGGGGGGAACGGGGGGGGTTAGCACACCGGTGGGAGGAGTAAAGAACGGGTGGGGGGGAGAGTATAGATAATCAGTTCTCGACTATCTCAAGGTATCTGTGGCGTCTACTGGATAGGTTGGAGCAGAGGATACCCACGTCCAGCGGGGGTACCCTCTATTCCCCCTTAGTATACAAAAAGGACGCCTATGATACGAGGGACAGTGGTAGCCGCCCCGAAGAAAAACAGGCCGCCCGTCTCCGCACCTCTCCACCACCCAATAGGTGTTTCTGTGTAAGTCGGGAAAGAGGATGTCGGAATTCCGTCCCTCCGAGTCTCAACCAACACAGGAACATAGCATATTTAAACTTAATAAGGCACAGGTTATAAACCTATTATTAACATGTCAACAGGACAAATTATCTTTAACTTCAATTTGAGCATTATTAGTAAGACGGCATAGGCAACACCGTTTCGAAGATGTACCCATCTGACTGTCGTCAGCAGCATGTACAGTGTTAATATGAAAACAGTTCAAGGGGCCAGGCCCGGTGTTATATACATTACATATGTGGGTTTTCTGGGCTTCTGAGGTCGGTTCGTTCTTCTGGATCGGGCCTCTCTGGGCGCTTCTGTAGCAAAAATGTCGAGTTTTTTGCAGTCAGTGATCCTGGTCGTATCGGCTATAGTCATCTTCCTCAAAAGTGTTCCAGGTAGCCCGGGGGTATGCAGGCCGACCGTGTATCGCGGGTACTGTAGTCCCTTTACAGGATAGGTGCTGCAGGTCCGGGTGTATGAGGGTCTGGGTAATCTCGGCAGGTTGGTTGGTATACTGCTCACTTGGGTCTGGAATGGGTTGAGATCGAACGAATAATGTTGTCTACTCCTCCGGTCTGAGTGGGGCCCCCAGATTAGTTTCTCTTTCTTCCCGTGGGGTCGTCGTACGAGCGGGGAGGTTTCTCGTCGGGTCTCCTCGCCTCGGTCGCTGTCTCGGGGCTCTAGGCAGGCCTGTGGGTCCTGATCGTGAGTCAGGGCAATTCCAGTCGGGAATGTTGAGGTCTCGTAGTCCCAGCTCGCTCAGACCATGGTGATATCGGAGCGTGGTCGGGCCATCTTCCAGGGTGACAGTAATACTGAAGGGGTGGCCCCATCGGTATTGTATCCGAAGTCGCCTCAATTCAAGGGTGAGTGGCTTTAGGGCCCTGCGGGCCTGGAGCGTCAAGTCTGATAGGTCCTGGTAAAAGGCTACTACCTGGCCTTCAAAGCTCCATGGGGTGGCTGCTCTTGCTTTTGCCATCACCTGCTCCTTGAGTTGGAAATCGGTGAGGCGGCAGATAATGTCTCTTGGAGGTGCCGAGGGGGGGCCGCGGGGCCTCAGGGCCCGGTGTGCTCTGTCCATGTGGATAGCTGTATCTCTCGGGCGGCCCAAGAGCTCATTAAGGACGCAGGTGGCCAGGAGCATGGTGTCCTCAGTCTCCCGTTGGGTTTGCTCTGGGATCCCCCTTAATCGGATGTTGTTCAGTCTGCCTCTGTTGTCGAGGTCCTCCAGCCTGCGGCGGTAGTCCGCCAGGTAGGTAGCATGGTGTACGGTGGTTCTGGCTACTTGGCTGATTTTTCTGGTATGTAGTGCAAGATCTTCCTTCGTTTCCACTCTGGTCAGGTCTGCTTTCAGGCCTAGTACTGTTTGTTTGAGTTCTGCTACCAGTAAGCTGAAATCAGCTCGCCATGGGGCTGATGAGAATAATTGTCTCACCTCCTGCGGACAGTTCTGGGCATCCAGCAGGTCTGTGGTCGGGTCTTCGCCATCGGGATCGTCTGAGTCACGGGAGCCCCGCGGTTACGAGGAGGCCTCGTGGCTTTCCGGGGAGTGAGGGCCCATGGCCGCCGGCGTGCGGAAATATTCCCTCAGGGATGAAGATGGTGCCGATGATCGACTCCTTTGCGGTCTGGGGTCAGGTGCCAGTTTTTTATTCTTGCCCATGTTGCTTGTGGATATGGTTTTGTGCCGTTATAGGGTTGGGTAGTGGAGGAGCTCTGGAACTAAGCAGCCATTTCTCAGAGCCTCTAGCCACGCCCCCTCTGGATCAGTTTTAATGTACCATCAGTGCTTGTCTATGGAAATTACATTTTCATGTTTAGATTGTATACACCTGTCACCAAGAGCTGTGACTGAAATCACTTATCAGAAATGGTATCTACATACATTTGGTCTTTATATGATGTGCTGAGTTTTCCCTTACTTTCTATATAATATAGGAACTGAATTAAAATGACCCATTACCACACCACATGATTATCTGCTACAGATTAAAAGCATTCAATGGATTTCCATTTCTTTCCTGTGTGGCTAATATATAGTTATCCTTCCACACTATATAGTTTGCTGGAGAGTAATGTATTTTTTTTCTTTTAATTTATTTTGAAAACTGAACTGAACAATGTATTTTGTTTTGGTTATTTTCAAGATACTGGATATAATTGAAGATGTTCAAGAGCAGATTGTACTGAAGGAAGCAAAGCTCCTGAGAGCACTAATACCAGCTGAGAGGGTTCATATCACCATTCTTGTGGCTAATTTGCGAAATGATGAAGACGTAAAAAAGTAAGAATCCTGTTTCTAAAACTTCTGTTCTAATTCTGAAAATGAAGACTGTACTTTATGTCCCTTGAGCTGCTTATAAACTACTCCTGCTCCTCTACTGCCTCCACTCCCTCAGACCTTAGTCAGCACTACTTTCATCTTTAGGTGCACAGTGATGACTCACAGTGTTGGAACATGATGCTCTGAGGTATGTACATGGGGGGATATGGGGACAGTAAAAGGTATATACAAAGGGGATTTGGGGACAGCCAGCAGTATATACATGGGGCGATATGGGGACAGCAATAAGTATATACATGGGAGATATGTGGGGGAAAGGTATATACATGGAGGGATATGTGGGGTAGAGGTATATACATGCTGGGGAGAGAGACATTAGTGACTGACATGGTGAGTAAGACGGAATTCTATTTAACCTGAATGGTATCCTGAAAGCACTGTGCTCTGTATTGCTTCATAATTTGTACTTATATCATATGTTTATGTGTTTTTAAAAGAACAGATGTCTTTTCAACTTATTGACTTTTAAACTGGGAGCCAACAAACACCTGCACTCAGGCATCTGTGACCCTAGGATTGGCCCCATGCCCTTCCATGGAATCGCATGAACTAAACTTGCCAAAGAGCTAACATTAGGGACTTTTTTAGTAAAAACAAAAAAACCACAAGTCATAAATAATATCTGTAGGATTCTCTGGAAACAACTGTGCACAGTTGTTTATTCTATATTCTTATATACAGACTTTAGTAGGGATTGTTAATGACTTAAAATGGGTTAAACAGGTTATCCACAGCGTTTGAAAGAATACATAGCAAAAATGTCAATATGCAGTGACTGATAAAGCTTTAAAAACAATCACTACTATGTCTCAAAATAAATAAAAAAAAGTCCTTCAGAACAGTTTTACTTCATGCTCTAAACAATGCAATTTTAATATATATAATGTATGTAATAGCAACATTCTAACTCTAGCTAGAATTGCTAATACGTATTGTCTGTAGATGCTCTGCCTAATCTGTAGTTCACATAGCTTACCATTTGACACCTTTTAAAGTTTTTATATTCATGCAATATTAATCCCATATTTATGTTCTGTTCACTGGGTAAGTAAAAGAAAATCTTTTTTTTTCCCATCAAGCATTTCAGCAATTGTTACTGTTTGTGAATAAAATCCAATCGTAGTAAAACAATATTTTAATACTTAACAGTGGTAATTAAAGTGATGGACAACTAGTGTGCATAAAAGAAAATGCAAAAGAGAATTTATCAGAATACTAAATATGTAATCTATTCACCCATAGCACAGTACTGTGCTCATTATGCCAGTGTGATGGCTCGTAATGTCAATTGCACCTTTTCCAAAATTGTGCCCCTTCCAAAATACCAATTTTTTTTAACTGTTGGTGCCTGTGGTGTCTATCCTAGTTATCACTTGTGTTGAGGGATTTTTTATGAATCCGGTATTTGTTGATGTAGAGATCAAATACAAGCTCATGTGTGTGTTTTGTTTTTTCTTATCTTTATGCACGCCTGAATCTTGTGAGACTCCACATAGATCTAAATATGGCACCCTGACCTCTGGACAAGTCGTGGGAATCAAGTTGATATACTATACGAACATTAGAGCAGTGTATTGCTCTGCCTTTGTGAATGTAACAACAATTAATTTCTAGTGCAATATTGATTTATTATACAGAAAAGTCTCTTTTTTTTTTTTTTAACTTTTTTTTCTGATTTGGGGTTTAATTTGATCTCTACAAGCAACAAGTACCAAATTCATTATCTTTTAATTATTTATTTAATATTGCTTGGGACCCCTGATTTTAATTTTTATTTTACAAGAGCTCCTTCTTTTTTGTATTTTGTATTTCTTTACGTGTGGATAATGGTATTGTCACACATACAACAGCATATACTGCACAACATGTATATAATTAGCACTTGAGCTGTAGATGGAGCTGTGCAGTTCAGAGTACTTATATTTATATGTTTTGAAGTTGTTGGTACTCACAGGAAGGAAGTTCTTTTTTTTTCACTTGCTCTATATCTCTCTCTCTTCCTTTTACCTTTCACCAAGCTGGCTGCTGTTTTAAGTAACTAATATGTTCTAAATATTTGCTGTTTATCCACACAAGTAAAGCCTAATATGCTTCTTCACAATCTTCCTGTGTCTCTTTTTGATGCATAACTAACAACCTGAAGTGAGCTGCTGGACTTACTATTAATTGTTTGAAGCGCTTGGCATCTGCCTCTTTCTGTTCATCAGTAAGTTTTTGCTTCTTCCTGATAGAGACTTGCTTCTGCCTGTGCAGACAAAAAAATGCTACATATCCCACACTCTGAATAGTCCAGCACACAATGTGATTGACACCAAAGAGAAGGGCAGATGAGACAGAGATCTGTAGTTCTGTTGAGAGGGCATCAGTCTAGTAATGCAAGTATCCTCACTGTGCCCCCTGAAATGCGCGAGTGTGAGGTTAGTGCATCCATTGCCTAACCCCCATCACTGCTCTGGCTTTTCTAAACTACAAAACTACACATTGCAGGGATACATGAGTCCAAATTATTTGGGCCTGGGGTGTGATTACCATCATTATGAAAATATAGTGGATCACTATGGGAATAGTAATATTGAAACCTTTCAAGGGTTTTGTCTTTTATGTTATGTGTATATGTTAAAAAAGCTGCACTGATAGAAGAACCTCCCCCCTCACCCCCCAAAAAACCCTAAAAAGTTAGTTGACTTTCTATGGGGTAGTAAAACTGAAGTGACATTTTTCCAAGAACCCAGTGGAAGATGGATGAGTATTTTTGTAAAGAATATGAATTTACTTGTAGTGATATGCTGAATTTTTCAGGAAAATAAAGCGAGGAGTTGCTCCCTTGTTACCGAAAGATGTGTCCTACGGGGAAATTTATAGAGCTATAGACAAGGAAAGATGGGAAATGTTTTTAGTTTGTGAATAAGACATTACATATGCTCATAAACCTGATTCATAAACAGGCTGTTCAAAACATTTGAGGACATTGTTATGGGAAAACTACTGATAGGAGTTTACTTTAACTTGTATTGGATGCGGATATTGTCAGGTATTAATAACCATAAAAATATGAATATGGGTTATTATGAATCACCAAAAATATGAAATATTTTGATATGATTTCATATGTGTCCGACCTAAAATCCTTATATAAAGAATTTGTTATGTATATAGAGAGTTTGAATGACGTCTTTACAAAAGTAAAAAAAATAAGTCATTCAATTATTAATAAATTAATAATTACTTTATTGAAAATAAAATAAAGATCAAAAGATAAGCAAAATAGCGTAACAACAAAGTACAATATCATCATAATTCACATGCATGACATAACAGATGTAAATATGACAACACATGAATTATGCATCTGTGTAGCTATATCAATATGTATGTAGTATAATTTACTATGCAGTTATGTTTCTGACCACAAGATGGCCATGCATTTTATTTAGATACAATCACACCTACATTGATCATGATTAATAGTTAACATAGTTAATGATAGTACACCATAATTACCTACAAATTACTAGCATATACTCTGCTTAGCTAAGGTAATATTCCTAAATCATTTAACCACTCAAGGTGGCTATTTCTTATTCTGCCCGTCAAAAGACAATGTATGTTTTCTAGATAGAGTTTAAGAAGAAGAATCTTAGGTAATCTCTGGTGATTAGATATTTGGGTGAATAGCTAGACTATTAGAACTTCTGATTCTTGATCATATCTATAGGATATTCCTCTGGCTTCCTTCTGCAGAAAGGATGACAGATAAACACCAACCTAAAACATTAAGATCCCATAAATTGTGTGAATTAAGTTTGATTTACCCAAATATATATGTTAATTACATCCATAAAAATTAAGATTATGCTAGAAACAAAATACCACATTTATACATTACTGGCAGAGGTTGATATGCAATTGAGACTCCTTCCATTGAAGAATTGTGTGATGGGATTACTCATGAGACTAAGCTCAATACTATGTGTATGGAGATGTCTTGGTTCTATTGAACATGTAGTATTAAAAGTCTCATAGTCCTGAGTTCTCCCCAGAAGGAGAACTCTAAAACATTATAATCTCCCAACCCACTAGTGTATCACAGCTATCACCCTCTACCAAGATGAGTTTCTTCTCAGGTCTCCTTTCCACAACTCAAGTCTCAAGTTATCAACCAAACCTTATCTCAGGGTTACACTCTGTTCTCTATACCTTTTTTTTAGCAAATTAAAAGTGATGGGCATGTTTAATTTAAATGAGATGATGTCATGATATATAGCTATACCTGGATTGTTTAGTATAATGTAAGAATATATATACACTGAAATATATATTAGTGTTAATACAATTTCAAATTAGAGTAAATATTCTTATGATCCAACATTAGATTAAGACTCATAATAAAATGTATACCACACTAATAAAACAACAAAAACAATATTCTAATTAATATGTAGGATTAATTATACTTTAAATATTTATGAGTGAAGGTGTTAAATATAATGATATATTTTAATGAGCGATTTTAATCAACTATGTGTTTTTATAATAACCCTTATTAAATTCAAATTCTAAATTCCAAAGAAGATGACCTGCCCTATATCATCTATATCGGATAGAATAGTAGATATAAAAAATACAGTTAATCTTTTAACTATAGAGAAAATTAATAACCTTCTAGTTAATTTAAACAGATTTGGTATTCTAGAGGAAATTAAGCATATAAACTACAGCTCAACAAGTTAAAAGATAGGAAAGCAAAATCAAAAAAATGATAAAATAAAATAATATTAGAAGGACAAGAACATCGAAACCCACAACAAATAAGATATACATTTAAAAAATATTTTTCAAAGTTTTATCATTTAAATCTATTCCAGCTAAATGTAAGCTGATTTCTGGGGTCCTGGATGACATGGGGAGTGCCCGTACATAGGAGTCCAATGTGCATGATGTGGAGACACAGGGCCTAGTGCAGGGTAACCACACTCCCTAATGGCTTAGGGCCCCAGGTTGTTACAGCCACATTCCAAGGCCATGTGATAGCAGCTGATGTATCAAGTTACAGGCAAGGTGGGAAAATGGTGGAACCCTGCAGACATCCTGGATCAGGCATAGGACACTACCTTGATAGTATGGATGTCTGCTGGCTGAAATAAATAAACCGAGGAGAAGAAATACAAACCAAGCAAAAACAAGATAATTCAAATGCAGAGTGCAGGGAAACAGGACAAACTTTGGAGTAAAGGGAAAATTTAAAGCATGCATGTGGAGGGTAAAGCATAAGACACAATTACAGAACTAAGGAGACATATAGAGGTACATGCATAAAACAGAGCAGCATACAAAAGGGCAGGGCAATGGCTTAAGAAACACAAAGGACCGAGATCCTCCGACTCCTCCAAAGGGGAACCAAGATAGGACATGGGGATAGGAGTGAGGAGCCGAGGTCCACAGGTGTTTGAGTGTAAGAAAGCAAGGAGATATGTACATACCAACATGAATACAGGAACTAACCTAATACTCTGACATGATAAGCAGTGAGGATTTGGTTCACTTATTACCATAAATGTAAGCTTGCCAACCAACATCGAGGAACGTCACAATCAGACAAAGGCCCTAGCTATAAAACTAGTAATAAACGTATTCAATTAATAACATAATATAAAGACTTTCAATACATAGATGCACTGGGCATATAACAAACCCGAAGACTGCAGGACTGCACAGATAGCTTAAAAGAAACTAAACAAGTGGGTTTGCAAATTTAAATAAAGGCACTGAGAAAAGCAAGAGAAGAAAACAAAAGAACAGATGGCACGAATACCAGAAACAAATCACAGCAAGAGAATACACTAACAGAAAAAAGGAAAACATTTAACAGGGTTCTATGACAGGACAGGACAGAACTAAACAGGGCTTTAATATGAGAGGGCAAACACATTTCAGGGCTTCAGGATATAGGTGCAGGGATACAAGGAACAGGGGAGGTCTGGACAACTGGGCAGGCGCCATACTAGGCAGGTGCTGCTCTGGGGCCAACTGGGCAGTTACCGCTCTGGGGCCAAGCTTGGGAAGGGTGCTACCCTGTGGGAGTACCACTAAGTTGCCGAGCAAGGGAAGGGAGCCACTCTGGGGGGCTTAGTAAGAGACAGGTGCCACTCTTTGGGAGCACAACTCTGTTGCCAAGCAAGGAAAGGGTGCAACACTATGACTGAGCAAAGTAAGAAACAGGGATACGAAGCAAAAGCAGGAGTGAGCATAAATAATTAAAAAGGCTACAAAGCAAAAACAGCAGCAAGCAAAAATAAGCACACTAAGAAAAACATATACAAAAATAAAAGGTTATTTTACAACCTGGCTGAGTCTGAACATGGGTTTGGGCATGACAATTACATAAATTAATACAGATACCAAGATTTACTCCACAGTAATAACAAACTATGTTATGTTATACATTCACGGCTTGGTAAATAAAGCCCAAGTTTTTTTTTTACATTTTTTATAATACTATGTCTTTATTTGGATTTATTAGGTTATAAACTGATCTTCTAAATATTGCATTGTGTCAATGTGTCATTTATCAAATTAATAGATTATAGAATTTATCAGAGTATATCATCTCAAGTTAATGTTGTATCCAGGACATAATGCTTCCACCAATGTTAGAAGAATAGTGGACTATGTAGCAATTGAGAATCTCTCTCTACCATTTGAAGCAGAGAAAGTAATTGGTAGAGTAAGCTTGAAATTTTGAGATTTAAAGTAGAGTAAATTTGGATTTCAAGGCTCCATAAAATTATGCCATTATGGTTTTATATGTAGGCTCTGAAGCCAAGACAATTGGCCCTGGGATCTACGCTGACTGATTTTGAGGTCAATGCTATATAGTCTAACATTTAAATATTTTGCCACTAGGGTTAGAGACATACAGGGTGTTAGTGTGAAATCTAAGTTATCCAGTTTAAGTTCATGCGCAGATGTTTAAATTCTAATGCTAATTAACCCAATGGTATCTATACTTCCAATGGTACAAGAGATTTGTTCAAGTTAATTATAAACTTATAATATATATATATATATATATATATATATAATTTATTTTTGTCCCCACTATCTTTGAATATGACGTGGATAAATAGGATCAATGAATTTGTTGTTGGAAGGTGATAAAATAAAACCTTTTACTCTGTTATAATCTGATTTTTATTTTGTTTTGTTTAGTCCAAGAAATATTTTTACATGATTTGAGAATAAAATCATATATTAAATGAAATAGGAATCCCAGAATAAAAAGTACAACATTTTTGATACAGGGCCAAGCCCGAATGGATCTCTAAATGTTTGGCATTAATCCAGATAGAAAAAGGTGAGGAATATTTTAGACCCTGGCTAAAAAGATATGGATTTTTTTTTTAAAGAGTTTGAAGTTAATGATTGCTGTATATACTTGTTACTGGTAAAGAAAATGATTCATTGTTTTAATATAGTTGCCCTTCATTATTTTAATCTCTAACTGATGGCACCTGCTTCCAACAATAAAATGGGCAGTCCAATACGTATTTGGTGAAACTGCAAAAAAAAATGTAAGACTCTAGGGGAGTGAGTATTTCGAGAACTTTCCTTTGTCTTAAGAACAGATATTCAAAACTTACCTGAAATCACTCGATTACATCTTTGAACTTTATTTAAACTATATGGAATTATTCAGGATCTGATAGCAGTTAAACTAGTTTTATCAAGAATATGACTACAAAGTCTAACATCGAGTTGGGAACAAATAAATCATCAAAAACATCTCCAATATAAAATAGTAAAAGGGGTCTCCATTAATTTTGGTAACAAGAAAGTATTTGAAAAATTGTGGAAATTGATACTGGAAAAAAATAACGGTTATAGATAAAAGGGGATCTGTGCATGGAGATAATTTAATGCCTCTACGGTGATAAAGATAAAACCTCCCCCCAGATTTTATAAATTGGTAAATCAATTTGATATTTTAGCAGCTTTAGTGTTTGTTTGTTTGTTTGCTGATTTTGTGATGTTCTTCAGTCTGTCTCTATGATGTATGATTCTTTTTTTTTTTACTTTATTATTTAAGTACTATGAAGTTTTTTTGTTTTTTTTAACAAATTTGTTTGTTTAAAGATGACCAGTATTTTTTTCTGTTTTCTGCAGGGCTGTTGCTGCATTGATGGAAAGTAAAGTTAAGATAGAGGACATCCTGCAGGGTAAACCACTGATGATAACATTTAATGGAATTGGAGAGTTCAACAACCAAGTCATATACATAAAAATTACAGACGGCGAGCAGGAAATGCTCAACAAAATTGCAGGTCTGTAATGAAATATGTTATTGCTTTTCAATGGGAAACAAAAGTGTTGTTATTTTTATTTATTGCAGCTGCCAATTACTTGACATTTTAAGGCACACAATATGTTCTACATGCACAAAAGGTTAATATAGAGGCAGGCTGATGTATACACTGCAACTATGTAAAATAGATTAACCTTGTGTTAAAAATGTATCGTGCAATTGTTAGGATATGACAAGATGCAATAAACAGTCTGGCCGATAAAGTGTTTTCTTTATTATGTTATCAACATTGGAAGACTGGACAATGTTCTTGCATTTCAAGCTAAAATACTAAAAAGCTGGATGCTTTGATTTCCAGTGTCCTTGATATTCAGCATTGTGGTTTTGTATCTGCATGTGTACTGAGGGTTTTGCTCTTGTCCCATGGACTCCAGTCCCAGTTGCTCAGGGTAGTAGGTTCTTTAGATGATCATACAAATATATTTACATTTTGGGCTTGCAGGAGGGATATTCAGCGCTTTAACCACATTAGTCCCTCCCCTAGTGATGCCACTGCCTTGGAGTATTTTTCATCTTTTCAAGGTCAGTTAACCTGGACACACAAAATGTTGCTTGACAAGTAGCACTGCACATAAGGATGGCATTAAGGGAGTGATGAAAATGCTTAACTCAAGAGAATACCTGAGTATGAGGCACAGAGATTTCTTGAAACAATGTATGTCCTGTATTCTGGAATCAAATTCTTTTTTGTTTCATGGAGAGTTCTATTTGCAGACATGTGGCACGGCGATGGGGACCCATTTTGCCCCCATATACGCCAATTTATTTTTGGGTAGCTGGGAGGAGGAGGTTATTTTTGACCTCCATCACTGTGCCAGTCTTCTTCTATATAGATGATGTATTCTTGCTCTGGAATGACTTCACAAGTCACTTCACAAGTTTTTTGGATTAATTGAATGCCAATCGCTATGGCTTGGTATTTTCTTATGAATCAACCAAGGTTGATTTTTTGGGGGGCTTGACAATATCGGTTGATGAGGTTTAAAACTGTTTTGTAAGTAAGACGTTCTTCAAACCAGTAGAAAAAAATACATATTTGACCTCTACTAGTTATCAAGACAAAAAATGGCTCAACAATATACTGAAGGCAGAACTAATTAGGATGAGGAATAACTGTTCCAAAATAAAGGATTTTGATTATCAGGCAGGAGAAATTATAAAACGACTTATAGATAAAGGTTACAATTTGAGGTTAATTTATAACACGCTGAGAGAAGTAAGACAGAAATAAAGGAGTTTGTTCCTCACTGGTAAGAAAATAAAGAATAAGAAATTTAAAATTTCCACTTTGAATGGGGTTCCCCTGTCAAGTGAAAAATACACACGTGATAGTGAGAAAAATACAAAATATGATACAAGTCTCATAACTACATTTTCTAATAATACAAAGGATATTGAGAGGATCATCAACTGATATTGGTACATTCTAAAGAGTGACCCCAAATTAGCCTCAACATTTCCAGAGAGAGGCAGAGTGATATGTAGAAAGAATAAAAGCCTTAAGAATCTTCCGGCTTCCACCGATTTGACAGAGAAATATAAAAATAATTCTGATACAAAAGGTGGAATGAATTTTCTGGGTAGCATCAAGGGATGTGGTAATTGTGGTCATTGCTCCGTGTGGCCAAGAAGAGCAAACGATTTTAGACAGTATCTCAAAGGTTAGCTATCCAATTAAAAAGCACGTGTCATGCAATTCAAAATTAGTGATCTACATGCTGGAGTGCCCTTGTGACCTCCAACACGTAGGGAGAACAAGCAGATGTTTTAAAAAGAAGTTGTCAGAACATCATTACAATATTAGGAGAGGTTAAAGTAAACATGTTTTATCTAAACACTTTAGAGATGCCCATAACAGGGATGATAAACAACTGAAAGCCCTGGCAATTGAACAAAATCTTCTTGGGCCCACGGAGGGGTGACAAACATAAAATGTTATGTATGAGGGAAACATTTTGGATCCTCACTCTAAATACGTTGGTTCCAAGAGGATAATTTTGATTTAATACCCTTTCTTGAGTGATGACTGTAGCTATGTAATTATGTATAAGTGATTGTTTTTACATTGTGTCACAATCCTTTCTGTGTAGTAAAATATTCAGAATTTTGTAAAATCTGGTCCATTACATACAAGAGGAATACACAGTGTACCTCTGCGTTTTTTTTCTGGCCTGTTAGGGGACTTTGATATAAACCTTTGTTATTTTCTAGTAGATTGTAATGTATTTTTTCTTTTGTATGAATTATAATTTGAATGTAGTTCTGCCCATGTTGTGCCCCTTTAATGGACTAAAGAAATAACCTCAGCATGCTTTTCAGAAGATATAAACATCAATTTGTTAAATGCAAACTCTTTCTGTGAAGTATGTATATATATTGATCACAATGCAATGCTGGGTTACTAGCATATATGGTACACCTGCTGTTGCTTTAACTTAACATTCATACTATGTATGTAATGTGTCACCTTCCTTTAATTTATATTGTCTTCGTGTCGACATTTAATTGGACAACCATAATTGTTACAATATTGGTGCCTTGAGATTAGGCATTCTGTCCTGCCTCAGATGTTGTTAATATGCGTCTTCCGTTGCTTGTATCCGGATCCCACAAAGCGGCTATGTGGGTCCCAATACATTACTATGGTTACAATGCATCCAACGCCTGATGTCATGAACTTCCTGTTTCGTGTTTTCTGGAAGTGTTGCTATTTAAACATCCTTTCCTGCTGCAAGAGATGTGCTGGACCTCGATTTGAGACGGAGGAAGAAAACTAAATGCATTCCTGTTGGCATCCTTTCCTTTGAAGCTATTTCCCTAAACATGAGCGAAGCCCAAAAAGTGAAATATAAAGCAAATTCAAGAATTAATTTGCCTTTCTTGTTATCCTTTATATATTTAAAGTAACTTGTGATATATATATATTTTAAATAATATTGGCATGAACACAATCCTAACTTACTTGAGAACTCGTTTGTGTCTCTCAAACAAACCTTCCCAGAAAAAAAAAAATGTTTGAGTTTGTCATAATAAACCAGGCTTCTGCTAACAAAGACTGGTAGCTCACATTGCCCCATTTGCTTCTTAAATTCGTACCCAAATATATGTTAAGGAAGGATGGTGATAAGACTTCTTATCTTCTATTGTTTTAGTAACCAATTAGAAGACTGTCCAGAACTTTGAGAAGGGTCATTGAGAGGCTATTTAATACAAGGAAATGGGATCATATTGTGAGAATAGTATAAGAAAATATGCCCCATACAATGACACCAGAGGAGGAAAAGGAATAGAAGCATTAGAGATATATAGAGGTTAAATTGTAGATTATAGACATATGCACTTCTATATTAAAACTATTTATTTCCATATCTTAACTGCTATGTCTAGATCATATTTTAGCTCTATTCATTTTGTATAATATCAGCTAACATGACAATGCACAGCATACAGCTCAAGAATAGGCAATGTCCATACAGAGACAACTGTCTTGCAGCAAGTTCCCCAGGGTCCATACCGCTGCTGCAGATGTGATCAGGTTGCTGCTTTGGAGAATATAATATTAGATCTAAAGAGGCAACTGGCAACACTTAGGGACAAAAGCAACATGGAGCGGAGTTTACTGCTCACGGAGCAGGCATTGGCTGGGGCCAGTGTAGAGGAGGGTGATGATGGAGGAGAAGAGGTTTCTAGGGCAGAGAGCTGGGTTAGTTGTGTAAGGGGCAGTAGGGGTCGGAGAGCTAGGGAGGCTTGTTCTGAGCTAGTTCACCCCAACATGTTTGCCAGCTTGTGTGAGGATGGGTAATCTGTAGCCGGGACCCTGAAGGCAGAACTGTATGTTGTCTCCCAGGTGCTCGGGTTCGGCATGTTGTGGACCAGGTAGGCAGATTATTGGGAGAGGCTGGGCATGATCCAACGGTCATAGTACACATTGGTACTAATGACAAAGTTAATGGTAGGTGTGGGGTCCTTTAAAAATGATTTTAGGGAACTAGGAAATAAGCTGAAGGAAAGGACCTCCAAGGTAGTAATCTCGGAAATATTACCAGTACCCTGCACTGCGCCAGGGAGACGGCGGGAGCTTAGGGAGATTAATGCTATGTTGCGAAGGTGGTGCAAGCAAGAGGGATTTGGGTTCTTGATGCACTGGGCAGACTTTGCAGTCGGCTACAGACTCTATGGATTGGATGGGCTGCACCTCAATGATGAGGGGGCTGCAGTATTAGGGGAGAGGATGGCTAGAGGGTTAGATGAGCTTTTAAACTAAGCTCTGGGGGGTTAGGGTCAAGATCAAAATGAAGCAATGGCAGCTAGAGTAGATTGGAAGGTGGGTCTAGCTATGGGAAAGGAGGAGGAAAGCACTGGTGGGGTTAACATAGATCACAGGGAGGTACATACAATTAAACCTGCGGGCATTACGTGTTTGTCAACTAAACAGAAAATGGGTAGTTATCTTAAATGTCTTTTAGCAAATGCAAGAAGCTTGACAAACAAAATGGGTAAGCTGGAGATACTGGTAAGTGCTGAACAGTATGATTTAATCGGAATCACAGAAACGTGGTGGGATGAGACGCACGATTGGTCAGTTAATTTACAAGGCTACTCACTTTTTTTAGAAAGGACAAAGTAAATAGAAAAGGGGGAGGGATTTGTCTATATGTAAATCCTAAATTAAAGTCCAGAATTAAAGAAGGTGTGCATGACGTAACTGGAACTGATGTGGAGACACTGTGGGTGGAGATTAGGTTAGACACTAAAAAGAATCGCACATTACTTGTAGGTGTATGCTACAAACCACCAAATATTAGCATTGATGGAGAAGATCAGCTTTTATTACAAATTGAAAAGGCTGCAAATCTGAATGAAGTTCTAATCATGGGAGATTTTAATTACCCAGATATAGATTGGAATTGTGTTTAGTTCCGCTAAGGGCAGCAAGTTTCTGAACCTGCTTAATAACAAATTTATGGTACAATTAGTAGACACCCCAACTAGAATGGATGCCTGTCTGGATTTAGTAATAACAAACAATGAGCAGCTTATCTCAAATATCAAAGTAAGAGAACACTTGGGGAATAGTGACCATAACATGGTTTCGTTTGAGAATAATGCAAAAAAGCAAATTGGTAACTACGCCACCAAAACACTTCGTTTTAGAAAGGCCAACTTTGATGGACTAAGGGCATCAATTGAACATTTAGACTGGGAACGATTGTTTTTTGGACTAAACACAGATGACAAGTGGAATGCCTTTAAGCACACATTACAAAAGTACACATACCAATATATACCTTTGGGAAACAAATACAAAAGACACAAATCAAAACCAATGTGGCTTACCGGTAAAGTGAAACAGGAAATGCAAAACAAGAAAATGGCATTCAAACATTATAAAAGCAAGGGATCAGTATTATCATTTATAAAGTACAAAGATGCAAACAAAGCCTGCAGAAAGGCAATTAAAATGGCTAAATTGGAAAATGAGAAAAGGATTGCTAAGGAGAGTAAAATTAACCCCACATTTTTTTTATAAGTTTATAAATTGAAAAAAGCTAAAGAGGGAAAATTTTGGGCCCTTGTTATCCCAAATGGGAAATTTGGTAAGTGAGGACAGAGAGAAAGCAGACATTTTAAATACTTTTTCTGTTTATACTAAGGAAGAACAGATGGATGAGCCCCTGCTACCGGAAGTTACGGAACAGTCACCGCAAACATGGGATTGGCACAGGAAAAAGTGCTAAAGAAATTAAACTCTGTTAAGATAGACAAGGTCCCAGGGCCAGATGGTATACACCCAAGGGTCCTTAGAGAGTTAAGCATAATTCTGGCCAGACCAATATTTAGGATCTTTAGGGATTCTTTCAGTTCAGGTATAGTGCCAACAGACTGGCGAAAGGCGGATGTCATTCCAATATTTAAAAAGGGATCAAAATCTCTGCCGGGTAATTATGGGCCAGTGAGCTTGACATCTGTAGTGGGGAAATTATTTGAAGGATGGCTAAAGGTATACACTCAAGAATACATCTTGAATCAGGATATAATTAGTAAAAGTCAACATGGTTTTTTGAAAGACAGGTCTTGTCAAACACACCGTAAAAATATAGATCTAGGTGTGGCAGTTGATGTGATCTATTTGGATTTTGCTAAAGCATTTGATACAGTTCCACACAAAAGGTTACTCTACAAATTGAGAGAAATAGGATTGGGGGCAAATGTATGTATTTGGATTGAAAATTGGCTAAAAGAACACAGAGGGTTGTTGTAAATGGTAAAGCCTCAAATTGGACCAGGGTATTGAGCGGAGTACCTCAGGGGTCTGTTTTGGGACCTCTTCTTTTTAATATGTTTATTAATGATCTCCCACGTTGTGCTGAGAGCCATGTCTCGTTGTTTGCTGATGACACAAAATTAGGTAAGGCAATAAAGACTAATCTTGATGTTTTTTCTTTACATGAAGATTTGGACAGAGTGGGGGACTGGGCAAGAAAGTGGCAAATGAGGTTCAATATAGACAAATGTAAAGTTATGCATTATGGGAAAAACAATAACAAAGCAACATATACGTTAAATGGTATTTCCCTGGGAAAAACTACTAACAAAAAGGATTTAGGAATCATTGTAGATAACAAACTTGTCAACAGTGCCCAATGCCAGTCAGCAGCTGCATGGGCCAATAAAATATTGGCATGTATAAAACGAGGTATAGATTCACGGGAGGAGGACATCATCTTGCCTCTTACCAAATCAATGGTAAGACCTCACCTTGAATATGCAGTACAATTCTGGGCACCAATCGTTAAAAAGGATATTAAGGAACTAGAAAAAGTGCAAAGGAGAACTACAAAATTAATAAGGGGATTGGAGGATCTTAGTTATGAAGAGAGACTTAAAAAATTGCATTTATTTTCTTTAGAAAAAAGGCATCTTAGAGGGGATATGATAACATTATATAAATATGTGCAGGGCCAATATAAAGAGCTCTACAGGGACCTGTTCATTAACAGAAATGTACAAAGAACAAGAGGTCACCCCCTGAGACTGGAAGAGCAAAGATTTCATAGACGGCAAAGGAAGGGATTCTTTACGGTAAGGACAATAAAGTTATGAAACTCACTGCCAAGAGAGGTAGTGCTATCAACCACAATAGATGCATTTAAAAATGGTCTGGATGTTTTTTTTTTAGAAAAGCAGAACATACAGGGCTATTAATAATAGAATAAGCATTATTAATAGAGCTTATTGATCCAAGGAGAAATCTGATTGCCCTTTTGGAGTTGAGAAGGAATTTTCCCCCTAGGAGACAAAATTTGAAATCGCTTCCTTAGGGGTTTTTGGCCTTCTTTTGGATCAAAAAGCTGGAATGATAGGTAGATGAGTTGAACTTGATGGACTTGTGTCTCTTTTCAACCTAAATTACTATGTTACTATGTTTCTATGTGTCTGTGGAAAGATATGTGATGGTCCATAGAGCATCATTGTAATGTTTGTGAGAAAGTTCCAGTACATAGTTTCTTATTCAGATTGTCTTGTCTGACAGTCTTTGTACTTTATTCGTCAGTATATCTGACAAATAAAACAATGAACTGCAAAAATTGTGTGTGGTTGAGTTAGAAAGATAGATATGCTGAATAATTTTTCCAATTCTGCTATTAATGCCTGAGTTTTCACCTACCGGTTTACCAGTGTTCACTATTTAGCAAATAAACCACAATCAGGGCCGACTGCTTTAAGACCCTAGTGGGCCCTAGGCAAAATCTTTAGCAGTGGGCCCCCCTCGACCCAAAAGTCACATTGTAAAAAAACTGTATGTAATTATAAACTTTTTATTATTATCTACAACTATTTTGTTTCCAAATATATTTTATTAAAGAGATATGTTTACAATAACAATAATTTTTACAATGAAAAAGAAAATACCATATATGTTATACATAAAAACAGTAATTATCAATGATGAAAGAATTGATCAGGAAATTTATAGTCGGTTTTTATTGTGATAACATATTGGTATGAATTAATTATGCAATTAAATTACAATGTTAATAAATAACAAAAAATTGAAAATTTGCAAAATAAAAAGGAGCAAGGGGAGTGCATCCATCCATAATATTTTTTTTTAAAAAAAGTTCTAATGACTATAACCAATTCTAGTATACATAACATGACACAACAATACCTAGTACTGATAATCGCATAATAGAATAACACTTTTTTGTTGTCAAACTATTTTTTAAATACTTTTCTTTATACAAGCAATCACAACCTATATTCTCTTTTAATCTTTGTTTCCCATTCGTTCCAGAAGTGTCTAAGGTTCTAACTGCAAAGAAGGTTGTCTGAGAGCCAGTTCGTACCCCTCATTTTCTAGTATATAATTATAAACTTCTTTAATAGTAGGGATTGTTGGTGACCTCCAGTATCTGGGGATTACCGTAGTAGCAGCTAAAAGGATACAACTATCTGCAACTATTTTCATATCACATTCAACTATTTGTATATGTAATAAAAAATGTTATTGAAAAATTTCATTTCTTGTTTTCATTTCCCTTTTTCTGCCCCCACATTGCACCTAAAGGACTTAACACAGCACCATACAGTACTCACAGCACTTGCCATGCACCTTTATTGCACCCACCACACTTGGCTGCACTCATATTGCACCCACACAATTTGGCATGCCACAGTCTCAATTTGCCCCACAGAACATACCATAGTGTCACTTTCCCCTATAGTACATGTTATTTTGCTCCACAAAACATGCCACAGCATCACTTAAATTAAACTAAGCCACTGTCCAGTACCAATTAACACAGTCAGTTTGCCTATTAAAATATTCCACCATTTGTCCATTAAATATGCCACAGCTTGCCCATTATTTTGCTAGTGTTATTTTGCCATTAATATGCAAGTATTATTTTGCCATTACAGGGAGTGCAGAATTATTAGGCAAATGAGTATTTTGACCACATTATCCTCTTTATGCATGTTGTCTTACTCCAAGCTGTATAGGCTCGAAAGCCTACTACCAATTAAGCATATTAGGTGATGTGCATCTCTGTAATGAGAAGGGGTGTGGTCTAATGACATCAACACCCTATATCAGGTGTGCATAATTATTAGGCAACTTCCTTTCCTTTGGCAAAATGGGTCAAAAGAAGGACTTGACAGGCTCAGAAAAGTCAAAAATAGTGAGATATCTTGCAGAGGGATGCAGCACTCTTAAAATTGCAAAGCTTCTGAAGCGTGATCATCGAACAATCAAGCGTTTCATTCAAAATAGTCAACAGCGTCGCAAGAAGCGTGTGGAAAAACCAAGGCGCAAAATAACTGCCCATGAACTGAGAAAAGTAAAGCGTGCAGCTGCCACGATGCCACTTGCCACCAGTTTGGCCATATTTCAGAGCTGCAACATCACTGGAGTGCCCAAAAGCACAAGGTGTGCAATACTCAGAGACATGGCCAAGGTAAGAAAGGCTGAAAGACGACCACCACTGAACAAGACACACAAGCTGAAATGTCAAGACTGGGCCAAGAAATATCTCAAGACTGATTTTTCTAAGGTTTTATGGACTGATGAAATGAGAGTGAGTCTTGATGGGCCAGATGGATGGGCCCGTGGCTGGATTGGTAAAGGGCAGAGAGCTCCAGTCCGACTCAGACGCCAGCAAGGTGGAGGTGGAGTACTGGTTTGGGCTGGTATCATCAAAGATGAGCTTGTGGGGCCTTTTCGGGTTGAGGATGGAGTCAAGCTCAACTCCCAGTCCTACTGCCAGTTCCTGGAAGACACCTTCTTCAAGCAGTGGTACAGGAAGAAGTCTGCATTCTTCAAGAAAAACATGATTTTCATGCAGGACAATGCTCCATCACTGTCATAACTTACCTCGCAGCAGATCCCCAGAGTATCCTCTCCTAATCGCGCACCCGGCTGTACCTGATTACACACAGCCGGGGACGCGCGTTTCTCCACTATCGGAGCTCAGGCGCGCCCCCGATGACGTCAGCACGCGACTAGCGGGAACATTTAAAAGTGCTCCTCACAGTAATACCTGTGCTTGGTGATTCTAGTGTTTTCCCTGAACTCCTGGCGTTTTCCTATACTTGATTACTTGTTGCCGATTTGGATTGTTCCCTGGATTATTCTGATCTTCTGGTTTCCCTACTCCTGGTCTGTTATCCGTTTTGCTGCTTTTCTGTGTATGACCCTGGACTGTTTAACGTTTATGAAGATTGCTGATTCCCCTGATTCTGGACTGTTTACGTTTATGAAGTTTGCCGATTCCCCTGATCTTGGATTTGTACCCGACTATTCTATTTTCGCATACCCTGGTTTATCCTGCATAGCGGTCTCTCACTCCTCCTTATATCTGATTATCACATAATCACCAAGCACCATTAATATGGAGGCCGCAGGATTAGCAGAAGCACTTACCGCTCTAACTCAACAACTGGCGACTATGACTCAATCCATCCAAGAGTTACAAGCCGGGCAGACCCAATTACAGCAACAAGTGCAACATCTGCAAACTGCTCGTGCTAATGCACCTGAACCTGCCGCTGCATTCCCGGTACCTCCCCCAACCCCAGTATTACTGGACGGGGCCACTGCATCAGAACCCCAAGTGGTACTCCCTGATAAATTTACAGGTGACAGAAAGAAATATCGCACTTTTATTACTTCCTGCCAGATCCTCTTTGCTCTACGACCACGTACATATGCTTCAGACTACGTACGTATCCACACCGTTATATCCCTACTTACAGAAGAACCCCAGTTATGGGCTCATCATCTGTTACATATTAATAGCCCATTATTGGAATCTTGGTCTTCATTTCGACAAGCACTGGACTCCTTATATGAAGACCCTTTCCGAGTTGCATCTGCCACCAACACCCTTCGTACCCTTAGACAAGGACGCAGACCTGTGGAGGAATATATAACGGAATTCCGTAGGATAGCACTGGAGACTACGTGGAACGAATCGGCCTTGCTGGACCAATTTCGACTAGGGTTATCAGACTCATTAAAAGATGAACTAGCTCGAGTTGGTATTCCCGCTGCCCTGGATGATCTCACCAGACTGGTGACACAGATTGACAGAAGATTAAGAGAGAGAAGAGCGGAAAGGAGCACTTCACCTCAAACTCATGTTCCTGTGTACAATTACCCTCACTCAGAAAACAACACTACGGTCCCCACCTCCACAGAGGAACCAATGCAAATTGGACTAGTGCGGGGTCCCCTTACTCAGGAGGAGAAGAATAGAAGGAGGAGTCTTAATTTATGCCTATATTGTGGTAAACCTGGACACATGTATAAAGAGTGTCGTTCCCGACGACCACGCATGGACGGTAAGCCTTCCTCCACCTTTTTTGAACCCAATACCATATTCCCTTCTTCTAGTTCACACCACTTATCCATCCCTCTCTCCATACAGGGAACTAAAGGATCCATCTCTCTGACCGCAATGATTGACTCAGGAGCCAGCGGATGTTTTTTGGATACAAAATTGGCCAAAACTATGGACATTCCTACTCGGTTAAAATCCGCCCCAATGCATATCCAACTTGTTGATGGCAGTTCCCTAAAGACCGGACCCATCACACATGAGACCCCACCAATCATTGTCACCATCGGCGAGGGGCATCAAGAGACACTACAATTTAATATTGTACCAGCTCCTGTCTTTTCTATTATACTGGGACTCCCTTGGTTACGCAAACACAATCCTGTGATTAACTGGGAGACCGGCACCCTATCTTTTACCTCTCCCCAATGTGTGAACCACTGTCTCACATCATCCTCAGTATGCCTCACCTCTGATTCAAGCACGATAATCAAGGTCCCTGATCCCTATCGGGATTTCCATGATGTATTTGAAAAGAAGAAGGCTGATACACTTCCACCTCACAGGCATTATGATTGCCCTATTGACCTGCTCCCAGGGGCTCCTATACCTTTTGGAAGAATATACCCATTGGCTGAACCCGAACTGAAGGTTCTGAAAGAGTATATTGAAGAAAACCTAACCAAAGGATTTATACAACCTTCCACATCACCAGCAGGTGCAGGAATATTCTTTGTTAAAAAGAAGGATGGAGGATTAAGACCCTGTATCGACTACAGAGAATTGAACAACATCACTACTAAGAATCGTTATCCATTACCCTTGATCTCAGAATTATTAGATCATCTACGTACAGCCAGTATATTTACTAAAATTGACCTCCGAGGAGCATATAATCTTGTCAGAATTCGGAAAGGAGATGAATGGAAGACAGCCTTCAGGTCCCGCTATGGACACTTTGAATACAAGGTAATGCCTTTTGGGTTATGCAATGCCCCAGCCACGTTCCAACATTTTGTAAACGATATTTTCCGCGATGTTTTGGATCAGTTTGTAATCATTTACCTCGACGACATCTTGATATATTCTCCTTCCTTAACATTACACCGTGAACACGTCAAAACCGTCCTTACTCGTCTAAGACAACATCAGTTGTACGCCAAGTTGGAGAAATGTGTGTTTGAGACACAATCCGTGGAATTCTTGGGATTCATTTTATCTCCTTGTAATATCCAAATGGACCCCAAGAAAGTGGATGCAATCCTACGTTGGCCTACACCCACAGATAAGAAAGACATACAACGGTTCATAGGATTCGCAAACTTTTACAGAAAGTTTATCCGTAACTTCTCTAAAGTGATCCAACCCATTTCCTCCCTAACCTCTAAGGACAAAGCATTCGTCTGGACAACTGCAGCTCAACATGCATTTGACTTACTAAAGACTCGATTTACCACGGCCCCGATATTGATTCTCCCTGAACCTTCCAATTCATTTACCCTGGAGGTGGATGCCTCAGACACGGCTGTAGGAGCAATTTTGTCACAACGACACCTGAAAGACAAACAATTGCATCCGGTGGCCTTCTTCTCTCGAACCCTATCCTCGGCAGAAAGAAACTACGATGTGGGTGAACGTGAATTGTTGGCAATCAAGCTGGCCTTAGAAGAATGGAGACACCTATTAGAAGGGGCTAAGTATCCAGTGACCGTCTTCACGGATCATAAAAACTTGGAATACTTACGTAAGGCTAAAAGACTACAACCAAGACAGGCTAGATGGGCATTATTTTTTACACGATTCCAGTTACATATAACCTATCGACCAGGTTCCCGCAACCTCAAGGCCGATGCTCTCTCTCGTATGGCAGAAAAAGAAGACCAATCTCTCAACACCCCGGGTAATATTCTACCTGCTGGAAACTTTTTGGCTGTCACACAAACCATTTGGGAGAACATACGGACACATTCTTCTCCCTCCTGTCTACCAAACCAATATCCCGTAACCCCAAGTCAAGGTCTTT
This sequence comes from Pelodytes ibericus, assembly GCA_036172795.1. Taxonomy (NCBI): domain Eukaryota; kingdom Metazoa; phylum Chordata; class Amphibia; order Anura; family Pelodytidae; genus Pelodytes; species Pelodytes ibericus. Next base: position 75,367,177 of record CM069859.1, read on the forward strand.
TTTATTATAACAATAGAGTTTTTGTTCCACCTGAAGCACGCTTACAGGTTCTCCAGTTCTATCACGACTCTCCAGCAGCCGGCCACGGGGGGGTACAGCAAACCAAAGACCTCATCTCACGCATGTTCTGGTGGCCTAAACTACAGGATGAGGTATATCGATTTGTCAAATCCTGTGCCGTCTGTGCCCGAGCAAAAGAAGATCACCACAAACCATCAGGTCTTCTTCAACCTCTACCAGTACCTACCAACCCTTGGACAGATATATCCATGGATTTCATCACAGACTTACCAAGCTCCGGACATCATACTACCTTAATGATTGTTGTAGATCGATTCTCTAAAATGGCCCATTTCATACCACATACCAATCTTCCTTCTGCCAAAGAGACCGCCGAACTTTTTATACGAGAGATCTTCCGTCTGCATGGACTTCCTGAAAATATAGTTTCCGATCGAGGTTCTCAATTCACATCTCGATTTTGGAGATCCTTTTGTACAGAATTACATATACAGCGTGCTCTCTCCACAGCTTTTCACCCCCAGAGTAATGGTCAAACAGAACGTACCAACCAGACCTTAGAGCAATACCTACGCTGTTTCACGACCTATCTCCAGGATGATTGGTTCAGATATTTACCCTTGGCGGAGTTTGCTTACAACAATCACATCCATAGTTCTATTAAGATGTCACCTTTCTTTGTCAACTATGGGTTTCATCCGTCTATGCTCCCGGGAGCCCCTATTCCCAGTGTTGTTCCATCAGTCACGACCCATGTCAAAGACCTCACACATACTTACTCCCTACTTCGAAACACCCTAACTCAGTCACAACTACGATACAAAACGTTTGCGGATCGTCATAGGCTTATTGCACCATCTTACAAAGTGGGTGACAAGGTCTGGCTATCAACTAAACACTTGAAATTGACATGTCCTACCAAAAAGTTGGGTCCAAGATTCATAGGTCCTTTCGTAATTACACAAGTAATATCACCATCTGCCATGAAACTCGACCTACCCTCTTCTATGAGGATACATCCCGTGTTCCATGTGTCCCTACTCAAAATCTGGATAGAAAATACCTTTCCCGGTAGATTCGTGTCACCCCCTAAACCTATAGTCATAGATGGAGTGGAGGAATATGAGGTGGAACAGATCCTGGATTCCAGGTTGTATCGTGGACAGTTACAATATCTTGTTCATTGGAAAGGGTATGGTGCTGAAGACAGATCCTGGGAACCAGCTAGAATGATTCACGCTGATACTTTGATTCACGACTTTCATGAACTCCATCCCGATCGACCAGGTCATTGGCGAGCCCGGAGGTCTCGTCCTCGGAGGGGGAACTGTCATAACTTACCTCGCAGCAGATCCCCAGAGTATCCTCTCCTAATCGCGCACCCGGCTGTACCTGATTACACACAGCCGGGGACGCGCGTTTCTCCACTATCGGAGCTCAGGCGCGCCCCCGATGACGTCAGCACGCGACTAGCGGGAACATTTAAAAGTGCTCCTCACAGTAATACCTGTGCTTGGTGATTCTAGTGTTTTCCCTGAACTCCTGGCGTTTTCCTATACTTGATTACTTGTTGCCGATTTGGATTGTTCCCTGGATTATTCTGATCTTCTGGTTTCCCTACTCCTGGTCTGTTATCCGTTTTGCTGCTTTTCTGTGTATGACCCTGGACTGTTTAACGTTTATGAAGATTGCTGATTCCCCTGATTCTGGACTGTTTACGTTTATGAAGTTTGCCGATTCCCCTGATCTTGGATTTGTACCCGACTATTCTATTTTCGCATACCCTGGTTTATCCTGCATAGCGGTCTCTCACTCCTCCTTATATCTGATTATCACAATCACACGCGTCCAAGTACTCCACAGCGTGGCTGGCAAGAAAGGGTTCACCTGATCTGAACCCCATTGAGAACCTGTGGTCCATCATCAAATGTGAGATTTACAAGGAGGGAAAACAGTACACCTCTCTGAACAGTGTCTGGGAGGCTGTGGTTGCTGCTGCACGCAATGTTGATGGTGAACAGATCAAAACACTGACAGACTCCATGGATGGCAGGCTTTTGAGTGTCCTTGCAAAGAAAGGTGGCTATATTGGTCACTGATTTTTTTTTGTTTTGTTTTTGAATGTCAGAAATGTATATTTGTGAATGTTGAGATGTTATATTGGTTTCACTGGTAAAAATAAATAATTGAAATGGGTATATATTTTGTTTTTTGTTAAGTTGCCTAATAATTATGCACAGTAATAGTCACCTGCACACACAGATATCCCCCTAAAATAGCTAAAACTAAAAACAAACTAAAAACTACTTCCAAAAATATTCAGCTTTGATATTAATTAGTTTTTTGGGTTCATTGAGAACATGGTTGTTGTTCAATAATAAAATGAATCCTCAAAAATACAACTTGCCTAATAATTCTGCACTCCCTGTAATATGCCACAGCCAATTTTCCTATTAATATGCCAGTATTATTTTGCCATTAATAAGCCATTGCCAATTTGCCCATTAGTATGCCAGTATTATTTTGCCATATAATATGTATTGGAGCCCTGCCCCCTCATCTGTCGTGTGTGGAGATCTGAGAGCTGATTGCCACTGCCTCAGTTCACTGCCTGCTGTTCTTCACATAGGAGATCCAGACTTGATTTGCTGCTGATCATGTTTAGATGATTTCCATGTGTGTGTTTTGTTTGTATTCTATTTTGCATAACGTTTCATAAACAAAGTGGATGCATGTACTTTTAGTTTATGCTGTACATCACATCCTTTATTATTGTATTTATTTGCAATATGCCCTTGTGACAATATTTTAAAAAATAATTAATTTTAGTTTTTTTTTTTATATCCTGATCAAATACAGAGGCTGTTGTGGAATGTTTCACAGAAATGGGTGTAGACATATCTGGAAGCAAAGAATTCAGACCACATCTGACTTTTCTCAAGCTGTCCAAAGCCCCGTCTCTAAGGAGAAAGGTAAACTCCCACTACCCCTTTCTATCAAGTTTTTCTGTGATCTTGTTTCAATGTTTACATATCCTCCAAACTATTTTATTATGGTATCTTGACTTTATCCCCAATTCGAGTGCAGGAAGCATTTTATTATACCTTGGCAAAGAACTGATAAGAAAAGTTTAGTGTGTACTTTTGCTTTAATTATAAATATAATTAAAATATCCAATAAATCATCTCTACAGCAATATGATGAAATCAGTAAGTTAAAAGAAGATAGCTACATATATATATATTGTATATTCAAATACTAGATTATACTTTTTATAGCAAAAGAGAGATGCAGAAATAACTGTGCAAATTGTATTGAGTTTTTTCATGTCCATAAGTTGTGTGTGATAAAGAAATAAACCCTTGCTCCTATCTGAGAGATCATAATTTTACCATCTGTATTTTACTTGAATTCCTTTAAAACTTTGTGTTGTAAAGGAACCCATATTATATGACAGTAACATCCAAATGCCAGCTGACTCCGGATAAATGAACGAGGTAAGTAAAAAAATACAAATATGTCCATAAACCATAAAAGTTTTGAAATAAAGACTGGACAGCAACGAAAATGGGGGGCTAGACGATTGACGTGCTTCACATCATCTGGTACTTATTCATAAGCACATGAAAAAATCAACAATCAAAGAGAAAACAGGTGTGCAACTGGGATAGTGAAGGGGCTCTATTTAATTCACCGATATAGTTCTATTAACCTGTGGGAGAACTCTCCCAGAGCACCTCCCACTATGAACTAACTTATCCCAGTTGTAAACCGCTAACCATGAATTGCCTAAAATGGAAACAAATAAACAAAATTCTATATACATATTTACTTCAATAAATGTTTACCGATAGAGCTATACCTATACAAGGAACTGGGCGTCTCAACAGACTTCTATTACAACATATGTTATTTCTCTCTAAGGTGTTATTAATTATTTTATATAATAAATAATCCAATAAGGTCTAACATTAATCAGGAGAGGCATTAAGAAGGAATTCCCAATTATGATGAGAGAGAACAGTGTATGTGTGTGTATGTGTGTGTATGTATGTATGTATGTATGTATATATATATATATATATATATATATATATATATATATATATGTATGTATATGTATGTATATGTATATTGTGTCTATCCCACGCATGCTTAAAATCCTTGACTGTGTTTACCTCTACCACTTCTGCTGGAAGGCTATACCATACATCCACTACCCTCTCAGTAAGGTAATACTTCCTGATATTACTTTTAAATCATTGCCCCTCTAATTTTAGACTATGTCCTCTAGTTGTGGTAGTTTTTCTTCTTTTAAATATACTCTCTTCCTTTTACTGTGTTGATTCCCTTTATGTATTTAAATGTTTCTATCATATCCCCCCTGTTACGTCTTTCCTCCAAGCTATAAATGTTAAGATGCTTTAACCTTTACTGGTAAGTTTTATCCTTCAACCCATGAACCAGTTTAGTAGCCCTTCTCTGAACTCTCTCCAAAGTATCAATATCCTTCAGGAGATACTGTCTCCAGTACTGCGTACAATCAGGGCTGGCCTTAAGTGTTCCGGCGCCCTGTGCGGGCTTCCCCCGTGGCGCCCCCCCCCCCGTCTCTTTCACCCCCCTTTGTATGTGTCTCTCTCCCTTCCCATGTTTGTCCCTTTCCTCTTCCTTGCCATGTCTGTCTCTCTCTCTATCCCCCCCTCCCCTGTTCTGTCTCTCCCCCCCCCTGTTCTGTCCCACCCTCCCCCTGTTCTGTCTCTCTCCCCCCCCATCCCCCTGTTTTCTCTCTCTCCCCCAGTTCTGTCTCTCCCCCTGCCCCTGTTCTGTCTGTCTCTCTCCCCCCTACCCCTGTTATCTCTCTCCCCCCCAGTTCTGTCTCTGCCCCCTGCCCCTGTTCTGTCTGTCTCTCTCCCCCCTACCCCTGTTATCTCTCTCCCCCCCAGTTCTGTCTCTGCCCCCTGCCCCTGTTCTGTCTGTCTCTCTCCCCCCTACCCCTGTTATCTCTCTCCCCCCCAGTTCTGTCTCTGCCCCCTGCCCCTGTTCTGTCTGTCTCTCTCACCCCTCCCCTGTTCTGTCTCTCCCCCATCCACTGTTCTGTCTCTCTCTCCCCCCTCCCCCTGTTATCTCTCTCTAGCCCTGTTCTGTCTCCCCCCTAACCCCTGTTCTGTCTCTCTCCCCCCTCCCCTACCTTTGCCTGCAAAGTTGCATCCAGGGAGGGGGCGGAGCTAACCAGCACAGCGTTGTAGCTCCACCCCCACCCTGTGAAGCAGAGCACAGTCTGCATTACGGGGAGCCATGGGCAGCAAGAGAAGGTGCTGCTCGGGCTCCCCATGCTTAATGCAGGCATGGGGAGCCGAGCAGCATTTTCTCATGCTGCCAGTGGCTCCTCGTGAAGCAGATGCTGCTCTGCTTCACAGGGTGGGGGCGGAGCTACAACGCTCAGCCGGTTAGCTCCGCCCCCTCCCCGGATCTAGAGAGCATGCCGAGCAGAGGGCTGTGAGGGGGGATCTTTTGATCTCCCCCAGCCAGTGCCTCTACCGGCTTTTTTTTTTTTTTAACTGGAGGGCGCCCCCTGGGGTGTTGCGCCCTGTGCGCTCGCACAGGTCGCACACCCCTAAGGCCAGCCCTGCGTACAATACTCCAAGTGAGGTCTCACCAGTGCTCTGTACAATGGGATGAGCACTTCCCTCTTTCTACTGCTAATACCACTCCCTATGCAACCAAGCATTCTGCTAGCATTTCCTGCTGCTCTATTGCATTGCCTACCTACCTTTAAGTCCTCTGAAATTATTACTCCTAAATCCCTTTCCTCAGATGTTGAGGTTAAGACTGTACCTAATAGTCTATATTCTGCTTTTGGGTTTTTACGCCCAAAGTTCATAATCTTGCACTTGTCCACATTAAATGTCAGTTGCCACAGCTCTGACCATTTTTCTAGTTTAGCTAAATCATTTGTCATTTGGCTTATCCCTCCATGAATATCAACCCTGCTGCAAATCTTTGTATAGCAGATCCTTCTGTATTTATGTTAGTTACAAAATATTTTAATCTGTACAATCCTCATTTAAAAAAGGCTTGTTGCTATCTGAGCCTTTAGTATAAAGCATATCATTCTTAAGGCTGGGTTGCAGAGTTGTGGATTGATATTCAATATTTTTAGGCTAAAAATCTAATATAACTTTTGTGTTTTAATGCTAATAGGACAGATTACTGAACCCAGTGACATAAATAATTTCATGATTGACCATGGTCATCACTAAACTTGTAAATGTATATATATTTATGTACATTGGCAGCAGTCTATAAAAAATAATCACATATGGACAATATTGGGTGTAGTAACTAAAATTCCAATTTAGAGGTCTACTTTCAAACCTGAGTTTGACTTGGAAAAACCCCCAGGTTTGAATCTTCCCAATTGAAAGTAATGGGAGGCGAAATGATGGAAGCAATTTTTGAGACTAAGTCAAACTCTGGTGTCAAATTTGTCTCAAAAGTTGGTTCGATAATTTTCAAAAATAAAAGTTGACCTCCAACAGTTGCATTTAAATGAATAGACCCATGTGTGTAGGGAAAATTACATATTGCTGTGGTATTTACATTGTATTATTTAATTCTATCTTCATCAGGGTTCTAATATCACAAATAATAAACGTTTTGTGTAAACATAAAATGGACACTGCGATAGATTCTAAGTAATGCTGCCAAAAGTAGGTGCCTCGTTTTACCTTAAAAAAGACATCATGTAACACAAATATAAAGGAAATATTCATTTCTAGCTTTAACAATGCCACCTAGTGGCCATGTTAAGTTTTTCTACTGTCCATTTTGTTGTTGCAATTTTGACAAAGTACATGTATGCAAGATGACATGGCAATTGACAGCTGATAGAATGTTACTTCTGATTTTATTCTGAAAGCAAAAACAGACATCAACTCTAAAGTATAGCCACTAATTGCCATGAAGAACACTACTGCCTGTTTTTAATTTTATATCATTTTTCTAATTATTTTAGTTATGGTTAACATGTGGGAAATTAATTATGGCTGCAGAAGCATTTATCTGTCATGGATAATTTGTACTGAAGAATAAAACCTAGAGTTAACAAACAGTGTCTACAAGGCTATAAAAGGTCACTGTAGGTGAACAGTATAAAATAATTATCAAGGAAATATGGACTTCGCTCCAGCAATCAATGATTTTTCGATCATCACCATTTTGTAATGGGAAATTCTTTCCTCTACTTCCTGTTTCTGATAAGGAAATTAAAAGCAATGTCAAGGCAAGCCTTTACAAAACTGAAATGTACAATAGACAGCGAAGTTCCTAATTGTGAAAGGCTTATAATTAAAAAAAAGGGAGGTTGATGAATCGCTCAAAATAAACTCAAAGAGAACTGCAGAGAATTGAGACAGTTAAAAATTAAAGATTTTTTTTTTGCCTGTTAATTTTTACCGTCTGTCACTGAATTACTGTTTGTGCAGTAAATAGCACACTCGTTAATGGCATTAGCGGTGGGTATTCAATAATCAGTGCTAATATATTGCTAATGACGGCCACAGAATCCACGCCATTGCGATTGCCTGTTAAGATAAAGATATCACAAGATGTTGTATGAAAATTAATTCTTTGACTGAACGCTTTATTCTTGTAGATGTTAACTGCTGCCCCAGTATTATGAATATAAAAAGTTCACACTTTTTGTACTGTTGGTGCAGTGGAGTCCCGAGGGGCGTGCGGGGGATGCGGACAGCACCGGGTGACACCCCCAGTGTGCTGCCAGCATCCCCCCACAGCGACGGATTGTGACCTTATGTCACATCCGGTGGCTGTGTCACATCCGGTGGCTGTATATACAAGTTTAACTTGTATATATTCACGTATAAATTGCTTTTGCAAATTTAATAAAAAAAATATTTAACCCCTTAGTGACATTACTTTTTTGGCTTGTCCGACGCTTGGTGACATGGGCTGTTTTAACATTTCTGAGGTGTTTGTGTTTTGCTGTAATTTATTTCTGTCTCATTTAGTGTACCCACACAAACTATATATCGTTTTTATCGTTATAAGAAGGGCTTTCTTTTGATACCATTATTTTTTTTTTATGACTTTTATTTGAAAAATCGTATACTCATGTACAAGAGACAACAAAAAAACACTGATAAAAAGTTTCTAATATATGTCCTGAGTTCAGAAATAGCCCATGTTTTTATGTTTTTGTGCTTTTTTATTCATGTTACAGGGCCAGAACTATAAGTGGTGCAAAGCTATTTTAAAATCCTTTCTTTCAAAATTAGCGATAGTGACATTGTAACACTGATTTCTGTACTAAATCCATGAATGACCCCCAACATGTACATATTTTTGAAAACTAGACCACTCAGGGCATTTAACTTGGGGTATTTTGACACATTTCATGTAGCCATTTTACCACCAATCTATGCCAAAGTTTGCAGCAAAAAATCTTTTTTTTTAATTTTTCACATATATTGCAATTTAGGTAAACATTACCTTAAAATGTGAAGGGGTATTTCCAAATAACACCTCAATATGTGTTCAGCAACATCTCCTGAGTACAGGGATACAACCCATGCATAGGTTTGTTGGTTTGTTTTGGGGCTAAAAGGCCACATTTAGGGGGTGCGCATTTTGGTTTTCCAACTTGGAATTCTGACATGCAGAAAACTTGCGCCCATGTCACATTTGGGACATTTTTGAAGCCAGAAAGTGTATTTTACCCCACAAAACCATATATTTTTTTAAACTAGACACCCTAGCGTATTTCAAATGGTAGTATTTTAACACTTTCCATGCACTAATTATACTACCAGCCTATGTCAATGTTTTGGGTAGTAATGTTTTTTCACATACATTGTACTTTGGGCATGAATTCACAGATCCTGTTATATGTCAGTGCCAAACAACACCTCAATATGTGTTCAGCAACATCTCCTGAATACAGGGATACCCCCCATATATAGGTTGGTTAGGTTATTTGGGGGTTAAAAAGCCACATTTAAGAGGTGCGCTTTTTGGTTTTCCAACTTGGAATTCTGACGTGCAGAAAACCTGCGCCCATGTCCCATTTGGGACATTTTTGAAGCCAAAAAGTGTATTCTATCCCACAAAACCATATATTTTTGAAAACTAGACACCCTAGGGTATTTCAAATGGTAGTATTTTAACACTTTCCATGCACTAATTATACTACCAGCCTATGTCAATGTTATGGATAGTAATTTTTTTTCACATACATAGTACTTTGGGCATGGATTCACAGATCCTGTTATATGTCAGTGCCTAACAACACCTTAATATGTGTTCAGCAACATCTCCTGAGTATAGGGATACCACCCATGTATAGGTTGGTTAGGTTATTTGGGGGTTAAAAGGCCACATTTGAGAGGTGCGCTTTTTGGTTTTCCAACTTGGAATTCTGACGTGCAGAAAACCTCCGCCCATGTCCCATTTGGGAAATTTTTGAAGCCAAAAAGTGTATTCTACCCCACAAAACCAAATATTTTTGAAAACTAGACACCCTAGGGTATTTCAAATGGTAGTATTTTAACACTTTTCATGCACTAATTCTACCACCAGCCTATGTCAATGTTATGGATAGTAATTTGTTTTTCACATTAATTGTACATCGGGCATGAATTCACAGATCCTATTATGTGTCAGTGCCAAACAACACCTTTAATATGTGTTCAGCAACATCTCCTGAGTACAGGGATACCACCCATGTGTAGGTTAGTTAGATTATTTGGGGGCTAAAAGGCCACGTTTAGGGGGGGTGCATTTCCAACTTGGAATTTTGACATTTAGTCAGCCTGCGCCCATGTTCCATTTGGGACACTTTTGAAGCCTGTCAAAGTATTTTACCCCATAAAACCATATATTTTGGAAAACTAGACATCCTAGGGTATTTAAAATTGTGGTATTTTAACACTTTCCAAGTGCTAATTCTACCACCAACCTATGTCAAAGGGTTGGGATGTCATTTTTTCCCCACACACATTGTAGTTCAGGCAGGAATTTTCAGATTCTGGTATTTGCCACTGCCAACCAACACCTCAATATGTGTTCAGCAACATCTCCTGAGTACAGGGATACCCCCCATGCATAGGTTTGTTGGTTTGTATTGGGTCTAAAATTCCACATTTAGGGGGTGCGCAATTCCAACCTGGAATTTTGACATGTAGTCAACCTGCGTCCGTGTCCTTTATGGGATATATCTTTGAAGCCAGCCAATGTAATTTACCCCCACCAAACCATATATTGTTTTTATCGGTAGACCCCCATCACTACTTGTGGCAAGGGCTCAGCAGCCACCGATACATCGCTAGATGATGTATCAGAAAGCTGAATAGGGTCAAAATCGAACCCTGAGTCCGCGGCCTCAGAATCAGTGCGTAAGCAGTGATCTCGAGCAAAGAAGGGGTTAATAAGAGCCTATCTAGTACTGTAATACATTACAGTACAAAGAAATTAATCCATAAAACAGTGCAGACAGCAAAAAATACTGTTGCTGTTCAAGATTACTGCTTATACAGTGATGAATGGCAGGGAAGGGGTTAATACACAGTGAAAGACTTTCATAAAACCTGCCAATTTTATAAAATTTTATTTTATATCACTAATACTGATCTGTCTCTTTCCGTCACAAAAATGTAAGTGAGGAGAGGGAGGCAGATCAATATTTGTGAATATTGATCCGACTAATTTTGAGGGCGAATGGTGAGCTTAATTGAGAAATCACCAAACCGCCTTTGCCACTAATTCGCTGTTACTGATCGCTATGCGCTCAGGCAGCTTAAAAAAAAAAAATCTCAAATATTTTTACTTTACATGTAATCCCCTAGCGGGTATGTGTAAAAAAAATAAATAAATAAAATAAAAATATGCAGACAGATAAAAATTGCTTTGGCGTCAATATCATTGCGTAAGCAGTGATCGACGGCAAAGAAGGGGTTAATAACTCTTAGAAGAGCCTTTTTAGTACTGTAATAAATTAAAGTACAAAAAAAATTAACCCCTAAAAAATGCACAAACAGCAAAAATAAATGCGCTGATGTGCACGATCACTGCTTATGCAAGATCAGTGGCAGGGAAGGGGTTAAACGCAGGGAATTGCTTTAATACATTTTTTTTATTGTTTTATTATTTGTGTGTTGTGTATTTATTGTTTTTTTTTTTTACTTTTACTTACTTTTAGAACTTTGATCTGTCTCTCTCCCTCACTAAAAAAAAAGTGAGGAGAGGGAGGCAGATCATAACTGGTCAGATCAATATAGGGTTAATATTGATTTGACCAGTCAGTGGGGATGCTCAGCAGAGCATCCCCACTGCTTGTCTGTGTGCCTGGCAGTCACTGATTGATTGTGAAGAGGCAATCGTGTGACAGCCAGAGAGCACAGGAAGCAGGTACTTCCTGCCTCCTGTGCTCTTGCCCTTAGAAGGGCAGCGCCATCTTGGTCACTCAGTGACCAAGATCGTGCATTTTTTTTGTGTGTTTCTGATTGCCTCGAATTGCGAGGCAATCAGAAACACTTTCTGAGCATAGGAAGCGAAAGATTCGCTTCCTATGCTCATTTTTGAAATGCCCGCGTTTTAAAGGCGCTGTGCCTTTAAAACCGGCATTTCGATCGCTCTCCGGAGCGATCGAAATGCCGACGGGCATTTTTTTTAGTATTGTACGATGCTTCCACACGGAAGCATCGTTACAATGCCGCTTGAGCACTGAAAGCGGAAAAACTCCGCTTTCAGTGCTCGTTTTGACACAGGACGGACTAGGTCCGTCCTGTGTCACTAACGCCTCGGCACACAGGACGGACCTAGTCCGTCCTGTGTCGCCAAGGGGTTAAAAAATGCATTTCTTGTTTTTATTTACCTTTTTTATGTGTCAATGCTGCCCCTACCCCCAGACATACCCAATGCTCTCCCCAACAATGTCTGTCTCTCTCCCCCACCCTCCCCCCAACGTTGTCTCTCACTCTCCTGGCTGCCCATATCTCCCTGGTGGCTAGTGGGGGCAGCCGGGGGATGTCTGCACTATACATGCAGACATCCTCCATGCTGCCCGACACTTCCATCCAATATGATGGACAACCGGTCCGTCATAATAGACGGAAGTGTTAGACAGCATGGAGGATGTCTGCACTACCGTGCAGACATCCCCCGGGTGCCCAAGTCTCTTGGTGGCTAGTGGAGGCAGGACCCGGCTTCATCATAGAAGTCCCGGCAGTCATGCCGGGCGGCAGCAGAGGATGTCTGCGCGCATTGTACAGACATCCACCGGCTGTTAGCGAGGGGGATCCAGGTCCCCTGCAGCTCTGCGAGGGGACCTGGATCCCAGTCTTATAATCTGACCTCGATTTTAGTTCAGATTATAAAACCACCTCAAATATAAGATTAGGGGTCTTTTTCAGAGCATTTGCTCTGAAAAAAACCTTGTCTTATATCCGAGCAAATACAGTATATTTGAGGTACCATACTATTATAGAGTATATATGCACTGTGCAAAAAAATATTCTCTCTCTATGAAGAGAGGAAAACCTTCTACAAAATAGACCTATATTAAAGTGTATTATTTATGTCACAATCCTTTTCCTTGATGCTAATTACCTAGCCGTGGTATACACAAGATGCCACACATGACATGTTCTATAAAGTTTCTTATAGTCCTTCCTCATTGCTGATGGTAACTCAGTTTGTACGTTAGTGCTGGGTATAGAATTGTATTAGCTAAAGAAACTTATCTGGTTTTGTGGGTCACTTGATTGACTTTTAAATGTAGGGCTGTCATGTTCCTTATGATGTATCGTTGAAGTTCTGACAGGGCATCATTTAGACATTCTCACACATCAGCATTAGCAGCACAATCTCTCCAACATATGTTCAGGGCTGGATTAATACATTGTAGGCCCCTGGGCTACAGGTACTGTGAGGCCCCCATTAATCTCGGATTGGGCATAAGTCGCTTGACAAATGTCCCAGCACTTTGATTGCACTCACAGGACTTACCTCTGCACTTAGTTATTATAAATTAACATATCATATCCACTTTGCATATCATGGCAAAATCAGCAGTAATGTAAAAAAAAAGAAAAAGCCAAAAGATAAGATGATCCTACACGAAAAAAGTGTTACTAGTAAATATGAATTCATATGGAAACTGTATTTGTTTTCCATTTTTTTATAAATGCATTTTGTTTCCTTTTATTTGCCAATCTGCCCCTCTGACTTTGAATTCTGCCCCCAGATTTGCCAGTGCATCCCCAAACTTGCCAATATGCAACTTAGACCTGTCAATCTGCCCTTCAGACTTGTCAATACATCCCCAGACTTGCCATTCTGCTCCAAAACGTGCCAATGCATTCCCACATTGCTCACCCAGGACTTACCCCAGTACATGATCCATCAATCAGATTGAACACATAGGACTTACCCCGTTACCCCAGTTTATACCCCATCACCCACATTGCACACCCAGGACTTACCCCAGTATATGCCCCATTAACCCATCACCCACATTGCATAGCAGGACTTACCCTGGCTCTGCCCAGATGCACAGACAAGTTCCATGCTTCCTCACTCTTGCTCCCTGCTTCTCTAGTCGCGACAGGTCATGTGATACACAGCAATCATGTGACCTGCCGTGATGAGATCGATGCCTTAATCCGGCCCTGCATATTTTAAATATTATTTTGATTTGCTAGTGTATCTAAACCAGTGTTTTTCAACCTTTTTTGTGCAAAGGCACACTTGTTTCATGAAAAAAATCACGAGGCACACCACCATTAGAAAATGTTAAAAAATTTAACTCTGTGCCTATATTGACTATATATAAAGTAATTCTCTTGAATATGAATCAAATAAACACAAATAAAGTATTTTATAATTACTTTATTATGAAATAGTAAGTAAACAGAAATATGAAAAATATATAAAATTATTGTGCCAGTAAGATACCAGTAATATTGTGCCAGTCAGATGCCTGTAATATTTTGCCAGTCAGAGCCCAGTAATAGTGTGCCAGTCAGAGCCCAGTAATAGTGTGCCAGTCAGAGCCCAGTAATAGTGTGCCAGTCAGAACTCAGTAATATTGTGCCACTCAGAGCCCAGGAATATTGTACCATTCAGAGCCCAGTAATATTGTGCCACTCAGAACCCAGTAATATTGTGCCAATCATAGCCCCAGAAAATTGTGCCACTCAGAACCCAGTAATATTGTGCCAATCATAGCCCAAGAATATTGTGCCACTCAGAACCCAGTAATATTGTGCCAATCATAGCCCAATAATATTGTGCCACTCAGAACCCAGTAATATTGTGCCAATCATAGCCCAAGAATATTGTGCCACTCAGAACCCAGTAATACCCACACACACCCTAGACACCCTTACACACACACACACACACACACCTAGACACCCATACACAGTCACACTTTTTTTTTTTACTTACCTTACACTTGGTCCGTCATCCAGGACTTTCTGCCGGATGTCCGTCCACCTGACACAGCGCGACGGGGGCGGAGCTTGCACCCGTCGCGCTGTGATCTCTATGGCCAGGAGGAGAGGCTAGGGAGCGAGCTCCCTATAGCAGCCTCTCCTCCCGATCGGCCCTCACCCCCGCATGAGGTTAATCCTCCGATTCTGGGACTATGCCCCAGACAGTGGAAAGCTCACCGGGGGATTTTTTTTTTTTATATATTTTTCCCACGGCACACCAGGCAACATCTCGTGGCACACTAGGAACAGTGGTTGAAAAACACTGATCTAAACAGTAGGTCAATTCCTTCAGATAACTGGTGATCGTCATTGTCTTTATAAAAAAAATGCTGCATTCATTTTTAGGGACCTAGATCAAGCATGGACACAAATGGCCTCCTACAACAGTAGTTGCTAACCTACATATAACTACATTTGCCAGAATAATCAGCCTCATGTAAGGCATACTAAACAACATGGGATGAGTAATTCACAAACATCTGCAGTGCCAATGCTAGCCATAAGCATAATGCAGAGTAAATAGCATGGGATGGTGTTGATCACATTTTATTTTGCAGTATGATTTCAGTTATATTGAGTAAAGCACTTGGTGAGATGCACAGCTGGCAGGTTTATAGTTTTAAAAGATAATTAAATGATTGGTTTTAATGGAGTGGTCTTGACCATACATAGAAAAAAGTATGTGTCGACAGATAAGAAACATTATCTAGCCTGCTCAATTTCTGACTAATTTAAAATAAATAAACAAAAAAACTGAATATGTTCATTAGTTCCTGTGCTTATCTTATATATAGGAAATATTACATTATAAGTTTTTATCATTTTGTTAAGTAGTTTTTGTATGAGGTGTCTGTTCACACTTTCAGTCTTTTTTTCTTATTTTAATAGATAATTGTATCCATTAATCTAAAGTACCGTATTTGCTCGATTATAAGATGAGGTTTTTTTCAGAATTTTTTTTTCTGAAAACTACCCCTCGTCTTATAATCGAGGTCTTCTTATAATCTGACCTCAAATTGAGGTCAGATTATAAGACATGGATCCAGGTCCCCAGCAGAGCTGCAGGGGACCTGGATCCCCCTCTCTGACAGCAGGGGAAGTCTGTGCGATGAGCGCAGACTCCCCTGCTTCCGCCCGGCACGACCGCCGGGGCTTCTGTGAAGAAGCCGGGTACTTCCGCTTTCGTCACAGAAGTACCGGCGAGCGTGCGGGCGGCAGCAGGGGAGGTCTGCGCTCATCGCGCAGATATCCCCTGCTGCCCCACTAGCCACCAGGGTAAATCGGGCATCTGGGGGATGTCTGCACGATACGTGCAGACATCCTCCATGCTGCCCGACACGGCAGACTATTATGACGGACCAGCTGTCCGTCATAATAGACTGCCGTGTCGGGCAGCATGGGGGAGGGAGGGGGCAGAGAGACAGGGGGAGGGGAGGCAGAGAGACAGGGGGAGGGAGGGGGGGAGAGACAGAGACAGAGGGAGGGAGGGGGGCAGAAACAGAGACAGGGGAGGGAGGGGGGCAGAGACAGAGGGAGGGGGGGCAGAGAGAAACAAGGGGGGGAGACAGAGGAGAGGGGGGAATCAAAGGGAGGGGGAGAGAGACAAAGCTGGGGGCAAGGGAAAGAGAGGCAGAATTGGCACATAAAAGGAAATAAAAACAAATGCATTTTTTTGATATTTTTTAATTAAAAAAGCAATTTACATGTGAATATATACAAGTTTAACTTTTTTCCTATAGGGTAGTCATATATTCAGGCTTTTAGTTTTTTTCCTAAAGGAATATCCAAAGTTTGGGGGGTCGTCTTATAATCAGGGTCGTCTTATAATCTAGCAAATACGGTAGTTAGTCTTGTTCTCACAGTTCTTTTGAAGGCTATGATTTAGACTGTCTTTGGGACTGATTAGTTGCTTGTAGTTCTTATTATAATGTTAATATTTGAAATTGCTATCCAGCAAAACAAAACGCTTGCTAAACAGATAATTCTATGGTCATCTAAAAAAGTATGTGTGTGTGTCTACCAGGGGACTTCCAAGTTCCCCAACTTTATTGGTTGTTTCACATATCTGTTATCTTCTCTTGAAAGTATTTTGACACCATAATAAAATTTGAGAGTAGTAGGCCTGGGTCTTTTTAGTAGTTGCTAAACTTCTATATTATGTCCTTTTTAGGGGTTCAGAAAAATCTGTAGTGGATTGTACAAGGAGTATGAAAACAGCTTTTTTGGCACTGAGCTATTCACCAGAATTGACCTCTGTTCAATGCACAAGAAGAACCAAGTGTCTGGCTATTATTACTGTGAATGTTCAATATTCATCGATATAACTCCGCTCAAAGAATCAGAGGAGATGAAGGTTGAAGGGTTAAATACAGACAAATGTAATGAAATAACTCGTCCATGTTACAGTTTTGATTCAAACGTGGGGAAAGATGTTTTCAAATTCTCGTTAGATGCTACTGATGCAGAAACCATACACAATGAAAAGGAAATCAAGGAGACAGATGAGCAGCCTAAAGAAGCAGACACTGCTCTGGGGGAAGAAACTTGCTCCGAGTTAACACCTGATCTGTTTCCAGTGGAACCAACATCATCAACAGCTGCGGACAAGGATACTGAAAAGTAAAATTGACAGATAAAAATCTTGTGGCAAATCAATGCCTGTATGGATAGATACAAGCATAAACCTGCAATATTAAATAAGATCAAATAACCCATTGTGCTGAAACACTGACTATGCAGTGTTTAGCAATGCAGTGCTAAGTAATGAAGTCATGTCAGGAGATACATTACGAAGTTTATACAAAAATGCAGATTGTCAGCTGTGATAAACTCTGGGCAGTGTGTGCTGCTCCTACATGGATTACATAACTATTTTTGATAAAAAAAAAATTTTTCTTTTTTTCATGGACGCACCATAGAGAGAACTTAAAACATACAGTTTGTAAAGTCAAGAGCCCAATTAGTATAAAAGAAAAAAAGGGACGGATGAAAATAAAATTGCAGTTTTTCCTCAGACATGATAAATTAATCATGTTGCTGTACTCTGCCACAAGGGAAATTCTGATTTCCATTTGTTTTCCTTATGTCTAGTGCTGCCAACTGAGGAGTGGAATATTTCTTGTCGGCATTATGTCTGTTGTCTCTTTTAGTGAATTGCGGATGACAGGGCATATAACACCTTGTACTTATACCACTGAATGTTGTCTACAATGCATTGTTAAAAGGGCATAGTGAGAGATTAAAAAAAAAGCTGTGTAACCTTTTAAGAGGGATGAACAAAGACTGCTGCACAAGTGCCGGGAGACAAAAAGGCACACTAAGTATTTTCACCTGTTTTTGTTTTTTTTTGGACACAAGAGTGTTCAGGTTCTCTGACACTTTCAATGTGCTGAGTCCCACTGTATTTTTATACATGGGTTGTTGTGAGTTTGCGCTATACATTGTATCAATATTTCCACTATTCTATAACCTTGTATACCTCTTTTAAACATCCTGCGCCCCCACTCATGGTCTATTAATTTCAACCACAATATAAACCATTATTCCAAAATAAGTATTTAGAAGGACAATTGAGGCTCTGTACGAAATAAATGTGGAATGTCCAACTTGGACATCAAAGGGTTATATATAAAGATTCATTTCTGATGCACTGTGGGTGATTAATAAACCAAGCAAACATGAAGATAGCTCCAAATATTAGCGACAGATGTCTCAAGTCTGCGCCACCTCCACCAGTCCTGCACTTCTGCTACATTCCACGTGTAAAGAATCGACTGTTTAATGTTGGAGAATGTCCACCAATCAGAATTTAGCAGAGGTTCTAAACCCGCCCTATAATGTGTTAGTATGTTTAGAAAAGTGTAGTAGAAAAAGTCTCCTCACCACAGAAATCCTGGCTCAAGCTTGCTGGCAAAGAATATGTAAGTAGCTCACTGTTGTTGGTTCGGGTGCACAAACAACTGCTGACAAAATGGAGTCGAAGACAGGATAAGATGAATAAAGTTGGCACTCCGAAGACACCAGTATGATGCAAAATTGTAATCATTTGTTGGAAGATCACAAACAGTAATGTAGAACACACGTGGAAGGGTGCAGGAAAAGGAGACTTTATGCGTTTCGCTTTGAACGCGTAATCATAAGTGCTGAACTCTTAAAAGACAACTTAATAAATAGGAAGTGATAAAGAATGGTTGTAAAGGTCAATAAAATTGTGCATTTCAGAAACAGGTGAGTAGAATAATGAATAATTATCGAGTGATTAGTGTGTGAAGAGTGATATCCGAATAAAAAACACTTTACATAAACATTTAGAATGTTGAATGGCAATTTTTATTTATTAAAATTTAGGAATGAATAAAGAGTTAAACAATGCGAGAAGTTAAAGCATTGTTGTTTGTTCATATGTTAGTGGAAAAATTCACTGACAGAAGTATGATGCAGGCAGGAGAGACAAATATCAAAATATATATCTAATAAACCCAATAAAACACCAAGGATGTTCTAGAACAAATGAGTAATATTACACAGCAGTCACATTTTTCATGGGTCTCTATGGATGAGGGATCTCGCTATTCATGCATACCTCACAGTGTGGGTATAGAAGCACTAAATAATATGTTATTCAAATATAGCAACTATTTGCACAATCTAAGAGACTACATCTTCGAGGCCACTCATTTCATCCTCACACATAATTTTTTCACTTTTAATGGTAATTACTTTGTGCAGTGCCAAGGAACAGCGATGGGGGAGCATTTTGCGCCCTCATACACAAACCTATATATGGTGTCATGGGAAGACTGAATTATTTACAGCGATATGAATGCATTTCACTGACGACTTGCTATGGCAGGTTTTACAACAAGAACTTCTGGATTTTTTCATTTTTGTTAATAATAATTCACTTAACCTTGTGTTCACTATGCAGCACTCTAACACTTGCTTAGATTTTCTCTATATAACTTGAAAGGCTGATCCCACCACACAAAGTATTGATACAGTATCATTAAGGAAACCAAATTCTGGCAACACAGTGCTACATGCATCAAGTTGCCATTCTAGCAATGTGATGAAAAATATTCCTGTTGGTTTATTTAAAACCCTTAGAAGAAACTGCTCAGATCTAGAATCATTTAATAAAAAATCAAAAGAACTAGAAAGTTGTTTAAGGAGAGACTATAAATTGTGGATGATTAAAAGAGCGATAAACATAGCAAAGTCTAAAAATAGACAACATTTATTGCGCGGAAATAAGACTTCTAAAACATCCATAGAAATACAAGACATAGATCAAACAAATAATTATATATCGAATCGGCTTTTGTAACACCCTATAGTCTTGAATTTGATCATATCGTTACCACAGTTAAAAAAAAAACAACTCCTCCCAATTCTAGCTTTTGATAAAGGATACAAAGCTGTTCTGACACCAGGTGTCCATTTTCCAGCCCACAGATCACAAACCCTCAAAGATATGCTATTGCCTAGCCATTTCTCTAATGATAGTTGATAAGTCTACCTCACAACACTGGTTACAGCTGTATGGAACTTTTCCTTGCGGTCATAATGAATATAAATCTTCCTCCATCACCTCTAATTCAAGATGTTCAAAGTTAAGCAGTGTGCAAACTGCTGCACCACAGCAGTTATATACAGGGCCGGCCTTAGGGGTGTGCGACCTGTGCGAGCGCACAGGGCGCAACACCCCAGGGGGCGCCCGACCGGTAGAAAGAAAAAAAAAAAGTAAAATAAAATAAAAAAAAAGCTGGTAGAGGCACTGGCTGGGGGACATCAAAAGATCCCCCCTCACCAGCCCTCTGCTCGGCATTCTCTACTTGGTCCGGGGAGGGGGCGGAGCTAACCGGCAGAGCAGCATCTGCTTCACGGGGAGCCCCGGGCAGCATGAGATAGTGCTGCTCGGCTCCCCATGCCTGCATTAAGCATGGGGAGCCCGAGCAGCACTTTGTCTTAGAGCTGCCCATGGCTCCCCGTAATGCAGACTCTGCTCTGCTTCCCGGGGTGGGGGCGGAGCTACACCGCTGTGCCGGTTAGCTCCGCCCCCTCCCTGGAGCCACCTTTTCAGGCAAAGGTAAGGGGGGGGAGACAGAACAGGGGTAAGGGGGGAGAGACAGAACAGGGGGAGGGGAGAGAGAGACAGACAGACAGAACAGGGATTAGGGGGGAGAGACAGAACAGGGGGAGGGGAGAGAGAGACAGACAGAACAGGGGTTAGGGGGAGAGAGACAGACAGAACAGGGGGAGGGGAGAGAGAGACAGACAGAACAGGGGTTAGGGGGGAGAGACAGACAGAACAGGGGGAGGGGAGAGAGAGACAGACAGAACAGGGGTTAGGGGGGAGAGACAGACAGAACAGGGGGAGGGGAGAGAGAGACAGACAGAACAGGGGTTAGGGGGGAGAGACAGAACAGGGGGAGGGGAGAGAGAGACAGACAGAACAGGGGTTAGGGGGGAGAGACAGACAGAACAGGGGGAGGGGAGAGAGAGACAGACAGAACAGGGGTTAGGGCGGAGAGAGACAGACAGAACAGAGGTTAGGGGGGAGAGACAGAACAGGGGGAGGGGAGAGAGAGACAGACAGAACAGGGGTTAGGGGGGAGAGACAGAACAGGGGGAGGGGAGAGAGAGACAGACAGAACAGGGGTTAGGGGGGAGAGACAGACAGAACAGGGGTTAGGGGGGAGAGACAGAACAGGGGGAGGGGAGAGAGAGACAGACAGAACAGGGGTTAGGGGGGAGAGACAGACAGAACAGGGGTTAGGGGGGAGAGACAGACAGAACAGGGGGAGGGGAGAGAGAGACAGACAGAACAGGGGTTAGGGGGGAGAGACAGACAGAACAGGGGGAGGGGAGAGAGAGACAGACAGAACAGGGGTTAGGGCGGAGAGAGACAGACAGAACAGAGGTTAGGGGGGAGAGACAGAACAGGGGGAGGGGAGAGAGAGACAGACAGAACAGGGGTTAGGGGGGAGAGACAGAACAGGGGGAGGGGAGAGAGAGACAGACAGAACAGGGGTTAGGGGGGAGGACAGACAGAACAGGGGGAGGGGAGAGAGAGACAGACAGAACAGGGGTTAGGGCGGAGAGAGACAGACAGAACAGAGGTTAGGGGGGAGAGACGGACAGAACAGGGGCAGGGGGGAGAGACCGACAGAACAGGGGTTAGGGGGGAGAGAGACAGACAGAACAGGGGGAGGGGAGAGAGAGACAGACAGAACAGGGGTTGGGGGGAGAGACAGAACAGGGGGAGGGGGAGAGACAGAACAGGGGAGGGGTGGGAGAGAGACAGACAGAAAAGGGGCAGGGGGGAGAGACAGAACTGGGGGAGAGAGAGAGACAGAACAGGGGACGGGGGGGAGAGAGACAGAACAGGGGACGGGGGGAGAAAGACAGGACATGGGGAGAGAGACAGATTAGGGGACGGGGGGAAAGAGACAGAACAGAGGGAGAGAGAGAGAGAGAGAGACAGACATGGCAAGGAAGAGGAAAGGGACAAACATGGGAAGGGAGAGAGACACAAACATAGGGGGGTGAAAGAGACGGGGGGGGTCGCCACGGGGGATATATGTGATTCAAATGTGTCCAACAATATGTGGGACGCTCTAGTCGTGAATTAAAATGCAGAATTCGTGAGCATCTTGCTGACATTTCTAACAGAGCAAACACTACTGCGGCACATCATTTCCAGTTTTGTAATAATTCCAATCTGAATTATTTTTCCATTTCCGTTATTGAATTACATAAGAAAATATGCCAAAGTGAAGCATTTTGGAATTTCACATTAGATACCAGATGTCCAAAAGGATTAAATGCAAGATTTGATTTATCGTATTTCTCTATATAACCTATATCCTTGGATCAATGTGCTGCCAATATTCATTTCCCTCCCCTCCCCTTTTTTATTTTTATTTCTTTCTCTCATTTGGCACCACATTAATCCTTGACAATGGGTGAGGAGGTCCTCATTTATCCTGTGTTCCTATGTATTTGCTCAAATACATTGCATATATTTTATTTAAATATAAATACTTTAACATTATGGGTTTATTAGATACATATTTTGATATTTGTCTCTCCCACCTGCATCATACTTCTGTTAGTGGATTTTTCCACTAACATATGAACAAACAACAACATTGTTTAACTCTTTATTCATTCCTACATTTTACTAAATGATAGCTCTCCTTACAGAGATGTGCCTTAGTGCATTGTTTATATAAGCTTTTTTTTCATTCTGATATCACTCTTCACACACTAATCACTGGATAATTGCTTATTACTATCTACCTGTTTCTGAAATGCACAATTTTATTGACCTTTTCAACCATTGGCTATCACTGCCTATTTATATGTCTTTTAAGAGTTCAGCACTTATGATTAAGCATTCTTCAATGTGAAATGCATAAAATCACCTTTTCCTGTACCCTTCCACATTTGTTCTGCATTTCACATTTGGATGTGATCTTTCAATAAATTATTACAATTTTGCATCATACCTGTGTCTTCTGAGTGCCAACTTTATTCATCTTATCATTTTTAGAAAAGGCATGATCTGCCTTTTTTTTTTTGCACTTGCTGAGACATAACAACCATTATTCTAAAAGTGCAGCAACCAATAACAATTTATTATTACTGTTAGTGGTTCTATTTATACAATGTTCCCTGGAATTGCTGTTTATAGCATCATCATTATTTGAAGTATTTTTGTGCTGGTTAATGAGATAATTAACATTATGCCCCTTATGACCATATATTTTCTTTATCATATCATTTAAATGGATTTTTTTTGTATATTGTATGCAGTGATATTTGTAGTTAATAGGAGAGTAAAATACTTAAAGGTGAAAAATAGCAATTGTATGCCTTTTTAGTCTTGTTTTCAAGCTGATGATTATTAGACACTTCACAGTCTAGTAAATCAATCTGCTTTAAATAAATTAAACATCTTTACTGTGAAGTAATACATTTTTTTTTTACAAATAAAAACTACACATTTATATATAATACCGCATGTCCCTGAAAATGAGACAGTCTTATATTAATCTAGGTTAAAAAAAAAAATGCACTACGGCTTATTTTCAGGTAGGTCTTATTTTGACGTCCCCAAAAAAATGTTACATTTATTCCAGTTCAACAAGTATACAGTATACTCTGTTACATGCGAAAGACGACGCTGAATTCGGCAACAAAGTCACTCACTCTGTTGCCAATTCAACAAGCATGAAAAGTATACGAAAATTGAGTGACTCTGTTGCCGAATACAACGCAGTGTCGTCTTGCGGTTGTATTTCTGGGGTGAGGACACATACAAAAATTAGAGATAGGTCTTACTTTCGGGGTAGGTCATACTCGGGGAAACCGGGTATAAGATGTCAAATAACAACTATAAAAATGGCTTGTCAGAAATTTCTTACATGGGCATGGATAAATGTTCCAGTAAATCTAATCTACATATATATAAAATATAAATTAAATTGTTAGAATCGGAAGCCGAATCTATTAGTTACAGTGTATAATTTTTGAAAAAATTTGTTTCAGGTTTTTTTTTCTTGGTTTTGTGTATCATGGTCATTACACAGAATGTCTTATTTTAGTGGTTAGGGATCCAAGAATCTGGATTCCAAATGCTTATCCATATAGACAACACTATTGGGGTTAGTAGATTGGGGTCAGGTATGAAGTGCGTATGATTTGAAAAATGTAACATTTCAAAGCAAAACAAAGGTAATCCATTTTGTTAAAGCAATAAAATGTGTGAAATAACATTTCTGGTTTATAGTCTTAGTTAAAATAATATGACAGATCTGAAACATCAAATTGTTGTGTAACCCTTGCCATACTAAACACAATGTTTATATTGGAATGTACATGTAGAATCCATGTTGTGTAGGTCCGTGTTTGATGGTGATTTTGAATTAACTGTATTAAATTGAGTACATGACAGGACATCACAACCACAAAACAGGGTAAAATTAGTTAATTTTAAAGCCTGCAAGAAATGGGAATAGGTTGCTATAGATTATCAAAAGATATTCCCAATATAAACAGCACCATGGTTTCATGGGATTCGCCAGGGACCTACTGCTGTGCTCACAGCTCCTGCTGTTAATAAAATGCTGGGCCAAGCTGTTGCTCGTGGTACATGTAAAAAACACACAGCAGGGGGGGCATAGCCTACCACCAAACGGACATGGTCACATGCTAGAAGAGCTCCGCAACTGAGAAGCCAAAAATCGTTTATTATCGTTGTGTACCCACCTCAAATTGCAGTGAAACCTACCTGTAAGAAGCTCAGATACTTACCAGCTGACCATGGCAGCAAAATCGGGCCGGCAGAAGGAAAAGCTAAGATCCACACCAGACTCCTTCTTCACCCCAAAGGGGAAACAAGGTGAAAAAAGGCACGAAACACACTGCTCGCGTGAATCCTCCCCAGCCTTGGACATGCAAGCTGATGAGGCCCCTGAAGCAAGCCTGATCTCTGCAAGTCGATATTAAAACCATGGTAAAAGAAATTCATACAGAGATTCAGGCTATAGGGGAAAGGACCTCGCATCTGGAAAACAAGATGGAGGAATTTTCCGAAGCCCACAATGAGCTTGCTGACAAATTCAACCAATTCGAAGAAGACAATGAAACCCTTAAAACTAAACTGGCCTCGATGGAGGACAGAAATCGCCGCAACAACATCAGCATAAGGGGGATAGAAGAATCTGTGGCTCTGGTGGACTTACCTGAATTTCTCCGCTCCTATTTCCAAGCTCTGGTCCCTGAGCTGTCTCAACTGGATCTTACCTTGGACAGGACACATGGCCTTCCGCAGCCGAGAAACCTACCCCCAAACACGCCAAGTGATGTGATTACCAGAGTCCATTTCTATATCTCTAAAGAAAAAATGATGCAAGCGGCCAGAAATGTGAGGGACCCGCCTGAGGCCTACAGCAAATTGGCCATCTTTGCTGACCTTTCCGCCCACACATTGGCGAATTCGATTACGGCGAATCATAGAGCCCATGGTGTCCTACAAAGCTTCTAGTAACCAGGAATGGCTTCCTCAAAATCGATGCCGGCAGCAGCCCGTGACGCCTTGTAGGCCTGAAACCTGCCGCTTGTATCGGAAAGGCCTCCTAAGCCTCCAGCACCTCGCTTACCAAAGGAATGGTCCAGGTAATTAACACTTGATTCAATAAGACTGATCCCTGGTCCCTCCGGACACTGGGCTATTTTAATACATAAGGACTGCTTCACTTCGATGTTAAGACTGATGGGACACCACGCTTCATGTTTACGTATTGTATATAACTTTTGTTTCCCTCACAGCGATAGATAAACCTGGGAGGGCTCCAGGGGAAAAAAAATAATTAATCACCAGAATAGGAATCCAGGGCTTCCCAAACATATCATCTAAGTCATAATGTAGGCCCTTACAATAGTGCCACGTGGTTTCACCCTCGTATGGCTTCCAGTTGTGTCCCATGCGGATGTCCACTTTCTTACCCCCCCTCTTTTCATTAAGGGTGTTTCTGCCCCCCCTGAGAGATACTCTCGGGAGCACAGTGCACCCCCAAAATGGTGGTTTTGAAAATTCCCACGTTTGTTCTTTGTTTGTGTTTTTAGTTGGTTATTTATATGCTGAATGCCTTACTCACTGTGATTTCACATATCTCTTTTATTATGCTGAAACTTTTATGTATAACAATGATATTCATATTGTTCATTGTTTTCACCGAGATACCTTCTGAACAATTCCTGCTCCACCCAGGCACCCAGGGGACCACACCCAGAGGGGCAGCTCGTCCCCGATTGAATCACTCGCATCATTGGTACAAGATTACGGGACATCCAAATAAGCTAGTTAGAAGCTACTCTCCTGGCAAGGAAGACTGACAAAATATGCCTATTTACCAGAGGTCATCACACAACGGAGAAGGTAAGCTGCTATGCTACAAACTGCAGCCTAACTCCACACCTTGGGTCCACAGCATCTACACACGACATGTGAATGTCTGTGACCATCTTCTCTTTAAACGTTAAAGGACTTACACACCAGAAAAGAAAACTAGCCCTGGCGGATGCAGCGCACTCTAAGGCCACTTTTGCATGCTTCCAGGAAATACACTTACCCAAATCCACGGTGCCAGCCTTTTCATCTCCAACATATCCCACGCATTATGCAGCAATGGCAGACAACAAAACAAAGGGTGTATCTATATTGATCCACAAAGACTGTTTGTTTTTTCTCTCCTCCAAAAATATGCAGATCCCAAGGGACGCCTGCTTATACAGGTACCTTAGACTCTGAGCCCATCACCATAGTCAACGTATATGCCCCAAATTCAGGACAACTGCCGTTTCTTAAGAAATGTTTCAAACGAATAACTAAAATGAAAACATCTAGACTGTACATATGTGGAGACTTCAATTTGGCCCCAGATGACCAATTAGATACAACCTCCGCTAGTAAAAGGAGAGCCCAACCCTCCAATCCACAATACGCTAACAAATTCCTCAAATTATTATTACAATTTGACCTTCATGATGTATGGAGAGCCTTGCATCATAACGAAAGAGACTATACCTTTTACTCATCTGTCCACAAAATTTACTCTAGAATAGATTTAATACTAGTTGATAAATTTACCTTACAATACCTTTCCTCAGGTATATTACCATCACGTGATCCAACCACGCACCCAGCACCTTGACCTTCCCAGCTGCCATTACCGCGAAAGGTAGTGGCAGGTGGAGAATGAACTCTACTATACTGACTGATCAAACGACGCTCACAACTTTAACAGACCAGCTGACAAATTTTTTCCAAATGAACAGAACACCAGACACCCCTATCACATCGGTTTGGCTAGCACATAAAGCCTACATGAGAGGCCTTCTCATACAATTGGGTGCCACGCAAAAACGGCAAAGGGAATCCCGTAGACTGGAATTGACTGCGATTCTGACTACGAAAACGTAGTGGAAACGGAAAATAAGGCCCTCCTCACTAATCAGCAACTCCAACAAATTCACTCCACAAAAGCTGAACTCAATAAGTTATTATATGACAGAATAGCCTCCTCTTTACAACGAGTCAAACAATTGTTCTATACCAAAGGCAAAAAGGCAGACGGTCTTTTAGAACGTAAGCTATGTAAGCAACAACTATCTTCGAAGATCCCATATTTGAATTCCATTTCTGGCTCACAAATACGCAATCCCGAAATTTATTGCTAATCACTTTGCAGACTATTATGCCAAATTATTTAACCTGACTGCAGACCCCGACACTCACACACCGACCAAGGACGAAATTCACGCTTTTCTCTCGAAATCCCAAATACCGACCCTAACACACTTTTCTCTCTAGACCCATTTCCCAAACTGAAACGCTTAGAGCCATTAAATCACTGAAACCCCAAAATTCCTACTATTTGACTTTCCGGACGATCCTACTCCCCCCAACTCACTGATTTGTTTAACTCCCTATTTGAGACCTGCACCTCCCCCCAAGAAATGACAGAAGCTACTATTATCACTATACCTAAACCAGGTAAATCCCAGACGGACTGCGCTAATTTCCGACCCATATCCCTCCTCAATACTGACATTAAAATATACGCTAAAATACTGGCCAATAGACTTAATATTTTCCTCCCCTCCCTGATTCACCAAGACCAAGTTGGCTTCATACCCCATAGGCAGGCTCCCGACAATAGCAGACTTATAGTGGACTTGATATCCTCCCGCTCCCACAATCGACAACCCCTTCTCCTTCTTTCTCTCGACGCTGAAAAAGCTTTTGACCGCATTAATTGGACTTACCTTTTTTCAAGTCTTGAGGCCTTTTGACATTGTACAACGACCCCATAGCGACAGTTTACTACTCAGGTTTTTATTCAGACCCCTTCAGATTGACGAACAGCACCAGACAAGGCTGTCCCCTATCACCGCTAATTTTTACCCTAGCTTTAGAACCTTTAGCCATCGCGATCAGAAATCACCCCGGTATTCTGGGAATACAGACACACAAGACGGCACATAAACTCAACCTATTTGCTGACGACATAATTCTTACATTGACCGACCCCAACCTTTCCATCCTGCCTCTATTGTCATTACTCTCCACATATGGTAAGGTCTCTTTCTACAAAAATAACGCTGCCAAAACTCAGGCTCTCCCAATTAATATTCCACATAGTTCCGTTGCACGTCTCAAAACTCTGCATAACTTCGATTGCAGAAAAGACTTCATAACTTACCTGGGAATTAAACTCACTAAATCGTACTCCTCCCTGTTAGCAACAAATTACTACAAACTTTGGCCAACAATCAAGAACGACCTTCGAACCTGGGCCAAATTTGAAATCTCATGGTTAGGCAGCATTGCAGCGGCCAGAATGTCAGCCTTACCTAAACTAATGTATTTGTTTCGAACACTACCAATACATGTTCCTGCGTCTACTTTGAAACATTACCAGACAGAATTTTACTCCTTTTATTTGGCATGAAAAACGGCATAGGATTTCCTTGAACACCCTCCAATTCCCCAAACAAGCTTGTGGCCTTGGCGCCCCTAATCTTTCACTGTATTACAACGCAAGGGTCATGGCACAGCTAATGTCTGCATGTAACTCAGCCGAACCCCCCTTGTGGCTACACTACGAATCCACCTTTACTGCCCCCTACCATTTGAGAGACTTGCTATGGTTTACCAAACATAAACTTCCTAAGCTGCAGGATCACCTACCGAGCACCAAATGGTCCTTCAATCGTTGGTGAAAAAATATTTTTAAGATGCTTTCCCCACAAGATGCAATGCAGTTGGCACCTATCTCGATGCTCCCCCATCTGACCCCTGACCTACAGCTCCAGACTTGGTTGACCAAAGGGATCACAATGTCAACCAACTACTTTCTGGAACCGCATTGCTTAGACCTTCAAAGCGAATTTCCGCTTCCTAATCAGGAACAGTACACCTACACACGCATTAAAGCTCTATTTAATAATTTAAAAATGACTACAACGGACCCCCGACATCATGCATTGAAAACACTCCTTCGTGTGATGACCTCCTCAAAAGGGGCTATCTCTTCCTTTTATGGCGCATTGCTACTCATCCAAACGCCTGAGAAGTTGCCCTATATGCTCCAATGGGATAAAGAACTACAAAAAGTGTACACAATGTCCAAGTGGTCCCAGGCCTTGTCCAATATGTTGGGAGTCTCCAAATGTAGCTCACATTTTGAAACTGACAGGTACTATTTAGATGGTATATGGTACCAATGAAACTGCCATCTATTTACCCTCCCTGTTCCAACCTTTGCTGGCGTTGCTCAAAGGCTCCAGGCTCAATGAGCCATATTTGGTGGAGCTGTCCGAAATTAAAGGTTTTCTGGCGGGAGCTTTTTGATCTTATCAGCTCATTTCTCAATTCATCTGTACAACCCTTTCTCCAGATGGCTCTCCTAGACATGCTCCCATCGGGATTCAAAGACCCAACTAGAAAATTAACGATGCACATTTTAGCAGCTGTCAAGAGATTGATAGCACGCAGGTGTAAATCAGCTGACCCTCCCACAATCCCCCAGCTGCAGAAGCTCCACCCCTCAACAAATGAAGGCAAACTCACAAGTTTGGGACTACTGGCTCCTTTATGACATACCACATCTAGATGGATCCACACCTCAGCCTGACCAGTCTCTAAGCCATTGGGGGCTCCTGTCATTATCTCCCCCTCCTGTGGCCCCAGGGGTGCCTGTGGTCGAGTAGGCCTGTGTCATTGGCAACACTATGGAACAGGCCTTCCTGTTTTTCAGCCTTTAATTTTTTCTTCCATTGATAGTATTTTTACTATTTAGTACCAAATGTTGTGGCTCCGAATGCAAATGTATACAGTCTTTTAGTTCACTTATTTGTCTGTAATTCCTTTAGTTATTTTATTTTGCATGGATTGCTTAATTTTTTCTCTTATACAAACCAGAATCTGATATTTCTCACTCTATTTTGTTGTGTAACTCTGAACAGTACTTACAGCATATATAAACAGAGGACTTGTTGGTTTGGTACCTCAAGATGAAGTATGAATCGTTGATACAAGTCCTCACCTGCATGTGACCAATTTCTGCTTTGAGCTACCTTTTAAGCTATCACTTCATTAGAAACCTAATGCTCTTTCCCCCCCCTCCCCGCTTTTTATTTTTCTCTTATTCTTTTTTTCTTTCTTCCTTTTTTCCCCTTCTCCCTTCACCTACTCCCCCCCATTCCCTTCTTCTTGCTCCCCTTTCCTTATTCTCCTTTTTACCCGCCTACCTCAATTTCCTCTCACTGTTGTTTTGTGATATTGTTTTTTTATTTTTATTTTTTTCATTTTTGTATTCACTCTTTGTATTTGCACCATTCTGTATGATTTACTTTCTGTAATAAAGCTTATATTTGGGGAAAAAAAACACACAGCAAAAGGACAGAGGCCCAGTAAGCCTGCTACTTGTTCCTTATAGTTTCTGCCTCATTTTCTAAATATTCTCACTTGCCATTATACTTATTTAAATTTTTATTTATTTTATTGTTTCCCTCACTTATCATTACACTCCTTTCATTATGGTATTGGCTTATTCCGACAACCATTTCTCCTTCATCTGATTGGCGATTTAACTCTGTCTGTCTGACTTTCACCGTTCCGGGCAGCTTCCCTTAAATTCCTCCTTTCAACCTATTAACTTCTTGCAGATTCACTATGACTTCCTTTATCTTGGATTTTTTGGCTTCTGTTTTTACCCTCCCTTTTATTAATGTTTCTTCTGCATTTGTGGGAGTTGCTACACTGGTAAGAAAATCTTTATCTTTTTTATTTTTTTTTCTCTTTATTTTTTTTATATTTAGAAACTTTACATTTATAAGACATACATAAAGAGTACATATATACATAGTGTAATAGTCTCGTGGGTCATGCAAAACCGTTAATACAATGATCTGTAAATGGTTAGTAAGTTCCGTTATTGTTTTACATGTTTAACCTACATCTATAGGCCCAGACCAACCGAGAGACCTCTCCCCTTCTTCTGGGGGGAATCCAACTTGTCTCACTTATCTATTTCCTGAATCTCTCATAGATCAAGGAACAGAGAGGAGATTTGAGCTAGTGGGATTGGTTTGTGTTGAAGTGGTATGAACTCTCTCGGCAATCTGGCCGTTATTCTAACAGATTCAATGCTAATGTGTATAGATCGGAAAGTCTTTGTGATGTGATTGTACCTATCCTAGACAGGGCATTTTCCATCCTAAATTGGAACGGTATTTGGTTAAGCAGGTGTATCCTAACAAATGGGTTACTGCTTCTCCAAGATCTCGCTATTAGCACTTTAGTGGTGACCAAGCATTGAATGACCAATATCTGGCTGTCGATGTTTGTTAGGGTCTTGACCATTTCATATGTCCACTTCCATAGCGGGATTACCCTTTGACATTGCCACCAGATGTCAACGAATGTACCCTCTTCGACCCCGCATCTCCAACATTTAGGTGATTGTTGGGGATACATTCTAGTTAACACAACCGGGACCCTATGCCACCTATTCATCACTTTATACTGATTGTCTACTAAGTTCAGGCATCTCACCCTTTTATTGATCTGTGCCATAGTTCTTGACCAGTCTTCATCTGGGATTTGGATTGCCAAATCCTTTTCCCAGATGGCCTTGGCTTTAATGGGGTGTGTATTTAGCATACTGATTACCCTGTTAGTTTTTGTTGTAATCTTAGGTATCTGTTGGATCTTCATAATCTCCCTTTGTATGCTATGAGATTAATTATCCAGGATTTTATTAAGAACATTCTTAATTCTGAGGTATGTAAATAACTCTTTTGATGGAAGGGCATATTTGTCTGCCAAATCCTCCAAATGTAATAATTTGCCCTGTTCATAGAGGTCTTCTATTGGACAGTCCTGTACCTTATCCCAGTTTTTTAACGATAGGTTATCTACGTTATATTCTAAGGACTTTATCTTACATGAGGGAATCATCTTGTTCTAGAGATTCATCTTTCTCTTGATTCCTTATTCCTTTCTTTTATTACCTATCCTAAGATTCTTGTTTTTCCCATCAGATTTTTAGATTGTGTTTTATTACTGTTTAGCCATAGGTAGTACTCTAGGTCCTCCTTTCCTATTGATTCCTTTTCTATGAGCTGCCAATGTTCTTTTTGTGTTGTAGGGTTCTGAATGTTATATGCATGAACAATCATGCATGATTGATAATTATTCATAATTATTGGGTAATTTAACCCTCCTTGTTTGACTTTTCTGGCCATGTTGTTTGAATTAAACCTTGGGATCTTTCCCTTTTTTATGGTTACAAACCTTGGTTTTAAATCCTACTATATCCTCGTTATTCCTGATGTTTATTGCCAGAGGTTTGATTGAAAGTATATATATGAGGGGAGAAAGAGGGCACCCCTGTCTTGTTCCGTTAGCCAGTGGAAACCAGTCGGAGCAGACATTTGGGCCCACTGTTCTAGCTGCTGGCGCACAGTATAGTGCCATAATCGTGTTGCCCTAGGGACTTTTACCAGGTACCCCCAACCGACGCTGTCAAACTCTTTTTGGTCGTCTAATGACAGGGTAAGGAGGGGGGTTCCTAGGAGTTCTGCTCCATAATATCCATTAATCTTCTAGTATTATTAGTTGAAGATCTGCCCGGTATAAAACCGATCTGGTCTGGGTGGACGTCTGACGACACTGACTTTAGCCTATTAGCTAGGATGGCTGCATATATTTTCATATTCCCATTTATGAGCGATATG
This sequence comes from Pelodytes ibericus, assembly GCA_036172795.1. Taxonomy (NCBI): domain Eukaryota; kingdom Metazoa; phylum Chordata; class Amphibia; order Anura; family Pelodytidae; genus Pelodytes; species Pelodytes ibericus. The sequence goes on from CM069859.1 coordinate 75,400,524, forward strand.
GGCTGATAGTTCTTCACATCCGTTGGAATTTTGTTGGGTTTTAATATCTGTAGTATATTAGCCCTTAATAGTTCTCCTGGGGTGGATCTATCAACTGCCATTTCGTTGAATGTTTTAATTAAATTATCTTTAATATCTTCTTTAAAGATTTTGTAGAAAAGATTGGTATAGCCATCTGGGCCAAATTATTTATTGTTGTATCTAATTCTTCCTTGGAAAAAGGGGTATTTACGCCTGTTAACTGAGTTTCCGGAATCTATGGCTTTGGGATATTTATTTGCGTTAAATTGTATAATTTATGATAAAACTCATTAAATTGATGACCAATCTCTTCTGGCTTCAGGTAGGTCATGTCACCAGATATTATTTTTTCTATTGTTCTCTTGGCATAATGTGATTTTAGTTTGTTGGTCAGTAATTTATCTGCCTTATTTCCCTTATAATAGGTATTTATCTTCAACTTTTCCAGAGTATTTAACATCTTCTGTTCTAGTTTAGTATTCATTTTTATCTGTAATTCTATTATCTTTTTCGCATTGCTTTTAGATGGTTCTAGTTTATTTGTATTTGAGAGACCATAGAGCTCTACGTATAGATCCATAATGTCTTTCCCATTTTTACTCTGTGTTCTTGTCTATTTTTATCCAATATCCTCTGATCACCGCCTTGTATGTGCACCAGAGGGTAGTATTTGAGATTTTGTGCGAAGTGTTTTCTTTAAAAAACAGTTTTGACATTTTAGTAATATATTCTATATTATCCTGATCTTTTAGTAAAGAATCGTTTAATCTCCATGTAGTTTGGACTTCTGGGGTTTTTTCTCCTAATTCCAATGTAACGCTACTATGGTCTGACCATATTTTCTATTATGTTCTCTTAATTGTCTGAGGTGTGCCTCGAAAATAATCTATTCATGAGTAAGACCCATGTACTCTCGATAGATGTGTAAAATCTTTATCATTTGGATGTAGAGTTCGCCATAAGTCTAATATTCCATATTTTTTATACACTGCTCTGAGGCGTCTGGCTTGGGTAACAATAGACCTATCTACTGGAGTTGCTTTTATTAATTTTTTTTCCATAACTGGGTCAAAAACGCAATTTAGATCACCGGCTATTATTAGTGTACCTTTCTTAATCTTGTCAGTATTTTCCAAGATTTTAGACAATAGACCTACCGGGTTTTTATTTGGTAGATATACATTTACCAAAGTATAGCATTCCTCTTCTATCTTAACCACCAAAATTAGAAATCTGCCCTTGGGATCTAAATCTTTCATAACCACCTCCGTTTCAAATGTATTGGAGAACACCATTGCTAATCCTTTTTTTTTTTAAATGTACCATAGATGCATGGATTATTATTAGTTGGAAACTTTTTCCCCCACAAATCTGGGGTTTCCTGACTAACCAATTGGCTTATTGTAAAAAAAAATTATGGGCCGATTGGTTTATCAGAGTGTTATACACCATACGTCTCTTGAAACGGGAGTTCATACCTTGTGTGCTTATTGAAATGCATTTAATCATTTTCCATCCATTTTAACCCTTTTTTCTTGTCTACGCTTGGGACTCTCGGTTGGTCTGGTTCACAACATGTTAAGTACAGTAGCCCGAACCTTTGATTTTGGTCCAGTTTCCTAGTGAATGTACACTTTTAAAACTTACAACAGCATATACACATGAAATTACATAGACCAATCTATTACCCAATCGGGGTAAGATTGGGCTTTGTGTGTGAAAATGCCCCACAAAAAACATTAGGCATTTCCCGCACCAGGCGGGGAGGCTTACCCCGAATATCCAGTCTTAGTGATATTTGAATTATATCTTAGTCATGAGATCAAAACATGGGAAAACGTGAAAAGAAAAAAAAAAATTCTGCAAATATTTAAACTTTATCTAGTGCACTTATCTTATTTATATCCTCAGTGTCAACATTTATAGCCTTGGTGATATTTAAATTTACCTTATTTGTGAGATCAAAACATGGAAAGAAGAGGGAAAAAAAAATCCACACTCCTTGTTATTGTCATGTATCAATCAACTAAGAACCTATCATCTATACGTTAAGTGTCGGTCCACCTGGACTATAGTCTGTGAATACAGTTCTGCAATGTTTACAGTTTGTTTAGTGCACTTATCTTATTTATATCTTTGGTAACAATATTTATAGTGTTGGTGATATTAGAATTGTACCTTATTCATGAGAAAAAAAAAAAACTTCACACTCCTTGTTTTATCATATTTAAATCTACTAAGTACATATTATCTATACATTTTGTATCGGTCCACCTAGGCTCTGTTCTATGAAAAGTTACAATTCTACAAATATTTAAAAAATTTCTAGTGCATTTGTCTTATTTACAACTTCAGTATCAGCATTTATAATCTTGGTGATATTTGAATTATACCTTATTTGTGAGATCACAACATGAAAAAAAAACCCTATTCAAAGAAACCTTTCCTTTCTTTCTCTACCTCCCTTTCCCTAAGACAAATTGTGCACTGCTAACCACGCTTTAGCTTTCTCGTACGATTCCCACACTTCCAATTGATCCTGATACTAAACTATTATTTTTAATCGGAATCCCCACCTAAATCTGATATCATGTTTTCTTAGAATAGCCGTGGCTGGTGCAAATTGTTTCCTTTTAGACCTAGTTGCAAAGGAAAAATCTGGTAAAACCAGCATATCTTTATATCTACCCTCTCGTTTTGACTGATCCCTATTTGCTTTTAAAACTATCTCTCTAAAGTTAAAGGAATGAAAACAAGCAATAATGTCTCGTGGAACATCCGTTGGAAAGTTTTAGGTCTACTCAGTCTATGACATCTCTCTATGTTTTCCTCATGACCATCCATTTGGATTCCTAGTGATTCAAAGTATTCTTTAAGAGTGGATCTTCCTGAGCTGTCCCTTCTGGGAAGTTAAGAAATTCTTCTCGAGCAGAGTCTCATTCTTCTATGTCGCAGATTTTATCCTCCATGGAATTTATCTTTTGATTAAGGGACTCACTTTCATCTTTAAGATAGTTTATCCTGAATTCCATGTTGTCACTTTTTTCTTCTACCATTTGGATTTTGTTTTTCAGGTTATTGATTTCTCAACTGCCTGAGTTGCAATTTCCTTCTTTATCTCTGCTTGTAAACCCTGGAGGCTGGTATCCAAAAGATAAACTGTTACTGTCTCTTTTGCTTCTGACAGATCCAGGTTTATGGAAATATCCCCTTTAGTTTTTCCTAATTGTTCCCTTGCCCCTTGGGGTGAGAAAAAGACAGAAAGATTTTTTATCTTGTCTGTTTTTTCCCTTTTGTCCCTTTTAGGCTAGGTTTTGGGTTCTGTAATTTTTTTAGTCGCCATCTTGTTCTCCTGGGATGGTTCCCCCCACCCTTCTCTGAGTCTCTCTTTGATTCTCTTCTAGGGAGGTTGTTGGGCTCTGGGATATTAGAGGCTTAATAACTCTCTGTACACTTCCCTTACATTACCTTTATTGAAACCTGTTCAGTTGTTCACTTTTCCACATCTTTATAATTCTTTATAATTCAGTTTTTCTCCCCTTTATTTATCTCTGTCTGGTCTCATGTATTTCCACATGGGGAAAGAAATCATTCGCCTCTATAGAGTTTGCTGCTCTTAAATCTATTTCCAACAGCAGCCCTGTATAAAGTCTCTATTTGATTTAGTATAGTAAACTTAGTGTAGCCACTGACCACAGAGAGAAAACATTGAGTATATTGAGAAAAAAAAGATAAAAAAAACACTTAGCTGTTTGCTTCCTTTCATCATCTGGGTCAGCTTTCTGTGCTAATGATCCAGAGTCCCGTATTACCCACGGTCTCCACTGTTCCCTATCTTCCTCCTTCCTCCTTGCTTGGCTTATAAGTCCGGACTCCAACACGTGGAAGGGGAGGGGGGGGGGGGGGGAGGACAGCAACCGTTTTACGCTTTGGCCACATTCTTTCTCTTTTCCTTCTTTTATTCGTTACAGGGGTAGCAGCATCTCAAGCAAGCCTCGGGATCCGAAAGGCACTTTTCATACTACCTTCTTGGCGGATAATCTCCCGTTCACCCCAAGGCCACTCAATCACATGAGCTTCGTCGGTTCAGCCTCTCTCCGCCTCCCTGCGCAGTGACGCAGTACATGCTACGTCATGCCGCCCTCTATCTCTCTCCTTTCTAACACTGTATTGAAAAAAAAATCTTTTATTTTTTAACCTTTCAATGCCTGAGGAGGCATCGCGCGCCCTTCTGGCACTGCAAGAGTGTGATTTTCCTATTAGTCACTCACTGCTTATTGGATTTATTTCTATCATTAATGTGAAATGTTCTGCAGTGTGTGCCCTGTCTGAGGAAGTGTGATGACACGTTGGGATGAGTTATGTACTTCACATTGGCAGTGAGGGTATTCTTCTGCACATTTGGTTTAAGGGATTTGAGTGGGTGATGCATTAGTATAGCTGCCAACAGTCCTGAAACTGCACCAGCAGCATTGCATTTAAACTGTGTATTTCTGATAGATACACTGCCTAATGCTGGGAAAAGTGCTCCAGACACCCAGGTAATCTAGAGCTCAATGCTGCAGGGTCATGCAATGTGGTGTAACTTCGTCCCTTCAGGCTCTGCCTCTTTTTGGAAGTGGTCATTGGTGGCACAGTTTTGAGTGAACGAAGATGGGTATTGAAAGAGACTGGATTTTGTGTGACATTTTTCAAGGTTTGGTGGCATGGAAAAGAAAAATGTTGGTGTCCATGGTCATATGTTGTGTAGTTCTGTTTTTTGCATTGGATCCCAGTGCTTACTAGTTACACCTGCATCTGAATATATGCAAAATCCATGTATTTGTTGTATCTATAGTTAAAAAGGCTTATTTAACCTCCTGTCCTTTTATTCTACATTGGAGTAGAGTGGGGTTAGCAGAGTTCATCACTTCACCAGGTTCATGTATTTTATAGAAAGGGCAGGTATGTGGTGCAAGATTTCATGAAATAATAGCTTGCTTCAGTCAAGTTATTTAATGTTACCATTAGATGGCGCTGATACAAAAATAATTGTATCTTGAATTTGCTTGTGCAGCAAAACGAATTGTTCCTTGCTGTTCCTTAATCGCAGAAAAATGATACATTACAGAATTTCTAAAGGTCAATTTTAGGCTCCCAGTATGAAGCCTCTAAAACATTTCAATTTTTTAAGCTTTTATTTTTATAATAAAGTGCGTTCATCTGGCGTACAAATGCATCAGTATCCACTTATAAAAAATGTATCTTTACTTGTCCTGTAGAGGAAAAAATCCACTGTTAATAACTATACCACTTAGAATGACAAAAAGCTTTTTGAAATGGGAAAACAGGAGATATCATAGCCAGGCTGTGTATTCAAACTGGAACAGTGCTTCAATTACCACCCATTAGCATGCTATAATATTAGATATATTGAAGTTCCATTATACATTGTGTTGATTATATTAAGAATACACAACTGAGAAATTATCCTTTTAGTTCTATGATCATATGGAATGCTATATGATCTTCTTCTAGATTTTTCTCTGAAAGGAGAACTGCACTATGCATAACAACAGACATTGCATCAGTGCTCATTTACTGCAGGTATGGTGAAATATTTTCATTTGGTTTAAACTTACGCAGAGATAGACTAAGCATCTATATAAGGACACCAGTGCCCGTGGTAAGGATTGTGAAGGTGCATAGAGCATCATTAAATTGTCTGCCACAGACCCTGGTAAATGTCCACCATGCACTATGTTGGTGTTGGCTCTGAACTTAAATACTTACTATAATTTCTCTTTCCACCTTGGTATTAATATTTTAACTTCACAAACAAAAAATAATTTTGTTCCGTAAAAAAATATTTTGTAATTTATTTATTTAAAAAGTATTTTACCAAGAAGGATACACTGAGATGTCTCTTATTTTCAAGTATTTCCTGGGTAATTTTTCCCTTCTATCTATCCAAAATCCAGCTGCCAGGCTCATAGTTATCACTTGTTCGCTATTCCACTCTGTTAAAATAAAACATATTCCACTCTGTTAAAATAAAACATATATCATATATCTTTAACCTTCATATACCTGCACTCCATGGGTCCTCCCTACCTTTCCTCCTTCATTAATCGATACTAAACCCCACGTGACCACTATAGTGCTCAATTGGATTAAGGGTCAAATGGTTATTCATCCCTGTGAGACTTTACCCGAGCTGACCCCTTTCTCTTGAACTCACTTCCCACAGAGCATCCAGCTCCCTTTCTCATTCACAATCTTCAAAAAGTCCCTCAAAACTCATCTCTTTAAGGAAGCTTAATGCTCACCCAACTAGAAGACCCATTAATTAGCCTCTAATCAAACTTAACTTCCACTGCCCTCAAATACTCTTACCACCACCACCTTCCCCAGTGACCTTTTCCCTAACCTTATGTGTCTCCTATCCCCCAATCCCTCTATATCGTAAGCTTGCAAGCAGGGATCTCTTGGCAAGAACAGGGTCCAGGATGGCATGAAACCCTAGGTGCCTCAATTCAGAATTATGGTGGTGGATGTGGAGACACAGAGTCTGGTGCAGGGCGACTGCTATTCCCTGGAAGCTTTAGGCCCCGAATTGGAGTGGCCACATTTCAATGCCCTCTTGAAGCAGCTACAGTATCAAGGGAGAAAAGACAGGAACCAGAGAAAACCTAGAAGACATCCAATACTGAGGACAAATTAGTCGATGGGACCTGATGGGATACATCCAAAGTTATTAAAAGAACTTAGTGGTGTACTAGCAAAACCATTAACATATTTATTTAACCAATCATTGTTAACAGGAGTAGTTCCAGAAGATTGGAAATTAGCTAATGTTGTGCCCATTCACAAGAAAGGTAGTAGGGAGGAGGCGGGCAACTATAGACCAGTAAGTCTTACTTCAGTAGTGGGGAAAATAATGGAAACCTTGTTAAAGAATAGGATTGTTGAACATCTAAAGTCGCTTGGATTTCAAGATCAGAGACAGCATGGGTTTACTTCAGGGAGATCATGCCAAACTAATCTTATTGATTTTTTTGATTGGGTGACTAAAATAATAGATCAGGGTGGTGCAGTAGACATTGCTTACCTAGATTTCAGTAAGGCTTTTGACACTGTCGCACATAGAAGGCTTATCAATAAACTGAAATCTTTGAGTTTGGATTTCAATATTGTTGAATGGATTAGACAATGGCTGAGTGACAGGCAACAGAGGGTTGTAGTCAATGGGGTATATTCGATGCAAGGTCTTGTTACTAGTGGGGTACCTCAGGGATCTGTACTTGGACCCATTCTCTTTAATATTTTTATTAGCGATATTGCAGAAGGTCTTGTTGGCAAAGTATGTCTTTTTGCTGATGATACAAAGATTTGCAGCAGGGTTGATATTCATGGAGGGATAAGCCAAATGGCAAATGATTTAGCTAAACTAGAAAAATGATCAGAGCAGTGGCAACTGACATTTAATGTGGACAAGTGCAAGATTATGCACCTTGGGCGTAAAACCCCAAAAGCAGAATATAGACTATTTTGTACAGTCCTAACATCAACATCTGAGGAAAGGGATTTAGGAGTAATAATTTCAGAGGACTTAAAGGTAGGTAGGCAAATCAATAGAGCAGCAGAAAAATGCTAGCAGAATGCTTGGTTGCATAGGGAGAGGTATTAGCAGTAGGAAGAGGGAAGTGCTCATGCCATTGTACAGAGCACTGGTGAGACCTCACTTGGAGTATTGTACGCAGTACTGGAGACCGTATCTCCAGAAGGATATTGATACTTTGGAGAGAGTTCAGAGAAGGGCTACTAAACTGGTTCATGGGTTGAAGGATAAAACTTACCAGGAAAGGTTAAAGCATCTTAACATGTATAGCTTGGAGGAAAGACGTAACAGGGGGGATATGATAGAAACATTTAAATACATAAAGGGAATCAACACAGTAAAGGAAGAGAGTATATTTAAAAGAAGAAAAACTGCCACAACTATAGGACATAGTCTTAAATTAGAGGGGCAACGATTTAAAAGTAATATCAGGAAGTATTACTTTACTGAGAGGGTAGTGGATGTATGGAATAGCCTTCCAGCAGAAGTGGTAGAGGTAAACACAGTCAAGGATTTTAAGCATGCGTGGGATAGACACAAGGCTATCCTAGCTATAAGACCGGGAACGCGGGACTAAAAAACAAAAAATTGGGCAGACTAGATGGACCGAATGGTTCTTATCTGCCGACACATTCTATGTTTCTATGATTGGACATAATCGTGAACAGGATGCTGCAGACTAAAGCAGGGAGCTAGACCAAGAAGCGCAAAGGACAGAGCAGAAGCAGAGACAGAAAAATAAATACAGTGTGCAGGGCTACAGGATAAATTAAGGAGAAAAGGCAGAGAAAAAACTATAACAGGATAACGCATAAGACATAACTACAGAACTAAGGAGACATACAAAGTTACATGTATAACATAGGACAAACATACAGAGAACAGGGCTATGGACTAAAGAAAAGAAGGGACCATATAACACACATAGATCCAGGAACTAGCCTAGAACTCAGAGATTATTCGTTGAAGTTACACCAACTGGCCAAATGATGATAAGCTTGCCAACCACATCAAGGTACCACATAATCTGGGAAGTTCCTAACTCTAAAACATGCCTAAAATATTAATTAACTGACACTAACAAACACACAGGAATTACCTAAAACAGGATTGCACAGACAGCAAGCTTGATGGAAACTGAGGACAGTGCACAAACGGGGCACTTTAAATAAGAGCACAAAAACAAAGGAGGAGACAATGAAACCCCCAAAAAATGTAAGTATCATGGACATACATGTATTTTATGTAGTATCTTTGGGAATCACCCTTTCTTCTGGGTTTGTTCTGGACAGACAACATCTATGAACTGGAAGTGCATGGTTTCTCTTAATCTTTCTTTCTAATTTCTGCATGGATTTTCAGTGTGGTTCTGGTTGTTTAATGTAGTTCCAAATTTACATTCACTTTTCATGTGGAATAAAAACTTGGAATTTAGCAGCTCCTGTATGGGAGATGATGTAAAGTGTGATGATGACGATGATATGTGTGAGATATACTAAGGCATTTTGAATAGAGGCTCTGCCTTTCTGATTTATGAATAGTATAGAATACTATATTCTAACCTAATTTCCATGTGATGAATCCAGTTGTCACAAAATTTGCAAATGTATATAAATTTGATACAAGTCCAATGTTGTAATTACATTTGCAAATCTTTTCAAAAAGGGGTCTCTTGGGAAATGCAGACAGTTTTGTCTTCTTTATTCTGCATCAGATGTTCTCTGTAGAGCTGTGAGTGAAGGCAGTAGCTCAAAAAATGCTTAGTTATTTCTACATTTCTCTGTTAGAGTCTCGTAAGAGCAATTATGCTGGTCACTGAGGAAATTAAATTGCTAATTTTGACTTAGAATAAGAATAAAGTGAGTATAATTGCTCCTGACCTGCATAATTGATCATTTGTAGAGTTAACCAGTTCACAGTCGGTGTCTTATGCTGTATAAACCGTAACTAAAGTCCATTTTACTAATCATTTAATAACTGCATTTCCAAGTGTAGAAGATAATCCTTCAGGTTATTCATTCTGTATCTGTTTCATGCATGTATTATTACATGTGTAGCAGCTTAAAGCATCTGACAATCTGTTCAATCAATACTAAATGATTGAAGACCTCATACTTTGAAGATAATCAACTCTACTGCAAGCGACAGCTCATTTAATCAAATAATAAAAAAAAAACTCAGAGCAAATGTCCATTAGAATTCAAACAGGTGAGGTAGATTCACTCAGGCTTGAATGAAAGACAAACATGCTACAATAACTGAATGACTAGACAGCCTGTCATTTAAACATTTGCTGAATTACATTCAGAAACAAGTTTTATTAGAGGGTTGACTCAATGTACACAGATATATCCCTGAATTCGGGTGGGGCACTGTAGCTGAATTTCACAAATCTTCTAAATGCGGCTATTCAATGTGCCTGAATTCGGGTCCGAATCAGCAGTTCGGGCCATTTGGAAACGGATACACCAGAGGCCTTCGGATCGGGACATTTATGCAATGAAATCATAGATTTTAGGCTACAAAATATGTTCCAATCGCTCCGACCATGCTCTTAATTCAGGTAACATAAGCAAAATTTACCCACTTCCTGTTTTTAGATGGAGATTTAAATAGTAAGAGTATAAGAATTAAAGTAAACCTATTTTAATCACAAAGAAATTTATATAATATTATAATAGTATATTTAAATTTACATTTTTAAAACCTATTTTTCTTTTATGTTCATTTGTTTATGTACTTTAATATATCCTTTTTTGTTTTTTGTACTGATTTTTATTTTATTACACGTCAGTCCACAGGCGAAGTTCTCCCACTGACTTCTGTTAAGTAAGTGATTAAGTAATTCTGTATGAACTGTGTAAGACTAATGCTCTTGTCTCTCTTTTGCTGGTCCTTACATGGTTACTTCATTTTTTGACATGCACATTACACATTCAGTGATGGCGATAGTATACTGTATTTTGAAGTGCTCCTGCTTTCTCCCCCCTGTAAGCTAACAAGTACAAATGAAACAAGTGTGTCACTCAAATATAGATGCAAAATTGAAGTTCAAAATCGACCGGGAACGGGGGACTAATAAAAGTATTCAAAAAAAAAAAAGATTGGGCAGACTAGATGGACCGAATGGTTCTTATCTGCCGACACATTCTATGTTTCTATGTTTCTATGAAGGAATACTTCCACTGTGTGTAAATGCCAACCCAGAAGTGATGTTTGTTCCATCTTAAGTTTTAAATAGGAGGGAGGAAGTTTGTTCAAGTGTTAAATCTGTGGCATTTCATGCAGTAGGAGAGTAAAAACAAATGCTTCACATTAGGCACTAAAATAATGTTATTTGCATACATGAAAAAACTGTATAGGAAAGGTTTATTAATAATTGCACTAAAATATGAATAGAATAAAAAATGGGGATTAAAAAGCATATTAAAAGTTATTGATGTATTGTATAATTGTAAATTAAAACAAAATTGGAAAGATAATACGGATAAGAAAGAGAAAAATTATTTAAATTAAACGTAAATAAAATATTCAAATAATGGATAAAAATTGGTTAAAAACTATTGGGATATGCAAGAGAGAATACATAATGTATGAAAGATAAACACACACGCAGTGCTATGTGCAATAACTGAAAAAAAAAAGAACCCAGTCCAACAAAGCCACAAACACAATTAGTTGTCATAAAAGGCCTTTATATCTAGATCTACATTCAAACCTTTAAGTATTACTTTGTAGGGCATATATCCACCTTGTTCCTCTTTGTGACAACTTCTGTATGATATTATCACCCCTCCAAATGGGGACTAATCTTATAACTACCAATACACAAAGATGTTTCAAGTGAAAACCTACGGCAATTGTTGCCATGTTCAGCTATGTTACATTTTGTGTACTCTCTTCCAATACCCTGATATGCTCCAAGACACATTCTTTAAGTGGTCTGATATATGACAAATATATTGGATCCCACAGGGGCACTGGAGGAGGTACACTACATGTGTGGTATTTCAGTTGATGAAATGTTTAACACTGTACTTACCCTGTGGTTCTAATATTAAAATTTATATTACTCTTTGGCTGGTTCTTGGACATTTTACAGGAGTCACATTTGAAGGACCCTTTAGTTTTCTCACTCAGAAAATGTATAGGCTCTTCTGTTTGAAATTGGTGCAATGTGCTGGGGGTTAGTAATGGTCTCAAATTATCGGATACCCCGGGGTATTTTAAATTGTGGTATTTTAACAATTTTCATGCAGTGATCAATAGCAGGGTTAATACACAGGGAATGGCTTTTATAAAAGCCCTTGGGTCTTACAATTTTATTAAACTTTATTTTACCCCTAACTCACACTGATCTGTCTCTCTCCCTCACAAATATCTAACCAGGCAAATGTTGATGCTTATCTGAGCAATCACCACACTGTCTTTGCCACTGATCTGCTGTTATAGATCACTATATATGTGGTCAGACATCTTAAAAAAAAAAAAAATAATAATAATTTTACATCTAACTCCATAGCGGGTGTAATTAACCACTAGTGCGTAAGCAGTGATCTAAAGCAAAGGAGGGCTAATAGCTCTTAGAATGCCCTTTGCTATACTGTAATCAATTACAGTAAAAAAAAACTAAAAATAAAACTCCCCCACACAATTCACAGACAGCAAAAAATGTGGTTTTATAAAAGCCCTTGGGTATCACAATTTTATTAAGTTTTATTTTAACACTAACACTGATCTGTTCTCCCTCAAAAAATGCAAGTGAGGAGAGGGAGGCAGATCCAAACTTGTCAGAATCAAAATCAAACTTTTGTTTGCTTCCTAAGCTCATACGTGGAGCTGGCGCTGCCATTATTAAATGGCTGCTATGATCACTCCAGAGAGGCCTTGCAGCAACACCAAAGGAGCAAAGAAAGTGACTATTGGTCCCTTCATTAGCTCTTGTTAATGCATGATTTGCCTGGCATTTCAATTGTCATGAATGGGCTAAACGGAACATAAATATATGCCAATATTGGTTTGTTTTGGTGGATTCTATGTAATTAATAAAGGGGTTTACTCCTCTAACACTGCCTATATCTGTCTATCCACCCAGGGGTTAACTCCTCTGACACTGCCTATATCCAGTAGTGTATCTTCCCCAAGGCAAACAAGGCACTCGCCTAGGGCGGCACTTTGCCAGAGGGTGTTAAAGTACACTTCTGGTGCTTCAAACATTTTTGCTCCCTCCCCCACCATTCAGCAAGTTTTAGCTCTTTCCAATTAATCGGGGTGATGGGGGCATGTAATGGACGTGATGGGGGTATGTAATGAGGGTGATGGTGGCATGTAATGGTGTGATGGGGCATTTAGTGTGTATGCAATGTGGGTGATGGGGCATGTAATGGGGTGATGGGGTATGTCGTAGGTGTGCAATGTGGGTGCCTGAATTGTGTCTACCTAGGGCAGCACAAAACCAAGATACACCACTGCCTATATCTGTCTAGCCACCAAGGGGTTACCTCCTCTGACACTGCCTATATATGTCTAGCCACCCAGGGGTTAACTCATCTGACAAAGGGTATATCTTTCTAGCCATCCAGGGCTTAACTCCTCAGACACTGTCTATATCTGTCTAGCCACCCAGGGCTTAAGGCCTCTGACACTTGCTATATCTGTCTAGCCACCCAGGGCCTAACTCCTCTGACACTGCCTATATCTATCTGGATGTCCTTGAATTAAATTATCAATTCCTGAGTTTTCATTTTACTTTTTAATTACCGTATTTGCTCAATTATAAGACAACCCTGATAATTAGACGACCCCCCAAACTTTGGATATTCCTTTAGGAAAAAAACTAAAAGCCTGAATATAAGACTACCCTATAGGAAAAAAGTTCAACTTGTATACATTCACATGTAAATTGCTTTTTTAATAAAAAAATTATGATATCAAAAAATGCATTTCTTGTTTTTATTTCCTTTTATGTGCCAATGCTGCCTCTCTTTCTCTTTCCCTTGCCCCCAGATTTGTCTCTCTCCCCCCCTTAGTGTTGTCTCTCTCTCCCCCTCGCGTTGACTTCCCCCTCGCTCCCCTTGTCTCTCTCTTCCCCATCCCTCCCCTTGTTTCTCTCTGCCCGCCCCTCCCCTTGTTACTCTCTGTCCCCCCTCCCTCCCCTTGTCTCTCTCTTCCCCCCCTCCCTCCCCTTGTCTGTCTCTTCCCCCCTCCCTCCCCTGGTTTCTCTATGCCCCCCCTCCCTCCCCTTGCTTCTCTCTGCCCCCCCTCCCTCCCCTTGTTTCTCTCTGCCCCCCTCCCTACCCTTGTTGCTCTGGTCCCCCCCCCCTTGTTTATCTGTCCCCCCTCTCCCCCCCTCCACCCCCCTCACCTGTTTCTTTCTCCCCAGCCGGTCCCTCATAATAGACGGAAGTGTCGGGCAGCATGGAGGATGTACGTACGTATCACGCAGACATCCCCCAGCTGCCCGATTCTCCTGGTGGCTAGCGTGGCAGCGGAGGATGTCTGCGCGATGAGCGCAGACCTCCCCTGCTGCCGCCCGGCAAAACTGCCGGGACTTTTATGATGAAGCCAGAAGGACCGGCTTCATCATAGAAGACCCGGTGGTCGTGCCGGGCGGCAGCAGGGGAGGACTGCGCTCATCGCGCAGACATTCCCCTGCTTTTAGAGAGGGGGATCAAGGTCCCCTGCAGCCCTACGGGGGACCTGGATCCCTGTCTTATAGTCTGACCTCAATTTGAGGTCAGATTATAAGACAAGGGGTATTTTTCAGAAAAAAAATTCTAAAAAAAACCTTGTCTTTTAATCGAGAAAATATGGTATGATGACTGTGGACTTTTGTTTTGGGGGGGAGCAGCATTTCATTATTTGTGCCAGGCAGCACAATGTCTTGGGTTGGCCCTGTGTCTGCCTTAGTTTTTTTACAGTTGCCACTTCTAGATTATTCAAATAGTTTTAAGGCTGTAATGAGCAAGTGTTAGATCTTGCATTTGCAGATTGTTTCAAATTTCCCAAGATGCCAGATTCAGAGCATATATACCGTATTTGCTTAAATATAAGACAAAGTTTTTTTCAGAGGAAATGCTCTGAAAAAGACCCCTCATCTTATATTCAAGGTCGTTTTATAATCTGACCTCAAATCGAGCTGGATCCCCCTCGCTAACAGCCGGTGGATGTCTGCACGCATCGCGACTACCCGGACTTTTATGATGAAGCCGGATTGACCCGGCTTCATCATAAAAGTCCCGATGGAAGTGCCGGGTAGCAGCGGAGGATGTCTTCGCGTATCGTGCAGACATCCTCCGGCTGCCTCCACTAGGCACCTGGGAGATTTGGGCAGCCGGGGGATGTCTGCACGATAGGGAGAGAGTGAGAAAAAGAGGGAGGGAGGTGGAGAGACAGAGAAAAGTTTGGGGGGAGGGAGAGACAGATAACACGGGGGAGAGAGAGAGAGAGAGATACAACGCTGGGGGGTGTAGAGAGGCAGCATTTGCACATAAAAGGAAATAAAAACAAGAAATGCATTTGTTTAATATCATATTTTTTTATTAAATATTAAAAAGCAGTTTACATGTGAATATATACAAGTTGAACTTTTTTCCTGTAGGGTAGTCTTATATTCAGGCTTTTAGTTTATTTTCCTAAAGGAATATCCAAAGTTTGGGGGGTCGTCTTATAATCAGGGTCATCTTATATTCGAGCAAATACGGTATATATTTCGGAGAAAGTCTGAACTTTTCAAAATATTGTAACTTTGATAGGCAACCACTAGGTAAATTTGTTTTTTTTTTCTTTATTTTAACTACATGAATGCTATAGAAAAGGGATTGCTGGTTCACCTCTGGAACCAACACTCTACTTGGCTCATGATCTGTGCAAAACTGGTGTCTTGGTCCCTCTTTTATATGGTTGTAAATGTTAACTTATTTTTAATTTATGAGCCCTACACATTCTGTAGGCTTTCTGGTTCCAGACTTACTAAGATTTTCAACAATCACTCATGTTCTATAAACAAATGAAACAATACAGTCATTAATGGCTATTTTATTTGAATATCCTGTTCTAGGAATTTGCTAGGCATAAATATTTATTTCAGGACCAGGGAACATAAATTCTAACTATCTCATTCTGTATATTTTTATACCACAACTGTAATGGTATGAAACGTGTAAACTAAAATGATGGTTGTCTACCAAGAGTAAACTCTCCATTCATCATTGTGGCTTTTAGTGTACTTACATATTTTATGTATGTGTTCATTTGAACGTCCCCATTAATTAGGTAGTGATATTATGTAACTCGGCAGTTAAAATTATTGTACAGTTCCAGGTTTATATAATTGTTTCCTTAGCAAAAAAAAATGATACATTTAGTTTCACTTGAATGTTGTAACCTCCAGGATTAGAGTGCTCCGTACACTAAGTGAATTCTACTGGTATGCTCTCACCCTCCTCCATAGTGTAAATGCTCATGGTACAATTTATATATTTAGCATGCTTAGTTCCTGGAACTGGAAGCAAAAAATTGGTGTGGAGGAATAAATATTATCATGAAAACCGAAATATAGTTTTATACGTTTATGCTTATTATCCTTAGAAAGGAAGACACACTGCACATACTGAATTCATTTTGAAGTGGTTACCAGAAGACAGGATCAAGTACCACATTTTGCAGGGATGAGGAAAAAAGCCTCATTTGTAATTGCTAATTAATTTATTATGGAAATAAATATATTATTTAAAATCTTAACTTTTATTCTGAATGTGACTGAAAATTCTCCCTCTCTATTAAAGCAGTCTTGACATAGCTGTGGTGGCTGTTAGGATCTTATTATTTAAAAAAAATGGCATGAGTATTTAATCTAGTATTTAACTATATATAAAATATAAATTCTCTCTAATACAGAACTATTCATAAACTATATTCCTCTAACTGTTCACTTATTTCAGAAGACATTTTTAAGTTGCTAATCAAATAAAGATATTAATGTATACAATGGTGAATCAAAAAGATTATAGAGCTATAGAGTTAGTAGGGCTATTAACTGTTTTTTAAAATTAAAGTATAAAAGATCATACAGTGGCATATGATTAAACTAACAAAGAAAATATAATTCAGTACAATTTGACAAGTGCAGACTGGACCGGCAATACCAGAAATAACTGGAAGTCCTGGGAAGTATAAGTATATAAAATTTCTGTCACTTACCGGGGCTCTGTGAGTCGCTCAATGTCCTTGCGGTGCCGGAGATCTCGCATTGTTGCGGCGGCCATCTTTTTGCAGTCTGTGTAGTTCACAGGTTGCATGTAAAAAAGAGAACTAATACTAATGTGTGGTCTAGCAGGAAATAAAAAGGAGTAGAACCCTTTTCAAAATTAAAGTTACTCCAACATAAACATGCCCCTCTCCTCCTCTATTGGCCTATGCTAATTACTTCCTATATATGTACCTGGTTCATCCGTTTTCTAGTTGCCTGTGCAAAGAGTCTTCTCTCTCTTTTGGGCTTCAGCTGTTTGTTTGTCTTCATTTATCTTGACCCTCGGCTAGGTACTGACTCTGCTTGAACACTGCCTGTCTCGACCCTCGGCTTGTTCCTGACTTTGCTTGAACTCCACCTGTCCCGGCCCTCGGCTTGATACTGACTTTGCTTTATCTCCTCATGTCTTGGCATCGGTTCCTGCTCCAGTTCTGTGTTTTCCTTATCACTGATTCCTGGTTACCTTTAGGTTGTATTTGTGCCACACAAGCTCCTGGCAAACAGTACCCTGGGCTCAACCTTCGGGTACATATTTATTAGGGTGAACATCACAAACTACTTCCCAAAAGGTGATCTTGCAAGTCCCTCCTCCTGAGCACTACCAGTTACACCTATTATAATTTCCTCCAGTTTTAAAACTTTAAAACCTTGTATTGTCCCCATGTATGTGGTCAGTACAAACGTACAGATGGTGATAAACACATGATAAATGACCAACATATCAAATGGCTCAGGCTTTTGTATCTTAATTAAATTACATCCACCATCTGTATTTGGTAAAGTGATAACTCAAATCAGTTAGACAGATACATCTGTTGCATGAAGGTTTTTCAACAGCTGACCCATTTATCAGGGCGAATTCAGAAAACTATGTGTAATACTTTGTTTTAGGTCAATGGGTAGAGAATTGATGTATAATTTCCATTCTCAAAAACAAAGTACCACTCCTCCACTTTTTTTGCTGGGACATAAGCCAGCTTATACGAGAAAGATTAAGTAGTTTGTCCTTAAATACCGTTAGCGAAGGCTCTATTACATTTTTAAGCACATACAAAATAAATAATTAAGTTTTAATATTAAATATTTAATTATATTTTTAAAAAGGTTTCTGTGAAAAGCAATCATACAGGAGTTAGTGTTGCTGCCAATATTGGATTTTTTTTATTTCAAGCCTGAATCAGATACTCAATGCAAAAGACGCATGATCTGGTAGTATTATAGGTGTTACGTGTATGCAGCTACTGGGCTCTATTCCATGATGTACTTTATGACATAGCACTGGTTTTTTTTAACTCAAAGTGTTCTATTGCAGTCTCGATTTCAATGATCAGAGATAAAATAACATGGGCCATTGAATCTAAAATGATTTAAAAAACCAAGCACACATCAAAAATAACCAAACTAGTAGCCAATTCTATCCTACTGGCAAAAAAATTGTACAAACAATGTACTATGCCATGTATGGCTTTAAGTGCTTTTGAGTTGGGATTTGAGCTTATGGATCGATCACATCTATTATAAATACTCACCAGTTTTGAAATTAGACCTCCCACGTTTTCTTACTAAATACAATGAGCGCCCCCCTCCCCCTGCCCCCTCCCCCCCCTTTCCCTGCTGTCTCAGGTACCAATCTAGACGATAGCCCAGCGGAGTGCAAGATGTGTGATATATGGATGTAGTGTGAATGTTGTGTGATGGTTATTTTTGCACAAACCTTTGCTAATTAAGCAATGAGTGATATTTATTGTTGACCAGCGGACTGTCACACAGTTGTTAATTTTTGACAATCACTAATGTTGTGTTTACCCATTTTTTCATGTTTTGTAAAGGATATTTTTTTGTAAAACAAAAAAAAAATTGAGATAAAAATTAAAAAAAATGACACAAACCAAGATGAGCCTGGAGCCTGAGGGTCATAATAGTACATAGGTATGTAGAATTAAAGCCCAAGAAGACTTGATTGGGACAAACAAAAGGCACATTTAGATGTGGTTCAAGGAAATCATGTACATATATCTCACACTCAACACTGTTTCTGATGGTAATCATCAATACCACAACAGATCGTTTATAAATTGTAAAACCGAGATGGTAGTATATTTGGTCACATGCAGCCGTTGTCTCCCGTATTTCAGAAAAACCGATAGGTAATGCAAGGGTTGCTACTGCACCTAGACTAGTCCAGCAATTACAGTACTTACAAGTGGTGTGTGGACAATGCTTGTGCATGGACAGTGGAGGTGGTTTCAAATGGTGACAATCATGTGGTGATTTGATACATGGTCAGAGGGCCACATGGCAATATTACCACTATGGCACCATTCATGCCACTGTCAAGCACACTCACATATGTTATAGTACCTGTGATGGAACCCTTCGTCACTGGGGTTCTTGGAGAGAAGTAATGGCCCGCCTCCTCCCAATAGACTATGGACCCTGTCTCTGTGTGTGATAGTTATGGGGGTACACACTTTGGGGCCACCAGCAGCACCCTGTCTTCAGTATAGTCGGACTTCTAACACAGGCTACCCAGGACTAGTTCACTCAGGATGTCAACAAAGCCATTGTGTTCCCCAGGTTGAGATTGTCTCCTGTCTTTCACACTCCAGTCTCTCGGAAGGTATGATGGAATGTTATGTTACTGTTGAAATATGTTAAATGTCCAGTTCCTGGTTAATATGTGTTAAATGTATTCTTGTCATTATGTCACATTCACCATTGTCTTTATGTAAGTCATTCAGTGTCCTTTTGTATCTGACTGTACTCTGGAGGTATTTGAACTTGACACATTTGTGAGGCAGGTTTTCCCCATTGTATGTCCTACTGTTATGTTGTGTACATTAAGTGTCTGTATTTAAAGGTGTTATTGTTATATCCTACTGTATCTAATTACCTGTTTTAAATGAGTCTATCTATTGTTTGAGACTTACCATGTGTCAATATCTGTGCTGTTTTCAAATAAATGTTCATTACTGTTCTACTCCTATACTGGTATTTTCTGGCACTTGGAGTAAATGGCTGAGGGTCCTGTCTGGTGATTTGGAAACTCCATCTACAATACTGATTCTGCCTGGTGGCCTGGGGTGGCTGATAAAAGGAAGCCAGGTTCTGAAGGAGGTACCCAGTGGTGTATCTTGATTTTGTGCTGCCCTAGGCAGACAAAATCCGGGCACCCCCCTACCCAAGCTGCACACCCACGTTACACACCTAAGACATGCCCCATCATTCAGACTCACATCAAGCTCACACTCCCATCACACTCAGTCACACACTCCTACTCCCATCACACTCAGTCACACACTCCTACGCCCATCACGCACACTCTGACTCCCATCACACTCAGTCACACACACTGTCTCCCATCACACACACTCTGAGTCCCATCACACTCAGTCACACACACTGTCTCCCATCACACACACTCTGACTCCCATCACACTCAGTCACACACACTGTCTCCCATCACACACACTCTGACTCCCATCACACTCAGTCACACACACTGTCTCCCATCACACACACTCTGACTCCCATCACACTCAGTCACACACACTGTCTCCCATCACACACACTTCTACTCCCATCACACTCAGTCACACACACTGTCTCCCATCACACACACTCTGACTCCCATCACACTCAGTCACACACACTGTCTCCCATCACACACACTCTGACTCCCATCACACTCAGTCACACACACTGTCTCCCATCACACACACTCTGACTCCCATCACACTCAGTCACACACAGTCTCCCATCACACACACTTCTACTCCCATCACACTCAGTCACACACACTGTCTCCCATCACACACACTCTGACTCCCATCACACTCAGTCACACACACTGTCTCCCATCACACACACTCTGACTCTCATCACACTCAGTCACAGTCACACACACACACACACACACACACACACACACACACACACACACAGTCTCCCATCAGCACTTACCTTTCCCTGGCAGGCAGGCAGCATGGTCCCTCCATGCTGCCTGTTCGGCTTCCCGGCGATTGTGCCGACAGGTCACGTGACCGGGCGCGCGTATGACGTCAGCGCGCCCGTCACGTGACTGTCGGCACTTCCGTGTCGGCATACTGCACGGGGAGCTGAACAGGCAGCACGGAGGTTTCTCTGTGCTGCCTGTTCGGCTCCCCGTGCAGCCTGGCAGGCAGAGCGATGGTGAGGGGGGATCTTCCGATCCCCTCTCACCTCTGTCTCTGCCTGCAAGCGCGGTGGGGTGTTTTTTTTTTTTTTTTTAAAGGGCCGGGTTTTTATTTTTTTTGAATATTTTTTTTTTTTTAAATTTTTTTTTCCAGTGCTGGGGGGCGCTGCCGCCCCCCAAAATTTGCCGCCATAGGCATCCGCCTAGGATGCCTCGCGGTAAATACAGCACTGGAGGTACCCAGTCAGGGTACTAGGTTTGTCCATCACATTACCCTTTCATATGCACAGTTTATAATGGTGCATTGCCAAGCAAAATTGTACAAATAATGTATTATGCCACTTATGGCATAAGCGTTTTTGATTTTGAGATTATGAAACACATCTATTATAAATGCTCAACAGTTTTGAAATTAGGAGTAATATTAACTTCTACTTTCAGCAATTCAGAGCTAACCTTTTTAGATCTGACTATATTTGTAGAGAACTCTGAGATAAAAACTAGAACACACGTTGATGTGAATAGTTATGTTCTGGTCAGCAGTGACCATTTTAGCCCATGGCTCAATGATATCCCCAAAAGTCAATTGTTGAGGATTAGGAGAAACTGCACGGATGATAACACTTTTAAATTGCAGGCACAAAAAATTATGGCTGATTTTGCAAAAAAGCATACTTGAAAGAGGTTGTAACTCTGGCCTATGATGATGTAGAGGTTTTAAAACAAAAGGTTTTGCTCAATAAACAAAAAATAGCACAAGGAAAAAAGTCTTGGGGAAAGGGATTTAAAGAAAATAATTAATAAAAGATGGTTAAGGTTTGTTAAGCTTGACTAAAGAATTACTAAAAATATTGCCTGAAGAACCTAGAATAATTTACCAAGGACCACCTACACCACCTGAACACTTTCTAAATTGGGTGACGGATTTTTCCTATGTGGTCGTTGTGTACCATGCCTGAGCACACAAAAACAAAAGGGAAATCTTTTTCCAAAGATAAATTGGAGAATACAAATAATATGTAATACAATCTGTGATTACTTGTGACACTTAAAAATTTCATTTTTTATTAAGCGGTGCATGAAATTATTCTGTGATACATGGACGTGATTGCAGGAGGGTACAAATAATATTAACAATAACTGGTGATGTGATGCTTGAAGTATGTTGGAAAAGCACTCTATTCCGGATGCCAGCAAGATCTCAGTTAGTTAAAAGAGAACAATGCATAGCACTCCTTCGTGATGACCTAGTTTTAATGCACCACAGGCCTTCTAGGGTTTTTGTCAAGCTATTGACAAAAAACAGATGTAACTTAATAGAGGATTGCCTTTAAATATAAATATTTCAATTTCAAATTGCCAATATAAAGTGCTATAATAAAAACAGTTGTGTTATCTCTGATATACTTTGATATCATATCAGAACCCCTATATAATGTATATGAATACATTATTCAATATCCAGTGGAACGTCTGTCCTCTGTATTTATGTAAAAATGGATTTAATGATACATTAAGTACATGATTTTTATAAAGTATCAATTATGCACAGTATCAATAATTCCGAAATTCTTTAGACTTATTATCTGAATATGCTGATATTTATTGACCTCAATGGGCTTAGGCTTATACTTTTTTTTTCTTTTTTTTTAAAGAATCAATGGTTTACATCTGATAAATATCTGCCTCCTATATTCAATTGAGAACATTTTTCTTTAAAGAAAAATGCAAAAATATAAACATTAGGAAATATAAAAATATATATGCAAATGTACAAATATAATTTATAAAAACATGTAATAAATAATGCATATGTTAGGATTCAGACAATATATGTAGATACAGACTTAAGAGCTAAATCAAAGTTCGAGCCATTCAGAATTTTGAACAGTGATAATAAAGTAAAAAGTGGGTGTAAAGAAAACCTGACTCAAGTAAAAAATAAGGTTTTGGAATGTCTAACTAAGGATCTGTCTCTATCAATCGATAAAGGTGGGAGACTGGTGGTCTTGGACAGAGACAAAATATGTCAAATATGTCTATTACATGGTCTGACCACTCTCCGATTGAAACCCAAGTATTAAATAATCAAGAATACAGACAAAACTCCCGCTGGAGGATTAACGAAGCTTGTTTTTTATCAGATACTACAACTAAAACTCTCTTAGAACAGGCAACAGAATTCGTTGTCTTTAACGATAATGAGGTGACTAGCCCAGAGACTATTTGGTCTGCATTTAAATGCGTCATGCGCGGTCATTTAATTAAAATCGAAGCTCAAAGGAGGAAGGAGAGAGGGGCAGCTCTATCCGACCTTTATTTACAACTAGCGCAATTGACAGTTCAAAACAAAATCAATTTTGATCCTATAATAAATGACAGAATAACATTAATTCAATCGCAGATTAATTTAAGGCTTGAAGAAAGAGTCAAAATAATGACTACCATACAAAAACAGAAATGGTACAATAGTAATAATAAGGTGGGTAAGCCTCTCTCTAGCAGACTTAAATCTGAATACACAAAAAAAGCAATAAATAAGATTATTGTAGGAGATGCAGTGTGCTTAGCTCCAACAAAAATTAGTAATGCATTTGCCCAATATTATTCGACTTTATATAATTTAGAAAAACCAAATATCTCAGAGACTCTTGCGGAAACTTACCTCTCGGGATTAGATCTTCCGAAGTTGGCCCAGGTAAAACTGGATCAATTAAACCGACCTATAACTACAAAAGAAATATCTGAATCAATAAAAAATCTGAAAAATGGTAAAGCTCCGGGACCCGATGGGTATACTGCAAAATTTTATAAACTATTGGAACCTATAATAACGCCTTTACTGAGTAAGTTCTTTTTGGGTATTGGGCTTTCAGGGAGAATTTCCTCAGAATTACTGGGGGCAACTTTTTCCCCCATCCCGAAGCCAGAGAAAGACCCACATTATGTGGGAAACTATCGCCCGATCTCGCTCATGAACCTAGATATAAAGATATTTTCCAAAATCTTAGCTAATAGACTTAGCTTGATTATCCCTGATTTAATTCACGTGGACCAATCTGGGTTTGTGAAAGCGAGGTCGGGAGCAGATAATGTACGAAAGCTATTAAACATCATACAAGTTGTAAATAAAAAACATATCCCAACAGCACTTATCTCTGTCGACGCTGAAAAAGCTTTCGACAGAGTAAGTTGGAACTTTTTGTCTGCTACCCTTGAGGGCTTCGGGATGGGGGGACTTTTTAAGGACTGTGCTATGGCTCTGTATTCCTCACCGAGAGCAAAGGTTTTTGGAAACGGCCTTGATTCCGAATGGTTTAGTGTAGGAAACGGAACGAGACAAGGGTGTCCTTTGGCTCCGCTTCTCTACATTCTTTCAATGGAACCTCTTGCCATTCGAATTAGACAATCATCTGACATTTCTGGGATCTACTTGGGAGACAAACAACAAAAAATAACATTGTTTGCAGACGATGTTATTTTGACCTTATCTAATCCAAATACATCAATCCCGGCAACTTTAAAATGTATAGAAGAATACAGTGAGCTCTCAAATTATAAAATAAATATTACGAAGACTCAGATAATTTGCCATAATTGCACGCATGAAGTAAAACATAATCTTGTGCAGAGCTATAAATTCAATTGGCCAAAAAATTATATTTCATACTTAGGTATTAAAATAAATTTTTCAACTGAAACTTGGATCCAAAATAATTATATGAACCTATATCATGAACTTTCCCTTTTACTTACAAAATGGACCAAGATTTACACCTCTTGGATAGGAAGACTTAATATATTAAATTCATATATTATTCCCAAATTAGATTATATCTTTCGTACAGTTCCAATACGGGTCCCTAGAGAAACCTTAAACCTTTTTCATAGGATCTTTGTATCTTATGTGTGGGGAGGCAAAAAACCTAGAATTTCGAGGAAGATTATGACTACTAAACAAGCCAAAGGGGGCCTCTCTTTTCCCGATGTAAATTATATACACGACACAATAATGTTTTCGCATTTTTTGCAATGGGGAAATCCTAATTCAAAATCAAAAAGCTGGTATGTCTATGAAAAATTTTATTGTAAACAGGTAGATCCTATTGGCCTATTTTGGTTGGATAAGTTGAGTTTCAATAGGTTGAACATTGAAAATAAAGTCATTGAGCAAATTTATTTATCTATTGCCCCAATAAAAAACTTAATATATCCAAAGAACTGCATCTCTAGAGAGGCTTCCATTGAAACCTGTACACTCTTGACTCAAGACCTTAACGTAAAACAATGGTTGGCTTCAGGTATTTTAAAGATTTCAGATATACTCAATGAATCGGGATTCTGTTCCTTTCCTCATTTGCAAAGTAAATATGCACTTAATAACTCTGAATTTTTCACTTATGCCCGAGTGATCGGAATATTGAGGTCATATATTATCACTAACGAGGGTCCCTTGGATAAATTACTATATAGCTCTATACCGAGAATAACTTCCAAAATCAGACATATAGTGGAAGCCAATACTGAAGATCAGAAATCGGTTTCTGTTACTAGGTGGGAGTTAGACCTAGCTAAAAGTTTTCCACTTCACGAGTGGCTGAAGTCCTTTGAAAATATTAGGAAAAACATCCACTGTATGAACATTCATGAAAATTACATTAAAATACTTCATAGATGGTACATGGTTCCGACCAGATTGAGCAAATTTCAAGAACAAACTTCAGACCAGTGTTGGAGATGCAATTTAGCTCCCGGCTCATTACTACATATTTGGTGGGATTGTAGACTTTTGGATAATCTTAAAAATAACGTAATATATATTCTTTCTAAAATGGGTTTAGATTGTAAAACTATATCCCCATCCAAATTTTTATTCCATCTTGATCTTCCTAAACTTTCAAAACCAAAGAGTATATTACTGATACATATACTTATGGCCACGAAGCTTTGCATCTCTAGACACTGGAAGAAGAGTACAATCCCAACTATAAAAGAAATTGAGATACAGATACACTACCAAGCCACCATGGAGAAAGCATTATTTTTTGATACAGACAGACTACAAGATTATAACAACATCTGGGGTAAATGGCTGTCCTATTATGTCTCCAGCCCATCACTATCCATTTAGATTTATTACATAAACTATATCTCTGGACAAAAATCTTGATAGATGCTCTTTCTCCTACCCCTCTCCCGACCCAAGTTATTCTCCGCCTCTCCACTTGTCTCTTGATGACGGGGAGAGATCCTTGGGCGTCCCCCACTAATCTCCACACCACCAATAAGGAAAGTTATGTATGTTTGTGCTAGAATGTGAGCATGTAAAGAATTACTAAAAACTACTTTACTAAGTTACAACATAATGCGATATCTATAATATTCAACTTGTCACTTAGATTTGTAAAAATGCTCCTTTTTATTATGTAATATGTTACATGTAATGTCTTTTGATATGTTTATAATAAAAATTAAAAAAAAATAAATAAAAAAAAAGAATTTTGAACAGTGATAATAAAGTAAAAAATGGGTGTAAAGAAAACCTGACTCAAGTAAAAAATAAGGTTTTGGAATGTCTAACTAAGGATCTGTCTCTATCAATCGATAAAGGTGGGAGACTGGTGGTCTTGGACAGAGACAAAATATGTCATTATGGGTGAGAACCTTTTGGGAAACATTGTAAAAAATTAAATAGCTGAAATGAAAACTAGACAAAGACCTTACTGATTGAATTTTGAAAGATTCAACATACGACTACTGGAATAATTTATATCCAAGAATACCAACATACTATGCACTTCCCAAGCTGCATAAAGACCCAATTGACCCTCCAGACTGTCCAGTAGTATAAGAAATTGGCTTAATATCTACCAACTTGTGCACCTTCAATCACTGGTCTTAACTACAAAAGCATATCTTAGATACTGTAGAATGGAGAAACAACTATACTTACGACATGCAATGTCAGCTCTCTGTACACTACTATACTGCATTCATTTGGCATAACTTTCACACAGTATTTTGTGGAAAATACAAGAAAGTACCATAAATCACTAAATAATATTATCCTAGTGTATATAAACTGGATACATAATAACGACTTTTTGTTTGGGGATTCCTATTTTATTCAAAAGCAAGGGACAGATATGGGTACCAAGTTTGCCCCAGCTATGCAAATTTGTTAATGTAACATTGGAAAGAGGCCTTTGTGTATTCTGAGCCTGGATATGGTGCGGACTTGGTGTCTCCTATAACAGATACATAGACAATATTTTAATTATTTGACATGGCCCAGTTCAGTATTTGAAGGAATTACTAACCTATTGAAAATGATGATAATACATGGAATATAAAACTTATATAGCTTAGTTACAATTATTTTTCTATATGTATCTACATAGAAGAAGGAGAAATAAAAACACAATTGTATTGCGAGCCAATAGATGTGAATAGTTATATCCAGATTAGTAGTGGTCGTTATCTATGGATTATATATGTTCCGGTCAGTTACATAGATTTAATGGTAATTGCAGTGATGATTCAGTCTGTGAGATGCAGATCCAAAACTGAGAACTGATTTTGTTAAAAAATGTTATCCAGAAGAGTTACTGGATAAACCCTTAAGTGATGCTAGGAACAGTAATAAAAAATATCTAATACAACACAAAGACAGAATACCAAGCAAAAATAAAAGAGAAAATAAATCTCCTAATCACAGATGACAAGAAAGGTCACAAAATTATTAAGAAAATTATGCAAACAAATGCTGGCATCTTCTGAAAGACAACATTTTGAGCAATATTCTATCTGAAAAACCTCTAGTTACCTTTAGGGGAAAGGCATGTGGAAGATGAATTTATACCTCGACATAACATCAGCCATATGTGTCTTCTATGTTGTATGCAAGCACTAACTGGTTAATTGTAAATGATTATTCCTCTTTTGCTCTGAGAGATTTTAGAACCAGGCACATCACAAGTGAAAAATGAGACAGGATGTACAGACAGGAACTTAAACAAGCTGCAGTTAGTTTATGGCCTACCCTAATGTACAGAAAATAGCTTATCAGTTGCTGACCTTCTGATGAAAAAAAAAAAAAGTTTCTATAAGCGGAGGGGACCACGTGTCATGAGTAACATGAGTTACTGTGTATGCTATTATTGAAATTAAAATAATATTTTTTTATACTTTCCCCTTTTCTGTATGTGCCTGTATTTGCAAAAGAATAGAGCAGTTTGTGAACTGGAAGCTTGTGCGCACTCATAAGCAATAAATGGCTCTCGGCATAGCTGGGTTCTTTAGAGATAGCACAATGGGGCTTTGCTCAGCACCACGGATAAGAGTTATTGGATCAGTGATGCTATCTTGCACATGAGAAAGGGCACACGACAGGGTTATGTCCTTCTTTATTTAATTAAATTAGGTTTTCTATTGTTTGAGGCATATGTTATAATTAGTTTCCTCTGTGCCTCCCCCAGCTGATGTCATATGTGTCTGCATTTAAGTCTGTGCTTTTTCACAAATAAATGTTAACTCTTGTTATACCGAATGGTAGTAGTCCTGTCTGCTATTTGGGAACAATCTGGCTGGGCAGAGCACATACGATTAATGTTTATATGCTTCCTAAATTTATATACCTATTTAGAGCCATTCCTCTTAAGGTACTGGTTAAGACTCTGCCCCAGTTTCAGAAGATTTTCACATATTACATTCTCTCCATTTGATGGAGGAAATTATAATATCATAGCTATTTCTTTATGATTGTAAAGATCATAATGATAAATTGACCTCTAGGGTTATAAAACTACATTTTAGTTTAAAGAATGCTGAAAAACCAAATGGCATGATTAAATGGGGGAGAGATTATGGGAAATATTTTTCTCTCGAAGTTTGGGGTAAAGTCTTTATTTATGTTACTAAAATTACTCAGTCTTAATATTCACAATAATTTTTTAAGGCAATGCATCAATGGTACCTTACACACACTATTCTTCATAAATTCAACAGCTAGTCCAGGGTTTGCAGGAAATTTATGAAAGCTATGGGAATATGAGGGACTAACTTCACTGAAAGTGTAGTGGTCAAAATGTATCTTCCAAACATTAATGCATATTAATGAGCTTCTGAATAACTTTAAAATGCTTAAAATGCAAAATACTTACAGCTATATGAAATTGTGAAATTACAGCAGTTTGCAAGAAACCAGGACTGCCCACACTAGCTGAGTTAGAGTAATTTAGTAATGTCCTTTTTTTCTGCAGGAACCAATGACAATAATTCCATTCAAATGAATGAAATGGAGTTTCCGGTCTCTCTAGTGATGTCATCACAGAATATGTTGCACTGTTAAGAGATCATACTGTGTACAAGACCAAGGTCACTTAGAGTCCACACAGTGTATTCAAATTCAGGAGCACAGGAAGTGACTAAATAAAACAAAGCTTTGTATCCTCAGCCTCTATATAATCAGTGCTGCCTTACCTGTATTAAACATGCAGAGTAAGCACTTGGGAGGGCTTTAGTCAAATATTAAAAAATGTGATTTATGCAGAATGCCTGCATCAAACCATACTGAAAAAAAAATCCTGTGTACTATACAAGCAGTAATCTTCATCTTGCCCCAATGTGAGTTTAGGGACTAGACTGTCCCTTTAAGGATAATGTTTCATCCACATTGATTGAGGTGTGTTCCCATGAAGAACTACCACAATTATGTCTCTGCTACCTACATTTTCCATCATGCACTCAACAACACACATCTTTTCTGGTTCATGTCTTCATAGCTTCCAAACTGGTTAATTCGAAACATTGGCAAAACATTGACTGGAAGGAAATATTATTACAAATTTGAATATCCACAAAGAATGGGAGAAGGATTCTTTAAATTGAGGAATAACTAACCCTAATTTGTAAATTAAGTCCATTTGAAACTCTTTTAAGATATCAAAAAATAAACCATTTTAGAAGATTAAGCCTTCCATACTAGCCTTTGAATTTCTAAAGTGTTGTTTTACCTAACTTATAAAACTGGTTTATCTAGCAGTTCTGAATGTTGAACACCTCTGTATTGAACACCTGTAATGTATTCATTTCTGTTGCTGATTTCAGGTACAAAACAAGTGCTATAAAATGTCTACAGATTATATGTATTTCAGATTTGTCTATTTCTAGGTATGTACTGTTCTCTTTTTATGTTTTTGTACTTTTGAAAATTTAAAATAAAGAAAATAGTTTTAATGAGACCGTCCCATTTTGAGCCTTATACTGTTTTTTTTATTTTTTATTTCTCTCTCTACCTCAGGCAGGTCAACTTAATGTACAAATTTAATTTGAGATCTAATGTATATCTGAACTATCTGCGTCTTATTGGGTAAAATGTGAGTGGTAACACTATCCATTTGGTATTTGTAAGGCCGATGGTCCCAACACTTTGCAGTATGGAGAAGGATCTCCATCAAACAGTGTTTGGCGAAGGGTCTCCAACACAAACCAGGCTCTTTTTAGCGCCTGATTTTTTTTTATACATAGGCTGCGCCGGCACAATGAGCACCGGCACAACCGAAATCTAAGCATAGATAGCGCAGACTCCCCAAATTTGTCGGGAGTCTGATTTATACATTGGCGCACACACAGATTGCACCAGTATCTTACACAATCTGAATTTGCACCGTGTTTATACATGACCCCCTATACATAATTTTATATAACGTATATAATAGCTTAGCAATATACAAAAATCATACATTATACAAACACATTTTTGATGGTAGCAAACAGGTCACTTTGCACACAACTAGCACATTCAGCTTTCCATTAAAAATAACAATACAAAAATTATGTGGTAATGGATAATTTGTGGGTGGGTCACTTCAAATTCATGACACTTTAAAAAGCTGGGATTCCCCATTGAGGAAAGCTATGCTCAGTCCACATGGCACAATCTCAGAACAATAGAACTGAGAAAACACCCCATGCGCAATGGACTATTAAATAATAGCATCTTATAAAACACAGTGAAACACAGCCCCACAACCTTTCTGAAACCTAATAACTCACTTATCCTAGCCAAATAAGGTTGAAGCCCCGAATATGCTGAGCAAAGCCGCGAGTCTCTGCAGCTCCGTGATAGCTCTGCCCCCTGACATCACACAGAAGCACACGGATCATGTGTGAAAGCCCTACACTGATAGGATGCTGAGTGATGTGTCAGCCAGTCAGTGCAGGGCTTTTACACAGCATCATTACTGTCTGTGAAAGCCCTGCACTGATTGGCTGACACATCACTCAGCATCCTATCAGTGCAGGGCTTTTACACAGCATCATCACTTTGTGTGACTGCAGGGATGTGAAGGAAGCTCCACGTGGGACAGTGAAGCAGCTCTGAAGATATCATTACCGGCTGTCACCTTGTGGAAGATGCAGAGCAGGTCTAATTCCACTCAGGTATGCTCTGGGTTTTGTGAGACAAGGGAGGGTTGGGGTCACTTATTTATGTCCACCTTTGTGTATTTAAGCTATATATTGTTGGTTTGAGATTCCTTATTACAGGACTGCCAAACAGCATAGGAATGATTTATGTTACATATGTATACATATCTTATGTATGTATGTATGTATGTATGTATGCAAAATAAAACAATAACAGGGAGAACATAGTGTGACCTGTTTTAATAGAAAATATACTTTTACCAATTACTCATGCAACTTA
Organism: Pelodytes ibericus; assembly: GCA_036172795.1. Taxonomy (NCBI): domain Eukaryota; kingdom Metazoa; phylum Chordata; class Amphibia; order Anura; family Pelodytidae; genus Pelodytes; species Pelodytes ibericus. The sequence goes on from CM069859.1 coordinate 75,432,277, forward strand.
CTTCATACTGAATATTTTTAAATATCACATTATTACTAAATATCTATCTTTCTTTGTTATTCTTTTATTATTTATATATTTTTATTTTATGTTGCTCACCCTAATATATATGTTTGTACACTTACACACACACACACACACACACACACACACACACTTACACAAATACACATTTAAACAAACACAGTTACACTTATACACACACACACACACACACACACACAGTCACACAAGCTTACAGATGCACAGACTTAAAAAAAAAAAAAAGATATGTTATTTGCGTGCCCACTGAGGCCGGATGTCTAATGCACGGGGAAAAGGCGCCCGCATGCAAGAGCAAAGAGCGCGCTGCTTTTGATTTTTTTGACAGCAGCACCTGCTCTGCATGCGAGTGCCCCATCGATGCCCCTCTTCTCCCTCCGCTTCGTAGTGCTTGGGCGCGGTGCACCCCGTGCACCCGCCCAGAATCGGTCCTGCACAGCAATAATTCCTTAATATGTCCCACACGTCACATACACAGCCAGTTACATACATATTCACATATAACACATACACAGCCAGTTACCTACATATTCATATATAACACATACACAGCCAGTTACATACATATTCACATACAACACATACACAGCCAGTTACATACATACATACACACACACACAACACATACACAGACAGTTACATACATACACACAACACATACACAGACAGTTACATACATACATACATACACAGTCAGTTACATACATACACACACAACACATACACAGCCAGTTACATACATACATACATACATACACACACAACACATACACAACCAGTTACATACATACATACACACAACACACACACAGCCAGTCACATACATACACACACACACAACACATACACAGCCAGTTACATACATATACATATACAACACATACACAACCAGTTACATACATACATACACACAACACACACACATCCAGTCACATACATACACACACACACAACACATACACAGCCAGTTACATACATATACATATACAACACATACACAGCCAGTTACATACATATTCACATACAACACATACACAGCCAGTTACATACATACACACACAACACATACGCAGCCAGTTACATACATACATACATACATACACACACAACACATACACAGCCAGTTACATACATAGACACACAACACATACACAGCCAGTTACATAGATACATAGACACACACAACACATACACAGGCAGTTACATACATAGACACACAACACATACACAGGCAGTTACATACATAGACACACAACACATACACAGCCAGTTACATACATACATACACACACACAACACATACACAGCCAGATACATACATATTGACATACACACACACAACACATACACAGCCAGATACATACATACACAAACAACACATACACAGTTAGTTACATACATATTCACATACAACACATACACAGCCAGTTACATACATACACACACTCTTGCTCACACTGACATACACACACACTCGCTCACACTGACATACACACAAACTCGCTCACACTGACATACACACACTCTCGCTCACACTGACATACACACACTCTCGCTCACACTGACATGCACACACTCACACTGACATGCACACACTCACACTGACATGCATACACTCACTCACACACTGTCAGTTTTTAACTTACCTGCTGCAGGCATCTCTTTGCTTTGAGCTCAGTGTGAAGGAGGTCTCAGCCAATCACGAGAGGCTTCTGAACTCTCAGCCGATCAGGAGAGTTAAGAAGTCTCACCTGATTGGCTGAGACCTCTTTCAATCAAGCTCCCCTGGACACAAGAAAAAAAAGAGAAAAAGACCGCTGCATAGAGCAGCAAAGTGCCGTCCCTGCCAGGGTGCCGCCTGGGGCAGCTGCCCCACTCTGCCCCATTAAAGGGCCGGCCCTGTGAAGGCTCCTAAATTACAAAACGGGCATGAAGCTTAGAGCGGTGAGCATATATTGGTAAGTGCCTGTATGGTTTCATTTAAAAAACTAAAAAAGTCTTATGGGCTATAGCCCCAGATCTTTTGGAAACCTAGCAATGCCTCTGAGTAGTAGATAACAATATCTTCAGCATGTCAAAAAACAGATTTGAAATATGTACCGTTCACACAAACTGTATCTATACTGAGCTGTTTGCCAGGTGATGAAGAGCCATCACTTCCCCTGCTAGGAGGAAGTGCTTGAAGCCATTTACGAGGCTTGTGGGCCAATCTCTGCAACGCATTGCCACACTTTCCTTTTGGTGGCCGCAATTATGCAGATATATGGAATCATCTCATCTCATTAATATTCTGCCTGAAAATTGCTAACTTACAGTATTTGTATAAGTGTTAAAAGCACAGATACCTTCAATTCAGTATTTTGTTCATTGCCAACACATCTGTTGTGTGTTCGGTGACCCTTTAAACCTGCAGAACACTTTCCCATTGTTCATGGCCATTATAATTAAAAGGCATACATCTTTCTGCTTAGAGAGATTATCCAGAACTTTGGCTATTGATCCATCAATTGTTTTTTGCCTTGCTGATTGTATAACAACTTTTAATGGAAGTAGTGGATATATCCTAATATCGTGGGATTTTTATTCAAAATTGAACACGTAATTTAATATATTTTGCTAAAAAGAGAGGCCTTATACAAATGTATGTTGCACATTAATAGTGTTCCATGTAACCCTTGCTACGTTGACATTACATATTGATGGGGAATTTCTTGCAGAAGCATCAAGTGCTCAAAACATGTACAGTAATACATGTACAGTAATAAGTACAGTATAACCATTTGAAACCATAATGTAGTAACTGAATACTGCTCTGAAGATTAGTTTCACTATTTACCATACTGAATACCTGCAACCTGCATATATACTGAGTGCTATTGTATTATTGTCTGTATTATTAAAACTAATGTTCTCCCAGAAAAAGGTAAAGAAGAGCAATAAGTATATCAATTTCTTCTGTCCTTTTATGCAAGTATTATTAGTATATTACTGTACCTACACTAACCCAGCATCACAATTCCCAAACCCATTTTCATTACAGTCTCCACAACCTGCTTCACCACCAGCATCACATTCGGACTCACTCCCCTATTATAGCAAGAATCACAGGATACTCTATCCTCTTTCCAACAGCATCATAACCACTCTTCTCTCTTCTCCACCTACTCATTTTGAAAGTCTTTGCACTCTGGGATAAGCACATCTAAAACTGAAGCATATTTAACCATAACAATCTGCAAATTTTACTTTATTGTCCCATCATGACCAAACTGGGATTTAGACCCTGCAAACCCAGGCAATAGTCATCTGAGGGTGAGCCATTCCATGTGATACTTTGTACATGTGTGAGCACATTCCATTAAGTGATCTCACAAGCACCTTTGCAGTATCACACAGTTGGTTGCAGTGATTTGACCCAATGCATAATAATAATCAGACTGGCTGATGCCCTGTAGCAACACAAACTACATGCCAGAAGAACAGCTAGATCTGGCATTATTAAAATAAGAAAACCTGACATGAGAACAAAAGGAAAAAAAGATATTAAGTGAACAACTATGAACATATACAGTGTTTTATGGTGTTTAGAATACTTTATTTACCATTAAACAAATAATAATGACATACTATAATAAAATAGAAAAATCTATTTATGGTGATGTAGCACCTTTCCATAATAAGATGCAATGACTATTAAATTCACAAATGTTATTCACCATCTCTTAAAAAAAAAGTATATAGACATTAATTTTAAGCACTAGGGCCACTTATTTGTTGCTCACATCCTAAAGGCGGAGTCTGAGTTAGAACTTATTCTACGTATATAAGGTTATACTTCACATGTTGAACTGCTTCATTATGCATCACGCTAAACACATCTGTTTTAAGCTATAAATCACATTGACTCTCTGTCTACTTTGAGCTTTTAACATCATCTTATTGTAATAAGATTGCAGAGCTTCAAGAGATGCACACGTAATTTTTACTTCAGATAACTAGATGGCAATGGTATTATTCTAGGGCATTTGGGATCTGCTCATCACACTGGGGGCGAACTATAATGGATGGAACTTTCTTTTCCAAATTCTGATTATATTTTCAGTGACACAGGATTTGGATGTCAATTTGTTGGCCGTTTGGGAAAATAAGTATCAATCCACTTTGCATTTCTATTTCACGGTCTAGATTGTCGAGGTCTTTTGCACTGTAGAGTTGTAGTTTGTAATGCCTTTGCTATAGAGAATTTTACTGTAAAAAGCTTTTGTGTGGGCATGGAATCTCATCAGTCTGTACGACATGGCTTAGATTTCAGAAGAAATTGGCTATAAAAGCAAAAATAGGTAAGAAAACAAACAATATTACTTTTATATATGTTAATTGTGGTATTCATCTTGACAAGTAATATTTCAAGTATGTTATTGTGTATATTTGTGGGGGACATGTCACAGTTTTCTGTTCACATGTTACAGCTATCACTTTTATTGCTATTATAGGTATAAAAAAAAAGTAAAGAGAATCATAACTTCTGTCACAAGAAAACAAACAATATAAAAAGTATATTACTATTTATAACTAAGCTACAAAGATATATACTCACTGGTCCCTCTGGTTTCCTTTGCTTAAAGGACAACAGTCAGCAAAAAATAAAGTTATATTTTATTGATTGAATAAAGTGTTGGCATTTTGAATATAAATGCTTTAACCCCTTAGTAACAGGACTTCTAGAACATTTTTGGTCATTCTGTATAATGGCTGTTTTAACACTGCTGCAGTGTTTGAGCTGTAATTTTCCCCTGTCTCATTTACTGTTCCCACACAAATTATATATTGTTATTATCAGCATAAGAAAGGCTTTCTTTAGAACACATTATTCTGAGCAAATGAAATAATTTACTATAAGTAAAATAACATGAAAAATCTTGTAAACATCTACAAACGCTAAAAATATATATTTTATCCTGAGTTTGTAAACATAAAGTTTACGTGTTATCTGTTTTTTTGGGCATTAACTAAAAGTAGCATATTGTCTTGTCCTAACCATTTTCTCGTACAGTGACCTTTTAACCCTAAATCTGACTACAACCCTAGCACTAACCCTAACCCTAATGTTTTTTTCTTCAACTGCAAGCTTGATCATTTATCACTTCCAAACCTCTTCTCCACAACAGAGCAGTGCTTTATTAAAAAGGCATGCTGCCTTTCAATATGGCACTTGCGACTGCTGCGGAGATCCTTTGCCTTGTGCTGTGGGGCCAAATTTAGATTTTGATAGATGCCTCAATATCAAGGAATAATAGCAACACTCACTGTGCATACAAGGTGACTGTTGATTGCTTCTTATAAGTGTTTCAACACATGGCATTCCAGGTATTTCAACTGCATGTTTGTGCATGACGTACCTAGCAGGTCAATTGTCGCAAGGAGGTTAATGAAAAAATATTATTATTTATCTTTGCTTGTCACGCTCTGTTTTGGGGCGGACATTTTGTTTATAAACAAGCAGATGAAGGAAGGTGTGGCCCAAGAATTTTGCGCCATAATAGTGCTATACAAGCAGGGAAGGTTTAATAAGGTACTTTATTTGTATTACTACATTAAAGCATTTCTATGTAAAATGCCAACACTTGATTAAATCTTTCAATTAAACATAACTTTTTGCTGACACTTTAGGTAAGTTTTTATAACACTGTAAAAATAAATACAGTGTATAAAATATAAGAAAAGTACTTTCTAAAATGTGCATTCAGCTGGCCCTGCCTTCTCAGTGATCTCTATTGTAAATCCATTCATAGAATATAATTGATACCATTTATTGGATAGCCAAGTGTTAAATTTGCAGGCTTTCAAGATTAAGATGCTTCCCCAGGCATTAATGAGGCTAAAACAAAATTTCCTAATTACAAAGCATAGTTCACAGCTTTAAAAAAGGAAAAACAAACACAGGGATATTGAAGAATTTCCTCAGAAGTAAATTAGCCAGTTTTGTAGAGATCTTATAAAGAAATTCAGTTCAGTCGGAGCATCTTTGATCAATCCACTTTCTGGTAAGAAGGGACATAACCATTTGACACATGTCATATCCATGAAGGTGTGAAATGTTTGCTATTTTAAGTAAGTCACTTGAGTTCTCTAGAGTTTATAGTAAAAAAAAAAAAAAAATTGTAATCCCGGTACTAAACCGGGATATCAGTTTGACCTCCAATATTTTTCCTTCCCTCTGTGTGGGGAAAGATGCCATCAGTGCCATAAGCTTCATATCCTTCACCTTTTTGTTCTGAGTGTTAGTATATCTGTGGGAAATAAAACATTATGCCTGCCCTGTTTATTACACATGCATTGCTGTTGGGCACTTCACACACATGAGGTATGCCATCATTGATTTTGTGGTGCAAATGTGAGCCTGGTTTTGGTACTTTATCTGTGAGGTGGGTGTGTGCACAGGTCCACATATCTTTTGTTGGAAGGGAGAATTACCATTTACTGTTTCTGGATGCAGGGTGCTCCTCACCATCAAATGAGATTGGGTCACTACTATAATGAAAGTAGTGGGGGATGTGGGAATATTGTCTGGAGTCTGTAATCTCTGTATAAAATTGTTGTAGTTCTGACGAGATCTTAAGCATCACTTCTCACTTTTTATGTGGTCTGAGATCTAAGGATAACGCCTTAAATGTTTAATAATCATACATGGAAAAAAGAATGAAATTGTTTTAAATCATATTATCTCATTATGTAACAATTGTTCAATGATTTAAAATTGTTTTAATATTAAATGCCTAATGCAGTTTTGTATAAATATATCTTCTCCAATGGTAATAAGATAGCACTCACTGGGCTCTATGATTACATCCAATAAGTTTAATCAAAACAGCATAGCGGCATTTCGGGTATATGTGTGTATGGATATATTTATCTGGATATATATATACAGATTAAAAATTTAAACCCACAGATTATTTAATTATAAAAAAATTATTCAGAAATGTTAAATATACAATTAATTTTGAGATATGGGTATATAGTTCTCTCCTCTACCCCATCTGATCCTGTTTATTTCTCTTCTCATATATAAAGAATATAATTGGCTATGAATGGATTACATCATTTCATTTCAGATTCTACCATGAACTTGTCATATTAGATGAAATGCTTATGCATCCAGCATAACGCAGGCTGACTTAGTGATTGCAGTCCATACTGATGCTTTATGGTTACCGGTGACTGCTCCTGCCAGAATCAATCTTAGAGATGACCTGCTGAAGTGAGAATAAGAGCCCCAGTGGGTGATTTTAAATTACTGAACACTCAGTGCATTTTCATTTACGTGCTTAGTCGTTTTGGAAGTGTACTGAGAAATGTTCTTTTTTGCTGCTTTTAACCACATAAAGGAGCAAACAAATAATGGGGTAGATTGAATAGCCACTGTTAAATACCGATTCTGTGACATGCAAGTCCGATTTGAATAACATGCAATTCACTGGCTACCAAGACCCCTAAAGTAGCGAATGTTGCACATTAATGCAGCCGTGAAATAACTACCAGCAGAGTCACAGACACGCCCCCAACACATGATAAAAGCACTATAAAGGCCCAGAAAACCCATTACATCTTATCTGTTTGTGGGTAGTGAGTTGAGTGTGTCTCGAGTGCAGTAGTGTTTCTTCCACAAGGCAAACAAGGCACTCGCCTAGGGCGGCACTTTGGCAGAGGGCGGCACTTTGGCAGAGGGTGTAAAAGCACACTTCTGGTGTTTCAAACATTTTCGCTCCCTCCCCCACTGTTCAGCAAGCTTTAGCTCCTTTCAATTAATCGGGGTGATGGGGGCATGTAATGAACGCGGTGGTGGGGTTATGTAATGAGGGTGATGGTGGCATGTAATGGGGCATGTCATGGGTGTGCAAAGTGTGTGATGAGGCATGTCGTAAGTGTGCAACGTGGTTGGGGGGGTGCCCTAATTTTGTCTGCCTATGGCAGCACAAAACCAAGATACACCACTGCTCGAGTGACTTACATTTATACACAATACATATATTGTACTACATACATATTCACACACATCATACTTGCATCTGCTCAAGAATTTTCATTTTTGTTTTGTGTGAAGGTTGCGATGAAGTAGAAGAGACGACTTAGGAGGGAGATGAGAGAGAAGGAGAGCGGGTCTGGCCGTGAGAAGAGGAGTGTTGGGAGGATTGGATGTGAGGAGAGGTGGCAGTCAGGAGGAGAAGCGACAAGGAGACAGGCTCACCTTGCTGAGGGTGGGAGAGAACTTGTATGGGAAGGAGGAAAGAGCAGTGGGACTTGGGGAAGGGAAAAGGGGCATCCAACAGTAGGCCACTGCACATGGCATTTATTTAGGAGAAGGAAAATGGGATTTGTGGAGCAGTAGTTAGGAGGAGGCAGCTGAAGAGTAGAAAGAAGAAAGGCAGCAATCCAACAGGTTCACCTATGAGGAGAACTACAAACTAGTGGATCAGATTGTGAAGCACAGCAAGCTGAATTTCAGGAAGCGCTCCAGCAACAGAGAAGAATCATTGAAGATTGTGTAAATGCCATGAGCCAGCATTGATGCTGCAGGAAATCTATCAAAAACTGTTTGGGTGGGGGCTGCAAACATGCCATCAAAGAGAAGAGATGCTCCCAGCATGCCATTCGGGGTGGCCCACCTATAACCCTGCACTACACTGGCTGGCAGAAAATTATACAGAGGTACATCTACCCCCCTTGTGTCACAGGAATCCTAGGAGATGTTGATATGCTGGATACCAGGACCCTGGTGAGTACCACTTAATCCTGCAGTTGTAATACATGACTTTGTGGACAGATAGTCAGGTTAGCAAAGCAAGCACTATGCTGTTGGTAGATTTGACATACCTGTAATGTACACATACAGTAGATGATATAGGTAATAAGTATATTTCCTATATCATCTAGTAATTTACGCATCCTCTCTTGTGAGACATGTATCAGAGGATCATCAGAATACACAGTGGTAAATTATCTACCGTGCATCTTGACCATGACAAATGTGGACAGTGATACTTACTGATATGTACCAATTTTCATGATTTATTCTTCTTTGTCTCCATATAGAGTTACATGGATAAACATCATCTGGATTAATCACCACACCACCAATGCCATCAATGCCACCTGTGGAGTCCGTTTTTTTAGGTACACCATCCCATCATCATGGACATTTACAAGATTTTTTCCAGGGTGGGGCAAAATATCAAAGCGTGAATGGACTCACGGCATGTGTAAATCAGCAATTTATTAAACAAAATTGGTAAGAAAAAATCCATAGAATCAATAACAGCAAAACTGGTTATCGTGAGGAGGCAGAATTTCTGACAGCTCAACACATTTCACACTATTAGTGCAAAATATCCTCTCCAGTACCTCCAATACCTCCTACCCAGGACCCGCCGTTTAATGGAGCAGACTGGGGAAGCTGCCCCAGGCGGCACCCCTGGCAGAGGCCGCACTTTGCTACTCCATGCAGCGGTCTTTTTCATTTTCTTTCCCTGTGTCCGGGGGTGCTTGATAGAAGGAGGTCTCAGCCAATCAGGTGAGACCTCTCAACTCTCCTGATTGGCTGAGAGTTCAGAAGCCTGCCATGATTGGCCCAGTCCCTCCTTCACACGAGGAGCTCAAAGCACAGAGATGCCTGCAGCAGGTGAGTTAAAAACTGACTGTGTGTGTGTGTGTGTGTGTCAGTGAGTGTGTGTATGTCAGTGTGAGATTCTGTGTGTGTATGTCAGTGTAAGTTAGATTGTGTGTGTGTGTATGTCAGTGTGAGTGAGAGTGTATGTGTGAGTGAGTGTGAGTGCTCCAGGGGGAAGGATATTTTGTTTTTGGGGCCACAGGCCAATATATTTTTATTGAAAGCGTTGTGGACATTGTGTCGGCCTGCTGCTCCAGGTAGTTAATTATCTTATTTTTAATAGGGGGGAAGGAATTTTATTTAATTCATGAGGCTGTGGCACTGCACCGGCCTGAGGCCCCAGGGGTTTAGTTAAATGTATGTGGGGCAGCATTGAATCTACCCCATTTCCTGAGAGTTCTTTCTCCCATCCCTACTCAAAACTTTAATCATTATGTAGCTTTCAACAATTTTTTTGGTGATTAGTAACTCTGTGTTAATAGAGTAAATAATCCTTACAAAAAGACGAAAAATGATGATCGGCTCCGCTCACCTATGCTCTCCACGTGAGTGCTCCATCCCGCTGACCAGGCGTGTAATGTACAGGCAAAAAAGACGAAAAAGTGATGTGCACTCCACTCCAGTGAGCGATCCAATAAAGTGCTTTATTTAAACAATGAACATGAGACCATAGGATTAAGCGTTGTAATACGCGAAACGCGTAAGGTGCGGTTTTCTGTTTGTTCGTTTTGCTGTACATGTACCACCTTTTTGGTCTCATGTTCATTGTTTAAATAAAGCACTTTATTGGATCGCTCACTGGAGTGGAGTGCACATCACTTTTTCGTCTTTTTTGCCTAAATAATCCTTACACCACTTATCCTCCGGAAATTATAACTTAACAGGTAGAATGGAGTTTTACTTGTAATATTGAAACTGTTCATGTGAAGAAATAAAAAAAGGGTAAGTGTCAAAAAATACTTACTAAACAATGGGACCAATAATAGTGCACTTTAAAGTGCTAATATTATATGCAGAGATCCACACAAAGCAAAAGTTCAATCCTGAAGACGTTTGATGGAGAGGTAACATATTCTCCTTGCAGGTTTTAGCTTCAAGTCTCTCAGTAAATGCGTGATGTTATTTGGTAATTTGACTTAACACAAACCATAACATGCAGATAAATAGTCTTGTAACTGCTTCATATTCATGCCTTCTTTAACCTCTAGAAATTATTACCTCTAGAAATTATGGTTCCTTCAGTGGAAAATAAATTACCTGCTACAACTCTAACTGTAATTTAATGCAGGAGAGTTATTGCTTGAGAAAGCCATGACAAATTGGACCCCAGGAGATTCTTGAACAGTTTGGCTTCCTCTTTACAATTTAAAATGTAAAAAAAGACAGCTGTTAAAATGAATTTTTATTTTTTAATCCTAATATGGGGACACTATTTAAAAAAAAATATGTCCATTTTGTGTTAAATATTTTTGTACAGTGCTGTAGTTTAAGAGCTGTGCAATTTTTAATATTGAAGTTTATATAGGGCAAGAATATAATACTGGTGACATATTTAATCTTGGTTATGTGTACATCTGTAAACTCTTTCAGACACCTGTTTTGTTTAATATAATATACACTGGAGCAACCTAGCAGACATAACATTTCTGTTGATATTAATGACACAAAATATATAGTACAGTTTTACTTCGAAACTAACATAGTGTTTGTTAACATTACTAACAAAAAAATATATAAATTATATTAAAGTCCAGGTAAGTGAATATATTAAAATATTTAAATTACACTATTTACAGATAAAGTATCTCCTTAATTAGCACAATGAAGGCATTTACCAAACTGCTGCACACAAAGGGGGTTCTCAATTTTTGAATAGAGATTCCATTAACTAGCTACAATGTATACAGTATAGTTAAACTAGGTAGAAGCCATCACATAGGAAATACTTAGCGTAGAGCATTTCAGTATCAATTAAGGAATTAATATTTAATTGTATCATCTTTTTATCAAATTTTGGCTTTTAGAACATAAAGATAATGTGAAGAAAGCATTCTGCACCTTGCTGATTTATGGTAATTTTCACTGGCAGCTTACTTGTAGCCAACATTTTATATATGTATATTTTTTTACAATTATGATGTAATACAAAACTACTATTTGAAAACTAGTAAAATATAGGAATTTTACATTCACATAGAACATGTCTTAAGGAGATGATGCTAAATTAGGAACAATATCCAGTTAGAAAGCAACAGAAATGTAGGTCTCTGAGGTTCAGCCATTGACCTATTTTTTTTCGTTCTTTAGTGCGGTTTTGGGGAATTAAATGACTTACTATCGTTAGTTAACACATCTGTCATTTAGCATACAGAGTGTCTAATAGTATTTTGTGGTGCTGAGGAAATAATCGCCATATATTTTTCATTTGGCATGAGAAATATACTAATAACCTTCTATATCTCTGACTGCCAGACGTAGTCCGTAGTTCATCATCATTTAAAAAGGTGTCCTTCAAAAAATGTCAGAATAATAGCCACATTTGCTTTTAAATTTAAAGTATAGTAGCTACATACATAATTTATTTCATTTTTATTGAGTACACTGTATAAATGTAATATAGTCAGACCATTTCATTATGGGCAGACCAGATGAGCCAAATTGTTCTTACTTGCTGTCACAGTCTCTTTCTATTGTTTCACCAACTGATTAGTGACATAGCTAATATTGTTTGAAATACAATCCTTATGGACATTGTTCCACTTGTTTCTTTAACCCCTTTGTGACGCTAGTCTGCTAAGGTCACTGATTGGATCTCTGCCACTGTGCCCCTGGCACAGAAAGTATAGGGCCCCTTACTGAAAACAATTCTGCCCCCCCCCCCCCCCCGATACTTTATCAATTAAAATGTGACTAAAAGCCGGGTCTGCATCCGCTGGATGCAGACTGACGGCTTCAGGGGCCAATCCTAGGGTCACGGACGCCACAGTTAGTTTGCCCATTAATATGCCACAGCCAATTTGCCCACTAATATGCCAGTGTCAGCTTGCCCATTAATATGCCTGTGCGTTTGTCCATTAACATGTCACTACCAGTTTTCCCAATAAAAGCATTAGACCCTCTCCCCCATTCCCCAGTACTCATCTTGCTGCTGCTCTTTCGCATCTCCTCCGCATAGTGTTCCCTCCATGCACACTGAGTGCATGAAGCTTGAAATTGCTGCTGGCTGGATGTAGCCTACTGCTCTCTTTGTGACAGGCAGCAGGAGCATGTTGTGGCCAGTGGCAGCCCCTTTAACCTGTGGGCCCTGGGAAGTGTCCACTTTGCACATCAGTTAAAGCGGCCCTGCCTACACAAATACACAGCCACACTTACAGACTCACGCATAAATACACACAGTCACACATACATACACACACACACACTTACACAGACACACAGTCATCATTGCACACACACACACACACATCCATACTGTCACACACACACTTTGTCATCATTACACACACACACATACATACACTTACAGAGACACCCCTATACACACACAGTCACACACACATAAATATACACACTTACAGACACCCTTACATACTTAGACACACAGTCACACTTTCAGACAGTAACACACACATTGACGCACACACAGAGAAATACACACAATTACACAGACAGAGAAATACACACACTGACACACCCACACACCTTGACACACACTTTAATAAATAAAAAAAAAGTTTTATTATTGGTCCTCCCTGCTGCCCGTGTGATGGTCTCACATGGAGACAGTCATGATCGCAGTAGTGTATCTTCCACAATGCAAACAAGGCACTCGCCTAGGGTGACACTTTGACAGAGGGCGGCACTTTGACAGAGGGCGTTAAAGCACACTTCTGGTGCTTAAAACATTTTTGTTCCCTCCTCCACCATTCAGAAAGCTTTAGCTCCTTCCAATTGGGGTGATGGGGGCATGTAATGGATGTGTGGGGGTCCGAAATGAGGGTGATGGGGGTGATTGGGCATTTATTGTGTGTGCAGTGTGGTTAACGGGGCATGTAATGGGGTGATGGGGCATGTCGTGGGTGTGCAACGTGGGTGGGGGGGTGCCTGAAGTTTGTCTGCCAAGGGCAGCACAAAACCAAGATACTGCACGATCGGGTAGAAGCTGGCCAGGAACAGGGAGCTCTCTCCCTGATCCCTCCTCCTAGAGGGGTGGCTAGCGCTAGCCATCCCTGGCCAGCTTCTACCCGATCGTGACTGTCTCCATGTGAGACTGTCACTCGCACAGCGGGGGCCTGCCGTGCACGGGATGGGTGTGTCGCCTGTTACCCTCAGATGGCAGCTTGCCCTTTGGGGCAGGAACAATAAAAAATAAATATTTTAGGATGAAAACACCATACATCATGAAGGGGTTAAGTTATTTACAATTCATTTGGTATAGCTAACATAATAAAGTATTTAATTAGGGCGGTACAATCAGATATTACTTTATTTTCCCAGTATGTCCTTGGCATTTAACTTTCCGCTCAAATTCAGGTGATATTGCTATTATCCAATTTAACGGTGTAGCTTTTATCTACCTTGGAAGAATGAAAGATTTATTTAACCCTGCCAGGATTATAACCTGCAACATATTGCATAGTTGAAGAGATACTATGGATGCTGCATCAGCCTACTAAGCTATCCTTCAAGTCTCCTCTATTTAAATAATACATTAACACAAAACAAGCAAAAAAGCTGCAATTGAGTCCTGGAAGAGTCAAGTCAAATGTTCATGTTTAATTTTAACTTATTTCAAAGAAACCTTGGTGAGGTGTTGTATGCAGCAGCCAGAATTAAATGTAAAATGATGTTATAGGAAATACTTAATTTACTTTGACTGAAGAAAAAAAACAGATAAAAATCACAGTTAACTTTAAACACGGCATGAAAAACTTGCAAAAAATTCCTGACGTAAGTAATGGACTTTTTAATTAACGAGAACATGTAGCTACAAATATGGAAGACATTAAACCCATTATTGTAACTGAATATGTTAGTAATGTTCACCAAATGACCATATGTGTCAGATTCCAGACTGGCAAGCACTGTGTCCTTCTGTATATTGGTATTTGTAAATTAATCACAATTTTCCATATATTTCCAAAATGTAATTAAATTAAATAGAAATGACCATATTAATCTGGAATACAGGGCATTCAAAAGATAGGTTCACACAATATTACAGTGACTGAAAAATTCACTTCTATTTCTTTGATTTACATTGTGTTTTCATGCCACTGCTGTCTCGCATTGTTTAACCTCTAAATGTAATTTAATAATTGCAGCACTATTGCAGCACTTGTTCCATCTCTTCAGTTACATAATGCAATATACACTGATTTCCAACTGGCAGCTCAGATATGGCCCTAATTGTTTATGTGTGACAATATCTTGCCTTACAAGTCTATCGATTCTGTTGTATTACCTCATGAAATTAAGAATGTCCTCCCATAAAACCCAAGATCTGCCATGGACACCATTTTCACCTTTGTCAGGAATAAAGAGGATATATTGATTTTAAAATGTCTTCGCTTGTGAGTCAGCCTTTATTTGTTCAGAACAGAATGGACCTCTTTGCTCATATGTTTAAAAGGTGCATGCAAAGATCTCAGTAAACTAGGAGGATACGTAGAATCAGAATGCTTGAGAGCTAACAATTTGACGAGTCCTAGTGACAGATATAAGATGAACAGTATGCAAAGCTGGACTGGAATACTGGGATAATTTAAGTATCTGGCCTCGGCCCTTTAAGAATTCAGATGTGACCCCTTTAAGAATCCAGCCAAACTCTTAAAGCGGCTGCAGCCTGAGTTCTTAAAGCTGCTCAAGCTGCTTTAAGAACTTGGGCTATGGCTGCTGCTGGATGCAGATGCAGCTGTGAGAGTGTGAGAGAGCACTCTTGTGGCCTTTGTTGCCGTTGGATATGATCTGTCCGGCACCTTTAAGCTGTTAGAAATCTTGGATGATGGTGCAAGTTCTGAGTGCAATCTAAGTTCTGGAGTAAGTGATTGGTTCTAAAGGTAAATCCCGTGAGTGCAATCTGTGGGCTGGGGTAAGTCTTGGGTGCAGTGGCAAGTCCTGTCAGTTCAATCTGTGTGTAGGGGTAAGTCCGGGAAGCTGGGTCAAGTCCTGTGAGTGGAATCTAGAAGCTGGGCTAAATCATGTGAGTGTAATCTGCATGCTAAAGTAAATCCTGGGTGCTAGGGTAAGTCTTGTGAGTGTAGTCTGCTTGCTGGGGTAAGTCCTGTGAGTGTAACTTGGGGCAAGTCCTGGGTACTGAGGCAAAGCCTGTGAGTGCAATATGCTTGCTGGGGTAAGTCTTAAGTGCTGTGGCAAGTTATGTGAGGGTAATCTAGGTGCTAAGGTAAGACAATATATCCAACCAGTATGTACAAAAGGTTATATCTCACACACTGCCATGATACGTAACCATGCACAGGCCAATATATGCCCACAGTATGTACACAAGCTTATCTCTCACACACTTCCATGATATATACCCCAGGCACAGGGCAATTTATATAATCTTTTATACCTACGGGGGCCTAGGCATTGCACTATGCATGGGGTATATATCAGGGCAGTGTGTGAGATTTTTAACCTTGTATACATGTCTATCTCTAATGAATCTGCTCTCCGGAGTCCAGACTTAAAATGAAAGCTCAGGCCAGGAGGGCTTTCAAATGAGCATAGGAGGCATCCAACTGACTGATATTATCAGCCAATTGGACACCTCCCTGTCCCAGCCTTACTATTGGCGGCAAGGAGCAGGAGGGATGGACGTTAACCCCTTGGCGACACAGGACGGACTAGGTCCGTCCTGTGTGCCGAGGCGTTAGTGACACAGGACGGACCTAGTCCGTCCTGTGTCAAAACGAGCACTGAAAGCGGAGTTTTTCCGCTTTCAGTGCTCTAAGGGCATTGTAACGATGCTTCCGTGTGGAAGCATCGTACAATGCTAAAAAAAATGCCCGTCGGCATTTCGATCGCTCCGGAGAGCGATCGAAATGCCGGTTTTAAAGGCACAGTGCCTTTAAAACGCGGGCATTTAAAAAATGAGCATAGGAAGCGAATCTTTCGCTTCCTATGCTCAGAAAGTGTTTCTGATTGCCTCGCAAGTCGAGGCAATCAGGAACACAAAAAAAAAATGCACGATCTTGGTCACTAAGTGACCAAGATGGCGCTGCCCTTCTAAGGGCAAGAGCACAGGAGGCAGGAAGTACCTGCTTCCTGTGCTCTCTGGCTGTCACACGATTGCCTCTTCACAGAGGCAATCAGTGACTGCCAGGCACACTGACAGGCAGTGGGGATGCTCTCCTGAACATCCCCACTGACTGGTCAGATCAATATTAACTCTATATTGATCTGACCAGTTATGATCTGTCTCCCTCTCCTCACATTTTTTTTAGTGAGGGAGAGAGACAGATCAAAGTTCTAAAAGTAAGTAAAAGTTAAAAAAAAACAATAAATACACAACACACAAATAATAAAACAATAAAAAAATTTTTATTAAAGCAATTCCCTGCGTTTAACCCCTTCCCTGCCACTGATCTTGCATAAGCAGTGATCGTGCACATCAGCGCATTTATTTTTGCTGTTTGTGCATTTTTTAGGGGTTAATTTTTTTGTACTGTAATTTATTACAGTACTAAAAAGGCTATTCTAAGAGTTATTAACCCCTTATTTGCCGTCGATCACTGCTTACGCAATGATATTGACGCCAAAGCAATTTTTATCTGTCTGCATATTTTTTTTTATTTTTTTTTTTTACACATACCCGCTAGGGGATTACATGTAAAGTAAAAATATTTGAGTTTTTTTTTTTAAGCTGCCTGAGCGCATAGCGATCAGTAACAGCGAATTAGTGGCAAAGGCGGTTTGGTGATTTCTCAATTAAGCTCACCATTCGCCCTGGTCAGATCAAAATTAATCGGATCAATATTCACAAATATTGATCTGCCTCCCTCTCCTCACTTACATTTTTGTGACGGAAAGAGACAGATCAGTATTAGTGATATAAAATAACATTTTATAAAATTAGCAGGTTTTATGAAAGTCTTTCACTGTGTATTAACCCCTTCCCTGCCATTCATCACTGTGTAAGCAGTAATCCTGCACAGCAACAGTATGTTTTGCTGTCTGCACTGTTTTATGGATTAATTTATTTGTACTGTAATGTATTACAGTACTAGATAGGCTCTTCTAAGAGCTATTAACCCCTTCTTTGCTCGAGATCACTGCTTACGCACTGATTCTGAGGCCGCGGACTCAGGGTTCGATTTTGACCCTATTCAGCTTTCTGATACATCATCTAGCGATGTATCGGTGGCTGCTGAGCCCTTGCCACAAGTAGTGATGGGGGTCTACCGATAAAAAAATATATGGTTTGGTGGGGGTAAATTACATTGGCTGGCTTCAAAGATATATCCCATAAAGGACACGGACGCAGGTTGACTACATGTCAAAATTCCAAGTTGGAATTTTGAGATGCGCATCTCACAAATGTTGCCTTCTAGCCAAAAACAAACCAACAAACCTATGCATGGGTGCTATCCCTGTACTCGGGAGATGTTGCTGAACACATATTGGGTTGTTGTTTGGCAGTGACAAATACCAGAATCTGTGAATTCATGCCTGAAGTACAATGCATGTGGGAAAAAAAACTCCCAAAAAAGTACTACCACAAACTTTTACAAAGGCTGGTGGTAGAATTAGTACCTATACAGTATTAAAATACCACCATTTGAAATACCTTAGGATGTCTATTTTCCAAAAATATATGGTTTGATGGGGTAAAATTCATTGGACGGCTTCAAAAATGTTCCAAATGGAACATGGGCGCAGGCTGACTACATGTCAAAATTCCAGGTTGGAATTGCGCACCCCCTAAATGTGGAATTTTAGACCCAATACAAACCAACAAACCTATGCATGGGGGGTATCCCTGTACTCAGGAGATGTTGCTGAACACATATTGAGGTGTTGGTTGGCAGTGGCAAATACCAGAATCTGAAAATTCCTGCCTGAACTACAATGTGTTTGGGGAAAAAATGACATCCCATCCCTTTGACATAGGTTGGTGGTAGAATTAGCACTTGGAAAGTGTTAAAATACCACAATTTTAAATACCCTAGGATGTCTAGTTTTCCAAAATATATGGTTTTATGGGGTAAAATACTTTGACAGGCTTCAAAAGTGTCCCAAATGGACCATGGGCGCAGGCTGACTACATGTCAAAATTCCAAGTTGGAAATGCACCCCCCCCTAAACGTGGCCTTTTAGCCCCCAAATAATCTAACTAACCTACACATGGGTGGTATCCCTGTACTCAGGAGATGTTGCTAAACACATATTAAGGTGTTGTTTGGCACTGACACATAATAGGATCTGTGAATTCATGCCCGATGTACAATGAATGTGAAAAACAAATTACTATCCATAACATTGACATAGGCTGGTGGTAGAATTAGTGCATGAAAAGTGTTAAAATACTACCATTTGAAATACCCTAGGGTGTCTAGTTTTCAAAAATATATGGTTTTGTGGGGTAGAATACACTTTTTGGCTTCAAAAATGTCCCAAATGGGACATGGGCGCAGGTTTTCTGCACGTCAGAATTCCAAGTTGGAAAACCAAAAAGCGCACCTCTCAAATGTGGCCTTTTAACCCCCAAATAACCTAACCAACCTATACATGTGTGGTATCCCTGTACTCAGGAGATGTTGCTGAACACATATTGAGGTGTTGTTTGGCACTGACATATAACAGGATCTGTGAATTCATGCCCAAAGTACTATGTATGTGAAAAAAAATTACTATCCATAACATTGACATAGGCTGGTAGTATAATTAGTGCATGGAAAGTGTTAAAATACTACCATTTGAAATACCCTAGGGTGTCTAGTTTTCAAAAATATATGGTTTTGTGGGATAGAATACACTTTTTGGCTTCAAAAATGTCCCAAGTGGGACATGGGCGCAGGTTTTCTGCACGTCAGAATTCCAAGTTGGAAAACCAAAAAGCGCACCTCTCAAATGTGGCCTTTTAACCCCCAAATAACCTAACCAACCTATACATGGGTGGTATCCCTGTACTCAGGAGATGTTGCTGAACACATATTGAGGTGTTGTTTGGCACTGACATATAACAGGATCTGTGAATTCATGCCCAAAGTTCAATGTATGTGAAAAAAAATTACTACCCAAAACATTGACATAGGCTGGTAGTATAATTAGTGCATGGAAAGTGTTAAAATACTACCATTTGAAATACCCTAGGGTGTCTAGTTTAAAAAAATATATGGTTTTGTGGGGTAGAATACACTTTCTGGCTTCAAAAATGTCCCAAATGGGACATGGGCACAAGTTTTCTGCATGTCAGAATTCCAAGTTGGAAAACCAAAATGCGCACCCCCTAAATGTGGCCTTTTAGCCCCAAAACAAACCAACAAACCTATGCATGGGTGGTATCCCTGTACTCAGGAGATGTTGCTGAACACATATTGAGGTGTTATTTGGAAATACCCCTTCACATTTTAAGGTAATGTTTACCTAAATTGCAATATATGTGAAAAATTAAAAAAAAAGATTTTTTGCTGCAAACTTTGGCATAGATTGGTGGTAAAATGGCTACATGAAATGTGTCAAAATACCCCAAGTTAAATGCCCTGAGTTGTCTAGTTTTCAAAAATATGTACATGTTGGGGGTCATTCATGGATTTAGTACAGAAATCAGTGTTACAATGTCACTATCGCTAATTTTGAAAGAAGGGATTTTAAAATAGCTTTGCACCACTTATAGTTCTGGCCCTGTAACATGAATAAAAAAGCACAAAAACATAAAAACATGGGCTATTTCTGAACTCAGGACATATATTAGAAACTTTTTAGCAGTGTTTTTTTGTTGTCTCTTGTACATGAGTATACGATTTTTCAAATAAAAGTCATAAAAAAATTATTTTTTCATTTTTTTTGCCATATTTTATTATTTTTTTTACATCAAATTATATGCTATTATCAAAATAATGGTATCAAAAGAAAGCCCTTCTTATAACGATAAAAACGATATATAGTTTGTGCGGGTACACTAAATGAGACAGAAATAAATTACAGCAAAACACAAACTGCTCAGAAATGTTAAAACAGCCCATGTCACCAAGCGTCGGACAAGCCAAAAAAGTCATGTCACTAAGGGGTTAATGTTGTACTCTACTCCCAATTCGAACTCGAGGTTGAGGTTCCTTTAGTAAATAGTGGAACCTCAACTATACTCAGCCTTTAGTGACAGAGAACTAAATTATCATGGTCTTGTACAGTGGAGATATGGCAGTGTGTTACACTGCCACATGACCTCACTAAAACAGGAAATCCCATTCAAACGATTACGGGAATGATTATCAGTGCTTCCTGCAGCAAAAGAAAAAAGTAAATAGAATTTTACAACGCATAGGGGTGTTCCTAAGTACTTGAAAACTATTGTAATTTCATGCAGTCAATTAACTGTACGTTCTTTTATATTTTAAGCAATGAAAAATATGAAAATACTTTAATATGCATTAACATTTCGGTCTCCCACTCTACTGACAAGCACGACTCTAACTCATGTATAAGCCTGTCTCTGTAACATAATGCTGTTTAAAACTGATGTTAGTTTCCATATGACTTTCCAAGTGGTAGACATTTTGAATCTTCAACACTTAAAGGATTAAATGTCTTGTAAATATGAACATATCATTTTTTTTGTCTAATTGTAGTTGCTGTACAATTTATATTATGTAATGAGTATGTGACAGACTCTATACATACATGTTCAGTATGAGAAAAACAGGTCACTTCTGCCCGGAAGCTGCTTACTCTCAAATAATATAATTTTCTACATAACAAAAAGATACTAACCCTTTATGACATTTTATTTGTGGATCCGTATAATTATAAAAAATGAGTATACACTGGTTACTTTAAAATTCCTAATATGTTTATTCAGGTATATAATAACTTTATTTCAAATAATGTTATATGAAAAATCTTTTTCCCTAAAATGGACTAGTCTGTTTTAGTTTTTCCTTTTGCAGGTATACATTACATGACAACTGTTTTGTTCTAGAAAAAAACAACATGATAAGACATATATGTGGTGCACATGTTTCTTTAAAAGAATCTCATCAACTATAACATAAAACCTGAATTCTCATGCCTCTGTGGTATGAATCTTTTAGCAAATATATAATATTTGAAATAGTTACTATTCTGCCCCTAGAGAGTCATTTTTTTATATACCAAAGATGTATGCACATATATATGTATATGTGTGTGTGTGTGTGTGTGTGTATATATATATATATATATATATATATATATATATATATATATATATATATAAATATATTATCAACATATATACACAAATGATTCAGGAACTAATAAAAAAGGGAATATCTGGAGGAACTAATGAAGGAGAAAGGGTCTGATTTAAAAGGGCATAATGGGTTATGAAGGGATTGAGCAAAGGTTCAAGGGGCCGCAGATGAGGTGACCAGTTAATGCAGAGGTAATGTATGATGGTGACCCTGGATGTTACATATATGTAGAGTGTGTCTGACATCATGAAACCTATGTTGCTACAGTCCATTTGACTGATTCTAAAAGTAGCCTTGATTTTATTTTGACTGTTTACCAACATAAAACAATTATTTAGAATAAAACCTATGCAAGCATCTTAAAACTATAGACCTCTGAGAGTATGTTTAATAATTATATTTGAAATTATTTTTATTATCAGTATGTCAACTTTGAGGTTAGGTTTCTTTCTTGTGGATACAGTTGTGGGTTATTACAGCAAGCCAGGGAATTGCCATTGAGTAATATGGCCAATGGAAATGATGAGGACTTATAGCATTCCCCAAAGGACAAATCACTGCCCTGTTTGCTTACTCCTTGTTGTTACCTGTCCCCTGGATTATATTACTGACTTGCCCTATGTGGCCGCATGGTGTCCCCTCTTCCCCAGTCCCAAGATCTTGTCCCTACCCATTGTCTTTGCACTGTTCACATTTTGGGGGACCTACAGCACCCTGTTTTCAGTACAGCAAGACTTCCACCCCAGAGTGCCCAGGACAGGAAGTAGTCCATTGTCTATTTGTAAAGTCAGGATATGTGCACCTTCAAGGTATGATGTTAAACTAATTAGGTTATTTCCATTATGTGCCTGAACTAGGATAATTAGTGTACCTGATGGGGAGCTGAGTTTTTTTTTCCTGGTGCATTGTTTGCGTTAATGTAATTACCTGTGGTTATCTGATCTTCTCCTGTATAACGTACTGTGTGTTTCTCAAATACCATATTTGCTTGAATATAAGACAAGGTTATTTTCAGAGCAAATGCCTTACATTCGAGGTTTGTCTTATAATCAGTCCTCAAATAGAGGTCTGACTATAAGACTGGGATCCAGGTCCCCGCAGAGCTGCAGGGGACCAGGATCCCTCTCACAAGCAGCCACTCGATGTCTGCACAATGTGCACACACATCCTCCGGTGCTGCCCGGCACTTCTATGACAGAAGCTGGGAGGTCACATGACCTTCCGGTGGTTTGTCATAGAAGACAGAAGTGTCAGGCGGCACCAGAGGATGTCTGCCCGTATTGTGCAGACATCAACTGGCTGCCCCCACTAGCCACCAGGGAGATTGGGTAAGTCGGGGGGCGGGAGGGGGGAGAGGCAGCATTGGGTAAGTCTGGGGGAGGGAGGGGAAGAGGCATTGGGTAAGTCTGGGGGAGAGTCAGCATTGGGCAAGTCTGGGGGAGGGGGGAGGCAGCATTGGGCATGTCTGAGGGAGGGAGGAAGCATTGGGCAAGTCTGGGGGAAGATGGGAGTAGAGCCGGTATTGTCACATGACCTTCCGGTGGTTTGTCATAGAAGACAGAAGTGTCAGGCAGCACCAGAGTATGTCTGGCCGTATTGTGCAGACATCAACCGGCTGCCCCCACTAGCCACCAGGGAGATTGGGGAAGTCTGGGGGAGGGAAGGGGGAGAGGCAGCATTGGGTAAGTCTGGGGGAGAGGCAGGATTGGGTAAGTCTGGGGGAGGGAGGGGAAGAGGCATTGGGTAAGTCTGGGGGAGAGTCAGCATTGGGTAAGTCTGGGGGAGGGGGGAGGCAGCATTGGGAAAGTCTGGGGGAGGGAGGGAGGCAGCATTGGGAAAGTCTGGGGGAGGGAGGGAGGGAGCATTGGGCAAGTCTGGGGGAAGATGTGAGTAGAGCCGATATTGTCACTTGACCTTCCGGTGGTTTGTCATAGAAGACAGAAGTGTCAGGCAGCACCAGAGTATGTCTGGCCGTATTGTGCAGACATCGACTGGCTGCCCCCACTAGCCACCAGGGAGATTGGGTAAGTCTGGGGGAAACGAAGACAGAGAAAAGTAGGACGTTGGCACTCTCCAATCCGAGTGTAAATAAAGTATTTATTATCAAAGAAAACCGACCAAACAAAAAAATGTAAATATATTTACTTTCGCGTTTTGTGCCTACTGGCTCTTAGTCATAGGCTGGGGGAGGGAGGGGGAGAGGCAGCAATCGGTAAGTCTGGGGGAGGGAGAGGCAGCATTGGGTAAGTCTGGGGGAGGGAGGGGGGAGAGGCAGCATTGGGTAAGTCTGGGGGAGGGAGGGGAAGAGGCAGCATTGGGTAAGTCTGGGGGAGAGGCAGCATTGGGCAAGTGTGGGGGAGGGAGGGGAAGAGGCATTGGGTAAGTCTGGGGGAGGGAGAGAGGCAGCATTGGGCAAGTCTGGGGGAGGGAGGGGGGAGAGGCAGCATTGGGTATGTCTGGGGGAGAGAGAGGGGAGAGGCAGCATTGGGTATGTCTGGGGGAGGGAGGGGGAGAGGCAGCATTGGATAAGTCAGGGAGGGAGAGGTAGGCCGTATTGGGTAAGTCTGGGGGAGGGGGGAGGCAGCATTGGGAAAGTCTGGTGGAGGGAGAGAGGAGAGGCAGCATTGGACAAGTCTGGGGGAAGATGGGGGGAGAGCCGGAATTGGGCAAGTCTGAGGCAGGGGGGAGGCAGTATTGGTAAGTCTGGGGGAGGGGGAGGCAGCACTGGTTAAGTCTGGGGGGTAGGGGCAGCATTGACTAAGTCTGGTGGGCAGATGGCTGTGGGGGTGATGCATTGGCTATGTCTGGGGGCAGATGGGGAAATAAAAACAAAAAAATATTTTTTTCTATCATCATTTTTATTAAACATGAAAAAATCAATTTACATGTGAATATATACAAGTGAATATATACAAGTTAAACTTTTTTCCTAAATGGTAGTCTTATATTGGGGCTTTTCATTTTTTCCCTTAAGAAATATCCAAAGTTTTGGGGGTTGTCTTATATTCGAGCAAATACAGTAAATGTTGTTCTATTTTACTCCTACACTGGTCTTGTCTGTCTGGTGCTTTGGGTAAATTGCTGAATACCCTGGATTACTTTGGGTTCCAGTTTTACACCAACAGTGGTCTTGTCTGGTGCTCGGGGTAAAGTGCAGAGTATTCCTGACCTATTTGGAATTCCAGTCTAAGGAAGCCTTTGGACAAAATGAGTCAAATTAATCTAAATCATTTCATTTTCCGCTAGTATCTCCATTTCCTGTGGAGGAGGATACATTTTGTGCATTGTTAGGATTTTAGGTGATACTCACATGTTTTCGTGAGAGGTAGACTTATATTGTAATTGTATTTGATTAGATATAAAATACAAATTTTGATTATAAGTGGGATTGTTCTGTGGGGTGAAGTATTTTTTCTCCTACTTGTTTTTAACTTGTTTCGCTTAGGTGTGTTTAGTTATCTAATTATGAGTTTTATCTGTTATTTTTATCGTCATAACAAGGGCTTTTATTAGATACCATTATGTTCATCATATCTTGTAATTTACTACAAAAAAACATAAAATATTATGAACATTTTTAAAAAAAAAACATTTTCTAACTTTGTCGTAAAATATAATTTACACAAATACAATCATTAAAAAAGACCCCATCTACATAGTTTCTAAATGTTGTCCCGAGTTCAGAAATATGCTTGTGTCCATATTTTTCTGCATTTTTTGTGACTTATGGGGTAAAAAAACAGCTCTAACCCTTATGCTATTCCTTAATATATTTTAATTTAAATTTAATTTTAACCCTCTCTTATGCTAAAAAATATTTAATTTTAATCCTAACAGCTAGGCATCTAAGCCTAATGCTTGTTTTTAGCTAATTAAATCTTTTTTATTTTTTTTTTACATTGCAATGTTGCTGACTGCCTGGCAGTCAAGCAACATATTCAGAGCAACTGAAGTGATTTTTTTTCCACTTCCGAAGCTCTGACCACAAGAGGGCATAGCCATATTGCCGGAGCATGCTGGGTGCCCCAGAGAGCAAATTTTGGTGCTGTCTATTGCCTCGACATCGAGGCAATAGACCAGCACCGTTAGAGCAGTTTTCGAGATCGTTGATCCTGAAAACGGCTTGTTTCACCGCAGTATGTGTCGGGCACATCCATTGTCGGAAATGCAGTCGCGAAGGGGTCAATATAAATTTTACATGATAACAATTTAATCTAAAAAAATTCAGATTTTCAATTAGTTATAGTAGGTTGAAATGCTCTGACAGGAAAACCATTTTGATATTTGTTTATGTATTTTAAAAAGGAAGTATTAAACACAAATGTATATACATGTTTGTGTTTTATCGAGGGAAAACAACATTTTAAGTTGACAAATATGAATGAAATGTTCTGAATAGTTCTTTTACCATTTGTTTACAAATAAATGTCAGAATATGTGAGAGAAAATGTTTAAACAAACAAAACAGTGTATAAAGATAAATGTACTATGATAATATGAATTACATGACAAAATGTGTGATATATCTAGGAAATAAGTACTGTGATGTACTTAAGAAATCAATTATTCAATAATAAACAAAAAATGGACTAGTACCAACAACATTCAGAAGAAAAAAAATTGGACCTTGGAATTTAACCATTTTCCATCTCTTTGTATCTTTTTTTGATGTTCTGTCATTATCTCCAGCAGGCTATGAAGATATAATCTGCCAGAGATTGTGACAGGTTGTCAAGTAAAAACATATGCAGATTTGAAACAGTGGGAGGCCACGTAAAGATCCAAAGAACTTTCTTAGATAAAGACATGATCAGTTTTTGAAAATTTTAAGAAAATTTCCATGAAAAATATATCCATCACCACTGTTTTGTGCCCAACTTCATGATCCTTTTAGATAATGACCTTATCAAAAAATCAATAATAATTATTTTATAAAATGAAAACATAAAGCTCCTGTGAAGAATATTTCAGATTCCTCCAAGGCATTTTTCAGATTCCTCCATAAAAATATAGCCAGCTCTCACAAAGAATGTATAAATAAACATACATTAGGTACACAGAAATATATCCAGAAAAGAGAGACTAAAATAACATTGGTGTTCGAGTAAGCCTGCACTTTCATTTATTCTGATATCTGCGAAATATATCACACATCTCTGAAGAACTAACCAGTAAATAAAGTAAATATCTTTTTTCATTCTATTTTGTGACTGTCCATAGCATACAAACACACAGGAACATAACAAGATTTATATACAGGACACTGTGCTCAGTTTGGTATATCAATCAGAACTTTATTGTACTGCATGTTATTATCTTTCTAGAGTATTTAGTTCATAAACGGTTTTAAATTGATCCATATACAACAATCTCTGATGCTTCCATTAAAACCTTAAAATCATTTTATCTAAAATATTTTTAAATTATTTTAATTTATTAAGGAATGGGTTAAAGGATGAAAAATTATTTATTCTCCCTTATTTAAACCTATTTTAATTCAAGTAAAGATCCTTGTTCATAACACTAGAGAATTTTAAATATTTATAGAATCACAGAAAAAATACATAAAATACATGTATATGCACAGTATTCACAGAAAACATAGTATATTTTTTAAAAAAGCAAATAAAATAATTATAAATAATCCTAAAAGCAACAAAATTGTGACAGTACATACATGTGTGAACCTGAAGCAGGATACTTTCAGCACTTTCAATACTGGAAAATAATAATTCTTTATCAAACTAAATAATTTGAGAAGTTGAGGGAAAATTGCATTAAAAAAGCATATTCTATATATTACCCATGTTTTTGTGAACACACAAAAGTAACTTTCAACACTCAGATGAAGGTCGATGACAGTGTCCTTCAGAAATATTTTGTAAAATAAATTGTTAAGGCATCTACAAAGCCATGTTCTATCTATTGCTTAGTACAAAAATAATTTAAAGAATGGTAGGATTTCTCCAAGATGTTGTGTCACATACACAAAAACTATACTAGGTAACACAATACCATACTGCTATACCAAGTAACAACAAAGACCGGTTAGATAAACTTTTAAAATAAAGTTTATAACACAGACTGCCAATTTAAAACACTTGACAATCATGTAATCCCCATGTAATCATTTCGGTCAAAGGTTTGTTTAAGTTAAGTAAAAAAGTTAATTATAGTGGTTTGGTTATTTGTATTTATGTCTCATCCTTGTGACACATTCAAGGAATAATACTGCTGGGTGGTTTTATTAAATCTGACATCCCAATTCGATTTCCTCTTGCCAATCTCAAATTTTAGTGAATAGGCCGGAAAATTTACAGCAACATATTTTCTGTATTTCTGTTGTATTTTTTTTGGAACATATGTTATGCTACTGCCATTGCCAATGTCTATTTTATGTCACCAAAACTTATCCAAAATATGTACTTTAGAGTGATATTTTAGCTAGAATCCTAAACAATCATCAAGTACATTTTGGTGACATATTCTAAATTTAAACTAAATCATAATAAAAGAGAGAATCCCATGATCAAACATAATTGGGGAAATTACCATCATTAAGTCTGTAGGTTGACTGTAAAAATTCAAATCCTGAATCATATGGACTTAAACATACAAAATACCAGATTGCATACATTGTGTTGTATATTATCATTAATTTATCAGAGCAAAACCTGAATGCACAGTAAAGATTCCCAAATATGTTTTCCTATAGACATATCACAGATATACAATATGATTCATACTTTTTAACATTGGACAGGAGACTTATGCTCATTATTTTGTCATTAATAAAAACTGTGCTTATCAGGAACAGAATTGAAAAGCAGAAAGACTATTTAGAAATGCAACAGACATTATGAGTAATTAATAAGTTATATCCTATACAATGCAGTATATAATTCTGTGCTATTGAAGGCAAGATGCTTAATTAATGTGCTTGTTGCCAGTCCCTAGTCTAAGCTCAGTTTTAAGCAATCAGTCTGGGCAAAACATTTTTTACAGACCTCTTTTTGTATCAATGAGCACGCATATACTACATGCTCTATATTTCCATCATGCATTTTATAGATTGTTTGTTATGTCTTCTCACATATTCCCAATGTGTAAAAACTGTGCCTAGACATGATTTAGGAATGCTAAGTCCAACTTTTATTGCACAAGGTAGACCAACATCTTATTTGTATTTTTTTTTTTTTATTGATGATCTGTGCAGCCTTAAGGATTTTTGCAGGTAGCCTTAAAAATAAAAAAGGAGAACAAAATGGTGTGCTAAGCTTGCCGCAGGCTCAAATGCTATACGTGTGTAATACTATTTACTATACTTATAGATTGCACAATCCTGTTCAGCAAGCATTGTATTATACATTTCTAATATTTGAGCTTGAGGCAAGCTTGCTGATAGTTGAGGTGACTAAAACTCCCCATAGTTAGGTTGCAGCTTGCTGCCCAGGTGTTTTTTTGGGGGGAAGAGGCTTAATTGTGCCTCCCCCAACACTTTAAAAAATATTTTATTACCAGTACAGACTGTTTGTGTGCCCACTGAAATGTAGGTCACACATGTGTAGTTTTAGATTTTTTGGGGGCCATAAAGAATGTGGGGCCCCCATATCATCTATTTGACTCCTCTCTACAAGTATCTCACCTCAGTTAAGTAAGTAGGGGATCTAACCAACCATTAAGTTTGCTTTTACGGTAGCAGCATCAAAGAGGTAAGGTTAGGTTTCACCCTGTTGAGTGTATACCTTGACATGACGGGTGAGCTTAACTATGCTCTTGCAACCCCTATAAACAAATCTTCTCATTTCTATTTCTATGTCTATACTATTGTATTATGGAGAACAGAGCAGATAGTTTTTGTTTCTTGTGTTGTTCAAAAGTGGCCTCATTAACAAGGAAGGGTAATATATTTCCAAAGTCTAGTTCACTCTCGTGCCAGATTCTGAAACATGAAGAATGATTAACATGTACTTGTAAAGGGAATAATGCTAATGTGAGTTCTGAAAACAGTCTACTCACACCTACCCTCATTTCCATCATTACTGAAGTTTGAAGTTCAGCTGCAGCAGCTGGTGTGACGAGAATGTACAAATTTGATAACTTTATTAGTATTCACACATAGCAATTGTAGATCTAGGATGCATAGTAGCTGTATATTTTAATGTCCTACAGAAAAGAGTAGAATGTGGATTCTCTGTTAAGGCACTATGCAAGGTACTATAATTTTATAATGTTATTTAAGAAGTGAAACAGCCAATTTCATCTCAAATGATGAAAAATATATCCTGAAAATTGGTTCCTACTTGTTTTTATTGTCTTCCATATATGTAATTAATTCCTAAGTAGAGTGTTTTTACTCAAATTTAATGTTTTCATAATTATACATTTATCAATCCATAATGCACTCAATGAGCTTACGATTCCCAGGGTAATATTTCTGAAAGCACTAGAAACAGGTCAGGAATCTATGTGACTGGGTGAGTATTTAGAACATTTGATTTGTGCATTAACTTTAAAATCTTTAAAATACTTGTGCCGAAAAACAACCAACATCTTTCAATTATGCAATATGTACAAAAAGGACAGGAGGAAAATGTAGTTTGAACATGCTGTAACTTGTAGATTTTTTTTATATTCGCGTAAATGTATTACATACTGAACTTTCCATTAATAAGTTTAATAAATATTGTACTTGATTGGATATGGCCATGCCTCCATGTCAAGTACAACATACTTACATTAGTTGGAGTTTAAGCAAAGAGGGCAATAGTATCTGTAGAAATCATTTCCAGGATGATATAAACTAAGCACGTTACATGCTACGTCAAACTGTGCTTATAAGATTTCAAATCACATTAGTAAATACATATAAAAGTATTTGTTATAATTGCCTCCACATAAATATTTTCAAGTTGATATCTTTCCTAAAATACAAATACAACACATTACAGATGAAACATTTTGGTTTAACCAGGAAATCAATGCTTTTGGTCTTAAAAGTATCAATTTAGTGTAGGAACTTTATCCAAAGAGGTGTCTAACACCTTTCCAACTTAGGCTCCAATCTACATAAGAGTTTATTCACTAAGGGTTTGAGTTAAAAAAAAAACACATTATATAGAGGAAACATTTTGGTTGGACATTAAAACCTAACCTTATATTAAAAGAATTATCAATATTGTGTAGTAATTAAGTTAAGTAACCAGAAATTGAAACTTCTTCAGTTCCAGCTACTTATTGTTTATTTCCTTTGGCCTTGTTGTCTAGTATACACCTGACTAATGAATTATTATAAGTGTCAAAGATGCCAAGATATCTACTGAGCTTCCAGAGTCAGTACAAACAAGCCATTACTCATCTTGTGGTGAACTGGTCACACATGCTGCTGCAGTAAAGGGTTCAGAAATTATAACTCTTGACCTGAGTTTCCACTTAAATGTGCACTCAGACTTGCTTACTACATTTGAATAACTTTAAAAATGGATGTGTTTGTTAAAATGTAAAGATACATTTCTAAATATGTACATATACATATCCTTGCAGAATATAGAATGTTGTAGGGGACTATGGTGGGTGAACTAGGTATTTAATCAAGGAGGGTAATTAATAAGAAGTATACTGAATGATTAATAAAAGGGTATAATGCAAAAGGTATATGTTTGCCTCAAAACAATGGCCGATCAAACAGCTGAATTCTAGTATGCAGTCATTAGATTGTGTTAAGCTCTATTCCAGTTAAACCCCCCACCCCACCCTGCTATATCCTGATAAGCCCCCCCAACCCCCCCCCCCCCCCCCACACACAACATGGATTAACCTGATTTCTCCCTCCTTTTTTTCATTCCTCACCCAGGTTGTCTCAAACATTTACTCAATATTATCTAAACTAACTGTGATTTTACCCTACCAATGCATAACCATAATATGTCTATGTATTTATGTAATGCCTGAAATTACCTGTTCCCTTTCTCCCCCTGCTCACTGTCCCAACCCGGGTCTTTCCATGACCTCCTGTCCCCACACTCTTCATTGCTCTTCTTTATTCTTTTGTGTTATAAAATCTAATAAACTTTGATTTACAAAAAAAAAAAAGTTCTATTCCGGTTAATAGCAATAAAGTGTGATTCTTAGGCATGGTTGTTTAGAGTACAAATAATAAGATATCAGCGCACATGCTTCTGCTTGAAGTGGCCCTTTAATTAAAGTCGCTGTTAAGCGTTCAAGTAATAAAACAATGGGACATTTTTTAAGCATCGATTGGCCCTTTAAATAAACCGGGAAAATCTGGTAACGGGCCAAGTTGCCAAAAGGTATAATTTTTTTCAAAGATGCCACATAGTTAAGTAACAGCAAAGGTTCCCTGAAAGTAAATCTAACCCTCACACATTAGAGCATCACCGAGAATTGATGGAAGTGACATTAATAAAAAGAAATACATTTATTTTTTGTGAAACTTTTTGAATATTTTTTTTAAATAAAACATTATTTTAGTTATTAGCATTATTAATAATATAATATAAGAGGCTTTGTAATAGAAAACATCAGAATGCTAATTTTCAGAGAAAATTGCAATGAAATTCTACTTTGAATTAATATGTAACAAAAATACAATTTATCATGCACTCTAGTTATCTTCTATTTGTATAAATTAAATACTATATCGGCTATAAAAATGTGAAATTACCCCGTACGCTGATTTTAGGTTTGCTGTTTTAACCATCAGAGTGCCATAGGAATGTGCAAGTCGTTACTGTGTTGCATATCCCTGTGACACAGCATTCATTTTTTGCATGCTTTACTTAAATGACTGTTCTAAATAAAAATGCATCCCCTTGTAATCTGCACACAAGTCCAAGCATAATTCTGTTTTAAAGAATAATTTTTTTAAGTCTGAAGTCTGTTTAAGTCTGAACATTTTGGTGAATGTTATATATTTAAATGTAAACATTTACGTTTGTTTATGCTATTATTCATTAAATATTCATAATATTGAATAATAATATAAAACATTTGTATTACAGAACTTCCAAATCATTCGAAAAAGTTTAACAGTCCAACTATGATAGACCAAATTGGTGTATTTTTTCTGTCTTTAAATATATCTGAATACTTTGTGAGCTAGACCTTAAGGAAATGCTAAACCACTATTTCTTTCCAAAAAAATAAATGTAGAGTCATTAGGCAGGCTTGCTGCCTTAATATTTGGGAAAGCCAAACTGAATAGCCATAACAAAGCGCATTATTGGCATGCCATCAGCAGGGGAGGGGGAAATTCTACTGAAGCTCAGATTAAATGTACACCGTTATTGTCAAAATAATCTGATAGATCATGTTGAAAGTTAAAGACCTGCTGCTAGGCTGTTTTGTTAATACAGTTTGGTTTGAATTGTACATACAAGTTACAATCAGGTGTTTAAATAACTTTCTGGTTACACAATTATGTAAATCATACCAGTGAACTTTGTTGCTACTGCAGATCTTTGGATATTGGCAAATTCCCTGCAATACCATCGATTCTGGAACACGGGGGACACTGAAAGTGATACTTTGCTATTATGTTATGTTATGTGCCTTAAATGCTTGTGTTGTCTAAGTCATCATCATCCGACTTAGCATGTGATCTGGAGAGCATCAATAGTTTTTCTTTATTAGTGTACTGCTTCTGAAGATTTTCTACATTTTGTTCTCTGTTTGTACCTTCCAAAGAATGATGCGTATCCATGTTCTTGGGTTTTTCACAGTCTTGGGTTTTATTGGCTGAGGTGTCAATAGACTCAAAGGAGGTTCCCGCCTCCTCAAGATGAATGTAGCCCTTATTGCTTGATTGGTCAGACTCTGAGCTCTGAGAAGTTTTTCTGATTAATGGTGCTGTTGTAAGAGAATCCACAAGAACCACAGGTTTTGTTTTGCCATATGATGTAGCTTTAACCAAAAGGCTACAGTCTAGGTCTGTGCTACTTAAAGACTGGCTACCTAAATCTGATAGAGGCCCGGGTGATATGGATCTCCTAAAATCAGGCAGACAACTCGTGCTCTGGCGCCTTAATATTTTCCTGTGGGATTTGGGGTTTTCCCAGTTCAAGTCTGCATGGCTAAAATTGGTCAAACTTAATTCAATCTCCCCCCGGGATACTTCTTTGGCACTTTTTTTCTCAACTATATTTTCTTCTTTCTTATCTAAAAGGCAATTATCTAACTTAACAATGGGCAGTGTGAAAGCACTGAGGGAAGAACCAACAATGGAACAAGTACTGCTTCTACCCCATCCTACATCAGGTGACCCTGAGAGGGGATCGTTCCCCCCATCCCTCCCTGAAGCACTGTCAAAAGGTATGGCAGAGGCTGACCTCTCACGGTAAATACTATACACTTCCTCAGCCATGTTTGGGGAGTCTGTCAGCTGACGATGTACCTTAGGAGAAGACGTCCTTGTTTCTCTTAAATTTAGAGGTGAGAGGGTGATTGGGCCACCAAGAGCAGAATGCCAAGAGCTCTTGGCTAGCATTGCAGCCCCAAATGAATCTCCAACTTTCATATCCATACTGCGAGATTGAACATAATTCACAAATCCATTTACAGGAGCGCCATCTTTACATTTCATTCCGTGAACATCTATCACTGTGGAATAAAGATCCCTCAAGTTGATTATCTTGGTTTTCTTGTCTCTGTTTTCATGAAGAACAGCATTTGCACAAATAAACAGAAATATTCCAATACCCATTATTAGTGGACCAAAAACTTTCAGATTATCCGAGTGCAAGTACCCAGAAAAAAAGCCAGCAAGAAAACCAGTGGTTGTTTTTTGCTGAAGGCTTCTGGTAACATTTGTGTCTCTTGCTTTAAAGGCATCCTGTTTTGATCCACGACTGCTTTGATGGCTACGGGATTGGTTTTTATTTGCACTGATTACATTTGTGTCACCTGATGAATATTTGGCTTGATTTTTCCCTACACCTCCATGATATGCTGAGTTACTTTTTGGCCAATAACCCATAACGGCCATCGAAATTCCAACTAAAAGTACCAAAATTCCACAAAGAGCAATTAATCCAGAGATGGAACAAAGTTTAAGTTTGCCTTTAACTACAACAACATCATTCTTGCGTTTCTTTTTCACTTTCCGTTTTCGTTTTGGAGCCTGGCTTTGGGGCCGTAGAGGGTCTTGTTTCCTAGCAGAGATCCTCAGAAGACCTCCTGTGGCAATCATACTGTCCTCAGATTTGCTGACAAATTATCCCAGCTCCTGAAAAGAGGCATAAGGGAAAAAAAGCATTAAAACAGTACCAGTAAATGTAAACTGAAATTTTATCAACGCCAATAAAATGAAGCTAGACAAACAAACAAGTTTAGAAAAATATGCAGAAGAAATGTTGGTAAATTAACTTTTCAGCCTTTCTGCTATTACTGTGGTATAGACATAAAAAAAACCTGTGTCAAAGACACATAAATGACAAATATGGCTGTCACAACCCCAAATGGTTACATCAGCATGTTAAATGTTGATGGTGCTTTTTGGATGCTAGGTATTGTGGGATGCTGATATAGCCATTTTGTGAGGGTAAATGTGCAGATATTTCTGGGGGAGAAAAGTCACATAACTGTATATTTTAATCTACATCTGTTCTAAATAAAATGTAGATTACATTTAAATTTGGATTCATTTTATGAAGAATGTTAATCAAATTCTTCATAAAATATATACATAAAACTTAATTGAAGCTGGCTTAGATACAAGCCCTAGCACAAAAGTATATTTAGACATTTAAAATTTTATGAAGTGGTTTCTACTGGTAAAGTATGGTCTCAGGAAAAGGATCAAACCAGACTTAATGAAGACATAAACAAATAAATGCTAGATACCATGGTTATGAGCACATCATTCAGTCTTAGAAGAATTATATTTTACAGCATGTAAAACTACATACTGTATTGACACCAGTTGTATGACAATGAGTGTGACCAGGGTGCTCAGTTGGTCTCATCTATAGCAATGTAGAAAGTCCAACTTGAGTCATTCTTTCTGGCCATCTCCCAAGTTTCAATCCATTGTTAAACACAGTTTCTGGAAAACTGTAAAGAAGCAAGTATTAAGAAACAGCTACATTTAGCACATAATATCTCTAATATACTTTGTATTTATATTACTTTTTACGATGTTTTTGTTCCTTTTACTCTCTAGTCTCTACTGGTAAAATATATTGTGTAACACAAGAAACATTCTTATACTATTTAAATGATGTAGTAAATTCCAATTAATTAATATTCAATAGCAATACTAATAAACTTTCTGGTGTATAATTTGTATAACATAACTTTCATTAGTTACCGGCTTTATCTTATATCTAGGATAGCCTTATACCTATCCCATGCATGGTTAAACTCCGTCACTGTATTAACCTCTACCACTTCTACTATAAGACTATTCCATGCATCCACTACCCTCTCAGTAAAGTAATACTTTCATTAGTTACTGGCCGTATCTTATATCTAGGATAATCTTATACCTATGGCATGCATGCTTAAACTCCTTCACTGTATTACCCTCTACCACTTTTGCTGGAAGACTATTCCATGCATCCACTACCCTCTCTGTAAAGTAATACTTTCATTAATCCCCGGCTGTATCTTATATCTAGGATAGCCTTATTCATATACCATGCATGATTAAACTCCTTCATGTATTAACCTTTATCACCTCTACTGAAAGACTGTTCCATACATCCACTACCCTCTCAGTAAAGTAATACTTTCATTAGTCCCTGGCCTTATCTTATATCTAGAATAACCTTATACCTATCCCATTACTGCTTAAACTCCTCCTCTACCACTTATGCTGGAAGACTATTCCATGCACCCACCACCCTCTCAGCCAAGTAATATTACGTTTCTGACCACAAAAACACATTAAAATATTAAATATTTCCAGCCTTTTGAAAAGCTTGAGGTGGACACCAAATATATGTATATAACTAGTTGCATTTATACTTATATGAACTTTTTGAATATTGTTTTCAACTATTTTTATATGTAATAAAACTGTTATTGAAACATTTTTAATTTCTTATTGTTATCCCTTCCTCTGTACCCACATTGCACCTGAAGAACTTCACACAGCACCATACAGCACCCATAGCACTTTGCACCCACACGTTTTGGCATGCCACAATGTCAAATTGCCCCCCAGAACATACCACAATGTAACTTTGCCCCTGCAGAACACACCACAGTGACACTTTGCCTCATAGTACAGCATCACCATGGCTAGAGTCAATTTTCCCATTAATATGTCACTATTAGCCTGACCATTAATATGCCACTATTAGCCTGGACATTAATATGCCACAGCCAGATCCCCCAGTAATATGCCACAGTTTAAATGCCCAGCATAATTGCCCAGTAATATGCCACAGTTTAAATGCCCAGCATAATTGCCCAGTAATATGCCACAGTTTAAATGCCCAGCATAATTGCCCAGTAATATGTTACAGTTTAATTGCCCAGTAATATGCCACAGTTTAAATGCCTAGCATAATTGCCCAGTAATATGCCAGTTGAAATGCCCAGCATAATTGCCCAGTAATATGCCACAGTTTAAATGCCAAGTAATATGCTACAGTTTAATTGCCCATTAATATGCCACAGTTTAAATGCCCAGTAATATGCCACAGTTTAAATACCCAGTATTATGCCACAGTTTAAATGCCCAGTAATATGCCACAGTTTAAATACCCAGTAATATGCCACAGTTTAATTGCCCAGTAATATGCCCAGCCTAATTGTCCAGTAATATGCCACAGTCTAATTGCCCAGTAATATGTCCAGCCTAATTGCCCAGTAATATATCCAGCCTAATTGCCCAGTAATATGCCACAGTCTAATTGCCCAGTAATATGCCCAGCCTAATTGCCCAGTATTATGCCGCTGTTTAAATATCCAGCATAATTGCCCAGTAATATGCCACAGTTTAAATGCCCAGCATAATTGCCCAGTAATATGCCACAGTTTAAATGCCCAGTAATATGCTACAGTTTAATTGCCCAGTAATATGCCACAGTTGAAATGCCCAGTAAAATGCCACAGTTTAAATGCCCAGTAAAATGCCACAGTTTAATTGCCCAGTAATATGCCACAGTTTAAATGACCAGCATAATTGCCCAGTAATATGCCAGTTTAAATACCCAGTAATATGCCACAGTTTAATTGCCCAGTAATACGCCACAGTTTAAATGCCCAGTAATATGCCAGTCTAAATGCCCAGTAATATGCCACAGTTTAATTGCCCAGAAATATGCCACAGTTTAAACGCCCAGCATAATTGCCCAGTAATATGCCAGTTTAAATACCCAGTATTATGCTACAATTTAAATGCCCAGTAATATGCCACAGTTTAAATACCCAGTAATATGCCACAGTTTAAATACCCAGTAATATGCCACAGTTTAAATGCCCAGGATTATGCCACCACCCTCCTCCCCCCTTCCTCCCTGCCCCAGTACTCACCTGCTCCATGTCTCCTCTGTGCGCCGGCAGAAGGTTTGTTTGTCTGATTAACATTTTTTGAAAAAGAAAAAACAACTCCCCCGCTCCGTTCAGTCTGTGAGCTGAGCTCACAGCAGCCTGTTACCAGCCCTGTCACACGCGTCCTGCCTGCTTCCAGCAGACGCCCGTGGCAGGGATGGCTACAGCAGGCTGATGTGAGTTCAGCTCACAGACTGAACGGAGCGGGTCACGGGACGTCGCGCTATAACGTCACGTGACAAATTGCCGGGATTCCCCCGGGACAATCTTGGTTTTCACGGGACTGTCCCGGCAAATTCGGGACAGTTGGCAACTATGGAAGAGCCTTAGTCCACTTGAGGAACGTAGCAGTTGCACAGGGTAGTATTGTTTAATCAGGGCTGCTGTTATACATATATCTGCAATTACTGATGCATATCACACTTCATTTTAAAGAATTTAAAGGTACTTTAAAATTAATGTTTAACATTTTGCATTTCTTAAAATACAAAATATAGTCCTATTCACATTCGATTACAAGTATGGGTGACAGACTCAAGGCCCAAAAATGTTTGTTGGCAGATTTCTGTAGAAAAGATAAGAACACAGTGTAATGCAAGAAACATTTAGCAGAACCTCCATCACATACCATACATAAGTACACCTGGTTGTCCCATGGGGATCACCAGAATTAATCTGGGGTAGACTTGACTTACTTTAGTGGTGGTCCTTTTTACCGAATGTATTTGTGTAAATACATTTTTAGGTCAAAGTTAGAAAAAGTTTTTTAAAATATTTTTTCATCATATAATGGTATCTAATGAAATCCCTTTTTATGGCAAAAAAAACCCCCAATATATAATTTGTGTGGATACAGTACGTGAGAAAGAAGAAAATTACAGCTACACACAAACACCCCAGAAATGTCAAAACAGCCCTCGTCACCAAGGTAAAGACAAGGTCAAAAGGTCATGTCACTAAGGGGTTAATAAGGGAGGATTAACCCTACCCCATGTATGATTAGGGGGCAGTGGGCTTTCATTAACGTGCTCCATTCAATCTGTGAAACACTGTGCTGTTAAATCTAGATAAATATAATAAATTAGTTTCAATAGTTGATGTATGAAAGATCTAATATTATGACCATCTACAAAGTATTCATTATAAAAATAATATTCTATACCACAAGCTCTGTTTCATAATAGATTGAGTCATCAACTAAAAGACCAAAAAGTGTTTTTAAACAAATAACACACACATTTGTGAAACAATAATCATCTACCTAAACAACCACTTCATTACTATTTAATGTAAAATGATCCAGCAGGTGCAATAAAATATTATTGGGAACAACAGATCTAGACAAAAAGAAATTTGGAAATAAAATGGATAAACTTGTTTGATTTTAACACTGATTGATTCGTTTTTGCAGCATGATGAAATACTGAGGTTATCATTGGTTTGACTTTTACTCAAAACTATGTATCCTACTGAATCCTTCTGACATATTTAAGCCAATTAGTTTCAAACTATTTGCACCAAAAAATACAATAGATGATAGTTACAAAACGCCAAATACAGAATATAGGTAGAAGGAAGGTTAGAAAACATAAGGCTATCTTATTCCATATGGCAGAGTATCAGAATATGGATATCATGTTTAGAGGTGTGTTACCAATGTAGATTTTGAAACTTTTATAAAAAAATAAATATATATGAGCTTAGATATAATGTGATAACAGACAGATGCACTAAATCTAGTATCATGCTTCCATATAAGAGAACATTACTGAATACATTTTTGAAGACATTATGCTTTTAAGCTGGAAGGTCTTTGGTGTGTCCTTGTCACTTGAAGTCAGGTATACTCCCTCAAGAACAACTTACTTACACACTTCCAATATCATGGCTAATCCAATGGCATTTAAATTTATTTCCGATGTCAAAAAGATAACAGATGAAAGATGTGGGATCCATTCAAAAAAAGTAGGTTGTTGCTAAATGGAGTTTAAAACTTTACACAGGTCTAATAATTTAGACTTTGTTAGAAATACCTTTCTAAATAAAGTGGCCTACTCATTTGTAAAGGTTAAATAAACCTAAAAGATAAACCAAAATGGCAGTGGATGCCTCTATTAGGGTGAAGAACATCTGACATTTGTCCCTTTGCAGGATCTTTATTGAATCTGGCCAAGTTATCATAGAAGGAAGTATCTTTTGATATTTATTTGTGAAACTCTGCTTATGGGTCTATGTGTATAGCAGGTAGTCACACTTTTCAGTGTTAGTGGGGTTTTGTTGTCTACTTAGGATGTTTGAGGAGTACTTCTTAGGTCCCATGCACCTCAATCGATCAAAGTGTCTAGTCATATTTCAAAGGTAGGGGAAGTTTATTGAGCACTTGGAACTTAAAGGGAGAGTGCTGTGCATTTTCAATGGAGTCAGGCGCGGGACTGTTGAAATGTGAAGAGTCTTAAAGGAACTAAGCTGATGTTGTATATTGTAATCTGACCCAGTAACACAAGGTTCATGGTTTGTAAGTAATATAATCCAACTGCACACTTACATCCTTTACACTCACCTCATCAATGCAGCAATGCACTCTACCAACATTTTAAGGGCTTTTGGAGAGTGGATCTGCAGTTTCACTTAGCAATGTCTAAGTTAAAAATCTGTTCCTAAGGATTAATCACAGACATTCCTATAGGGACTAATACTATACAGTTGTCACACACGTCTACAAGTGCACTTAGCAGTAGAGATGTTTAAAAAAAATCTTAACGGCTGACCAAGGGATGTGCAGTAATTCTGCTAGTATTAATAGATCCGCATTTCAACATACATACCTAATAACTTTACAGATTTGGATAATGATTACCACCTCCAGAGCAGTGTAAAATATTTTCTTATGCATATGTAGGCAACTATGTGGCATTTTCTGCAGGGGAAAGTAACACTGTGGCATGCTCGGCGGAGCAAAGTGAGACTGTGGCATGTATGGCGGGGCAGAGTGACACTGTGGCATTTTGGGGGTAAAGTAATATTTTGGCATGGTCTGCAGGGCATTGACACCTTGTATTATTCTACAGGCAAAGTGACACTATGGAAACTTCTGAGGGACAAAGAGGGGAGGGCTGGTAAAGGGGCACTGCCATAGGATCACATGTTATTGAAATCAGAATAATACTATAAGTTTGAAGGATGCAGTATTTAACCACTGCTCCAACGATGACATTCCTGGACTGTCATGGCAAACATCCCCTTGAGAACCAATGATGGTCAATGGTCCTGGACCCTCGTGAAGGTCCGATTGTGGTGTGCATGTTGAAACACAAACAATGTAAAACTGACATAGCCAAGTGCCCCAGTACTGAAGCACTTCAGTGATGCTTGCTGAGGCTCCTCCAGAAACATCCAATCACTGTGACAGCCAGGGCCATCATTAGACATTATGGGCCCCTTACTACCTTATGCTCTGCCCCCACATAACTTGCCATAGTGCCACCTTACACATGCAGAACATGTCCCAGGACCCACACTCCACACCCAGGACCCTAGCTAGCACCCACTTTGCATCTACAGTACATGCCCCATCACTCACACCGCACACCCAAGACATGCCCCATAACCCACATTGCACACCCAGAACATGTCTTCAGCACTCCTTTCATTATTGCCCCCACATCCCTTGCTTTCATTATTGCCCCCACATCCCTTGACATAGCACCACCTTGCACACCAAGGACATGCCCCAGTAACCACATTACACACCCAGGTTTTTAACCCAGCCAACACCCACATTTCACACCCAAGTTTTTAACCCAGCCAACACCCACATTGCACACCCGAGACATGTAGCATCACCCACATTGCACACCCAGGACATGCCCCAGTAACCACATTGCACAATCAGGACTGTTACCCCACTACCCCAGGACATGCCCTATCCCCAAAGTTGCATAATTGCTTTTAGGACTTACCCCACCTAGGACCCACAGCTCCCTCATGTCTAGTGGCAGGCAGCTTGGGGTCTGTGCGCTGCCCAGACACACAGTTATCCAATATTCTGCAACTTGTGTTCCCTGAATGATCTAAAGTCTGAGTGCCGGCAGGTCATGTGATCCCCAATGCTCTGACCTCCATGCTTCCTGCTCACCACAGAGAGGTTGGTGAGGGGAGATCTTTTAATTTCCCTAGTTGGCACTGCTGCTGGCAAGCTTTTTTTTTTTTAACGGGACCTTGAGCCCTGGGGCCAGGGCTGA
This sequence comes from Pelodytes ibericus, assembly GCA_036172795.1. Lineage (NCBI taxonomy): Eukaryota > Metazoa > Chordata > Amphibia > Anura > Pelodytidae > Pelodytes > Pelodytes ibericus. The sequence goes on from CM069859.1 coordinate 75,475,140, forward strand.
CAGGCCTTTGACCAGTGGTGTATTGTGGTTTTGTGCTGCCCTTGGCAGACAAACTTCGGGCACCCGTTCCCACACATTGCACACCTACGACATGCCCCATCACCCACGTTGCACACACACAACATGCCCTATCACCCCATTACATGCCCCATTAACCACACTGCACACACATTAAATGCCCAATCACCCCCATTACATGCCACCATCACCCTCATTTCATACCCCCACCACATCCATTACATGCTCCCATCACCCCTATTGGAAGTGAGCTAAAGCTTGCTGAATGGTGGAAGAGGGAGCGAAAATGTTTGCCGCCCTCTGTCAAAGTGCAGCCCTAGGCGAGTGCCTTGTTTGCCTTGTGGAAGATACACTACTGCATGTGACAGGTGTATCGCCCGAATCACCTGATGGTGGCCCTGGTGATAGCCAATATCAGTGATGGGATTATAATAGCTGTCAAAGCAAGTTATAGTCTCTTCCAGCTCCACAATAATTGTGAGGCAGGGAGAGATTAAGGTTAGTAGTAGCAGTCTGCCCATGGTCACCCAAGCACACCCATACCCCCAGCTTTTTAAATAATAATAAAAATATTTTTTTTCCATCCTAACCCTAGGGTTAGTCATAACCCTAAAGTTAGTGTTCATACCAAGTGAAGTGTTAGGGTTAAAAAAAATAAAAGTAATAAAAACAAATACAAAAATACAAATAGATTATATAGAATGTTATGCCATAGAAGACCAGTGACAAGACTCTCAGTGGTCTTCCAGCGATACCTAATTAAAAAAAAAAATGTCTGATAGTTGGCCCAATGCTGTTGCACAGATAGGGAACAGCAGCAGCTCGAAATATCATCCATAAGTGTGATAGGAAATGTAGTCTGCAAGCAATACATACCACTGTACTCAGGGGAAGATGCTGAACATATACCGAGGTGTTGTTTGGCAATAACAGCAAACAACCCCTCTAAAGTCATACCTGAAGTACAAAGTGTGTGGGGGGAAAAACACAAAAAAATTACTAAGGTAAAATTTGGCTTAGTTTAGTGGTAAAGTGACTGCATGAAAAAGCGGCAAAATATCCCAAGTTACATACCTTGGGTTGTGCACTCCTTGTGCTTATAACCCTGTAACCAGCAAAATACAAAAGAAAAACATAAACATTGACTATTTCTAAACTCAGAAGTATTAGAAGGTTTTTTTCATTAGATTTTGTAGGTAAGTAAAATATTTTTCAAGAAAAAAAAAGATTTGTCTTAAAATTTTCACCATATTTTGTTTATTTTTTAAATAATAAAAGCAGTAAAAAGAAGCAAATCCAGAAGTACAGTCCAATATATACAGATCTCCAAATGTTGCGCACCATTTCAGGCAGGATTGTTGCTTAAAATATGTGCTTTGATTCTCCACAATATGAAATAACCAATGTGGCAAAATAACATTCAGTCACACTGGTATATAATTTACAGATCACCTTAGGCTGCAGCTTCAGTCCCATGCAGGTTGAACACTGAGCACCAGGTTGTCACATGACACTAGATGCTCCTATGCCACTAGAAGTACTGAGCCCATGCACATGAGCCCTTACCTCCTAAGTCACAAAGCCAATGTTTACTTGCATGTGGTCTTCATGTTAAGTAGAGCCACATGCTAGGGAAGTAACTAAAAAAATCTATTTTGAAAAAATAAAACAAAAATAGGATACGGCAAGAGCTGCAAATTGCCTCCCCCTTACAGTGCCAGCCGAGTCCAATGATCCCATCCAGACTCATAGTAGGGATGGCCCTGGATAGAAGTGTCAAGTTTTTGAAGGGGAGGAGTAAGCTATATAGCCATACCCATTGGGGCACCAACATAAATTCTGCATCATGATCTGACAGCCTTGGCCATGCAGAGAAATATGAGTGTAATGTACAGATACAAGATGCAATGTAACACAACATAGGATTTAATTTCAAGATGCAGAGTAGCAGACTACGTAAATATATAGAAGTAATACAGTGTAAAGCTTTGAGGCTATTTGATTATGCCTCATATTACAGAATTCCTCCTGGGCCTTACATTGAAATTTCAGAATAGGAGAGAATAAATGCTTGGGAAATGAAAATTCTGTAAATAAGTCAAAAACAAAGGATTTATTAGAATGTGGTTATGCATCAGAACAGAAATGGTAGACTAATAAATGGACCACTATATTGTATCTCTAAATTAATGTTGTGTGAGGTTCTTTCATTCTACAAGTCAATTGAATCAAAGCCAACGCAGTTTAGTAGGCAGCACAACAAACATCGCTGTTTGTAGGGTTTATTTTAAATGTTTATATTTTGGAAATTATTAAATTACACATTTTCTTTCCATTTTTCATAACCAGCTATTGAAAGTTTTTCAAATATGTGTTGCAGCAGCTGTGAAAGAAATGAGATTATGTACTGCGTATCAATGCAGTGTTGCTACAAACATCAATAATCATTTATGGATCCGTCCTTTGTCTGAGGTCAATATGCCAAAACATTTTTGTCTGCATGCTTTCTTTCACATTTCAATGTGAAATTCAGAATCAAGGCTGCATGCTTATATTAATCTGTTTTAACCAACGGATGATACAATGTAAATTAGAGGCAGCCAATCTAGATCCAACAAAGCTAAGAGTTCTGTTATGTATCTACATCCCCCCCCCCCCCTCCGTTTTCATCCCTTCTAATAATTGACTGCTATTGAAATCTGAACTGTAATTAGCTAATACAACTGCTTTAACATGAGCAGATGGTGATTTTAGAAAAGGCATGCATTCTTTGTTTCACCTGTCTCTCACCTGCAAACAAATATCATTAGAATGAATGCAGTGTTTTAATTGTAGCTGTTCTATGGGCTTTATACCATTAAATAGAATTCAGAAGGTAGCACTGCAACATTTATTTGGAGAACATGTAATGCTATAAACCCAGACAGCTGCTTGCTTTCCATAGTGCCTGGGAAAAAAATCTCTCCAAGAAAAGGAAATGGGAAGGCAGAAAAATCAATAAAACACATCACTGTATCTCACAATACATTTCAATTATCGGAACTTAAATCTATATAAAAAAAAGGATCCAGTCTAGCTAACCACTTTATTGTTGATTGTTTCCTTTCAATTCCATGACCAGTCTACAAATATTGTCAGAAATCTCATTAGTAAAGAAAGATAACGAGCAATATTTCAGCTATTGGTACACGTGACAGTTGCAGAAATCAGTGAGAGAGATGCACACACACAAGCACAAGATACATAATAAACTACGATTATTAATGTCAGATATAACTGGTTATAGCGTTTACTGATTTTCAAAATACAGAATACATAACTGTATAGCTCAAGGGTAGAGCTACATTTCATTTTCAAATATTAATTTAAAAAGATGACTAGGAAGCCTGCTTGCTTTTGGAAACGAGTGAGTACTGTATAATTACCAGGAATAGGAACAGTTTACAGTGTTTTTATTTCCAAATCGATGCTTAATGAACTGCACTACAGATCTCGTTCTGGGCATTACACCAACACGAATGGTCCATTCACAGCTAAAATAGAGAACAGATGGCACCCATTTCTCCAAAGTATTTTTCAATCAACATCTCAAGTTTAAATGCTCAGTAAGTTAGCACAATGAATTGGTGGAAAACAATATTAAAACTCTAAAAGTCATCTTGATCACCAGCCTTTAAAATAATTATTTGGTATATCGGCCATGGATTTCATTGTCGTATTGTAAGGCCATAGGTGATCTACAAAACACTGGTGATGGCAGGGGAGGAAACTAAAGAGTTAATGCTAAGCAAGTCCACTAGCCTGGTAGACTAGTATGTCTTCACTGCATCTCATCCGCCTTTCAGGATATCCCAGCAGGACACATTAAGATGTCCAATTCAACTCCATTTTGTACTTCTGGTTTAGTCACCAGTTTACGTAGCGTTAAAATCACAGCAACTGCTTGATCTTGTTATCTTAATTTCACATAACAGATTCACTGTTTTCCCAGCATGATGTAAATTCATTAAAAAAAATCATAATGTGTAATTATGTAGGAGAAAATGCATGTTGGGCTCCTAAGCTTTAATAATTATTTCTTGATAGGATGTACCTGGAAACACACAACTGCATATGTATTATTAAATTCAACCTACTAGGTCTTATAATACATTGGAACACAGTCATGAGCTTTGGGTAAAATAAAGTACATTTCATAGATACGTTGTTTTTAAGATAGAGAATCAGCCATGGTACTGAAGCGTTAACCTGTATCAATGTCATAAAATGTAATCATCCTCTATAATGACGGGTAATGATGGTTCCTGTGGATATTGAAAACCTATAGGGTGTAACATGTTTGGGTTCAGCTGTGAAATTGGAAGGCGGAAGATAATAGAATAATGGCAGTGAAAGACAGGCAATGTGAGTTTGGTGGGACTAATAGTAACATACACCAGATGTAAACCTTAAATGCTGGGAACATGGAACATAACCTAAATAGTACAATGCTACAGTGAATTATGAACATAAAAAAAGTCTTCATCTACTTTAAATTTTCCATAGGCAAATATGTGTTTTCCCTCTGTGTGTGATGTCATTGGAATTGTATGACACATGAGCATTCCCAGTCCATATTAAAATGCAGAATACTTTTTAGTGTCTATCAGCTGCAATACCACGAATATCAAAACTGAAATTCAAGCAAACATCCATAAAACCGGTCACTGTTTAGGTCAACTAATGCCCACCAATGATATTTTATAAATAACCACTGCACTCTTTTATAAGATACACTAGGTAGCGGTAAGTGGTATAACATTAAAAAAAAAAAAAAATTGTGTTCACACCCAAGGTCCTTCACCAGTTAATTAAATCTAAGTTGAAAAGAAATCTACCATTTTTACAATGAGTTGCAGTTTTTAAATGCATTTAAATGTTATAAAATCTGGTTGCACATGATCTTTATTATACTGAGAGAAAAAATATAACAAACCAAACAAGAAATGCCCACAATAAAGACAATAGCACTTAACAAAGGCTATTTTTAAACTAAACTAAACTAAACTGCACAGTATTATTGTTCCTAACCAAACAAGTCATAAGGCTCATGGCAGGCAAACAATGCATTTCCAAATCACTTTCATCCTATTAAATTGTAATATTCTATATCACTTATATAATTGCTTTCATTGGATATGTGCAGTCCCTGACTAAATAAAAGAATGATTAAAACTGTATTTCATTTGAGATTTCAACAACCAATTTTAATTGTATTTATTTTCATTCTAAATTTTATGATACAGCAATTCCCCAAATCACCAATTGTATTTATTACAAGGTTTCTGTTAATATCTTTCCATATGGCTTTTACGTTTAGTCACTTTTCAATACTATTAATCAGTCACATTGCCTTTTGATGTAGGACTCAGTGAGTAATGTAGAGGAGGCAGGTTGTAAATAGTAACTTTTAAATATAATATCCTTGTATTTCGATGGTGATAAATATAATTCAGAGACACAATAAAAGCCATAACTACCCTCGACAACTAATTCATACAGAGTTGTAAAGATTGGCATCTTAAAAATGAATCTGTAGCAGAAAAAAAAAACATAAAAGCACATATTTTACCAATGCAGCTGTTTTTTTTTTTCCTTTCTCAAAATGGCAGTACCAAAATAAATATATTTTGCAAATGTTCCTGTGAATAGAAACAATGTAGATCGATGATACTCAAATGGGGACAGTAAACTCCACACTCCATCTGCCGTCGGGTATAGTTCCCATGACGCTCAGCCAGCCAAAAAAAGGCACGAAACCTTAATGAACTAACAGTGTTTGCAAACCTTCATCACTACAGTTGTTGTTCGCTATGTACATCAAATTTGATGGCTGAGCATAATGAGAAACGCAGTCCACAACAGCTGGAGTATTAAAGGTTAGTGTATCGATCTCTGACTTTCACCTACCATTGACTCACCGGGAAGACTGGAGAAAATCAAAGCTGGTGGCCAACGCGAGCAAATAGGAAGCAACTTTGCTGGACAAGAGGACATGTCAGCTCAGATGTCTGCCTCAGATCACCAGCAATCTGATCAGTGGAGCTCCCTTTAATCCAGCTGCCATAGACTGAATATCCACCAGCAATAGGGTGACACACAGCAGCCCTGCTCATATTCTCTTGCCAGGATACTCCAGGAGCATCTAGACCTCCTCCATGCTTCATTATACTGGGCAGTAATCTGTGTTCTTCCACCTCCTCCCAGTTCTGAGCAGTGAGATGATAGAAAAGCTCTGGAGAGCTCGCTAATGGTGCAGTTCCAGCCTGGCTTGGTATATGCTCTAACACGCCATGCAATAAGCTGTTGCTTAGATACAAGATCCCTGACACTGGGAAATGACTGCAAGGGGGGCCGTCACTGCGTTACCTTTCGTTAGAGGTGGGGACTGACATGATAGTCCCACCTCCTGATGCTGCCTCCCTTTCCCTTCAGCACATTAGCTTCATATTCATGGCTTTTTATTGTTTCCTCGTCTTATGGCTTCTGTGCAGAGCTGTCAGGGTTGCAACGAACGCTCTGCGGCTGGAAAAGAGGTCATTTCAGTTTTCAGCTGTCTGTGCATTAAGAAGAACGCTACAAGAGGCCCAGAAATAAACAAGTGACTGGATCAAACTTGCATTGTTGCTGCTGCACAGTACAGTTTAAATGGTTGTTAACTGAATTGATACTGTAGTCCTGGAAAGATTACCCATTATGTGTTACATTAATAAACTGGATGTTACATAAGATGACAACTTGTATGACTTTATGGTACTCTCTGAGTTAATTCATTGTTAATATGTATATCTGTATCTACACAAGTCAGTTAGCAAGTCTAACCATTTCATAATTCCCTCAACCCCAGTTGTAATGGTCAATAATATGTCTGAACTGAGATAATTCATTGTTGTTTTTCACAATGTTATTATGGTTTCATTACTCTCATACAGCAAAACTGATTAAACATAAAGCCACTGTTTCTTAAACAGTATAGGACAATATAGAAAACCAGCCCAAAGACGTCTATGGGGAGGACTTCATCTTTTTTCGGCCCCATTCCAGGAGGATCTTGGCAATTACTAATATAACCAAAGTCCTCCCATAGAAGTCAATGGGAGGACTTCAGCTATAGTCTAAATATACGTCACACGTGATGTCCAGAGGTCTCGCAATCTTTTGGCAGGGACCCCCAGGGTCTATTAAGACACTGAACGAGTCTCTGCCATAGTGTTCCTGGCTACTGATCACTACCTGGTGATCGGTGGCCAGGAACAAATCATGACGTTCTGGTGCTTGCGTTGTCTGGGACGCAAGCACCATGCATCACGAAGAGTTAATAAGGGAAGGGCATTATTTTGTGACCTTGGGGCATTATTTTGTCCCAAGGTCCTCTTGCCCTTCCATAACCTGTGGGGCAGGGGAATGCCTCAAAGGCATCTTGCCCCATCTACAATGTATGGGGCCAGAGGCTGCTCCAAGCACCCACAGGCCTCTCTATAACCTGTGGTATAACAGGTATAATAGGAGAATTCCAGCCCTATGCGTTTCATTGAGAAAATCTCAACTTCATCAGGGGGCTCTCAAAGAAAAAACTTTTATACTAATACATAAAAAATTGCTGTGCTTATTATTACCTCCCCCTTCCCCCCACTCCTCCCAGGTCCAATCACCAGTCCCAAAAGTTATTTATTGTTTTCAGTTGCTATAATGCTTCTGTTAAAGCCATCTGAGGGACATTCGTTGTTCTTTTTGGGACTTCCGGTATACATGAATAACCCGGAAGTCGGAGTTTGAGGTTTATAATCTCGCATTGATCTGACTTGTGTATATACATTGTCTCCTTAAGTTTTATAGAGTTCATTGCAATGTAAGCCTCCAGTTCTGTAGCACACCACAGAGTGCATGGCGTCAGCATAATTTTGTAATTTTTTTAAATTATTATTAAATATTTATTTTGTCTTTTCATATCACAGTATAAAAATACATATATAGAAGACATATCGCACATTTAAAATACCAAACTTTCCACCCATGTTAAAAACAAGACATGAATGGCCAGTGGTTGTACTGCTAGTGAAACTGAGTTGATTTTTAAAAGGAGCAGCACAGATTCCGGCCTATAGCACATTTTCTCTGCAGACATAGCGTGGAAAATATCATAGGTCCACCTCCAACACACCTCTTGACCGCCAAACATACCCACCAAATGTGTAAGTATGAACCTGCAACTGTTCCACATCTCCAACAATTTGGAGAATATTGAGGGAACGTCTTAGTAATTCTATTCAGGACTAAATACCATCTATTAGCTATTTACTTTGGTTTTCCAACATATTAAGATAGTGCACATTCTTGTTAACCCTTTTCAAAGACATTAACCATTTGGAAACATACATTTTTATACTTTCCTTTTCCCAAGAACCAATTGCGTCAGCCAAATCAAACCTTGTGGATCTAGAAGAAAATGTATTCTTCTAGGAATGCCCTCTAACCACCTAGGGTGGTAGCAGCTGATCCAGTCTATGAAACCGTTGCTGTCAGTTGGTTTGAAATAAACCTTTAAACCTATATGTGAACTATGGTGTGAAAGAGAAAGTGAAATCTAAAAAGTGAATCGTGTAGATATAAAACTCAGGAGTAAATAGTAAATTACATTCATTGTCATAAGTGACAAATTAATTAAAAGAGTGAAAATCATCATGCCAAATTATCAAAAAATCATCAGTGTACCTCCGCCAGCTTGCACCAAAAGGATTATCGTACCAGATGGTATTTTGTTCCCAAAAGTTCATGTAGAGATTGGCATAAACCAGCATAAAGTTGGTGCCCATGGCATCCCACCGTAACTTTAAATATCACCAGAAAACAAAAAAAAAGTGTTTTGCGATAAAATAAACTAAATAGTATCTAACAAGAATTGTGACAGCAAGTGGTTCATAGACCGGTACCTATTCAATATCTTTGAAATAGCCTGCATTACCATATTGTGATCAATAATGGTATATAATGAGGTAACATCTAGAGTAGCCCAAGCATAGGACTTTTTTAACTCAATATTTTCAAGTTCTTGTAAGACTGCTTTAGTGTCTTTTAGATATGAAAGAGCCGAGGTGACATAAGGTTGTAAATGATAATCCACAAATTCAGAAAGATTAGCGTGTTAGAGGGCTTTCCTAATTTTTGTGGAGTTTAGGGAAATAGTTAAATATGGACACTCTAGGAAGTTCTGTTTTTTAAGTATTGATAATTAAGTTGACTGATAATTTTGTTAGCCACTCCTTATATTAAAAACTTTCAGAGTCTCAAATTAAGCTTACTAGTGTATTTAAGGGTCAGTTTTTTATGTCTCATTATTGCCCAAATTACGTCTAAACTCAGCCAAATAGTCCTTTTTTTTATATATCTATTAGATATTAATTTATGATATTGACAGGGTAAAGCATTATCATGATGTGCAATAAAACATGGTAGACTGACACATTGTTACAGCTGTCACATTTTCTGTAGTATGCTGTATGCATTTGGCAAGGTATCATGTATACCTTGTATGGCTCTGTGTAAGCATCTAAGAGTTTTTTCACACTTATAAGACCATGTCTATTTAACCCCACAGAATAAAACAATACATAGTAAAGCAGGGCTGGACAAAAACTTGTAGACTTTACCAACCAGCCCTAGCCAGGAGACATGATAATTTGATAGAGTACTAATATGTTCCTGATCAGAAAAATAATTATAGTATTAGACAAAGATAACCCGAGTAAACACAAAATGCAGTTTTCAAATGATGATTTTATGTTTAGAAGGAAAAAAGCTATCCAACCCTACAAGGGAAAAAAATGAATTTAGTTACTTAATCAACCAATTTACCAAAATTAATTTCGTTAGACAAACACAGGGATGGTTACAGCCAGTACTGTTGAATCTAAACATCACTTAATAGAACCTATCTGGCAATGTGAAGTCATAGACAGAGCCTATCCTAGTGTTAAGGAGGCCAGGGTGCAGAGGTTTTTTTGGCACCACCAGGTAGGCATGGCTATATTACTAACTCCTCCCCTTTATACATGTCTGTTCCAGACATGCCCATTTCAGTATTTAGGGAGGGCACCAACTTTATTTAGATGTAAAGGACCAACACAAACATTTGTTTTAAATAAAGATACATTTTTATCTATTTTTCTATCTATGATGCTTGGACAGCAACATGGTACTTTTTGTTGGCTAGAAGAGTGAGTTTTAAATACTGTTCCCATGATGTCCAACCAGCCAAATTCTCCCATTAGTCTGGCTGAGCATCATTGGAAAATAAGTACACAAGGAGAAATAATAAAATTCCACTACGTCAGTCACTCACAGGTCTCTATCTTCCCATACTGCCATGTCTATCTCTCTCTACCCATACCCACATGTCTATCTCTCTCTCTAGACATACCCTCATGTACTTCTCCTTCTTCCCTATAACCTTGTGTCCCTCTCACCCCATACCCTCATATCTGTCTCTCTCTTTCCAAACCCTCATGTCTGTCTCTTCCCCACACCCTCATGTCTGTCTTTCCACATACCCCCATTTATATATCTATCTTTCCACTCATTCCCCATGTCTGTCTCTTCCCTCATACACCATGTGTTTTTCCATGTCAATCTTTCTGTTTCCCCATGCTCATCTCTTTTTCTGCATGTCTGTCTCTCCTCCTATACCTCAATACCTGTCTCTCACTTCTCATAACCCCAATGTATTTCTCTCCCCCATGTCTCTTTTACGCCTCATAAACCCCATGTATCCATCTCTGAATGTCTGTCTCTCCCTCCTCATAACTCCCTTGTATCCTTGTACATGCTCCCCATGTCTGTCTGTCTCTCCCCATGTCTCTTCTCCTAAATATCCTAGCCCATGTCTCTTCTCCTATACCTCTTGTCCCCCATGTCTTTTCTCCTATACCTCCTACCCCATGTCTTTTTCTCTTCACATGCCCCTTTTCCATGCCCCCTCCTGATCTCATCTCAGAACTCAATCAGCAGTGGCTCGATATCCCAGCGCATAGTGATGACTGAGAGATTCATGCTCCAACACTATGAGTTATCACTGTGCATGGAAAGAGCAGGAAGCACAGCCTTATAAACACTGTCACACACAAATACACACAAAAGTAGTCAGAGTAAAATTTACGACTCCACAATAAGAAAGACTCTGAAAAAAGAGTTGCAAGGTGAAAACCGCTGCTGACCAAAAACAATACAAAGACTCTTCTTACATATTCCAAAAAAACATTTTGATGACCCCCATGACTTTTGTCATAATATTCTGTGGACTTATGAGTCAAAAGTGGAACTTTTTGGAAGATTTGTCCTGTTACAGCTGGCATAAATAAATACAAAGTGCATAATGTATATACACAACCCCAGGCACTGAAAATCTATAAATTGTAAATATACTTGCTTCAAAAGAAATACAGTCTCTTTTAACACCCCCACAATTGCTGGATTGAACGTTAACCCCTTCATTACAAAGCATTCAATGTATTGGTGACAATGCCTATACGTGTATGGGCTGCAACTAAAATAGCACTATCTTAGCATTTTGCACTCCTCAACATATGCACACCAGGCAAGGTTGTTCCAGGCTGCCTCTGAAGGCAAGTTTGGAACATCTAGAAAAGGGTCTGTCTTAGAATGCAATAGCAGTCAGGAGGTGACCGGCAGAGGCACTGGCTGAGTAGATTGAAAGATCGAAAAGCTTTATGTCTTTGTTCTACCCATGTCCATATTTTTTCACAAGACCAGTTATCTGCCAGTAAGTGGAACCGGCGTGCACCGTAAGGTGTGAATTGGTGTGTTCTGCCCAGGCACACAGACATCCACCCATGCTGCCTCTTGCACGTGGTCTTGACTTGAATCCGATTGAGATGATGTGGCATGACCTTAAACAGGCAGCTCATACTCAAAAACCCTCCAACATTAAAACAATTCTGACAAGAAGAGAAGGACAAAATTCATCCACAGCAATGTAGGAGTGACACATTTAATTATTAGGTTTAGGAGGTCAAAGAGTGATGATGGTTTTGAATCACTCTTTACATAGAAACATAGAAACATATAATGTGTCGGCAGATAAGAACCATTCGGTCCATCTAGTCTGCCCAATTGTTTTTGAGTACTTTTATTAGTCCCCCGTTCCCGGTCTTATAGCTAGGATAGCCTTGTGTCTATCCCACGTATGCTTAAAATCCTTGACTGTGTTTACCTCTACCACTTCTGCTGGAAGGCTATTCCACACATCCACTACCCTCTCAGTAAAGTGATACTTCCTGATATTACTTTTAAATCGTTGCCCCTCTAATTTAAGACTATGTCCTCTAGTTGTGGTAGTTTTTTCTTCTTTTAAATATACTCTCTTCCTTTACTGTGTTGTTCCTTTACTGTATTTTGTGTTTAGTCATGCTAAATTTGTCTTCATTTGTTATTAAATTAGTTGGATGATCTGAAACATTTAAATGTGACAAATAAGAAAATAATGGGAAGGGCACATATTTTTTTTTACAGCACTGTGCTTTGATGTGCAGCCTTTCAACTTGCTACAAGTTCTCATCCATTGTACCTTTCTGAAGTCTGATACAATGGTTTTTCCTTGAATCTAATGGCAGCCAGTTAGAGGGCTCCCATAGAACTGAATGGGAATGACCAAAGTGCAAAAGAGCTACATCAGCATCATACACATGTGCATTCGTAGAGACCATGATTCTCTATGAAGAGACAAAACAGAGATACAGACATGAATACAGGGACTAGTGAAGAAATCTGAGATGATAATGGTGAGGGTTTACTTGGTTATGCTTGCCAACTAATGTCATGGTACCTCACAATGGCAAGTCCTAGTACTATCTCTGCCTATTATAAGTAAATATAATAACTAATAACTGGACTAAACAGACACACAGGAATTTCCTGAAGTAGGTGACTGGGAGCTTGAAGGAAACTGAAGACAAAGCAGAAACTGGAAGGGCACATTATATAGGAGCAGTGAAACAAACAGAAAACACAAAAACTAGAATGGAACAGAACAGAAGAACAAAGAAACAAAGAAGCATGGAACAGGAAACCTTTTAATAGGATAGCTTTACGTCACCTCTCACGTGAGAGGTCATTGCCGGACCTTTGTTCGTGGGACAGTTCATTGTGGGATCGCACAAGGTGAGTATTATTATGAGTTAGGTGTTAGTATTAGGGTTTGGGGGGTTAGGTATTAGTATTTAAGTTCCGTGGGGGTAGTATTAGTATTAGGGTTCAGGGATAGTGTTAGTATTAGGGGCATTAGTGTTTGGGTTGGGGGGTGCATATGGGGGTTCGGGGTAACTTTTAGGAGGGTTTATTTTATTTGGGGGGTGTATGTTTGTAAGCACTGACAGTTCAGTGCTGAACTGTCAATGCCTACATTGCCGCGATGAAGCGGCATTGTTGACTTTCACCGCTGGCAGTTCAGCATTCAAACTTCCGTGCTAAACTGTCAGCGGTGAAACAGCCAGGATGAACTGTCCTAGACGCTCAGGATATCCCACAAATAGCACTCAGGGCAAGGCTCTGGATAGCCCTATTATAGGACTAAGGTCAGCCCCATTCCATGGCTTAAGGACTCAGGGAATGACACAGATCCAGGGATACAGGAATACAAGGAACAGGGCAGGAAAATTAATTAAACATAAGCAAGGAACAAAGAAAGAAAGAAAACAGGAAATTATTGGATACAGACTGAATGACCCTGCACATGTTTTGAAACGTGACATTTACATTGTTAAAAATATGTAAATACTTTGTTAAAAGGCTGAATTAACACACATATTTTGTGAAAAAGGAAGCAACTGCAGAATTAGGTAAACTCTAATATAATTGAAATAGTAAAGCTAAATTAATTTTCGGCTTTTGCCATTTAGGATTGCTGATTAACACCACAACCTAGGTCAGTGTCTGTCTTTTTAATAAAAATGGAATTAAAAAAAATACATCTTCCTGATTAATTTCACTTGGTTTGTTCCCAGTATCTATTTAGCATGTCAGAAAAACAACCAACAATGACAAGAATTATCAGCTCACATCATCACTGTTTTGTACTGTGAATGTAGTGAATTAAAAAAATCACAAAAATGTTTCATTCAAGGCTTGACAAATTTCATTTACTTTTAGTAACCAAAAAAAAAGAAATCTATGAACCAGACAGCACCAAATACACACACAGTCACAGACAGTCATGTACACAGATACACATGCGGACAGTTATACACACACACACACACATACAGTGCCTTGCAAAAGTATTCACCCCCTTGGCATTGTTCGTGTTTTGTTGCCTCACAACCTGGAATTAACATGGATTGTTTGAGGATTTGCATTTAATTTATAGAACATGCCCACAATTTTGAAGATGTTTTTTTTTTTTTATTGTGAAGCAAACAACTAATAGGACAAAATAACAGAAACAGTCAATGTGCATAACTATTCACCCACCTAAAGTCAATACTTTGTAGAGCCACCTTTTGTGGCAATCACAGCTCCAAGTCACTTTGGATAAGTCTCTACAGGGAGTGCAGAATTATTAGGCAAATGAGTATTTTGACCACATCATCCTCTTTATGCATGTTGTCTTACTCCAAGCTGTATAGGCTCGAAAGCCTACTACCAATTAAGCATATTAGGTGATGTGCATCTCTGTAATGAGAAGGGGTGTGGTCTAATGACATCAACACCCTATATCAGGTGTGCATAATTATTAGGCAACTTCCTTTCCTTTGGCAAAATGGGTCAAAAGAAGGACTTGACAGGCTCAGAAAAGTCAAAAATAGTGAGATATCTTGCAGAGGGATGCAGCACTCTTAAAATTGCAAAGCTTCTGAAGCGTGATCATCGAACAATCAAGCGTTTCATTCAAAATAGTCAACAGGGTCGCAAGAAGCGTGTGGAAAAATCAAGGCGCAAAATAACTGCCCATGAACTGAGAAAAGTCAAGCGTGCAGCTGCCACGATGCCACTTGCCACCAGTTTGGCCATATTTCAGAGCTGCAACATCACTGGAGTGCCCAAAAGCACAAGGTGTGCAATACTCAGAGACATGGCCAAGGTAAGAAAGGCTGAAAGACGACCACCACTGAACAAGACACACAAGCTGAAACGTCAAGACTGGGCCAAGAAATATCTCAAGACTGATTTTTTTTGAAGGTTTTATGGACTGATGAAATGAGAGTGAGTCTTGATGGGCCAGATGGATGGGCCCGTGGCTGGATTGGTAAAGGGCAGAGAGCTCCAGTCCGACTCAGACGCCAGCAAGGTGGAGGTGGAGTACTGGTTTGGGCTGGTATCATCAAAGATGAGCTTGTGGGGCCTTTTCGGGTTGAGGATGGAGTCAAGCTCAACTACCAGTCCTACTGCCAGTTCCTGGAAGACACCTTCTTCAAGTAGTGGTACAGGAAGAAGTCTGCATCCTTCAAGAAAAACATGATTTTCATGCAGGACAATGCTCCATCACAATGAAATGGGTATATATTTGTTTTTTGTTAAGTTGCCTAATAATTATGCACAGTAATAGTCACCTGCACACACAGATATCCCCCTAAAATAGCTAAAACTAAAAACAAACTAACAACTACTTCCAAAAATATTCAGCTTTGATATTAATTAGTTTTTTGGGTTCATTGAGAACATGGTTGTTGTTCAATAATAAAATGAATCCTCAAAAATACAACTTGCCTAATAATTCTGCACTCCCTGTATGAGCTTGCCACATCTTACCACTGGGATTTTTGCCCATTCTGCCTTGCAAAACTGCTCCAGCTCCTTCAAGTTGGATGGTTTGCACTTGTGAACAGCAATCTTTAAGTCTGACCACAGATTTTCTATTGGATTGAGGCCTGGGCTTTGACTAGGCCATTCCAACGCATTTACATGTTTCCCCTTAAACCACTCAAGTGTTGCTTTAGCAATGTTTGGGGTAATTGTGCTGCTGGAAGGTAAGCACAATCTTCCAGCAAGCTTTGAGGCCATCCTAGCCTCAAATCACACACATCAGAGTGGTACAGGTTTTGCTCAAGAAAATCCCTGTATTTAGCACCATCCATCTTTCCCTCAACTCTGACCAGTTTCCCAGTCCCGGCTGCTGAAAAACATCCCCACAGCATGATGCTGCCACCACCATATTTCACTGTGGGGATGGTGTTCTTTGGGTGATGTGATGTGTTGGGTTTGTGCCAGACATAGTGTTTTCTTTGATGGCCGAAAAGTTCAATTTTAGTTTCATCAGACCATAGCACCTTCCTCCATACATTTTGGGAGTCTCCCACATACCTTTTCGCAAACTCAAAACATGCCATTTTGTTTTTTGCTGAAAGTAATGGCTTTCTTCTGGCCCAACTCTATGGAGCATACGGCTTATTGTCGTCCTATGTACAGATACCCCAGTCTCTGCTGTGGAACTCTGCAGCTCCTCCAGGGTTACCTTAGGTCTCTGTGCTGCCTCTCTGATTAATGCCCTCCTTGCCATTCCGTGACTTTTGGTGTGCGGCCGTCTCTTGGCAGGTTTGCTGTTGTGCCATGTTCTTTCCATTTGGTTATGATAGATTTGATGGTGCTCCTGGGGATCATCAAAGGTTTGGATTTTTTTTATAACCTAACCCTGACTTTTACTTATCAACAAAATTGTCCCTTACTTGTTTGGAGAGTTTCTTGGTCTTCATGGCAGTGTTTGGTTAGTGTTGCCTCTTGCTTAGGTGTTGCATCCTCTGGGGCCTTTCAAAAAAGATGTGTATATGTAATGACAGATCATGTGACACTTAGATTGCACACAGGTGGACATCATTTCACAAATTATGTGACTTCTGAAGGTAATTGGTTGCACCAGAGCTTTTTATGGGCTTCATAACAAAGGGGGTGAATACATACGCACATGCCAATTTTCTGTTTTCTATTTCTAAAAAATAGTTTTATGTATATATTTTTCTCCTTTCACTTCACCAACTTAGACTATTGTGTTCTGATTCATCACATAAAATTCAGATTAATAAAACATTGAACTTAAGGCTGTAAAGTAAAAAGTCAAGGGGGGGTGAATACTTTTGCAAGTCACTGTAACACATGCAGACAGTTACAGTCCAACACAAATACACAGACAAGGAGTCACACTCACATACCCAGACAGGCAGTCATAACCTGCTATTTTACCTCATTGCAGGAGAGTGGGTCACTTTGATTGCAGCCTGATCTGCCAGGTACAGGCCAACTTGTCGATCTCCTGAGTGCCATGTTGTCATGTGATATCTGACACTCTGACTAAACTCTTGCAATGGGTGAGGGGGCGGAGCTGAGCACCAGTGAAAACAAAATCAATTAGTGAGGCAAGGGGGCGCAATGTAGATGGCATTAGCCAGGGTTTGTCAAGCCTTGATTTATATACATTTAAAACATATGTTTCTATTACTCTATACATGTGCTTACAATATTGCTAATACAAAGTATATATAATGTTTTATGTGCTACAAAGTATAAGCAGTATAAACAATGGGACCGAATCCCTTGAAGTGTTTTGGCATGCTTGGATCCATAAAAATAGATGACACTGTGCAGAATAGAATACATTATTCCAACTCATATTACAAATCCTAAGAACCACAAGCTAAACTGAAAGTGTCTGAATAAAAAATTAGACAGATAAATGCACAGAGACACATATTTGAATATTCTACTGGTCATGCAAATTTATAACCCAAGAATAAAACAATTAAAAGGAAGCATAATATTTATGAGTGGTCTTTTAAATATTCAAAATAATTTCTCCAAATATGACAGATACTTTTAACATATATGCATGGGCGTCCGCAGGGGGGGGGGGGGGGGGGGGGGCGGTCGCGCTTGCCCCCCTCCCCCCCCCCCTGGATTTTTGCAATTCCCCTTTAAAAAAACAAAAACTCAGTGTGCAGCCTCTAGTTGTCCCTAGGGGACTGCACACCAGTTGCTGGGGTAGGAGGTGGCACCCAAAGCTGTTGCTCTCTGCAACTCTGCTTGCTGTAATTCTGGTCTCCCATCCACATTGGTGCAGGTCTCTGCAGCTGTCAGTCATGCTGCATGGAGAGCCAATGACAGGGGTGCCCGGAGATATGAAGTTATAGCCCGCTGCTCATCCCTCCATGTGGCAGCATGACTGAGAGAAGAGAGCCTGCAGTGCAACATCATGGAGGAAACAGGGGAAGATACTCAGAGACTATAGCTGAGCCTCTGTAACAGGTAGGAAGAGCTTATAATAGCTTTAAAAAACAAAACAGCCAAGGTACATGGTAGAGTGGGGTAAATCAAAGGAGGTCCCTCCCATTTCCCTGAGGTCTCCATTTGTCCAGTCTGAGCAGCTCCTCTGACCAGGCTTTGCTCACATCAACATGGTGACAAGTGGATGGGGCAGAAAACATAATGGATGATGAAAAGAGGTGATTTGATTGGAGCAGAAAACAGACAAAATTGTGACATGGGGCAGAAAAGATAAAATGTAGGTGAAAAGAGGTCATTGACATGGAGGAATGAAACACATAAAATGATGGGAAAGAGATGGCAAACATGGAGGAATAAAACATAAAAAAAGGGGGAAAGAGATAAAGAAATGTCATGGATTTAGGAATTTGGGTGTTTAGGGAATCTGTTGCTTTTTGTTTATATTATGTGCTATAGTGTTGTATCTGGTGTTGTGGGGTTATATTGTGTGCTATAGTGTTGTATCTGGTGCTGAGAGGTTATATTGTGTGCTATAGTGTTGTGTCTGGTGCTGTTGGGTTATATTGTGTGCTGTAGTGTATCTGGTGCTGAGAGGTTAAATTGTGTGCTATAGTGTTGTATTTGGTGTTGTGGGGTTATATTGTGTGCTATAGTGTTGTATCTGGTGTTGAGAGGTTAGATTGTGTGCTATATTGTTGTATCTGGTGCTGAGGGGTTATATTGTGTGCTGTAGTGTTGTGTCTGGTGCTGTGGGGTTATATTGTGTGCTATAGTGTTGTATCTGTTGCCGTATGCTTATATTGTGTGCTATAGTGTTGTATCTGGTGCTGAGAGGTTATAATGTGAGCTATAGTGTTGTATCTGGTGCTGAGGGGTTATATTGTGTGTACTATAGTGTTGTGTCTGGTGTTGTTGGGTTCAGGGCCGGCCTTAAGAGTCCCGGCGCCCTGTGCGGGCTTGCCCCGTGGCGCCCCCCCCCCATCTTTCACCCCCCGTCTCTTTCACCCCCCTATGTATGTGTTCCTTTCCTCTTCCTTGCCACGTCTGCCTCTCTCTAACTCCCCCATACCTGTTTTATCTCTCCCCCCCTCTGTTCTGTCTCTCTCCCCCCCTCTGTTCTGTCTCTCTCTCTATCCCCCCTCCCCCTGTCTCTCTCTCCCCCTCTCCCTGTCTCTCTCTCCCCCTCCCCCTGTTCTGTCTCTCTCTCCCCCCTCCCCCTGTTCTGTCTCTCTCTCTCTCCCCCTGTTCTTTCTCTCTCTCCCCCCTCCCCCTGTTCTATATCTCTCTCCCCCCTCCCTTTGACTGCAAATGTTGATCCAAGGAGGGGGCGGAGCTAACCGACTGAGCAGTGTAGCTCTGCCCCCACCCTGTGAAGCAGAGCAGCGTCTGCTTCACGGGCAGCAAGATAAAGTGCTGCTCGGCTCCCCATGCTGAATGCAAGCATGGGGAGCTGAGCAGCACTTTCTCTTGCTGCCCGCTGCTCCCCGTGATGCAGATGTTGCTCTGCTTCACAGAGTGGGGGCGGAGCTACACCACTCAGCTGGTTAGCTCCGCCCCCTCGTCGGATCCAGCAGAGGGCTGGTGAGGGGGGATCTTTTGATCTCCCCAATCCAGTGCCTCTGCCGACTCGCAGAGGTCACACACCCCTAAGGCCGGCCCTGGTTGGGTTATATTGTGTGCTATAGTGTTGTGTCTGGTGCTGTTGGGTTATATTGTGTGCTATAGTGTTGTGTCTGGTGCTGTTGGGTTATATTGTGTGCTATAGTGTTGTATCTGGTGCTATGGGGTTATATCTTTGCTATGTTGTTCTATCTGTTGCTGTGGAGTTTCAGCTAGAGCTCTGGATATTTATCTGGTGCTGTGGTTTATATCTTGTGTCATGGGTTTTTAGCTGGTACCGTGGGTTAATATCTTGTGTTGTTGGTCTATATCTGGCACAGTGGATCTATATTTGGTGCAGTGAGGCTATATCTAGTGTGGTTGGTTTATATCTGGTGCTGTGGATCTGTATCTGGTGCAGGGTTTATCAACCCTTTGCATGCCTTCACTGATAATGACAAAGCTCCTCCACTTCATGATAACTTGTCAAAAATAGGCGCGGCTCAGAAAGGATGACAGTAAAATTATGCCCCCCCCTGAAAAAATTTCTGCGGATGCCCATGCATGTATGTCACGAAGTTAATTCTGACAGCCTGCCTGACTGGGGTTCTTTGAGGGGCCTGAGGGCCAAACACCTCCCTGTAGATAATGGGCCCAGGCTTATGTGCTATAACTCTATATGTTAATATTGTTAGTTATATTCTGTTAGTAAATTGGTTTATGTGTCATGTGTAATGTAGTTGTTCACTCTTGCTGTACCTAACTGCTAGTGGTCTCCTGTCTACTATTTGGGTACAAAGAGCAAGGGTCCAGGAAAGATTTGCTGGGTGAATGCTGAGCTGTAATCGGAGGCTAAGGAGGTGATTTCACACAACTGACAGAGGGTCTACTATGTCCGGTAGATGGTCCGTTTCAATGAAATTCAATGATTGACATATAACATTAATAGTATTGCACATTCTGTAACAAACCAGTTTTTGATAAATTTAAGACAAAGGCGCATGTGTAAGAGATGCCAACGGTTTGCTGATTTCATTTCTAAGGATTTCTTTCTTTTTTTTTTTTTTCTTTCTTTTTTTTTGCCATCAGATTTGCGTTACCTCGAGTAGTATATCTATCTGTTATAGGCAACTTCTCCACCGGTCGTGTTTCATCCTTTGGCTTCTTTTTATTATTATTGTGATTGTCCCACCTTTTTCTTTTTTTTATAACAAGGGAATCTTTCGGGACCATAATAAGGGATTATTTATTTTTTATTTTTATTTTTATTATTATTATTTTATTTTATTATTATTTTATTATAATTTTTTTTTTTGTGTGACTGTACTAATATAAAATATTCTATATCTTAACAAATATACACAACAGAGCCGGTAATTATTTTATCCAGTATCTACCCCCTTCCTCCACCCAGTGACCCCGGTTCCCCTTGCAGCGGAGAGCCCGGGTGGGCCCAGACCTCTAGTTCCTAATATTTAAGAAGTTTTACACTTCAGCTCGCAACCTTCTCTCCTATGACCCTCCCTCCCATGCTTCCCACTCAGATAGAAATCTTGTTTTTTTTTGTCTAGCTGCATAATAGCCCTTCTCCATTATTAATTGGAGATTGAATTGATTTTGCACTATTTCCCATGATATCTCTCCCTGATCTTTCCATCGTCTGGCTATGCAGAGCTTCATTGCCATAAAAAATTGGATTGTTATTATTTTATGACTAGGGGATATTGATTCTAAATTAAAATGGAATAGGGCTTTTAGCAGGTCAGGACTTAAGGTTTTGCTAAGGAGTTCTAAACTTCCACTGGCATTAATATGACCACAAAAACTGTGTGACAGAAGCTTCATGGAATGAGTTTCTATGGCCGAGCAGATGCCTCACATCACCAAGTACCATGCCAAGCATCAGATCAAGTGGGGTAAATCACTTCGCCACTCATGGGCCCCCACAGGTTTTTCCACGAGGGGGAAAAACAACCAAATGGATGGTTGAGAATCATGAGATGTGTATTCCATAGCAGCTGCAGTACCAGTTCATAATCATATAATAGCTATCCTTTAGCGCTCTAGTTGTTGAGTACTCTCTTTCCCATAATGCATAACATACTGACAGAGTCAAAGGGAAATGAAGTCTCAACAGATGGAGTATTAACTCCTTTTTATTTTAGATTCCAGCCCTCTTGCATTTAGACTATGAGAGGTTCCAGTAACTTTCATAGCAGCATCTCTTATATGTGATTGTTTAGATCAGTGATTCTCAACTTTTTTATTTAAATACTCTTTTTGTATTCTAAGTATACATGATATAAAAACATGAATGAAACCAGTGTCATACTTAAATGCATGTGGATGTTGTTCATGTGTTTATTGCATTTGTTATTGTTTTGTAGTCACACTGAATATCTATAAGCTTCATAACAAAAAAAAATTTCAATAAAACATTTTTTTTACTGTCCAAACAATCTATAATCAAATTCCATAACCATTATAATAAAAAATTCAACCATAACCATGTCTCCAAGTTAGAAGTTTACCAAAGTGCGTTGTTTATGGTTTAGTGCATTGTATACACAATACAAATTATGATGATCACAAATAATTTTAATCTCAAACTCATTCAGTGAACCATACCACTTAGCCACTGTTGTCCTGAAATAGTTCAGGTATCAGGATTTTACCCTGAAAAAGTTGTTCCATATACCCTGGGGAGTTTTGAAATATCTGTAAAGGCAAAGAGGCAATATAGGCCTTTTTACCATTGCGGAACCCTTTAAATAATATTCATGTTTCAGGGATCCCTCCCTACATAAATATTATGATATATCATTATTAATATGTTTATTTCTCTTTTATAAAGATAAAGTTCATAAGGAAACCATAATACATTTTTATAGCAACTTGTATTTTTTTTTCATATTTAATACAATTTTTGATTGAAAAAGTGCATGTTTTGTTTTTATATCCTTTTATTTGCAAACTGACCCCAGACTGACCCCAAATTTGCAAATCTGCCTCTCAATCCCCACCATGACTTCTGAAATGGAATGCTGGGAGGTCTCAGGAAGTGCTGGGGCAGTATCGGATGATATCTGTGTTGAGTGCTTTTGAATGCTTATGGAGTCCCCATTCATAAGAATTTCTTATGAATGGGGTCCCTATTCATAAGAATTTCTTATGAATGGGGTCCCCATTCATAAGAATTTCTTATGAATGGGGCTCTCGTTCGGTTTATAGAAAGGCAATAGTATTACACGTATTCTATAAGCCGAAAGTCTATAAACCGAAGGTCGTTCGGTTTATAGACTTTCGGTTTTTAGAATAGCATAGAATTACATGTATTCTATAAACCGAAAGTCTATAAACCAAATGTCATTCGGTTTATAGATTTTTGGCTTATGGAATACATGTAATACTATTGGCTTTCTATAAACCGAAATAGAGTCCCCATTCATACGAATAGGTCAATTTACCTATTCGTATGAATAGGGACTCTATTTTGGTTTATAGAATAGCAATAGCATAGCATTACATGCATTCCATAAACCGAAAGTCGTTCATTATGTCGGTTTATGGAATGTATGTAATGCTATTGGTATTCTATAAACCCACTCTATTTCGGTTTCTAGAATGCCAATAGCACAAATGGATGAATGATTTTCATTTATTAACCATTCGTTCATTCGTCTTTCGTTAGTTTAGCATTTTCGTTATTTGTTTTTTGGACGAATGGACGAAAATTCTATTTTCGGACGAAAATGCATTAGTCCGAGAAAAAAATGCACATGTCTAGTCTGAAGGATTTATGGAATATTTATAATATGTATATTTTACAGTATCATTTTGTTTTACTTTTACCGATCTGTGAAGAATACTGTTTATCTCAAAAGTGAAGCCTTTCTTTTTTCAAAGCGCTTCGGTAAAAATATTTATTTTGCGGTACATTTTCTACTTAATAATAGAGTTTAACTCCTAAAATGACATACCATAGGTTGGGTATAAAAGCAGGAATTTGTTGACTATATGTAGTGAAAGGTATAATTAACAGTAGTGTTTCTTTTTGGTATTATATTTAATAGTAAGCACCATTAGATTCGGAGCTTTCATTATACTGTGGCATATCAAAGTGAAGCAAGAGTATCACAGCTGTTTTGTAAAGGACTTCATAAATAATTCAGTTACCCCAGCACATAGTCAATGAATTCAAGGCTAAGAAGAAAATGTCTAAATACAATATTTTTCACAGCTATTGAACTACCAAAACAGAATAAGAAATGGATCAATGCAATAGGAAGTTTAATTTTACAGACCGTAATAGGTTGATGAAAATATTGTGGTAGGGTTATAAAATGATCTAAATAAATAAAAAAAAAATGCTAGATCTTTTGGCCCCATTAGCCATTGGGGCCGGATCAAAAGCAAAAAAAAACTGTAGCACGGAGCCTCGCTGTCTATTTCCGGAGTTTGTGTGCTCCGAACAGAGAGCAGACAAACCCTGGTAATCCATCCGGGAGACAGACGGCAGGTGCGAATTTGGCAACAGAGCACCAGCACAAAAAGTATACGAAAATTCATATACTTTTCGTGCTGGTAGAATTAGAAACAGTGAGTATTCACTTAAACATTAACTGAGATGTGAAATGAAAAAACAGACATCCATAGACTGGGTGGAAAATATTCTTTAACATCACTATCTTTTTAACTCTGCCTGTAATGTTAATGCCTGTATTTTGCCTATACTTTTTAGTAAATAGACAGCACCAGAGCCAATTTTAATGTGCTTATAAGAAAGTTTGTGCAATGAAAACTCAAAGCCGGACACCGACTCACTGACGGAATTTTCAAATGTGTGCGCTGTGACTTTAAATGTGAAAT
Organism: Pelodytes ibericus; assembly: GCA_036172795.1. Classification (NCBI taxonomy): domain Eukaryota; kingdom Metazoa; phylum Chordata; class Amphibia; order Anura; family Pelodytidae; genus Pelodytes; species Pelodytes ibericus. The sequence continues at coordinate 75,499,887 of CM069859.1, forward strand.
CATTCGTTGTGGAGAGCGGCGCTGCGGCTATCTACATGAATAAAACTTATTGTGCTTTGTTTTATGCACTTTTCTTAGCAAGGCAGCAATCTTTCTGAAAACTGGAGGACAAATGGCACTGCTGTCTGGAGCAAAAATATGGCACAGCAAGGCTGTTATAGGGGGCTGAGATGGCACAGAGAGGCTCTTTGGGGGCGCTAACACAGGGGTAAAGATGACACAGAGCAGTTAATTGAAGGCTAGGGTGGCACAGAGAAGCTGTGTGGGGCAAAAGTGACAGAGAGGAAGTGTGGGGGCAAAGATGGCAAAAAGAGGCTAGACAGAAAAGGTATAAACTAATTGCAATTACTGAAATATATTGAATGCCAGATATAGGTGCAAAACACTGCATAATTAGCAATACTATGCATGTACTTTTGGCATTCAAAGGGTTATATATTTGAATGCTGTAAAAAATAGCTATTGATGAAAACACATTTTCTTTACATAGGGATGAACAAGAAGACAGATTTTCTCTTTTAATGACTGGTGAATTATGTTTATATTTTTAATCCAAGATTCACAACAAGAGTATTATATTTTTCAAAGCCATCCCTTACAGTGCATGCTGTGTTACTCTCTTTTCCCCTTTTTTTATACAATAATGTTTTGTCTTGAGCAGTAGCTTATCAATAAAGCTTGGTAGCATGACATATTTTGCACCTTGCCGACTAGATGCTGTGCATCATTAGCACCTTGAATCATTCGTTGTGACAGAAAATAATGTTTTAAACCAGCCCAAACCAGCCGGCTGTCCTAGAAATGTAATTCCACATCATTTCCAACAGCTTGAATTGTGATGCCATGTCTTATTCTGAGCAGATGCATTTATGTGCAAGAAAAAAGGAATAATGTTTTTAGTAACATACATCAATACAATGAAAATATCCTGTGGTGTGCTTACAAAATAGCTGATAAAAATTCTAGGACATTGTTGGTACTATAAATTAAACTACAGATCACTTTCACGTGTCTTACTAATAGGTAGAGTAATCAAGATAAAAAAGATACATTGCTATTCGCACATATAAAATATTGCATGTCCTTGCATCTAACTACTCTGGGTTTTCTTTGCTTGTGATGTCTTTATGTGCAAACATTTCCCCCCCATCGTTGTGGACACCTGGGGCATGACTTCTGAGGAGGAGTATCAGTGAGGGGTTTGATTACAGTAGAGTTGAGGGGTTTGATTACAAGAAGTCATGGAAGAGATATCATGGAGTCATGGAGTTTTCCTACAGATATCGACACTATCCTCACACCTCTGATGAAGTTTTAGCTAGATCCCTTCACACATATAAATAAAAAAGGATACAGAGTTTAAAGGTGGTTTCCTTATACAGAATGGGGTCGTTTTAATGGCGCTTGTTAAATACCGCATTAATAAAATTTTACTACCGCAATGTATTCTGATTGGGATAATATGTAATCCAGTGGCCACAGTAACCTCTAGATTGTTAAATAACTACCTGCATTCCCTGTGGAAGTAAAACGTGCTGTAAATAACAGAGTCGTTAATATTAACATTATTAATAAATTATGTTCATTTTAATTAAAAAGCAACCAATTGGATACCCACAGAAAATTACACTATATTTAGAGCCAGTAACTTACTCCGCATAGCTCTTAGTCCAACAGAAGTCACAGACTCTTCCCCAACAGAGGGAAAATACACTAGCTAGGGCCAGGAAATATGTTACAATTTGCCTGTGATTAAGGCTTTCACAAGAAACCACCATGGCTCAGGGGCAAGAGGATTTGATTCATGATACAGGGGCAAGAGTATTTGGATAGAGTGTAAGAGAGATATTAGTGTTTAGTGCAAAGTCAGAGGGGAGAGGAAGTAAAGAGTAGAAGATGTAGAGTACTAGAAGGTAGAGTAGTAAGGGGTTATGAGAGGAGGTTTAGGGGTGAGTGAAGGGGGAATGGGATAATTCAGAACAGCCAGTTCATCGCAGCCATTTCGGTGTGGCCAGTTCATCGCAGCCATTTCAGCACGTTCAGTTTAATGCAACCGTTTCAGTGCAGAAAGGATCATGCTGAACAAGAGAGGAAAGCATTAACTCTAACCCTAAAACATAACCCTTAAACACCTAATGCTGAACTGGCCATGTTGAATCATCCTTTCAAAATCTTGATGCCACATCCTTCCAGATGCAGTTTGCAGTTCTTGCCATGGAAGAGCAGGGGGACAGATACATGAGTAGTCACCCACTGCTTCACTCACACCTTCTCCCTTATTCTGGTAGGGATTGGCATGTTCACAGACAAGTCTATCCTACTTTACATAAAAGACAAAACAGTAAGGTATGTGTTAGCTCAAATCTTGTGTGACAGCCCTGTGCTGGATACATTCTCATTGCTCCAGGTGCTTCAGCAATAGGGATGAGTGTGAAATCCCAAACTAACTAAATACAATTCCAACAAAGCCAGCTGACTTTGGAGAGATAAATGAGGTCCAGTATAAAAATTACTTTATTTAAATGTCCATAGACTATAAAAGCATAAGGGCACAAGCAGACCAGCAACAGAAAAAGGCGCTGACGCGTTTCACTTATTCATTATGAATAATTTTTGTGGGCTTAGGGTGAGTAAGCAAAGAAGTGGGACACTCTCACTGAGAATAGACAAAAGCTCATATAGCCAGTCCTTTGGGATGTAAGCAACTCGGGAGAGGAATCACTGTTTGTATTTTTGCTCACTTGCACCATTACAGAGGGAACCTCTCAATTGAAAATATACGACTGGTCCAACCCATAAGGCCACTCCAGATCCAAAATGCCTGGCATGTCTCCTCTGCATGAGGAACACAGCAACCGATGTGGTTCCTTGCTCATTGCACCTAGAGAGACACCTGCCATACCACACTGATGAGGCCAGTGAAGGTAAAAACAGCCATCTGTGGTTGCTGTTTTCCTAGTGCAGAGGAGACCTGAAGGCATTTTGGATCTGTACTGCCCTTATGTGTGAGACCATTGTGATATGCTAATTGAGAGGTTTCCTCTAATTCAGGTATATTTTTATTCTCTACATGCACAGTAAAAACAAAGCTTAGGTGATACAGTCCCTTCAAATAATATGTTGATGTGACAAATAATTTATATATGTAATTAAAACATAGAGTTGGTATTATTTATTTTGTTTTTAAATGTTATGAAAAGCTATTGTATATATGCACTACCTTTCACTCATTAGACACATGTGTTGCATGTGCTAGCTAATTTGTATTGCTCTCTCATTGGTAGTTACTTAATTGTTAGCATTACTTACATGCTTTTAAGATGTATCAAATTTGACTTATGAATAAGCATAAGTAAAATGTTAAAATGCGTCAAGTGCTATTGTCCTTTTCACCTTTTGTTACAATTTGAATTTACAAACACCAATTAATGCACAGAGAGTTTTCTACACACCATTTTAGTGCTGAACATTTTTAAAATGTATTGTCCACAATTTCTCACTGATCAAGGAGTTACTCAGAACCTCTGTTTGTGTTGTTAATCCCTTGAAGGTTTTTTTTTTGTTTAGATATGTTGCTATACTGTTATTCCTACATGGCTGCAGATTGGTAAGATTCCAAATACTAGAACTCAGAAATTCCTCATGGGATACACTACATACATATACATAATCCATGATAAATGTATAATGAATTGCTCCCCACACATATATTTAAAGCCTTATTATATTGCATTGTCATACTCAAGACAGTCTTTGTTCCCTTATTTTATTGATTTTTTGGGGTTTTATTCTTACAAAAAAATCATGTTGCACAATTTAATTTGTTTGTTATAATATTATGTTTTGATTTTTTTTACAATTTTTAATAGTTTGTTATAGATACTGTTTTATTTACTTATTGTCACAATGCCTCTGTTCTGTTGGTCTTTTTACTACATGCACACTCTGTGCACATTTTATTGCCTAGTAATTATCTTTCCTACTGTGCTTAGTGCACTAGAGCTCATTAAAAAAAATGTCAATGCATCATAAATTACTTAGTGGAAAAAGTCCAAATTTGAAGGAAAAAAATATGTTTACTTTAAAAATGGCATTAGAGGTAAATTAACAGACATTCTTGATTCAATTTTAGCCATTCAGCCATGTGTAGGCTCATCCGGGCTGTATCAATGCATTTCATTATCCTTTTTGCTTTGTTTTCCTGTTTATTATTTATTCTTATTCCTGTCTGCCTGTTTTCCTGCACAGGCTTGTATTCTGTCCCTGTCTTGTGTTCCAGCCCTGTCACAGTATTCTGTGTTTTTCTTTGTTTCTGGCTTCTGTCCCTTTGTTCTTATGTTCTGGTCCAGTTCTCCCCTGGCCTTGTTTCTCAGTTACTGTATTTATTCCCTGTGTGTCTGTGCAATGTAAATCTTTAAACTTATGTTTTTCATTTGCTAATATTAGTTTGGGACTTGCCTAAATATGGGGTACCTTGATGTGGCCAGTAAGCTTAATCTTTTGGACATAAGTAACCAAATCCCTACCATTTCACCATCTTTAATGTTAGGCTAGTTTCTTTATTTAGGTTTGTACCATTTTGTATGTGTCCCTGTGTTCCTTAGCCCTTAGCCCTGTTTGTATATGTGCCCTTTGTCTGTGCCATCCATTGTATCTATGTTATTATCTGTATCTCTGTGCCCTGTATTGCTTATCCCTAGTTTGGGTTCTCTTCTGTCCTGCTCTAGTCTCTTAGTCCTATACTTGGTATTCAGTTCCTTTTCTGAAAGAATTGCTTTCCTGTCAAGTTATTATCCATGCCTGCTCCAGGATGTGTGTAGGGTTTCTCCAGTCCTATCTGTGTTATACTGGATACAGCAGCTGCCTCCACAGGGTCTCTGTATCTGGCTGCACAGATCTGTTTGGCTTTACAGACACAAAATGTTCACGACATAACACAAAATATTAGAGAGTGCATATATAGCTTTTCTTGTCACTCTTTTGGTAGTTCCATAAGATATGAGAGTCCATAATGATTTCACGATATGTTATTTGTAAAACCATGTCAGATTTTATCCTATGGCAAAAAAAAAAAAAAAGAATGTGAGCCCCTTGTTGTGTCTAAAGGGACAATAGCTGTATCTAACTGACCAAACCAAAGAAGGATGAAAACTCTGTAGTTGCTGGGTCCCCTGTAGAGAGACTATTTGACTATCATGTTTGAACGTTTTATAGGCAAAACTGGAAAGGTTGTTACAAGTATGCAAAAAACTTGTGAACTCTCCCAAGTAGGCAAACTATTATAGATCTCTCTGTCCTTGATGGACTGGTCTCACAAAACTATTATGTTCTTTCATTACAACTCATTCACTCATGCTTAACAATATTGTAATGTGCTTTATATTATTAGCAAAAAGAGAGTTTGCAGTATTTTAACCTGAATTTTTATCTGCTCCTCCTTACACAAAAAAACTCACTCAGGGCCTTCATAATAGCACTGGTATCATAACACTGACATCACTATATCCTGACAACTGGGGAATCAAAAAGTAGTGACATTACAACACATGGTGGAATATATATTTATGAGACCTGATGTAGATGTTCCATATGCTTACAAAGCTTCTAAACTAATGGGTAATAAATGTTAAAAAGCACTCTGAATTTGCTAATAGAGAACTAGTGTGTAATAAATTTAGTATCATGGGGTCTGGTAAAATAAGAATACTTTGAATGATGAAAAATTACAGTGTAACTATCTATACGAAAAAGGTGATAATACCAAATATTTTCTTTCTTCATCTTGTGGAAAAAATGTGTGCTATGAATTGATACAATCTTTAAGGGCAATTTATTTCCATATAGTTGTGCCTAAGACAGTTACCCAATTATTATCTAACAGTGGGATACTTCTTACATTTATTCCACATTTAATTTCATCGAATATTTGGGGATGTAAAATGGCCACATTGCTTCTGAACGATTGCTGCATGATGTTAATTTTATACTCAGGCTACTCACCTTTCAAAATCCCAACATGTGATGCAGCACTGTTTTTTTTTTTTTCAAAATATAGTACTCATGGATATAGAGAATAATATTTAGTCCTACGTAGGCAGTGTAGGGGCTGCCATGGATTAACTGGCATTAAGGTAGTGGTAACATCTACAGTATGTGACACTGACAGACATATAAATGACTGTGTAAAGTTTTAAGTTTACTTTAATTGTTATTTCTGTCACTAGACAACATGATGCCGGTGATTGATTGAGTTGTTGGGCATTCCTCTAGGGCCCAGAAGAAAGGAGATTGATATTAATTTGGGGCTAACAATGTGGGGTTATTACAATCAATTAATTTGTTTGAAATAAAAAATGACATGATTTTTTTGATGCAAATATTTTCAATGGGTGGATATCATTTGGACTGAGATGGTGCCTAGACTTATTGAAGGTTAGCTATTTCAGACCTCTTGAAGGCTACATAGGAAGCTCTGTATCACAAATGGGTTCCAGATGACATGGGACCCAAATACAGTAGTCACTTTGCAGGAATGGAGGGACAGGATCTGATGCAGAATCATCACACTCGCCTGGAGGCTTGAGGCTGCAGGTTGGTGCAGCTACATACCAGGACCCTGAGGTAGAGGCTGCTGTATCCATTAAGACCTAGACCTCAAGATACCCTGCAGACATCCTGTAGCAGGCATGGAACGTAACTCAGAATTCTGAAGGCCAGGACAGGAAAGCTAAGCAGAGTGATAGCAGAAAAGCAAACTGAAACAGGACAGCACAAAGTACTAAAAAGGAATTGGAGCAGAACTGAAACAAACAGGGCTATTCAGTAGCCAAAATAAAGATAAATAATACTGGGCAGTGGGCTAAAAACAAATACAGTGCAGAAACAGACAGGGGACAGACAAAGGACATGGTAACAGAACGTATACATATACAAGCACATATATAAACAACGAACAAACAAAGAACAAACAAAGAACAGGGCTAAGGTTACATAACAAAGATACAGACATAAATAGGAACTAGCCTAGAATTCTGAGATGGTATAAAGTGAGGGTTTAGTTACACCAAATGGCTATTAGATGATAAGCTTGCCACCATCAATGCACCTCAAAATAGGCCAGTCCCTAACACTAAAACTAATAACTGAATTAAACAGACTAAAACAAAAACCCAATCACCAAGATATAGTTTTGTAACAGTACAAAACACAAACTAGGAAATGGAACAAACAAACAGATGAGGCTCATTTATATATGAGCAGTGAAACAAAGCAGGAGATAGAAAGAAATAAACTGGAATGGAATAAAACTGAATAACAAGAAACAAGAAAAAACAGGAAAGGATCAAAGCAAGAGGAAACAAGCCAAGATAAAAACGGGAACAGGAATACATGTATACAGCCTCCATGAGCCTGTACATGGGTTGTAGCATGACACTTAGTAGAGCAATGGAGACATTTTTAAGCCTATTGGGGGGGTTGTCTTTTCACCATGAGGAATGGTTTGCCATTGTTGGATTTTTTTGGATATTTTTAATAAAGATATTCAGTCAGTGGTGGAGTGGACTGTGGACTTAGGTGCGAGATGTTAGGATCAATAAAGGAGGTATAACTTAACATCTTGTGGGTTACACAGGAGTGGACTTCAGCTTTTGGTAAAAGATAAAGTAGAGATGCTAATGTGTAAATAATGTAGGACTAAAAGATATGGTTTTTGGTCAAATTAATTAATCGTTACTCTTAATAAATCCCTAATAACTATATGTTTAGAGAAAAAAGCAGTAAACCTTGAAATGTCATCAATAAAAATAAATAAAAGAACTCTAGGCATTCCCAACATTAAATCACAAAACTAATATGTTAATACATCTGAGCAATACTCAATAAATGCTCGGTCCTCTACAGGAAGCCTGTCACCCTCATCCTTCTCCTTGTAAAAGAAAAAAAAGTTTCTCTCTACTTTATAACCATCAATAGTAACTAGTCCATAGCAAGCAGGGACCCTCTGAGGAAGATTAGGCAGCTAAACAGGTCATGCGCACTCTTAGCACCATTTTCTTGTTGCCACTTTTTTATCTCTATTTTATTTAATGTACTAACTGTGTATATTCATTGTTCAATTAATTTATATATTTGTAAGATCTAGCTGCCACACTCTGGGCTGGGTCTTTGGAGCTCCGAGAAGGTTCTGACCGGTGTCTATGTACGGACACCTTGCCAATTCCTGTCCATTTCTGTATCCTCCCTTAGACATTGCTTTATCAATCTCACCACTTTATCAACCTTAATTACTGATAGTTAAAAAATTATTTGTAATGAGATGCATTAAAAAGAAATTACATCCATCTACGAGAGGTCACACTAGTAGATAATTTGCGACTTGGATGAAGAAGTCCTATTGTGCCAACCATACACAATAGCACTCCAGGTCTTTAAATAAATTGCAGTGTAAGATTTGAGATATCACGGGTTAAATCATTGGGATGGAATGTAACCATGGTAACGATCAGTTTTCTCCTTGTTCTGTGCTCACAGGCAAAGTAGCCTGTGAATTTAGTTCTGCACAAGTGATCTAGACAGACAGTATAAAAGAAGATAAAGGCTACCATCCGCTTAACCTTGCACCACAAGTTACATCATTCAGTAGTTCATAGTATTTATTGTTAGTCTATATTCTTCACTCCTATAGACATATATCCTGATAGAATCTCTTGAATCTCTTCATTCTGAAATTATTTATAATTCTGGTAATGCTGTCAGGAAGGGATAAATGATTGGTTTAACTAGTGTAAGTTATTGCTTATCATCCATAATTAGTTTTGTCTGTTATGTCTTTATAGGTTTAAATTAATTTAATAATGTGTGTATCCTTATGGCTTGTTGGCCCCTTTAATCACCCTGCAGATTAGCTATCTATGTAGGCAACTGTGAGTGCGTGAATATACTGCGATATCATGCTAGGAAGCACAAAGTCAGTGATAATGACTCACTTATCAGAGTTTAAGAAAAAACTGTACAACATAAATATAGAACAATGTAGTCCTAATCAGGTCAAAACAAATACCAGAGCTCATGAAGCCATGGCTCCTAAAATCCTTACTGCTGGTTTTGATTACCTGTTTTGAATAGATTTCTGGGTAAGTTTGTATTTCTCTGGCTCCTAACAATAAATAATCTTGTTCCTAGAGTCTTTATGTATTTCTCAAGCTCTATGCTCTTTTTAAAAATGTAAATTGTATTAGACACCCAATAAATATGAATTTTTACCACAAACACAGTAAGAAACTGAGCAGACTCTATCCTACACTCCTGCGACTGGTAACACGCTGTGTTACACCTTGTTTGTAAATTTATTTACTGGCACTCTAATGAGGTAAACGATTTAAAAAACTCTACACTATGATGTCCTATGGAGACAAAAAATAAGATGGGATCACAGCCTTTAGGATAGTACCTACTTGGGAGGTCATCACCATTTTTTGCTTGCTTACAAAACTACAGAGGAAAGCACTCTATTAGCAAATCAGACTAATCCTGCCCAAATTGGCAGTCCAGATCTGAAATGCATGGCTCGTCTGCTATGCATGAGGAACACCCCAAACCCCAGACATATGTTTCAACCTATATTGGCCTCAATAGTGTTGTATGGTTGATGATCCAACTTATACCTTCAGTATATTGGGAACCAGCACTCTGGACATATATTTTTCTAATTCTCTATTTATTTGTGCCCAGTGTGTTTGCATTTCTTTATTGTTATTTCTCAGTGTGTTTGTGCTCCTTTTTATAGCATCAACTGTTTTTTTGTCTGTATTTTGTTTAGATCAGTTAGAGGGTGTATCTTGTTATCTTGTATAATACCTTCTGATTGAACTATATTTCCAGTTAATTTTGTTTGGGCAGGGCCCTTCTCACCTCCACCAAAAATTATTACAACCACTATTATTTGTATATTTTGTTTACCACATTTTCCCACTGCAAAAAAATAATGCATTTTATAAATAAAGTAATGATGATAAAAATTCTATTTGACAAGAAACAGAGATCCTGCAAAACTGTTATTGGAACCTTCATATACTCACTCTCACTAACAAATAAGATATCAGCTAGTGAAGGAAACACAGCAAACGTTAAACCATATTCATCCTGCAACCAAGAATATAAAACAAATGAAGAGGACAAATGGCATGAGGATGCTGACATATATACTGCGAGATATATAAAATATTTGTCTTTCAGCAATGACCGCATTAGCAAATGGAAATGTTGGATAAAATAATTAAAGGTACTCAACAAAATATATGTGTATTAAATATGTCTGTGGGGTCTCCTGTTTATGACCCGACCTGTTGCTTTGAAAAGCAAATGACACATTTCCCGCTGAAAATGTGTTAATTTGCATATTAAGCCACAGGTGATAAACAGGAGACACCACAGACATGTGTAAAACATATTTTTCACTTACGTTATGCCTTTGCCTGCACTTCTGCCTACACAATGTGGAGACCATGCTTTATTCTGTCAGAGCAATGTTTATTTTGGCCAAGTCTCTTTAAAATTGGATTCATTTTGAATTAATTCAGCTGCATTGGAAATAAATTCCAATTCAGCTACTTTAGCGTTAATTTTTCAATTCCCATCTCAATTCCCTGCAATTCTCTCTTTATTGAGTAGACCCCAATATAACTAAAATGACCCCATGTAGGCATTTTTAATTGTTGTTAAATATTGTAACATTTTCCACTTTACAATAACAATGACCTGCTGGTTTCCACTTGATGTCTTTCTATTGTTTTTAATACTATATTAATGGTATGCTCGCGTATTTACTATCTTAGATAAGAATTTAGTAGATTATTACAATAGATGTTTGACAGTGGAAAAGGTGATTCAACACATTTACAGATTTTACTTCTTTTATTGGAGCAAAAACATTTACCTGTTATATTGCTTCACAAAGACATTTTAAAGGGAAATAAAATATGTATTAGTTTTGTTCATTATTTAGTATAAATACTCTCTAAATATTTTTTGCTGATCTTTTACTATGTAAGTTAAACAAATACTACGCATTAAAAAATGTATAGATGACAAACTTGATATACATCTAAATTATAAAACAGAAAATATTATATATTATAGTATATTATATACCATATTATACATTTATTACGATAGTGTGATCAAAACAGTTCAGTTTGTTGCATATTATTCATACCTAGTGAGTGATTTTGAAAATAGGTTAGGAGGCTCATCTGAACCCTGTTAAAGGGTTTCCCTGTCTCAGGATTTCTTGTTCCTTTGTTCTCTGTTATAATCTGTTTCTAGTTTCATGTTTGTTATTCTGTTCCTTTTCATTCCGGGTTTTCATTGTGTCACAGTAGCGCTGTCGCGCTGCAGGACAACACCTCCCTCTCCCCCCACTAACCTATCCAGGGCTATCTGGAGCCCTGATATTCAGCCTCCTGGCCAGAATGATGGGGACACCAGCCATTCCAGCGGCAGCCGCTACAATTACTCTGCGTTTCTCTTTTGGCTGTCATCCAGCCAAGATGGAGTGTGCTCGATTCCAGCTTTCGCGCATGCACTATACCTATTTGGCTTCCTGTCTTTTTGGTCATTTAAAGGGACAGTATTAAAACCTCTGTTTCTCCTCCCAAAAGTTACTATTGGCCAGCCAATCACTACCTGCACTATTTAAACCCTCATTTGTGTATTGAACTTTGCTTGTGATAGTGCCTTGTGCCTTTTGATAGCGTTTATGAGTACTTTTGTTGATATTTTGTTGCCGAATCCTGCTAGTCCTGACCACATCTGTTTCCTGCCTGTCCTTACCTGTTTTGCCTGCCTTCACTCCGATTGTTTGCTGCTAGCCTTGATCCTTGCCTATTTCACTATTCTCCTGCCTGATCCTTCTGAACCTTCGCCTTGATCTTATTCCTCCATTCCAGTCTCCTGTTGGTTTGGTTATGCTTTGGTATCCTAGTAATTGACAGAGTACAAAAGTCCTGGGGAAATAAAAACTGCGGCTCAACCATAGGGTAGATTTCCTTCAGGCAGAATAATTCTGTTCTTTTGCCTGGGTCAATTGCAATAACTGATATCTTTTTCTGCACAGCGTTTCCAGCTCCGTAGTTAATCCTTATATATTGTTTCTCTCTTCCTTGTTACTTTGCTCTGCCACACCCATTTACTTTCTCTCAAGCTGTCAGATCTGCAGTCTACCGGACTGCTCTGTGTCTTGTGTGTCTGTGTAGTGGAAGTCTTTAGATTCTGTTATTCATTTTCTAGTTTATTATTTAGTTGTAGAGTTACCGATTTGCCTGGTTGGCAAGCTTGCATCTTATGGCCATAAGTGAACCAAACCTTCAGCATTCAATCCTAGAATATTAGGTTAGCTCCTGTATTTATGTTTGATTTATGTTTATATGTTCCCTGACCCTCTTTCCCTGAAGCACCTGAGGATTCCAGCTACTCTGCCCTCTCCCCATATCCCATTCCTGATTCCCCTTTAGAAGTGTCTGAGGATCCCAACTGTTCACTCCATCCCTTACTCTCCTTAGCCCTATCCTCTGTCCTTGTGTTCTTTATCTCCTATCCCTTCTTTATTTTGTCCTATGTTATAAATGTGTCTGTGTATGTCTCATTAGGTCTATAGTATTTTGTTATGACTTTACCTTGTTCATGTATGCTTTAGCCCTGCCTTTCTACTTAAAATATCCTTTAACCCTGCACTCTTCATTTTGCTTATCTTGTTTCTGTTCTGTCTGTATTTTTCTTGCTCGGCTTGGTTTATTTTGTCTCTGCCTTCAGGTATCCTGTTATCCTATAAAAGGTTATATCCCATACCTGTCCAGGATGTCTGCAGGGCATCCACAGTTTTTAGTTCTCGTCTACATTGGATACAACAGCTGCTTACCTAGAATGTGACTACAGCAACCCAGAGCCTCAAGCCTCTGGGTGACACCCTGCACCAGGCCCTTTGTCTCTGCTCCTGCCAATAAGCTCCTGAATTTGGGGTCTCAGGGTCCCATGTCAGGTACAGATATGTATGTGTATAAACATTGAAGCAGAATTATGGCTAATGGTCATTTTGACTGGAAACAGAATCCCAGGCATCTCTTTAAAGCCAATCACAAGACTCCCATAGTTATGTATGGAAACACCCAATGTAGTGATATGACATTAGAGATGCACTCTAAATGTCCCTATTTATCTTTAGGAATCTGTATTTATATTCCATATGGCAAGCAGTAAAGGTGCACAATTGAAGCATACAACTAATCGCTCATGATTTTTAAACTTGAGACAGCAGCATCTGAATTATCAACATTGTGAAAAAACTATGCATATGTGAACATGTTTTTCTGTATGAGAAATAACTATTTTTAGGCCTATGCTTTAAACTTTTTTGTATCTCTTTTTTTTCTGGTATTCTTATTTTATTTCTGTTTCTTTGAGAAAAGCTGTTTTGAGCAATTGGTATTACCCTTTTGAATTGTGTTGTGTGAGATGTGATGGTCTCTGTAATCTGATAACAAAATGAACTGAGACAGTCTTTGGAGGAATTGGAGCATATTGTTAAGGATTTAATGGTGATATTACTCTGGGCCTGCCTCTGCACATGTATACTAACCATTTCCCTTGCTCTTTAGCTGTAATTTTGTAGGCAGTATTTTATATGGCTTCTAATGATTGCTGGGAATCATTTCCTCAGAAATAGTTGTACTATTCTCTATCTATCCAATACCTCATTTATTATTGTGTATGGCTTAATTATTGTATTGCATACAGCATAAACTAGCTGTTCATGTTGTATGCAATACATACATATATATATATATATATATATATATATATATATATATATATATAGCAGCTGTATAAATTGTAGCATGAGTAAATAAAGCTGAAATAAAGGACAAAGGTCAATGTGCGATTTACAGTCTGAAAATGGGTTTTTAAATCAAGTATTCGAGTAGCTAGAAAATGTGTTTTTATTATATACCATATTTTAAAGTTATTACAATAGTGTGATGAAAAATGTCAGTTTATTGCATATTATTAATACTCAGTGATTTTCTACTTTTAATGTAAAATAAAAAGTCTGTTTTATTGTAAGGTGCTATTTCAATTTCAATTATATTTGTGAGTAAATCTATGTGTTTCAGTACCTGATATATTATTTTAATATGCATACAGCCCCACTTATGACACGGGGGCGTGTCAGCACTACTACACACACACAGACAGCATTACATGCTGAGGCCTTCTTCATTGTCCAGAACACAGGAGAATGAAAGTCAATAGGCCAGGATAATGGTCCTCTTCTGCTTAATGATAGGCAGTGGGAGATCAGTGGTTCAAAAATGTAATATGTGCAGCTGCCCTTTATAAGCAGGACAAGAGCTCTTTTTTAAGGTGCACAATAGATCAATGTATGTGTAATATAAATTGTTTATTACTATAGGTGTGACTGCGAGATTGCTTTTAGTTCTCTTCCAAAAAATATGCAATGCTAAAAAATGAAGCTCTGTGAACAAGTTCTTGCTCTGCCACAGACTATAGCCACAAGCAGAGTCTTGAGCAAGTAAGTTTCCTTCACTATATTCCTGATCATTTAAAAAGTGAAAATATCACCAAAACATGGAGAATTTATTTTAGTTTTAAATCTCCCCCTCTTTTAATTTCTGTAACTTGAACTATGTCTAGAACAGGGCACAGGGGAAAAGTCATTTCAAGAGAGGAGGGGGCTAATAAGCTGATGAGTAATGTAGATGGAACGTCTACCGGATGTAGTATACCCTCTGTCCGTTGTGTGAAATCACCTCCTTAGCCCCTGATTATAGCTCAGCATTCACCCAGCAAGTCTTTCTGGACCCTTGCTCTTTGTACCCAAATAGTAGACAGGAGACCACTAGCAGTTAGGTACAGCAAGAATGGACAACTTCTTTATTTGTGTAAGAACACAAACTTATAAAAAGACATAAACATGACATCACAGACATTAGTATTCAATGGGGGTGATGGAACTAAGCATAGTTCACCAACTAACTGGGGCTAGGAATCCATTAGACTTTCAGACTGCAAACCAAATAGGAATTACCATACAATGAGTAGACACACAGTAAGACACATAATGTACACCACATAATTAGTTTACCAGTTAATACAGTTAATACAGAACAATGGATGTTGGAGTAAACTATCAATTCTAGCCACTGACACATTATAACCCTTCAGAGTGGTCTACTCACAGAATTAAACATTACACATAAACCAATATACTAACAGAATATAACTAAATAATATTAACGTATAGAGTTATGGCACATAAGCCAGGTCCCATAATTTATAGGGAGGTTTTTGGCCCTCAGGCCCCTCCAAGAACCCCAGGCAGGCAGGCAGTCAGAATTCACTTCGGGACAGGAATGTATTATTAAAAATATCTTAAGAGCTTCTGAACATTGTAGAGCATTTTAAAACAACACAAAAGCAGTTTGCATGCTCTATTGCCTTATGTAGAGTTGTATTATGTGACAGGCCCACTCTATGCTACTTTTAATTTCATCAAACATATTTTGTTTTTATTACTAAACGTGAGAAAATAACAGATCACAGCAACAGAATTTTTTTATCTGACTGTATCAATTTGCTATTTTCTTCAGTCAGAAATTGTTTTTGGTTATGAAATATTTTTATACCTTAGTTATGACTAAGTACCTGCAATATGCTGGTAATTGTGAACCTCCTCCAACTACTACTCCAAATCGAAAAATATTATCATATCTAATTTTCACTTTAAAGAAAATATTTTTTGTGAAATGTGCTGAATCTTTTTCTACAGAGAATGGTAACCATGTTAGTGTTTTATTGTATGATGATTATAAGGATACATGCTCCAAGGACATAGACAGGAAAATGCAGATGCTAAAAAGTACAGAAAATAAATAGATAATAATATAATTAAAAAAAAATCTATAAAACAATACTTATATTTGCAACAGGTTTCTTCATAGAACATAAAACTTATAGTGTGATATTCCTTTACAAACACATCTATAAGGGACTGGGAGGGGTTGGTATCTCACTCACAAAATTCTGCGACATAAGTATAACTCATTGGAGACTAATGAAACTTACTATGCTTCATCTTAGTCCATTTCAGATATAAGGGCTCACAGGAAATGGGAAAAGCAGACAGAGAAAATACAACATAGCCCAGTACTGTTTTCAAATTATTTAAGTATACTGAAACACATAGATTATAGACTTACTGATTTGGGATCCTTATAGCGCCTCTATTAGGTTTGTAATAGATATTCTGGAACACAACTGCAGGAGGCTAAATTGAATATAGTTCTTCAAGGATTTTCTCACAAATAGAATATGGTATTAGATATAGTGAGATGAGATTTGCAGGAATAGTATGGATAATGATACAGGCATTAATTTAAGCAGGATCAGGTGAGAACAGAAATTGCAATTCCCTTTTACAGATGCAGTAAATTACATTGTAAAGTCTTTGGATCTGATTCCATGCAAAATATAGTTGAGTTGAGCAAGCAGGTTTTGCAAGCAATTAGCAAGCAGGTTGTGCAAGCAATTAGCAAGCAGGTGATAAATAAGTCTTTGAATACTTTGTGCAACAAATGGGCTAATGGAAATGATAACCTTAACATGCACAGGATGCTTCTGTTGGTTGATATTTATATATAAAGACAAATGCTTCAGAGGTTGAGAAAAGTCCATAAGCAATCCGGGTAAAAATGGTTTGGAGATACAAGCAAAAATGTTTAAGGCAATTCCTGGTCCAAAGGGCAATAGAAGTCAGCAAGAAGGGTGAAACTAATCCGGGTCAAAGGGCAATAGAAGTCAGCAGTATCGGATACCAGGTACAAGTCAGTACACATGTAACGGTCGTGTTCAGGAGATGGACCACAAGTGTAGATGAGGCTATAGGGACACTCACTAAGTACCGTAGGTAGCAAGTATTGGTCTTCACCTTAATGACTACACACCCTTGGTTGAGCCGCCGGTGGTATGTCACCAAGGATTTTGCTGGAACACTTACTACCGGATACTCAGCAAGTGGAGCCCGTATAGGATCGTACAGGAATACAGGCAAACGGAGAGTCAGGAGACAGGCCAGGTCACGGACAGGAGAGATACGGATAAACAGGTCACTAGCAGAAATCGAGGCAGGCGGCGGACGGAGAATAGTCAGGAACAGCAGGGTCATACACAGAATAATCAGGAATGCAGGAACAAACGGATGGAGAATATAGGGACGAACCGGGTCAGCAACAGATAAACGGAGTCAATCAGGAGTCAAAACGCTAGTGAGATACACAAGGCACTATCACAGGCAAAGGTAACCTTTGAAATGACCGTTTAAATACACTACCAATTGATCAGGACACACCTCTGAACAATTGGCAAGGGAGGGGTTAATTTAATAAATAGCCCTTTAACTGGGCTCATGAATATTCATGAAACACCCGTTCGCGCATGCGTGACGCCACTGAGCGCGCGTCTTACTGGACGCGCGTCTCAGCATCAAGGGAAGCTGGGGCTCTCACTCTGAGCCCCAGCCGATGGGATGGCGTCCTCCTGATCCGCGATGGCGGCGGATCAGGAGGTAAATCAAGGTAGGTGACACTACCCCTCCCCCGACGGGAGACATACTGGCTACCAAGACACGGCTTGAGAGGAAACTTGGAATGAAAAGATCGGAGTTTCACAGGAGCATGAACATCCCTAGCCGGTACCCAGGAATTCTCCTCAGGACCATAACCCTTCCATCTAATTAGATATTGCAAGGAGCCCTGCTGGAACCGAGAATCCAAGATAGACTGAACTTCGTATTCTTCATCCCCCTGCAATAAAACGGATTCGGGAACTTTGAGCATATGAGAGTATTTGTTAGTAATGGCAGGTTTCAATAAGGACACATGGAAAGAGTTGTTAATGCGTAACGATTTGGGAAGACACAAAGAGAAAGAAACGTCGTTGAGTCGAGATTGAATCTTATAGGGTCCTATATACTTTGGCCCCAATGTTTTGGCAGCCTGACGAAGGCGGAGATGTTTTGTAGACAGCCAGACCAGTGTACCAGGTGTAAGGACAGGACCCACCGACCTGTGTTTATCTGCGGCTGTCTTCTGTTTGACCTTGGCTTGACGCAAAATATTGGCCAGGCGAGACCAATGGTCTCGGATAGATAAAACCTGGAGGTCAGCGGCAGGAACCTCAGTGAGAATGCGATCCTGAGGCCATAAGGTGGGTTCATATCCATGAACGGCCTTGAAAGGGGACATCCGGAGAGATTCATGGTAAGAGCTGTTATAGGACCACTCGGCTAGGTATAAAAGATCAGACCAGTCAGATTGGTCGGCAGACACATACATTCTCAGATATTGTTTAAGAGCTTGGTTTGTACGTTCAGCCTGACCGTTGGATTGAGGGTGGTGAGAAGAAGAAAAATGAAGTTCGATATGTAGAAGTTTGCATAACGCCCTCCAAAATTTTGAGACGAACTGAGGACCTCTGTCAGAGACAATCGATTGCGGAACTCCGTGCAGACGAATGATTTCTTTAAGAAAAATATTAGCAAGCGTGCTGGAGTTGGGTAACTTGGGGAGTGCGATAAAATGAGCCTGTTTGCAAAATAAGTCGACGATGACCAGGACAGTAGTGTACCCATGAGATATAGGTAAATCGGTAATAAAGTCCATGGCTATATTAGTCCACGGTCTGTCGGGTACAGGTAAAGGGTGTAGTAATCCAGAAGGACGAGTACGAGGAATTTTGTAACAAGCACAAACAGGACACGAGTGGATGAAAAGAGAAATATCCTTCAACATTGAGGGCCACCAAAAATATCTCTGAAGTAAGAATCGTACATTCTGTTTGCCCCTATGACCTGCCACAGGGGATTTATGACCCCAGGATAGTACTCTTTTTCTGAAGCGGAGCGGAACGAATAATCTGCCAGGAGGTGATTGACAGTTCTTTGGTTTATTTCCTTGTGACTTGGATATCCACCATATTAAGGAACTTTGTACAGTAGCTACCATCTTGGACGAGGGTATGATGGTTTCTACAGGATGCTCGGTTAACGGAGTCTCAAATTGTCTGGATAAGGCATCTGCCTTAGTATTTTTTGAACCAGGACGGAAAGAAATGATGAAGTTAAAACGAGTAAAAAATAGAGCCCATCTAGCTTGACGTGGGTTTAATCTTTTGGCCTTTTCAATATAAAGCAAATTCTTATGATCAGTGAGGATGGTGATGGGGATTTCTGTACCTTCAAGTAAGTGACGCCATTCCTCCAAAGCTAATTTAATGGCTAACAATTCCCGATTACCTACATCATAGTTCCTCTCTGCGGAAGAAAATGACCTTGAAAAATAGGAACAAGGGTGGAGTTTATTGGTTTTCTGATCCCTTTGTGACAATATAGCTCCTGCTGCAATTTCCGAAGCATCGACTTCCAATACAAATGGTTGGTTGGTTTCTGGTCGTTTAAGTATGGGTGCAGAGGTAAAAGCCAATTTCAATTTTTTGAAGGCGGCAGTAGCTTCGGGTGTCCAATGTTTGGGGTTGGCTCCCTTTTTGGTTAGTGCAATGATGGGGGCTATGACACGAGAGAAGTTATGGATAAATCGTCTGTAGTAATTGGCAAAACCTACGAATCTTTGTACTCCTTTGAGGTCAGTGGGTTCCTTCCAATCATTAATAGCTGAAAGCTTGTCTGGATCCATCTCTAATTGACCAGCAGAGATAATGTAGCCAAATAATTTTATTCGGTTGGATTCAAATTCGCATTTTTCTGCCTTGGCGAAAAGGGAGTGATCCCTAAGACGTTGCAACACTTGTCTGACATGACTGCGATGTTCTTCAAGGTTTTTGGAATATATTAAAATGTCATCCAAATAAATCATTACGTGGGACAGAAGTAAGTCCCTGAAGATATCATTCATGAACGTTTGGAATACAGCTGGCGCATTACACAACCCAAACGGCATTACCAGGTACTCATAGTGGCCGTATCGGGTATTAAATGCCGTCTTCCATTCATCCCCTTCCTTGATGCGGATCAAGTTATAGGCCCCCCGAAGATCTAATTTAGTGAAAATCGTGGCATCCCTTAATTGATCATACAGTTCAGTGATGAGCGGTAGAGGGTATTTGTTCTTGACTGTGATCTTGTTAAGTCCCCTGTAATCAATACAGGGACGGAGGGATCCCTCTTTTTTAGCCACAAAGAAAAAACCTGCTCCTGCTGGGGATGCTGAGGGTCTGATAAATCCTTTATTTAGATTTTCTTCTATGTATTGGGCTAAGGCCTGATTTTCTGGACTTGATAAAGGATAAGTATGACCTGTTGGAGGACTGGATCCACATAATAATTCAATAGCACAGTCATATGCCCGATGTGGAGGTAAGGACTCTGCTTTCTTTTTAGAAAATACATCTAAGAAATCCCAATATGGAGATGGTACAATTTTCCGAGGATCTTCGGTAGGTAAATCAAGAACAAGATTGATTTTATGGAGGGTTATACAACAGGATGTTTTACACCGATTGCTCCAGGAAGTAATTTGTTTGTTTTCCCAATCAATACAAGGATTATGGAGTTGTAACCATGGCATCCCTAAAATGATAGGTATGTGAGGACTCTGCAATATATCAAAATGTAATTCTTCAGTATGACATATTCCTACTACAACTCCCAGAGGTTCAGTCTGTAAAGAAATGATTCCTGTACCCAGCGGAGTCCCATCTAATGTGGCGACAGCTGTCTTTTGGGTTTTGTTATTTAGATGGATCCCTTGACGAAGAGCCCATGTCTCATCAATAAAATTCCCAGCGGCCCCTGAATCTATGAAGGCTTGTGTGGCCATTTGGTGGCCTCTCCACTGGAGAGTAATGGGTACATACATTCTTTGGTTGTCTGGAGGCATGATCATAGAAACGCTCAGTGGAGAACCTCCTGACTCCACCAAGCTTAGGCATTTCCCGATTTTTTAGGACAGAGAGCTACCAAGTGACCTTTTTGGCCACAATACATACACAACCCTAGAGATCGTCGGCGTTGTTTTTCTTCTGGAGTTAACCAAAGGACTGGACCTATCTCCATAGGTTCTGCACCGGGAACGTTACTTTCGGTTGTGGGTTTGGGGTAAGGTGAACGAAATGGACGAGAAGGTTTTCTCTCTCTGTCTCTATCTTTCTCCAATCTTCTTTCTTGATCTCTAGCTTCTAATCTTAGGCATAAGGCAATCAGGTTTTCTAGATCGTGTGGTATATCTCTATATGTGAGAGCATCTTTGATGGATTCATTTAAACCTCTGCGAAATGCAGCCCGTAAAGCGCTAGCATTCCAGTCGGTCTCGTAGGCCAAAGTGCGGAACTCCACTGCATATTGAGCTACAGTTCTTCTCCCTTGGAGAAGTTCCATCAGATTTGATTCTGCAGCTTCACGTCGACCAGGGGCGTCAAATAACGAGCGAAAAGCAGCTGTAAATTCATCTGCATCTTCCAGAAGTATAGAGTTCTGTTCCATAAGTGGGGTGGCCCAGGCAAGAGCTTCTCCCTTTAACAGGTTGATAATAAAGGAAACTCTGTTGAAGTGTGAAGAAAAGGTCTGTGGTTGTGTCCGAAAATGTAAAGAACATTGATTTAGAAAACCCTGACATAATTGAGGTTCACCAGAATACTTCTCAGGAAGTGGCATTTTTGGTGGTTTCACCAAGGAAGCAGAATGAGTAGCGGTCTCGGCCATGGTTCTGGAGGACGTAGACGGACCAGTCATTTGACGTAGAAGATCTGCAACTTCATCCACTTTCCTCTTAAGAGACTGGAGATGTGTAGCATGGGTCATCAGGACTTGATCATGCGTGTCCTGTCTGGACGAAATCCTCGCCATATCTACGGGATCCATATTTAGGCCTGTGATAAATGTAACGGTCGTGTTCAGGAGATGGACCACAAGTGTAGATGAGGCTATAGGGACACTCACTAAGTACCGTAGGTAGCAAGTATTGGTCTTCACCTTAATGACTACACACCCTTGGTTGAGCCGCCGGTGGTATGTCACCAAGGATTTTGCTGGAACACTTACTACCGGATACTCAGCAAGTGGAGCCCGTATAGGATCGTACAGGAATACAGGCAAACGGAGAGTCAGGAGACAGGCCAGGTCACGGACAGGAGAGATACGGATAAACAGGTCACTAGCAGAAATCGAGGCAGGCGGCGGACGGAGAATAGTCAGGAACAGCAGGGTCATACACAGAATAATCAGGAATGCAGGAACAAACGGATGGAGAATATAGGGACGAACCGGGTCAGCAACAGATAAACGGAGTCAATCAGGAGTCAAAACGCTAGTGAGATACACAAGGCACTATCACAGGCAAAGGTAACCTGTGAAATGACCGTTTAAATACACTACCAATTGATCAGGACACACCTCTGATCAATTGGCAAGGGAGGGGTTAATTTAATAAATAGCCCTTTAACTGGGCTCATGAATATTCATGAAACACCCGTTCGCGCATGCGCGAACGGGTGCGTGACGTCACTGAGCGCGCGTCTTACTGGACGCGCGTCTCAGCATCAAGGGAAGCTGGGGCTCTCACTCTGAGCCCCAGCCGACGGGATGGCGTCCTCCTGATCCGCGATGGCGGCGGATCAGGAGGTAAATCAAGGTAGGTGACAACACAGAGGTAAATAATTATCTGGAGCTAAGAGCTAAGCCGGTACTTTTGAGGACAAATTAACTCAGCAACTAACTTGTGGTGCGACTTCCCTATAAGGAGAGGGAAGATCGTGTCACAGAAAGAGGGTGGAGCCTCCGATTGGTGAAACCCGGAAGTAACTTCGAGGGAACGCGGATAGGTAAATCCTGACAGCCTCACTGGTATGGAGTTTTGAAAGCAATCTCACTACTCCCAGATAAGAGTCCAGCAGAATATCCAAAGAGCTCCACAGGTGAACAGCAGGCACTATATTAATAAAATATGCATTAATGGACCAATATTAATAAATGCTGGAAACAAAAGAAAGCTAAGAAATATACTTAAATGCCATATAGCTGTATTATTTTATTTCCCATAATACCATATGCAGAACCACTTGATGCTTGTTTATTATCAATTTGCAAGTTAATTTACAAGGGCCTGTTTGCTTTCATGTCTGAAACAAAGCAGGCTTTCATTAATTGCATTCTGTTATCACTGAAACAGTAGTGATAAGTCTATACAATTGTAGTAGCACAGCTGAGATTTATGAGTGTAAGAATATGGTAATATTGTAATTTATTACCATACCACTAATCTGAATGCCACATTTCAAATTGTCACATTATTTCAGTATTCAAGGCTTAAGTTCAACCACCCTGGCCCCTTGAACAAAAAAGAATGGTTTTCTGAATATATAATAGCAGTTTACAACACCTTCTCTGAAACTGGTATGTTATGGCTGGCTATGCCTCATAGTAAATATAGTCTACAATAGTTGGTTTACCAGTTACTCATCACTGACCAATAAAAAAGTATTTACGATATACACATGCTCCTATCAGGATCATTTAAATGATGCACAATTCAAGCTTAAGCCATGTTTCTATCTCTTTACTCTTAAAAAAGGCCTATTTTAGTAAAAATACACTAGGTGAAAGTACTTAAAAAGGAATGACAATGCTCCACCATAGAGTATTTACTTCAGTAAATATTCAAAAGTACCCGATGATGCACTGTGATTTGGTCCATGTAAAGCACTGTATCCTGGATCATAATAGATCCTTAGTGCATGAGATGAGGAGCTACGATGCAGGAGTGGAGGCAAAGCCCTGTTCTGGGTAACTGCACTTAGCTTGAGGCTCCAGGTTTTGTGCAGCCACATAGAGGGTCGGTGCAAGACTTTTTGCCGCCCCAGGCAAGCATATATTTTTGTGTCCCCTGCTGATCCTGCCCTCAGGATTTACACACACAGTAACACAGTGTCACTGTCGGGTCCCGCACCCGCCGAGGCCACTTCCCCAGGGTTCCTTACCTGGCACTGCCGCTTCCAGGCTCCAAACGCCCCGTCGGCGAGCCGTGCAAGCGCGATGTAGGACTGTAGTAACTCACGTCCCACATTTCGCGAGCACGGGTACTAGTCTACAGGCTGGGGGGCGTGTCCTGCGTTCGGCTAGCGCGCCCTCATTGGGTAGAGCAAGGAGGAGGGAATAGGAGGTTGGGTTCTGCCCCACCTCCCTTCCTAGGCTTCCCAGAGACTAGAGATGTGTACCTGGGGAGTGATGGGAGGGGTTAAGGACTAGGCAGACTATAAAACAGGCAGGTACTGTTCATTCAGTGCTTGCTCGTCCAAGCTGCAGTACCTAGTATTGTTCCCTCTGGTTATCCCTATCCTATCTACAGTTCCTATTACCTCCCCCTGATTGATTTGCCTGCTGCTGACCAATTTTTTTGGACCTCATCTGTTTTTGCTGCCTTCATCTGTTTTTGCTGCCTTCTCCTCTGATTTTGACCTCGGCTTGGATTATCACTTGTGAACCCTCTCTGCCTGCCCTGACCTTCGGACCGAACTTGAACACTCTTTTTGCCTGCTCCTCTGGTACCTTTGCTGTGGACTTCCCATTTTTTGTCTGTTACCTCTTGCAGTAGTGACCCCTAGTAGTAACAGTTGCCACCCTATCAGCCTTATGATTGCCCTATCGACTTACTCCCAGGAGCCCCAATCCCTTTTGGTCATATTTTTCCTTTTTTTCTTCATAGGGAAAAAGGACGGTGGCGTGAGGCCCTGTGTTGACTACCGAGAACAAAACAATATCACCGTCAAGAACAAATACCCACTTCCATTGATACCCGAACTCATGGATAGGCTATGGGTAGCCACTATCTACTCCAAACTCGATCTCCTAGGCGCTTATAATCTAGTCCGAATCCGCCATGGGGACGAGTGGAAGACATAGAAACATAGAAACATAGAATGTGTCGGCAGATAAGAACCATTCGGTCCATCTAGTCTGCCCAAGATGGCCTTCCGCACGCGATATGGACACTATGAATATCGAGTTATGCCCTTTGGATTGTGCAATTCCCCAGTGACATTCCAACATTTTCTTAATCATGTCTTCCGAGATCTCCTTGATTCCTGTGTTGTCGTCTATCTGGACGACATCCTTGTCTACTCGTCAACCCTCACAGAGCATAGGCATCACATGTGGCAAGTCCTCCAAAGATTACAAGACAACCACTTATATGCTAAGTTAGAAAAATGCCAGTTTGAAACCACTACGGTGGAATTCCTTGGTTACGTCATCAAACCCGGACTCATAGAGATGGATCCTAAAAAAGTGTCAGCCATCCTCCAGTGGCCAACACCCAATTCTCTCAAAGCCGTGCAACGATTCGTGGGCTTTGCCAACTTTTATCGTAGATTCATCAATAGTTTTTCACAAATCATCCAACCTATCACACGACTCACAGGCCCAACAGGCATTCGACCGCCTAAAAGAGAGGTTTACCACCTCACCTGTACTTGTTTTACCAGACCCCACCAGGGCCTTTTTCTTAGAAGTTGACGCGTCAGAGACCGCAACAGGAGCGGTCCTTTCCCAACCATGGGAGGATATCACAGTCAATTTTATAGTCGATCTTCCAGTCTCCCAGCACCACAATACCATTAGGGTTGTTGTAGATCGTCTATCTAAGATGGCTCATTTCATCCCCTTTTCCAAGGTCCCCACGGCAGCCGAAACTGCAGAACTGTTCACCCAGCACGTATTCCGGTTGCATGGCGTACCCCGATCGATTTTATCTGATAGAGGGGTGCAATTCACCTCCTGGTTCTGGAGAACTTTCTGTCAAGGCCTGAAAACCCAAAGGATACTCTCCTCTGGTTACCACCTCCAGACCAATGGGCAAACCGAACAAGTTAATCAGATCCTTGAACAGTATCTACGATGTTACCTCACCCATCATCAAGACAACTGGTTCCAACTGCTGCCCATAGCAGAATTCGCCTACAACAACCACTGGCAACGGGCCATCCAGATGTCACCTTTTAAAGCTAACTACGGCTTTGATCCTGTTTTCCACGTCGACCTACCCAAGACCACCTCTGTACCCCCTGTTGCTGATCGTATACGCAATCTTCAACAAAGTTTCCCAATCCTTAAGAATACCCTACTCAAGGCTCAACAGGAATACAAATGATATGTGGACAGAAGGCGGCTTCCAGCACCCTCATATCAATTCGGAGAGAAGGTATGGCTTTCCTCTGCCAATATCAAGATGTTGGGTGCAGCTAAAAAACTCAATCCTAAATTTTAGGACCCTTCAAAATCATAGCTCTTCCTGGTCCGAACGCTGTACGACTTGAACTCCCTCTTTCTTGGCGCCTCCATCAGACCTTCCATGTGTCCCTCATCAAAAAATGGCATCCGGACACTGCCATTAGTAGACGTCCCTCACCGACTTTCCCTGTCTCCATCGATGTCTCTGGAGAATTCGAAGTGGAGAGAATTCTCGACTCCCGTATCCGTCTGGGACGTTTGGAATATTTGGTCGAGTGGAAAGGTTATGATCCGGAAGAAAGGTCTTGGGAACCCAACTCCAATGTACATGCGCCCATCCGGGTCCGTGCCTTGCACAGACTGCATCCTGACAAGCCCGCTCCTAAACTCCACCAGAGGTGGCTTGTAGGGAGGGGGTCTGTCGGGTTTTCTGAATAGATTATTTAAAATGAAGTATATGGCATTAAATAGTAAATTATTGAGTTTATTCATTAAAACCTGTGTTTTGGGGCCCGATTTTTTAAAAACTTAAGAATACTTGCATGTTGAATGTGAATTGATATGCTCATGTTAATTCCCCATTTACTTTACAGGATTCTGTTGTGAGCTACTGTTGGCCAATGTATCAACTATAAATGTGTTGAAATACGTTGGTTTAAAGTGGACAAAATTAGCACCTTTAAATTGGGTAAAAGATAACAACTCCTGGATGTTGGACAACATTAACATTCCCAGGACGTACTTGAAAATTAGAATTCTCTTCCTCTCCCCCATGTATATATCTCTCTCCTCTCCCCATGTTTCCATTATGTCCTTGTTTCCATTATTATTTTGGATATACCTTAAAATCTAAGAATATCTCTATATACTTTACCTCATTAAATATTAATTTAATTATTCAAACAGAAAAATTGGGGGTAGGGGACTCCTAGTCACAGGAAAGGCTATATCATAGGTACAGGTGCAACTAAAGTACTGCTTATACGCTCTCTCCTAAAGGGCATATATATGGGGCAACAAAATATACAAGAAAGCAGACATGCACACTAGAAATATATAGTAAATATACATTTTATTGAGAATATAATAATATACTGACGATCAAAAATAAATGTATATAGGAGATGGAGAAGGAGAAAAATTACCAAAGAGCAATAGAAAACAAATAGAGTGGCAAAAAATAATATAGGAGGAAAAATGACCTGCACAAACAAAATCCATGCACACACCTCAAGTGTTATGCATGAAGCACACAATGGAGGCATGAGTCCCAAGAGGCATGGATGCTGAAACAAAACAAAATCAGACATGACCAGAGAAAAGTGAGGCAATATTTGTCATTCTAGTCAAATAAACTACAATTGATTCATGAGCTGAGCATTCTATATAGATAAAATGAATAATTAAATGAAATATACAAGAAAGCAGACATGCACACTAGAAATATATAGTAAATATAAATTTTATTGAGAATATAATAATATACTGATGATCAAAAATAAATGTATATAGGAGATGGAGAAGGAGAAAAATAACCAAAGAGCAATAGAATAAAAACAGAGTGGCCAAAAATACTATAGGAGGAAAAATGAGCTTGAAAAAATAGATAATAGTAATCAAAAAGTATACATAGACAAAAGCATAAAAAAAATATGGCAAAAAAGAAAGAAAAAATAAATGGAAAAGTCTGGTAGTAGGAGGCTCAGAGAGGGACCGCAAAAAATGCCTAAATTGCTGGCTTACCACATATAGAGAAAAATATAGAAGGAAAAAATGAAAAAGGACATAAAGATGTGGAAGAACAGGGGTCAATCCACAAAAAGTGCCTCTTGCAATAATGAATGGACCTGCATCACATTGGATCAAAAATAGAGGAAAAAACGGAACAAGTATATATGAAAAACAGAGAAAAAAGAGGTGCAAAACAATTAGAGAACAAAAAATATATAAAATATAGTGAAAAAGACAAAAAGTCACAAAATGCAAAAAAAGAAAATATATATATATGAAAAAAGTATAAATGAGGAAAAAGGAGATGATAGGTCAAAGCACTAGGCTGGACCTAGGCAATTGCCTCACCCAGTTCAGTGGAGGAATCCTCGTTGTAATTGGGGTACAGGATGAAATCTCAGAGACCTCTGCCGTTAACTATTTATGGACTTCACCTGCATCCTTTATATAACTTTGTTTTAAGAACTTTATGGACTTCAATTCATCCTGTACCCCAATTACAACGAGGATTCCTCCACTGAACTGGGTGAGGCAATTGCCTAGGTCCAGCCTAGTGCTTTGACCTATCATCTCCTTTTTCCTCATTTATACTTTTTTCATATATATATTTTTTTCTTTTTTTGCATTTTGTGACTCTTTTTGTCTTTTTTCACTATATTTTATATATTTTTTTCTCTAATTGTTTTGCACCTGCATGTGATGCAGGTCCATTCATTATTGCAAGAGGCACTTTTTGAGGATTAACCCCTGTTCTTCCACAACTTTATGTCCTTTTTCATTTTTTCCTTCTATATTTTTCTCTATATGTGGTAAGCCAGAAATTTAGGCATTTTTTGCGGTTACTCTCTGAGCCTCCTACTACCACACTTTTCCATTTATTTTTTCTTTCTTTTTTGCCATATTTTTTTTTATGCTTTTGTCTATGTATACTTTTTTTTTTTTTTCAAGCTCATTTTTCCTCCTATAGTATTTTTTGCCACTCTGTTTTTTTCTATTGCTCTTTGGTTATTTTTCTCCTTCTATTATTATATTCTCAATAAAATGTATATTTACTATGTATTTCTGGTGTGCATGTCTGCTTTCTTGTATATTTAATTTAATTATTCATTTTATCTATATAGAATGTTCAGCTCATGAATCAATTGTAGTTTATTTGACTAGAATGACAAATATTGCCTCACTTTTCTCTGGTCTGGCCTGATTTTGTTTTGTTTCAGCATCCATGCCTCTTGGGACTCATGCCTCCATTGTGTGCTTCATGCATAACACTTGAGGTGTGTGCATGGATTTTGTTTGTGCAGGTGCATCAGTGAGCAGAGAAGAACCTTGCTACATGCACACCTGGCATCACATATTGCACCATGTGACTGGATTATCCACGATTATGGACATATATGATGGATAATGGTTTATTATATTTAATGTATCTACAAAATAAAATATGATTGAAATGATAATATATAATTAGATATTCAACATATACTTATCCATGACAGCCTTCATATCAGCTGTAATGTTTAATGAATTTACAGGCTGAGCGCTCTTCTCAGTGGCTTTGATATTAAACATACCATCCACTGTTTTTTACTTGAGCACTCGCAGAAAACATAGAGATAACGATTCATATTTATCACAAACATATGTGCAAAACACATTTGGCAGATTGTTATTTTGTTTGCAAAACAAATAAGAATTATTTACAGTGATTTACATATGCCTTGCAATGAACTAGTTATTTTATAAAGTGAAAACAGTTATTCTAAAAGTCTGTGTAAACATTGCATCATTTAAAAAAATGGTTAAAGGAGTAGTACCGTGTTAGCCCTGGAAAACAGGAAACAAATAGGGTTAAAATTATACCATTCATTGGCTAACTGAAAGTTTAAAAAGAAATGAAAATCATGTAGCTGCACATTAATTATATATAAAAGTTAAGTGCTCTTTATATGTTTGTTTTTGCTTACCTAAGTTTTGCCAACTGGAAGCCTACAAAGAAGATGTTTGTTTGAAGCCAACTGACACCAGAGATGATGTTTTGGAAGCTGGAGGCCAGTCTAATGACCACATGGCTATGTTCTCATGGTACATTTGGAGTTGATCTAGGTGTAATATATTTGTTTTTGTGAGTGGAGGACTAGAAACACTTTGACTGGTCTGATAAATTGCTACTGATATACAGATGGAAGGAGTAGAATATAGAGAAAGAAACATATGCATGTTTGCATCAGTCACACCATGTGTTCTCGTTGCAAGGTGGTTGGTGGTGTGAGGTGTGTTATGGCACTAATTGGCCTTCTACATAAAAAGGAGCATGTGTGATTTCCACAGGATATCTCAATATCATTGTCAGACAGAATATCTCTTCATGGTAGAAGTTTATCATCAGTACATTATTAGTGTAGGGATGTTTTATGCAGAATATTGTCGAGACAAGAATTATACTGGAAGGCTTCTATGAATATGACAACGGTCTAGATGTTGTATTACCAAAAATGCAAGCAAATGCATGAATCAGGAGACAAATATGTTATAAATGTGTCTATGGTGTCTCCAGTTTATGACATCACACATGGCTTGATATGCAAATGAACTTTTCAATGGGGTATGTATAATTTGCATAAAAAGCCACAAGGGGATGTCAGAAACTGGAGACATGCCAGAAACACATTCTTCTCCTAATTTAGATCACATACTTAATGTGCTTTTCATCAATGGATGCGTAATCATAACCTTTGAGTATTTACTAGACCCGTGCTTTCGTTTTCGGACTAATTCATTTTTGGATGAAAATGGTTCTTTCATCCATTCATCCACATTATCGAATGTGAAGCTGAGAGGAGAAGAACAAACAAATAAATGCCCAATGAACAAAATGCAATTTGTTCATTCGTCCATTTGTATTCCATTTGCATAAGCAGAGGGACACTGTAGTGTAAAAACTCACACTAATACACAAACACACTCTCACACAAACACACTCACTAATACACACTCACAATAAACCCCTGACCCCTAACCCAAACCCCTAACCAAACTTGGGCATTCATTTTGGGCCAAATTCACTTTCAATCTTCATCTCTTTCGTTAAGTTGTCCAAATCCCTTACCCTAACCTTGTTTGACGTATTCTGCATTCTGACATTTCAGCATAATTCCATTTGTCCAAATCAAAATATTGATACATACATCATTTAAAAATCAGCAATTCATATAAAAAAGGATCCCATATCCTTATTCTACATTGATTTGATGAACTTTTTTACACTAACATCATTCACTGTAAACGTTTTCTTACACATATTCATACAAAAAAAAAGCTAACTTCTCTTAAATCATTATCCACATGCTGGTGAAAAGACTATTTAACACAGTTTTCAACAATCCATAATTTTTTCAAAAAAAAACCGGTGTTAAAACAGAACTAAAATAGATTAAACTCATCATCTTTTAACTATATATTTTTTAACCCTTGTAAGAGTGTCTGCACTAGTAGTAATAGTAGGCAGAGATATTGCAATCTCACTTAGACAAGTGTTTAAAAAGGTGGTGTACACTATATCGTGATTGAATCATGCATTAATGCATTGGGAAATCTTCACCTCAACTAATGGGATTATGATGGTCTGGGTCAGCCTTATGTGTTTAGGTGTCTTTTGTGGGCCACCCCAGTGCTGTAACTACCCCACCAGTCACAGGCGGTGCTAAGGTATGACTTTTTAAAAAAACTTTTTTTTTTAAATGCATTTCTTTGTTTCTTTCCTTCCTTCACTCAGTTTTTCCTGCCCTCCTTTCATTATCTTACCATTTCTTGCCAACCTGATTGC
Organism: Pelodytes ibericus; assembly: GCA_036172795.1. Taxonomy (NCBI): domain Eukaryota; kingdom Metazoa; phylum Chordata; class Amphibia; order Anura; family Pelodytidae; genus Pelodytes; species Pelodytes ibericus. Next base: position 75,531,749 of record CM069859.1, read on the forward strand.
ACCCATATAACTAGCACCACCTAGTAGCACCCATATTGCAATACAGGTGTCTTTGTATTGTGAAATTATGACTTATATAAATTCTGTGGGAATATTTTAAAATGAAAATAGAAAAGGAATATCTTAAGAAAAGAAAAAATCCATTTCATACAAAGATTTTTAGAAAGTACAAATTTGGCCTTTGATAAATCTTTCCCGCTGAGTACAAAGTTAATAAGGGACTAATTAGAAATCTGTCTTATTAATGCATCCTTTTATAGTGTGTAACATGGTCGCTGTATCTGTGAAATTATTCAGAAAATGTGTATGTCAGAGGTTATAGCCTATATTTCAATAAAGTAGAATATATCCACCTGAATTACATTCAGTCAGCTAAAAGCTAATCTTCGAATGTTAAATGCCTTGCAGATTTGTGCAAATTGCTTGAGATGCTGTTTCTGTTTCTTATCTTCCTCTCTCAGACTGTTCTCAGTCCTGTGATACCTAAATATCATTGAGCACTTTCTGAAATGAGGACAGTTTCGACTATCTATGTAAAAACATTTTCAATCCCTGACAGAGGCAGGCAGCAGAACCAGCCACGTAAAGGTATTAGCACTTTTCTTGCTAAAGCCCTGAAATACATCACCCTGCTACAGTTCAGGAATGTACAGTACTCCGGAAAACTGATATTGAAATGATTAGATCACTGAATGTAGAAAGTACAAAATGGTGAATGCCCTCCTTGTGACATTATAAAATGGAGTTGAGTGATTTGTAAGGTCTGAGAGTTCTTCTAGGAGTGCAGAGGTAATTGAGATGGTGAGAGACAGAATATAATGTGTATGTTCAATACTGAAAGTGGTAGAAAGATGACTCATATGATTCAAAAGCATTGCTACTGTTTATTTACCTTTAACCCCTTCCTGACGTTAGGACGTACTATGCCGTCCTGACTTTAAGTGCCTTAAAGTCGTTAGGACGGCATAGTACGTCCTGCACTAAACAGCTCATCACGGCTCCCCGCAATGAGCTGTTTTCGTATCCCGCTGCAGGCCCTTACAGTGGGATCCCACCTGTCAGATGAGGCCACTTTGAGTGGCCTCAGCCTGACAGGGAAAATGTAGCCGGTGCTCAAAGCGAGCACCGGCTACATTTTGCTAAATCGCGCTGTGCCCGAACTTCCGGGTTCGGGCACGCCTCCGTGACGTCACACGTGACGTCCAGAGGTCTAGCGATTTTTTGGCAGGGACCCACAGGGTCTATTAAGACCCTGATCGGGTCTCTGCCAGAGTGTTCCTGGCTACCGATCACCTTGTGATCAGTGCCCAAGAACAAATCGTGACGTTTTGGTGCTTGCGTCGTTTGGGGGTCACGAAGGGGTTAAGCAGCATTAGGATATTCAATGTGTAGATCCGTAAACTGCTACAATGGATAACAACTGCTGTAAGATGATGTCATAACCAGGAAACGCATTTTGTATACTTTACATTAGCTTGACAATATCTGTGAAAACATCATCAATGCTATATTAGTTTCTTGTTCCTATTTCTCGTGAGATTGATACTAATTGTGATAAACAATATGTTAATAACCATCTGGGCATGTATTCTAATAATAATGTATTTTCAGACTATATTATATAATGTTTTTTTTTAACCTGTCAATATTAGGTTTATCCACTAAAAAGATGTGATACACATTTCATCTAACTGATTTAACAATTTAACTATGCATTGTGCAAGAACAAATTTGGTGAGCTTTTCCTGTGAGAAGAGTTGAGCTGAATATGGATAATGCATAGTTAAAGCATTAAACCCTCTCACTTCTTGTGCAGTTTGTAGGGCCCACTCTGTTCTTCTTGGAGAAGAATCTTACCAGGCATTATTTAAAACCCAGTCATTTTTTTTTTAATGTTTTTATTTTGCTTTATTATTTTCTGATTGTCTGACTACTCTGATGCAGTTGGTGTGCTCCTGCAATAGACCTTCCTCTGTTGAGTGTTACAGCTGAGTGCAGACCTAGTTTATATAGATAAATATTGGTTTTACAGTAGACAAAGGGGCACTGAGTTTACATTTGGTTCTTTTTCAGGAGTCAATAGTCTCTTTAACATCGAGGCTGTTGTTTGTATTCATTTTTTTATTTTTTATTTTTTTATTTATTTATTTATTTATTTTTTCTTTTTAACACTCAGCGTTGGCTAATCTATTTGTGACTTGCCTTAATTCACATCATTGTGTCTTGTATCAAAAAAAAATATTTTCCTTATTTATCCATAGTTTGAAGTGATTGCATAACGTAAGAGTATTTGTTACTTCCTATCTATATTCTCCCTCCCCCCCCTCTTTTCCACCTGCCTTATTTCACTCTCTCTTTCCCTTGTGCCTTTATTTCCACTTTCTCCCTTAATCTATTTCAATCTAAATCTTTCCGATCTGTGTCTATCTACCCCTATCCTCCCCCCTCCCTCTCCCTCCCTCCCTCCCTCCCTCCCTCCTGCCATTCCCGTAGCTCCCCTACTTCATTGAGGGAGCATGGGCTACCCGTAGAGACAATTGTACATTTAGTACCCACATATATCACATACAACACATTCATAACGCATTCACACGTCTGTGGATCCTATTCCCCGTCTTCGCATTCCGCACTTCTCAGCCCAGTTTTTAGTCTTGAGGTGATTAGTAAGGGATTGAACAAATTACCCTTATTTTTCTCCCATTTTATTTCTTTTCCTTTCTTTTTTTTCCTTTTTCTTCCCTCTTCCCTCCTCTCTCTTTCCTTCCTTTTTTTTTTTTCAATCTAAATGGCCTTCTTTAAGAAAATTTACCCAGTCATCCCATTGTTTATACATATCGGCATTCCAATTGTATTGCAAGACAATTCCTCTCTCCATAAGACAGTGATCTATCAGCTGCATCTTAATTTTTGCCCAATTTGGTTGTACTATAGACTTCCAGTTCTTAGCAATTTCTAATTTTATTACTGCCATTAAGTGAATAATAAATGATACTTCTTTCCCGGTTTTCTTTGGAAAATTTAAATGGAGTAAAGCTCTGTCCGGGGTTAGGTTCCAGTCTTTGCCTATATTCCGTACTAGTTTGTCAGAAATGCATTGCCAGAAAGATTTAATTATCGGACAACTCCACCATATATGTATAACATCGCCCCTCCTATTCCCACATCTCCAACAATTCGGTATATTTATCTCCGATATTTTTGATAAAATTGTGGGGACTAAATGGGTCCTGTACATCACTTTGAACTGAAGTTCGTTAAGGTTCAGGCAGTGCATTGCTTCATAGTTGTAATATAAAGACCGGTTCCATTCTCTTTCCTCAATTGTCAGATTAAGATCTTTTTCCCATTTAGTTAAAGCTATCGGTGGCCTATATTGTTTTATTGCTCTAATTAGGTCAATTGCTTTTGTAGTTAGTTTTTTAAAATCAGTTTTCTCTAATAAATCTTGTAGTATCCTTTGAGGTTTAGTAAGGCTGTCATTGCTCACCAAATCCCCAAGGAAACTCCTTACCCTCAAATATTTAAAGCTATCTTCTCCACTAAGAGAGAAGGTTTTCTGTAATTCCCCAAAGGGTTTTATCCTGTTCCCTTCCATCAGATCTGAGATATTCTTGATTCCCCTCTTTTCCCATTCCCTAAGGTCCAGACCTTCATTCAGGCTCTGGACGACAGTGAGTGGGAGAGAGGGGAACAGCCTGTCTCCCATTCCCATTTTTTTTTTTATTGTTCTCCAGTTTTTATAAATGTGTGGGAGGGGATGATTTAACTCTATATCTCTCTTCCTTCCTATATGTTTTTCTGGAGTCCAGAAGTATGCTAAAAAATCTCCTGAGAGTGAATTTTTTTCTAGTTCTAAGTTATACCAGGGTTCTTTACTTGATCTTTTATTTAATGTTAGGAAGGCCTGTGCCAATAAAGTTGCTTGTGCATAATCTTGTATTAGCGGCATCCCTACTCCCCCTTGTCTCTTGCTTTTTGTTAAAGTCTGTAAATTCACTCTTGGTCGTTTCCGAGCCCATATATATCTGTTAAAGGATCTTTGAATAAGTTCCAACCAGCATTTTGGAAAGGAGAAAGGTAGCATTCTAAATACATAAAGGAACCTTGGTAAGACATATGATTTTACTGCATTAATTCTGCCCATCCAGGATATAAACAGTCCTCGCCAGTTTTTAAATAGAGTATTTGTCTCTCTAATCAAAGGTAGGATATTTATCTGAGTCCATTCTTCTGGGTCTTTTGAAATTTTAATACCTAGATATGGGAGAAACTCTTCTGCTATTGTAAAACCGTATCTTTCTACTTCAGCCTTTTGAGTGTAATTCATCGATATTAAATGTGCAACCGATTTATTAATGTTTAATTTGTAATTTGATAAATGACTATATTGATCTATCAGTAACATTATTTGTTTTAGGGATCGTATAGGGTCTTGTATTGTAAGCAGCACATCATCTGCGTACAGCATTATTTTCTGGGTTCCCTCCTTTCCCCATCCCACTATCCCTGGGCATTCTCTTATTTCTTTGGCCAATGGTTCTAGTGCCAGGACATATAAGATAGGCGAGAGGGGGCAGCCCTGGCGTGTACCATTTTTTAGTGGGAACCAGTTTGATTGTATACCTGAACCAATTACTCTGCCTTCTGGTGCCCCATATAATGCCATAATTGCCTGATGTATTTCTCCTTCTATCCCAAAGGCCAACAGAGCCCTGGACATGTATCCCCAGCTGATCCTGTCAAATGCCTTTTCTGCATCCAATGACAGGATCAGCCGGGGGACACCCCTCTCCTTCGTATCTCCTAGGAGGTCTGCCAGTGTTCTTATATGATTAATAGCCGAGCGACCTACTGTGAATCCCACTTGGTTACTATGTATCAGGCTAGGCAGTACCTGCTTCAGTCACCCCGGCATAGATCTTTGCGTCAATGTTTAAAAGAGATATCGGTCTGTAACTTGTCAGTGACTCTGGATTTTTTTCTGGTTTCAGAATTGGGATGATATTACCCTTTAATATTTCTTGTGGGAGTATTCCATTTCTCATCGCTGTATTGAATAGCTTTACTAAATATGGCCTTACTTCATTTTTTAGAATCTTATAAAAATGGGCATCAAACCCATCTGGTCCCGGGGATTTTTTTATTTTTAGTTTCCTAATTATCTCATATAGTTCTTTTGATGTAATCTCCTTATTTAGGTCTTTCAGGATCTGTTGCGGGACTTTGGGGAATTTTTTGTTTTCAAAGTAATTATGTATTTCCTCTATTTTAGTCTTTTGTGGGAGATTATACAAGGAACTATAAAAGGTATTGAAAGCCTGACCTATGTCCATGGGGGCCATATAAGTCTTCCCCTCATGAACAATTTTAGAGATATTATGTTTGGTCCTTTTTTTCTTCAGTTGGTTGGTCATTAATTTATCGGCTTTATTACCTTTATAATATCTTGTCGTTTTCAGGGCTCTCAATGACCTATTTGCTTCATTTATTAATTGTAGATTAATTTTCTCCCTGATTTCTGTAATTTTCTCAGATTTTTCTCTATTTGGGTTGTTCTTATTTTCTTTGTTTAATTGGAATAGGGTAATATATAGGTCAGATAACCCTGCCTCTCTCTGTTTCTTCGCATATGCTCCCATTCGAATAAAGTGACCCCTAATTACGGCCTTATAAGTACACCATAATGTCGCTATCTCCGTATCTTCCACATCATTTTCCTCAAAAAATAGTCGTGTTGTATTTTTAATATATTCTATATCTTGATCTTTCTTTAATAAGTTGTTATTCAATCTCCACTCAGTTTTTAATCTATTGTTTTGGTCTTTAATATCCATGATTATCATATTATGATCTGACCATGTTATATCTTGAATATGGATTCGGTGTATTATTGCTGCTAAATTTGCATTTTGTATTCAGTTTTAAAATAAACTCAACAATTAATTTCTAAATACATTTTACAGTTTTTTTTTTTATATATATTACCAAAGCTTAACTCCAGGAATTGTATAACTTGCATATAGTTATTTGGCTTTCAACTGTATATTTAACCACATTCATTATTTGCTTATACTAGATTACATGCACTGGAAAGTCCTATACAAAAGCACTTGGACTTTGAGTCAGAATTGTAGACACAGACATGTTTATATGAATCTACCTAAGCTTCTCGAATATTATTAAATAAGGGGTTGAATTCTCATCTTCTGAAGACACTTTCTGGATTTCGGTGCGGCTAACACACAATTTGTGCCAAAATAAATCTGTTAAATAGAAATGCATGACTCGAGGTATGAAATGACCTATAATTTGCAGAAGGTATCATTTTCAAATGGGACTATACACTAAAAGGTGGAGGTGAAATGAGGTGAGATGAACATTTCATCTCACCAATTTAATTATACATTGTTCAAGAAAAAACCTGGTGAGATTCTCATGCTAAGCTAATGCCCCAGGTTTTTCCCTGCACAATTTATAGCTAAATTGGTGAGATAAAATGTCCATCTGACCTGAACTCACCTGTAGCTCATCTTTTAGTGAATAGCCCCCTAAGTGTTTCACCAATTAGTCTGTACTAAAACAACACTCATATTCTATTTAATATTTAAAAAGTTTTAGAGACTGAATCAGAATGTCTGTATCCTTTGTGGTCATTGAGTATAATGTTACGATTTATTAATTTATGCTGTTGCAAATGCTCTTAATATTGAAATACATTCTGTGTTTTTTTTATCCATGCCCTACTTTCATTATCTTACCATTTCTTGCCAACCTGATTGCACCCATATAACTACCACCACCTAGTAGCACCCATATTGCACCCTCAGGTTTTGCCCCAGCACCTAGATTGCACCCGGGCTTATCCCAGCACCCATGACTTACCCAAGACCCACACTGGCACCCAGGACTTGCTCCAGCAACCAGTTTGAACACACAGAACTTACCCATGCACCCATATTGCACTCACAAAACTTGTCTCAGCACCCAGGACTTCCCCAGATGGCACCCAGGACTCACTTCAGCAATCAGACTGCACCAAAGATTTTCCCAGTACCCATATTATACTCAGGACTCAGATTGCACCCAGGATTTATCCCAACATACAAATTACACCCAGGGTGTAATTTGTACAGACATTGGCTGCTTGTCCTTCTCTTTCCTTTTCTCGCACAAAGAGGTCTAGTGAGGAGAAATCCTATTATCTGTGCAATTGCACAGGTCACACACCACAAAGACCGGCCTTAATGATGGTGTTTGTAAATACACTATCCCACTTTTACTATTAGCTCTCACAGAGAAATAAATCACACTTCTATTATTGTCTGTGCGTTTGCCTACTATATCACAGGTGTCTTTGTATTTTTAAATTATGACTTATATAAATTCTGTGGGAATATTTTAAAATAAAAATTGAAAAGGAATATCTTAAGAAAAAAAAAAATTTCATACAAAGATTTTTAGAAAGTACAAATTTGTCCCTTTGATAAATTTTTCCCGCTGAGTACAAAGTTAATAAGAGACTAATTAGAATTATGTCTTACTAATGCATCCTTTTATAGTGTGGAATATGGTCGCTGTATTATTCTAAAAATAGACTAGTTTACAGAGGTTCACAAATCGGCGCACTAAACCCATGTATTGCATCCCAATGTTACGTATTCTATGCATGTGTTTTCCTACCTCCAGTCTTTTACATACTTTATTCTGTGTGCCTTGTACTTAATTTGTTTCATTCCCATTTGGATTGCAAATTATTGAGAAAAAAATTGAATACCTAATGTACTACTTTGTACATGTTTATCATATTTAGTCTTGTAATGCTTTTTACGAATTATGATTTGTTGGCACTATACATATGTGTATTAATAACAATAATGATAAAAGGTCAACGGAAAACAATTCAAATAAACTTACAAGGAACTATTGATTAATGAGAGAACTGCAGTTAAATTGAGACAGGAATTTCAAAATGTTGGCCAAAGTAGCGGAAAAATTCTCCCATACAGCTGCATTGGATAATTTTTCCAACTTTGGATACTTTGGCCTAAGGTTTGAAATTCCCATCTCAATTTCCTGAAATTATCCCTTTACTGAGTAAACCCTACAACGATGCGCTGGAAGATCAACATGTTGAACAAACATAGCACACTGCATGTTTGTGGGAATAATTGGCAAGAAGCAAGAAATACAGTAAGATTCATAGGCTAGTACACAAATGCTGGGGACTTTTATCATATGTGTTAATTGCCTTTTTACCTTTTTAGTAACCTAATCTGGTTATATTTCTCTAGTGTCTGTCTTGAAGGAAACAGTTTATTTCAAAATATAATTTGCAAACATTACAAAACATTAACTAGTGTAGTATATATGTACAAATTAAGAAATGATTGCCAAGATTTAAAACACATACAATCAATAGAGATACAAAAATTCTTATAGGAACACTCTAAAATCTTGTGGAAACCTTCCCAGGTGGAAGCTGTTATAGCTGCAAGGGGGTACCAGCTACATATTAATGTTTATGTATTTGGAATGCAATTCCATAAAAGTCACTGTTGGTGTAATGGTCAGGTATCCTAATAACTTTTTTTTTTTTTTTTTTTATAAAATGTATGTTAGCTCACCAAATGCTCCAGAGCTCCATCATTGTGCATTAAAAAAAAAAAAAGTACATGCTGTCCAATTAAAATCCAGTGACAATTTTCCACTATAGTTCCAAATAGATGTTTAAAAAAAACAAACATAATTTGTTAAATCTGTGATCCAAACCAAAGACCAGGTAACGATGGAAATTTTCACTAAGAAATGTAAACATGATTTATTGAAAAATGTAATTCATATGCATTTTTACCAAAATTTTATCTAAAGAAAGAGTATAAAGAAATAGGATGCAGTCATACTGGGCTTTATTCAATGACCAAAGTTAAATTATACCATTACAGCGATAAGTGAATAGAGCCCACTGTCTTATTAATTAAAATCCAACTGCTTTTTTTTTATTCTAGGTTATATAGTATAGATATTGTCATATACCTAGATCAGAAATGTTTGTTTGTATGTCATCCAAACATACATTGAATGTTCTGTGCTTAATATAGCATATTGTTTAGTTATTAATTCACACCTCTTTGTTTGTTATGTTGTTCATTAAATCTTTGGGGAACTCTCTCTAATTTAACAATGCTCTATGGAAGGCTACTCTGTTCTACTTGAAGGAGCAATTCACCAGCTTAATCCAGTCAGTGAGATATAATGCTGTTTGGTGCACCATTTCTCATATTATCTCAGTAAGCCGTTTTTTTTTATATATATATATTTGAAAGTAGATATACAGCAATGTACATCAGTTGCCAGAGCCATATTATCCCATAAACTGTCTAAACAATGTAATAGAGAGTCACCTTTTTAGCAGCATGATTGAGGCAGAGGGGCCATAGAATCTTTACTTTCATAAATCTCTGTCTACTTATTTCCAATCTCTGTTTATGTCCTTCTGTTAAAAAATCATGTGTCTGGTCCCCCACTGGCATCCCAGCCAGAGAATACAAAGTAACAAGAGAAAAAAGATGGGAGATCCAAGGGAACAAATGCCTAATGTATTACACTGTCAAAGTGGCATTTAGTGATAAGCTACTTTGAGCAACATCAAACAAGCCTTGGTATTTTTTTTCTATGTAGGACAGGGGTACCTTCATTAATTACCACAAAGCCTTTTCCTTTTTGTAGACAATTCTGTTATTCTTGGTGCAGATGGCTAGAACTAGTGGTAGAATGTTGTAGAGAGGGTCCATAGAAGACATGCAGGAGAATATAGGGGATTCTGTATTCTCATTTATCCTTAACACTCCAACAATATCGAGAGGTGTTGGAGAGTGGGGCCACTGCAGGCTCATATTTCTATGATACTGCTCCCACAAGGCACTACTTCAACCTTACATAATGACTGGAACACATGAATGTAAAATCACATCAAATGTACATTGTTGCTGGTTGTGCGCAGGCATAATGTAAAAGGGCAGTCACATGGAATCCTTAGATTGAGGTCCAGGTCTCCAATAAAAGTTGTCTTTGCCCCCACCCATCATCTGGAGAGTAGCGGGTGGGAGCAGTGAAATTGCCTGAGATTCACCTAAGCTTTTTGGGTAGCTAACCGATAAATGTCATTGTCTTGGAGTTAAGTAGGAACTGTACTGACACTTCAAAATTTTGTTTTCAATTCATGCACTATGGTAGAGTTAATATAAACATTACGAGTTGCTCATTAGTGTAATTAGAAACACATGTTACCATAATTAGAAATAGACAAATTACTCATATTTCTGTCTGATGTGCACTTTTGTTCATCAATTCTCAAGTCTGCAATTCTCATTTCATTTTCATTAAGTAATTTTCTCTGGTAACAAAATGGCCTGCATTTATCCCTGCATGCTGATTGGTCGATAAACCTATACTTTTAGCAGGACTATTTTTATGTGAACGACATTGAAATGCTGTATGTAGTCAGTTACTGTTTATCTTCAAACTGGAAATAGTTTTGCATTTTCTTTTCTCTCATGCTTTGAGCAATGAGCCAAATATTCATCACGATGATGGTATTTCCTTATAGTTACATGTATTTTTCATGACTTTATTTACAGTGGAAATCATAAGTGTTAAAACGATCAGTTTATTGCATGCAGTATAAGCCATACAGACGGAAAATATTTTTCTTCTGCTAAGTTTAAATGTCAAAATTTTATGTTTTTTTTTTAAACTAATATAAACAAGTTCATTTAATAGAAAATCATAAGTGCAGAGAAGTATGCATGGTATGTCAAAACGATAAACATTGCAAAACCTAAAGGAGTGAACTTTCTTTACATAAAACATGGTGAAAAAAAAAATGAAAAAAATACAAAACATTTATGATTTCACCTGTAACGTCTCATCTAACTCATACCTTTTTAAAATTTTGAGATTTTACAGAGAAACTTGATTTCATGGGCTGTTGAGAGTGCATAATTGTATACATAATTAATTCAAGTTTTTTACACTTTACACTATTATTGTGTATGGTTGGTAAAGCTTACATCTCAGCTTTGGTTCTCCCCAGATATTTCCTGGACTCACTTAGCCATATCAGACCTGGATCGCATGTGCTTTTTCATACTGAAGGCTTAGATTCTCTGTGCTAGTGCTGATAATTGCCTCTTTAAGAATGTTTAGACCACTCTGAGCAAATATATGGGTTGGGACCTCTTCAACAGCATCACAATAATATGGAACCAGCAAGATATGTTGCTCATACCATGGCTAATACCCCAGACAAGAGGATGTCTAATTCAAGGTGACATCTTTGATCAAAAGGTATATCAGTCAGCAGCTGGGGAGGCTATTGCATCACTTAGGTCCTGGATGATTTGCAGAGAATTCTTTGCACACCCTCAGAACTAACACAAAAGTACTAAGACCCTCACAACTAAGACTGTTTCCAGATATATGGGCTGCAAACTAGTTAGACACAGTATGGCCTGTACTAGCTATAGTAGTTGAGGGGTGATTATGGTGACACAGGGCACAGACCAAGTAGTTCATTTGGGAATGTGGGCAGAAACCTAAGCTGAATGAACAGCAAAACAAATCCTGTAAGATAGAAGGTGTGAAAAAGAGCACACAAATGGCATCAACTCTCTAAAGGGGAGTGTTTTATGCTTAAGTTAAAAAAACAAAGTATTTTTTAGGAGAAACATCCATTTAGATATTTTCTCATTTCCAAATACATCTACGAAGATTATAGTTTCCCCACTTAGTGGTATGCATTTTTTCAACATTTTAAGGATAAGATATTGATTTGAGTTCATGAGGAATTTAACCTGCATATCCGGACTTATAAAAGACTTTAGGGGTGGTGATCAGTCTCGTACTAGTCTTATTGTACTCTCTAGTTCTCATCTAACCAAAGCTTCCCCAGTATCTTTGTAGCTTGTATGTCATGCTAATGCAAACATTGTACAGACGAGCATGTGAACTAATCTTCCATAGCATGTTTTTATGTTTGTATACATAGTGTTTACTTACGAGCAATCACAGGGATAACTATTACTGCAACGTACATATTTCACAGTAAAGGCAATCTTAGCTCAAGGTCGGTGCTCTACACCTTGACAGACAAGACACAAGCAGCAGGTAACATAATGTAATATAATACAATTATATAGAGAAGGTTACTCTCTATACTCTCTGTGTTGTAGCTATGATAGTGTCAAGATCTGAAGTATATTAAACATGTCGAAAATATCAGCATATTGTAAATGCACTAAATGTTTTGGAAACTATGAGACATATGTTTCTGTGAAAGTTCTAATTTATATTTAAAATAAATCATGCACACCTCTTTTAACTGACCAATCGAAAGGCTGCATTGCTTGCTGTAGAGTCACATACTTACATTAGGTTAAACAAATTTTGCAAGCATAGAATGAATGTTGATAGGTGATGGTTACTTGGAGAAATCTCTGAACAACTATTCATAACAGAACTAGGCTATATGCCAGGAAGCTTCCAATGGGAAATAGCAACAGCATGCATTGCAGATTTGTATGCGTGTACAATAACCTGTCACTTCTGAACCACAATACAATTGTAAATGCAACATTGTCTAACCAGAACCTGTTATGTATTTACTGGGGAGTAAAATGAAGTAGTACAGAATATGGGAATATTATTGTATGCCAAGGTATGGGAAAGAACTTGTCGACATCAGATGTCTCAATGCAGCTTTGCTGCTATATTCACTTGAACTGCCTAACAAGGCCACTGATTTCCCAGGACACTAGTTTCATTACTCAGTTTTACTCAGTGTTACATAAGTGACTGAACAAACCAAAACATAAATGAAACCTCATATTCCTTACAAATCTACAAAGCACGTTTTTCCCATGTTAGTGACCCAGGAATTTTGTAAATATTAAAATTTTACTTTTTAAAATGTAACTTTAACATTAGATGGGGCAGTAAGGGTTTTGTGCGATCCTTAAATCATTTAGTAGTAAAAATAGAGACAGGTTTGTCAACAACGCTAGACAGATACAAGCTGCAACCAAAACTGTGTAACCCTAAAATCACAAAAAAAAAAACGTAGAACAAAATAAGTGTTCTACAGAGAAAATAAAAAAATAAATAAAATGGGGATACTATAATTTAAATGATTTAGTGTTGCCCCTTTTTGTTCCATAGGAACTCCGAAACCACTACAGCTAACTGTGAAAAAGTACATGGGTGTGCTCTAGCTGCTAATCAGACTTTATAATGAAATGATGGCACTGGATAAGAGATATCTGTTATACAATCCATTGATCTGCAAGGTAATGGCAATTTAAATATAAAGAACTCGTTATTACAGAGTCCTCAGTGTTAGCCCCTGATAATTGCGGTTAGGTGATTCTCTGTGTGATTTGATGATACAACTTTTGTAACAAGATGTATGGGGGGCTGGTGGGCATTAAGTATCAGTTTGAAGTAGAAGGAGTGGTAGCACACTACTCACAATATTATACATCCCAGGCCTGTCCCCACAGGCACAGTTCTAATGAAAGTAACGGGTAGGAGGTGCACACATGAAATGATAAAATTATGTAAATTTAAATAACTACACTGACAGATAAACCACTTGCCAAAATATCTTTAGTTCAAGACAATAGTCGTAGTCGTTAAATTTCACATAGACCAATATTTAAATATTCAACAAATAGCCAGTCAGCATATACAAAAATGTAAGAATGCAGTACAGTATATGTACAAATACCACACCAAGTATAGTGATCAGTATAGAGAACAGGGTGGACACTTATGGGTGTTGGATGTCCCAACGTTTCTCCACTGGAGTAAAAATGTCTAACTTGATCTTGTTCTCCAGTAAGTCACCTACAGTGTCTGCATTATGTTTGCCATATAAATAAACAAATACATGACTGAAGTGACACTTTTTCCACATTGTAATCAATGTGCTACAAAAACAAACAAAAAAACAAATTTTTCTGTCAGATATACCCACAATTCAAAAAGTGGGAGCACTAATAAATACACTAAAATAAATAATTATCTCTTAAAAAGTGCTGCATGGAGATACAATTTAAATTTAATGCATAATTAGTAAAGTATAATTAAATCCCAATATGAAAGAGACATGTTCTTTCTCAGATTTTAATTGATTATGTATTTGGTTTACATTATTACAAATGGTGTATTTAACAGTCACTATTGTTTATATAGTGTCTTTCTCCCAGTGGGACTCAAAGTGCTTTTTTTAGTGCATGCTCTAAATTAAATCAATCGCCAGCTGAATGATAGATGTTATTGTACCCATGTAATGGTACTCAATTGATGACTTGAGTGAAACTGGCTGAGATTTGGACCTGTGACCTTGAGGTATTAGCAGGATCTGTAGTCAGGGCATTTACCAACTGAGTGATCTCACCGGCTCCTACTTTTTGAATTGATACTTTTCACACTTTCAGGGAGATCTCATCTCATCAACTAATCATTAATGCTACTGTAGGAAATACTATTGAGGAGGCTACTGAGCGCAGATTATCCATGATGTTAAATAATCCTTAACTGCATTCCCCTCTTTTACCTTGAGATATCAAAAGCTTTTTCTGTGCACAAAAGTTTTTTTTTTTGTGCTAGAATATTTTAGCAAACATTAACAACTGAATATGTTTTAAATGTCAAAATCATAAAAGTATGTTTTTATAAATATGTTTCAAATGTAAATGTAGTGGAGGATTATACAAATTAATACAATATGTTTCCTCTAATGCATGTGCATATGGTGCCTTGTGCAGAATTTAAAAGCTTATGTAGAAAAAAATAAAGGAATACATATTATATTGAATAAAATATGATGGCTGGCTGGTTTGGCTGCAGGAGCAGCTTTTCAAAATAATCAAGCTAGAAACAAATTCTAAATGAACAAAAGCAAATTGAACTATCCATTCAACTGTGAGATACACAAACAACCTTGCATGAAATGAAATGTTTGAGTAGCACAGCAGACAAAAAAAGGTAATTTCTTCAACAAACATATTTCATTATGAAAATATATGCATCCCAAGGCATCTTGAAAGTGCATAATCAGTTCTGGCTAACCACAGAGCAAAAAGGTAATGAGCCTGTGTTTAAAAGACAGAAAATAAACCTACTGTAGATGAAACAATTAAAATCAATCATGTTTGAAGTATTTACAATTGCTTCAAGACAAATGTTATATCTTATGAAAGTTTATGCCTACAACTTTAATAATTACTCGAACTATATTTACTTTATTATCAAAGAAAATCATAGCTTATACTTAGTGTAATAGTATACAAATATTAATTTTGCATGTATTGTATGCAGTGATGTAGTGTTGTATGTGTTAAATGATAAATCTTTTTTATTTTATGCTTATTATGGTCTAATTTAATATTACCCCTGGCCAGGAACATTTTTTCATGACTTGAACACCTAAGTTGAAAACGGACTTATTTTAAAAAATTGAATTATATTGGATATATATAACCACACACACATGTACATACACAACAGTATACAATATATGTATAAAATATACATAATATACTTATTCTAGGGTGTTACACTATGTACAAAGACTCTGGGACAACTTTGGGACAAGTAGAAGTGTCTAATGTTAGCTTCACCAACCTCATGCTTTGCCCATTACTGACCATATTATGACCATTTTCCACATATATTTTCAAGCTTTTCAAATATTTTTTATTTGATTGTTTTACATCATTTCAAGTTTTATTGTAGTTCATTTGTTTTAATCTTAATTTTATTTTTGTTTTCATTTTTCCTATTATTTACTTAATTTTATTTTTATTCCAATATCATTCTTTATAATTTTTTTCATGCATTATTTATTAAATATATATTGTATGTACTAGGTATATATTTTAATCAATGTGAGGACCCTACTTATTTGTCTACACATATAAGTAATGTTCTAATCATTGGCCTGTCTGAGCTATTTTCTAGTAACATCTGTTCTGCGTACGAATTAGACTATAATTCACCTGTTAACTATTCTGAATGTTCAACTCCAACACATATTTCAAAATTCTTCATACTAAAGTGGCATTTTCGACATTTTATGATTATGAAGATTTTGTCTACACTCTCGACATGTCTGTAGCGAAGATGTGTTGTTATGGTTATGTGAATATAATGATGCTTATCTCTGGAGACAAATGCTCTGCTGGAACGCACTGACACACGGAAGTGCAACTTACATACTTAATGTGCTTGGCATTCAAGGCAGTCTATTTTGCTAAAGCCTTATGGTATGTCACAAACCACCGTGACTCTGGGAGCTGGCCAGCAAAAGTATGTTACACTTTGAATGTAATAACCTGATTTTCTCTGGTTTTAATATCTCCCAAAAGGGCAGATCACTGTGTTTTCCACACCTCCTAGTGCTAGACCCTACAGACCAAGGGGAAAAAGGTTGGCACCCATTTCATTGGCCAGGAGTTTAAAGGTCCCCAAAGTTAAAAGGATTAAAGGGACCTAACTCTGGCCTCAGCTGTGATTGGTTACTACTTTTCCTAGTGTACTCTCATTGGTTTCCTCCCCAGACTGGCACCAGATTTAATGGTATTATCCTTTGTTTAAAAGTGAATCCCTTTAAGTGTATTGTTCAATCTCCCCTGTTCTCAATATGTTGTTTTACTGTATAAATGTGCTGTCTTGACCACAATAAATTGTTCTTGCTTGTGACAAACCTTGGTAGCTGTCTCTACTTATGGGTTATGTCCAGGGGGTTGCAAGGAAGCGGACATGCTATTCCTAAGGACTTGGGCTGTGGAGATATTGAATCCCTTACTAAATGAGAATTAACATCTGGGCTATCTAGCCTTCTCGTTACAGTATGTTTTCATTTATTTCGGCTGGATTTATTTTGGATTTGCTTGGGACCAGTGCCGTCTTTAACGCGGGGCAAACGGGGAAGCTGCCCCGGGCCCATTTATTCCTGTGGGGCCCAAAGCAGCTGCCCCGTGGGCCCGCTGCCCGAAAAAATATTTTTAACGATCGCGTGCATTTTATCATACTATGAGATGCGATCGGCACGCATCCCATAGTTTTTTACTTGCCCCTCCCCTGGTCACACGTGACACCGTCTCCTTCAAGTCAAACAGTGCGTGCGGCATGTCTTCACGTGTGACACCACACCATTTCTGGACTGGACGACGGACGGACAGACAGACAGTGAATGTGAGGTCTCTGCTACAGCTTCCATCCTCACCAGAATGAATTACAGGTGCAGCCGCCCAAAACAGTTGTGCAGCCCCCCTCCAGCCAGCTATACAGCCCCCCTCCAGCCAGCTATACAGCCCCCCTCCAGCCAGCTATACAGCCATCCAGGTGCCAGCCATATATAATGTGTCCCCCCAGCCAGCTATACAGCCCCCAACCCCCTGGAACTATTTTATAAAAAAAATTATATTATGTAAGCCAGCAATATATCTACATAATATATTTATATATCTGGCTAGTTTAAATAATATTGAAATATTATAATATAAAACTGCTATAATATAAACCCTATATATATATATATAGAGTTTATATAATATTTAATGATATATCCAGTCACATGTTTGTCTGGTTAATATAATATTATATAATATATATAGTTGATATAATTTATTATATAAATATTTTATAAACCAGCTATATATAAAAATTATTATTGAAGTATATATTTAAGCAGCATAAGCCAGCCCAGGATATGTCTTGGTGAAGGTGTCTAATAAACTAGATAAAAAAAATGTGCAGTAATATTCCACTAGTTGTATCAAAATACCAATCATACATTTACCTTTTGTCTCCTAATGAATATTTACTGCATTTTAAATACTTTTTTAATATGCATTGTATTTGCTGTGGAGCACTGTGATACACTCACACACTGCACATTATTGTGAGATGTATTGCTGTGGTGCTCTGTGATACATATTACTGTGAGTTGTATTGTTGTGGAGCTATGCAGTACACTGATATGCTTCACATCAGTGTGAGTTTATTGCTGTGGAGCTCTGTGATATATTCACACACACTGTACATTTCTGTGCATTGTATTGCTGAGTTGATGTGTGATACAATTACACATTGCACTTTACTGGGAGTTATATTGCTGTAGAGCTTGGTAATACAATGATTTGCTTCAGATTACTGTGAGTTGAATTGCTGTGGAGCTCTGTGATAAACTTCCACAACACACATTATGGTGGATGATGTGATTGCATGCAAGGGGGGGGGGGGGGGAGGGGGCTAGATCGGGGGGGCCAAGCAAATGCTTGCCCGGGGTCCAATCAGTATTAAAGACGGCCCTGCTTGGGACTGAACACTGGGAAGGGGTTGGGGTTGGGTATATGTGACAGAATCCCCTGGTGCCCTGGCTGGGTTCCTCCCTCAGTCTCTGCTTCCTAGGGATCCACGGCTCTGACAAGGACTGAGAACAGTGATTTTTAGTGACCTCCTGATATTTCCAGGAATCCAAATTACTAGCTGAGACTTGCAGAAGGAAGAATAATAACAATTTTATTATTATTTAAAAACAAAAAGCATAGTTCTCCACTAGGTTCTCCAATTAACTGGGTCCAGGAATACATTGGACCCTTAGACTGTATTGACCATATTTGGAAGTAGCACACAATGAGTAAACATAATTAAACACCACACATTAAAGGGACACTCCCACCAAAAAATGAAAAGGTTTTACTTAAAAAAAAAAAAATTGTATTGTATTTCAGATATGTCTTTTGTTTTTCTTATGTGACTTTATTTAATAAAATATGTAACTAAACAAGTGTGACTGGGCACAGCCATTTTGTGAAATATAGTGTTTTTGGGTGCCACCCCTCAGAGACTTTACAGCACAAATTTCTCACTTTGGGGCTTGGGACACAGAATGCATTCTATAAGTCAGAATTCTGATCATAGACTTGCATTGAATGGGAGGGTAATGTAACTATTACATCACAAGGGGACAGAGTTATAATACTGTTTGGTCAGGTTAATCTCCTCTCTTTGTGTTGCAAGGCAGGTAAAAAAAATTTGTATAAAGCCACCTAGCTACAAAGCCTGCCAACTACGATACACAGGAGCCAGTAAGAGAGCAGGGGAGTGTCTTCTGACATCATCATGCTGGCGATAAACACCTAATTTTATTTTTCCTTTGATTTGTAATTAATACAATCATAAAACAAAACAAAACAATGGCATACGATTTATATATATGTTTGTTTTAAATGACCAGGTTATCTAGTTGCATCTTAAGTGGCAGTGTCCCTTTAATATACAGCAATCCAATTGGGAGAAAGGAAAATGTCAAACATACAAAAAAACACAATGTATCATATAGCCTGCTGAACAAAGACTACAATATATATACAGAACCCAGTTAAAAAAGAGAGGAGTGTATACAATATCGTTATAAAAAAGAAAAAATATTTATTACACTCACATCTTGGAGGATAGGCTCAGGTGTGACAAATGATCAGTCTGCTCCAAGAGAACAGCAGCCACTTGTAGAATTATTGATGAGAATCTGTTTTCAGAAACCTCCGCAAACACCCCAAGATTAAAATCACCATATAAAAAGTTATTATACAGACACATAATGAACACGATATCAGTCTAACAGAAGGACATACAGTGGGGCAAACCTCACTCGCACCTTTCAGGATACAAAGGTGTCAAATGTAGCTTGTCCTAAGCATCCTGTGTTAGTGTACTGAAAACAGGATGCTGTGATTGCCCCCAATGTGTGTACCCCCAAAACCTAGTACATACACAGACAGGTTCCATAGTATATCAATAAAAGGCTGGCCAGAAGCCTTCTCCAGAAGCCTAGGGCACAGAGGCTTCTGTGACCGTATATATTTTGTGTGTTTGTATATTTGTATGTTTGAAGCACTTCCTGATGAAGTCATATCCCCATGGCTAAATGCGTTGAACAGGGTGAAGTGCAATATTATATCTGTTTTTATATGTTTACTGTTACGTTGCACTTTAAGGATATTACTCGAGGGGTTTCTTCAAGTCCATCTGCATACCTGTGTTTATCTGTGATATGTCTTTCCTGTTTTACTACTGGGGATTCCACGGATGCGCATTTAGCACTTTGAGTTAAGCTCAGTGCAATATTTTACTGTACATTTTATCAATAAAGGTGTGTATACATTGTGTTTAACTAATTCACTCTATCTGCCTGCTCCTTTTTTTTCTATATGTCTACCTGTGTCTTTATCTAAGACAAGCAAGTCCAGCTTTTATCTGTTGGTGTAAAGGGATAACTCCTTTTCTTTTTTCATCTGTTTCGTGGGATCTGAGGAGTCCTTGAAGGAGTACCCTGCTATTGTTTGAGAAGTATTTTTAGTCTTTATATATCTGTTGGTGCATAATAAATGTATTAGCTGTATTCCTATCTCTGTGATTTTAACCTGTATAAAACTCTCTTCATACACATCGATATATGAATTCGAATTCATATTTTTAAAAATTTTAAACATCAGGCTCAATATCACAAGGAATAATTATTCTGCAAAGACTTTTGATATAATACCAAAGAGACAATTACTATATAAAAAAGGATTTTTTTTTTCGATTTGGACACAATTACAGAAAGGTCTGATTAAAGAATTGAGCACAGAGACTTGTTGAAACTTTGAAATTGCAAATTACCACAAGTTCCAGTTCTATTACCTGTTTTATTTTATTTAAATATATTCAACTTTTCTGTGAGTGTTTGATGAATATTAACAGTTTTTCTGATAGTACAAAATTAGACAAGTTAATATACAAAGAGAATCAAGTATGTTTCCTGCATGTAGGGTCTTGAATTAAATAGGTTATCCAGTAAAAGTTATAATTTAATACAGATGTTAATTTCAGTTTAAATATTTTGGAAAAACCATTACCTGGCAATTATATATTAAGTCATGACACTAATAACAACACTGGATAGAATAGAGGACAGTTTGGTATAGGTTTATAGATTTGATTTGGCATATTGAAAAGCTGGTAAATGATTTCACCTTCTTTTATCCAATACTTATAGAAACATAGAAACATAGACTGTGTCAGCAGATAAGAACCATTCAGTCCATCTAGTCTGTCTACTTACTTTTATCCAATATATAGTAGTAATATTTATACCAATGACGCATAAAGTGTAAGTAGCTGGAATACATCATATGGCTTACACACCAGCAGATTGTACCAACTATTATTACTTTAAATTGGAATATGATGCCATTTTTCAAAATAGAAGCAGGAAAATGATCAACTGGTAAGTGAGCTATCCATATTGGAAAAGCTGTTTGAAGGACTGATAAGAGATGGAGTCCAGGACTTTGTTTCCGCGAACAATATTCTTACAAGAAGTCAACATGGTTATATAAATACTAGGTTATAGCAAATGAAGTTACCTGCTTTGTATGAAATGATACGTTTCATTGTAGACTTAGGTAATGCAGTGGATATAATCTAAGTATTTCATACTCTGCCGCACAATAGGTTAATGTTCCAGGATATACAACATAGGACAGAAAAAGAATATTTGTACTTGAGTAGACAACTGTTTAAATTACACTACAAAGGATGGCTCATACTAGCTGGACAAGTGTCTTCAGTAGAGTGCCTCAGGATTCTGTACTTACTATTTATGTTAGTTGCCTTCTTTTTTATCAAATGACACAGGTGTGTGGAAGGATTAGAAACACGTACACGTAACCAATGTAGCTATGTAACTATAATCCACATGCACCCTCTAGATCCCGAATGCTACTCTTGTGAAGCACCTCAGCAATTAAAGCAACGTGTCAATCTGTGTGTACATGCCAACACCACAGTTTTCTCATTTACTATTTTGCATATGTTTCATTTACTTTTCTAAGCCTGAAAATTAAAGCAATACTGTTAGTATTTTTGATTAGAGTGTGAATTAAAAGAATACAATTCATAACAATGATTGCATCTACTTAATATAGATTCTAGTAGTAAGCCCTGTAAGTTGTGCTTGTGTGCTTGTTCGTCCAGGTTTTGCAAGGAGATTTATGTGCACATAAACGGTTAGTAGTGCCAAGGTGACCAAGCCTATGGAGACCATGGCGACTTGCAAAATATCCATAAAGCAGATGGTGTGCATAGAGCTGCTGCTCACTCGACTCCAACGTCCAAGAAGGGAAGGCAGTGTGGGCTCTAATGAATTCCCAGGCTTTACAAGTAATGGATGGAAACTAAGTATATTTTTTGCACTTCTACTTTAGCTATTTAGTCGTATAGAATGGATTTACTTTCCTTTCATTGTACTATTTTTAGTAATAATTGAACATTATTCTATATTTAACCATGTTCTACTGTGGGATTTGTAATAGGCTTTTAATATTTTGATAAGAAAATAATTTAACATGCTTACATTTTGTAAGAGCCGCCCCTTGTCTACCCGTAATGTTGGATGAGATAATATTAAAAAAAAAAAAATCTTTATGTATCTTTTCTTTCTTGTTTTATAAATCTATTTCTCTTTTTTCTTTTTTTTTTCTCTTTATTAGAGCTGCGGCTCTACTTGTCCATTCACTACTTTAAATTATGTTGAAATAAAAAGAAAGTTTTATCTATACTATACTCTTGTTGATGGTGCATTTTTCACTGATGAGAAGTCCAGATGTGTGGAAAATCTGAATGGAGGAGTTGAGGAGTTATCATTATCCCTGTTACTTTTATGACCGGCTGTGGAGCCCTTAAACGGACCTTATTACAGTGCAAGGTAATGCTGGATGGATATTATTTATATATTTTCTTACTATCGCCACATTGTTTTCCTATTTCCTTTTTTGCTGTCAATGGATGGAACTAGCCAAAAATAATCTCCCCAAATAAAATATTGCATGTTAAATGTCTGTCTGGTTGCATGAAGAAGCAGTATACAGCTCCTTTCACTATGGCTTCTTGAATCTCCAGGACTTGATGAGCAGTCTGACACCTTGTCTTGGGTTCCTGCTCACAGAAGGATTTTTTTGAGGAGGTTACATGGTAAATACTTCACATAAATCTCACCTGCTGCAATAGTCAGCTGCTACCTATATTGAATAGCCAAATTTATGATTTTTCAGTAATCCAGCTATTAGGCCCGAATTGTCCATTTTATTAGGCCAGATCGGCATATTCAATGAACCCCTATATGGAACATTCAAAAAGTTATTTTTCAACTGTAAAGAGTTGAATATATTGCCCCCTCAATCCACATTGTGAAGAAAATAATATATTTTCGAAGAACATGGTGACAACATCATCTTCATATGTTTTGATATGAAAATTAATTATCATTAATGTTGAGATGGGGGTGAAAAAAAATCTGATAAAGTATTTAGTTTCAAATACTTCCACCTAGCCACAGGAAAAAATATACAATTGCTTAACTTATAGACATATGACTCAACAGTGAGCAATATTTATTTATATAGTGCCAACAATTCATGCAGAACCTCGGTACAGAAAAAATAATTATAATTGTGGCAAAAGACAGCATTGGGGGACTGTGACAGTTGAATGAGTCACATCAGAAGTTACTAAATGTAAGCCTGCAGACTCCAGCCACATAGAAATAAAAGTCTTTGGAGACTGCAGGTGATTTTAGTGAGTGATGCAGCTAACATATCACTAATAATTGTATATAGATGAGGGAGGTTGGAATGGTGGTTGATTGAGGGCAATGAACAGTCTGCTTGGTGTCCACTTGTTTGGAGATGTTGGGTCTGAATATTGTTAAAGAGAGTCTGTCACATAAACACAGCTTAGATAGTGAATGTAGAGGATTAAAAATGTTTTTAACCTCTTTGTGACAAAGGACGTGTCAGGCACGTCCAGCCGGCAACTCTGTTGCCAACAATGGACGTACCTGCTCTATTGCCTTTGCATCGAGGCAAAAGGCAGCACCGGAATTCCTACTCTGGGGCAGCATGCTCCTGTAATATGGCTATGCCTCCTTGTGGTTAGAGCTTCGGAAGTAAAAAAAAAAAAAAAATTCTAACACTCCTAGAGGTAGTCAGCAACATTGCAATGAAATAAAAAATCTAGGATTAGGGTTAAAATAGCTGTTAGGGTTACAATTATATTATGGTAAGCACATGGGATAGGGTTAAAATTAAAGAAACATTTAAATATATTAAGGGTTAGCATAATGGTTAGAGTTGGGGTTAAATTTAGGGTTAGGGGTAAATGTAGGGTTCGGGTTGGTGTCAAAGGGTCAATATAGAAAAAAACAAAAAACACTATATTTGGTTTTTGCCCCATAACACACAAAAAACTGCAGAAAAACATGGAAACAAGTAAAATTTCGGAACTCACGACAACATTTAGAAACTATTTAGATGGGGTATTTTTTTTTATTTTCAATCAAAGTTTTTATTGCTGTAATGAAAGATATCTATGACATAGTCTCTTTTGGGGAAAAAAAAAGAGAAACAGGCCTAGATATTACTGACACAATAATAAAAAGGCAGTTGTATTTTGATTGTATTTGTGTAAATTATTTTTAGGTCAGAAAGTTAGAAAGTGTTTTTTTTTTTTTTCATTATATTTTATGTTTTTTTTTGTAGTAAATTATAAGATATGATGAACAGAATGGTATCTAATGAAAGTCCTTCTTATGGCGATAAAAACAACATAAAATTTGTTTGGGTACAGTATGTGAGAGAGAAGAAAATTGCATGCATCCTGACCTGTGGTTCCTTTATTTCTGCCACTCCCACCGCCTGTTTTGCCCTACTGTTCACCCGTGCTTGCAGTTACATGCTTAGACCCCTGTTCTCCAATTGTGGGTTCCACTGCGGCACACTGGCATGTAATCCTAACAGTATGTTAGAGACATTTTTAAGGTTCATTATACTTTTCAGTCAAGTATAGGATGAGTTTGTTAGAGCCCTTGCTGAGAGTGACATACTTTTTCCCGCTCATCGCATAGCAAGTAGGGGTGACTTAATGTGATCTCCATTTATGACTATGCCCCGACCACTTTCCATCAATGACCTCTAAGCAAAGCTTTTTTAAAAAAAAAAAAAAACCTTTTTGTTTGTGTCTTGTAACTCTTTGATCTGTTGGCTTGTTATTTATTAGTATGATTTTTTTTTTCTTGACTTACATCCCCTATTAGTTTTCTTAAATTTGACCTGCCACACTGAACCACAGTATCTTGCTGTTATTCAGAACCTGAATTGCTTCTGCATATCTTTGGGTAGTTCGTAAAACTAGCAGTGACAAGCCCCAAATGTGTTGATTGTAATGATAACATTTATATCATTCTTAGGACAGCTACTTTTGGACACTGGTAATCAGTTGTGTGATAAATAAGCACCAGTTAAAGTGTATTTTTGCTTTACTATTCCAATTAAATAAAAATATTCAATTCAACATTTTAGTTTAATCACATATAAGGTTTTGCGTATACAAAAAATCTTATTTTCCAAAAAAAAAGTACCACATCTATCTAGTGTGCTTTTTTTTTTTATAAATTATCCAGATTAGCTGATAATTTACAGTATAGGGGATTAGTGCCCTCCTTCAAAATAAAAAGAAAGGATGGTTAAAAACTTTTGTAGACAAACTTTTGTCAGCAATATATATTTATCCTGGGATTCATGGAAACATTTATATCTCCAATAACTTAACTGTTCATTTTTCTTCCTTTAAATATGCATTCACTTCTACTTCTGCTTCCCATATTTATCCCTCTCTCACACTCTCCATATCAGTCCCCATCTCAAATCCTCAATTTCACCCTTAATTTTGTCCACTATTATCACTAATCTCCTTAATAACAGTTTCACCCATATTCTATATGAGTCCTCTTTCCCACCCTTCATATTACGTATCATCTTCCCTCTTCATCCTCATCATAGCTACATAACAAATCAGTTCCTATTTTTCTTTTAGTCCTCTCTGCTCCATCCCTTTTATACTTTATACATCTCCTCATCCTCCTTTCTCCATATGACCTAGAGGTTTAATGTTAAGAGCTTCTGAGTGTGGGTGGTAACACACACCACTATCATGGTTTGATACTGATGTATTTGGAGTATAATTATTAGTTGAAATATTAACTGTCTTTATTTTCATAACAGAAATATTCAATGCAATGTTTAGAACCTATAAGACCAAATTGAGTCATTTTTTAAAAGCTTAAGGAGCTTATTTTCTGCTTATCAAGGTAATCACTGAGCCATGGACAGCAGCAAATCTATGCTATTTTATTCTGGATTTAATAGCTACATAGCTTGATCTTTTCTGGCTTATCACTTTCTACAATATACTCATTTTCCTATGCAGGATAATTTAAGATGCAACCTGCTTCATGTTTCTAGTACACATGTTAAGCTCTGTGAAATGAGATGTCTATAATTTAATGTGTGTCCGTGCTACATTACACTTATACATTATCTGATTTATCAATGGCATTTACATTCATTCAACCTGATTCAAATATGATTTTTAATAAAAATAAAATATTTAGAAAAAACATTTTGAAAATGTCCTTACAATACCTCCCTCCTCTCCCACTTTTCCAAAAATTATGTAAAGTTCATGAATACATTTAAGAGAGGCTCTGCGAGCCCATAAAAGTCAACCTTTCCCACTACTCAACTATCAATTTATTATTGATATATTTTTAATTTATTTCAAATCTATAGATATATACTTTTACAGCTTTCAAATTGCCATGATACAAATAACCCCAAGTAGCTATAATTATTGTTGTCAGAATTTTCATTACTGCTTTCTTACCAGGTTAGCTGTTGGTCAATCACTACACTGTGTGAAAGCTCTGCTAAGGTCTGTGCTTCAGCCTTGTCTGCTGCTCTCTGGGAAAAGTTTGTTCCAGTTTCTGTGATATTATCTTCCTATGAGTTTTCCTATATGAACTAGGATTCTGAGCCCTGTAATATGGGGTGTCAAGCAGTATCTTTCTCATTGGGATATCATGCTGATTGTTTCTGACTCTATTTCAATTTTTTGTATTGTACAATTCAAGGCTTTGCTGATCTGAAATTCCTTACTTGCTATACAGTCCTACAGATACCGATTATTGTGGACACAGATTAAATGTGAATCATTTACATCTATTTTTTTATGTTCCTGTAACCAAAAAAACTTACTAAACTCCAAGCAGGAGATAACCAGTTTTTCCAGTAGCTAGCAGGAGAAAGCTGGGTCTCCCATGCATAGTAACAGGCCTAGTCCAAGCCATATGTGGGCTTGAAAGTAGGCTGGCTTGGGGCAGAGCAGAGAGGACAAAGCTACTTAGAGTGGAGAGTCATTTTTCATTCAGACATTGACGATGTAGGTTCCTGAACACAGCAGGCAGAGCCTTTCTACTCTAGGCAAGTCTGCCATGTTTGTTTAAGGCCCAGGAGCCAGATTTTAAGCTAAGCAAATACAGCAGTGTTTTTCCATGAAGCCAGTTCTCCATCCCTACATTTTTTTTCCTGTTTCATATTTTTTGTAATCTTTTACCAGCAGTAGATAAGTATTCTGTATCATTTTCTTTTATATACAATATTTGTTTAATTTAGGAAATCATCTGGATAACCAACAAATATTGTATCTGCTATCATTGTTGCACACTGTGTTAATTTCTATACTGTAGTTATAAGTGTCTAATAATTACTTATGTTAGTTAGACCATGTGTCAGGCCCCTGACTAGAGACATTTGTCAGGGACGGGTCCAGGATATTCTAGGACCCTGAGCCCCCGTTGCAGGAGTTCAATGCGCTGGAAATGGAGACACAGGGCCTGGTGCTGGATAACTGCAATCCCTCAGTGGTTTGAGACCCCCAAGTTCATGCAGCCAAGTTCCCAGGCCCTGTGATGCAGCTGTGGAATCCAGTGATGCTTAGGTGTAATTGAAGTGATCCTGCAAACATCCTGCAGCAAGCATGAAGTATAACTAGAACAGGTTAGCAGGATGTAGCAGGATAAAGCAAAGAGATGAGCCAAGCGGAGCAAAACAAGTACAAAGGAACTGAGGCAGAGCAGAGCAGAAAAACAGTGCAGGGCTGCAGGACAGAGCAAGGTGCAAAGGGAGAACTTAAGCACACAAGGAAAGGCAAGGGATAAGCAATAACTAAGGAGATATACAGATATACATATATAACACAGACCAACATACAGAGGACAGGGCAAGGGCTACTGGAACAGAAGGGATGGAGTGAGGAGCCGGGATCCTCAGATGCTTCATAAGGGGAACTTAGCTGGACTACTCATGGGGTTAGGGGAGAGGAACCGGGATCCTCAGAAATACAGGGAATCAGGATACAGGGCATAAGAGCCAACAATAACATGAGCAACCTCCGGAGGCTACCAGCACTACTGCTTTGTTGGATAACTTCTTTAAGGGAACAGAAGTTATCACACGTACAGATTCCCTGGTCAAATGTCACGGAGTGCTCACAGGTAGGGGCTACTCTGGAACAGGGCAGGATCCGGACTATAGCCGGATTGGGAAGGTGCCACTCTGTGGGGGATACCACTATGTGGCCGAGCTAGAGAGGGGTGCCACTCTGTGGGAGAAACCACAGAGGAAGGCAAAAGCAGAATCGAGCATAGGAAATAAAAGCAAAAGTATACTGACGTCACTGGAACAGCTTGGATGAGTCTGCAAACTGGGTCAGGCCTTACACCATATTTGATTTGTTCAGCTTTTAAGGAAGAACTAACTTTAAAGCGTGTTTTAATTAATACTTGTGTGCCTTTTACAAGGGTAACTAACTTCAAAACCTATCTTTAATTAAGACTTGTGTGTCCTTATAAGATATTGTTTGATTAAACATTATTATCTCTGCTAGTATTTGGGTGTGTATTGTCAATTTGGACATTGGTTCGTCAAGATATCATTTTCCCAAATACCTTGCTTCTATAATTTGCTGCTCAAATGCCTGTGTGCACAGAGCTCTTAGATAGTTGCACTAAATAATTGGTGTGTTTGTGGGTCTCTTCAAATTCAGTTTGGGTTTTTGATAACGCTGCTTGTGTCTTCTTGTTAGTGCGGGCTTTACTATATGTACACAGCCTTTGTTAGTGTGTTATTGCAGAATCCATTTTGGATTCAGCACATGTACTTTCATACTCCATTTTGGAGTAAGCACATGTTCTGACACCATCCTGGAACACTCAAAGCCACATGGCCTGACGCCATCTTGGAACGCCTAACAGAGTCTCTATTTTGGATGTGTTTACAGTGTTTTTCACACTCACTTCTGGGTTAACTTTAACACAGCAGTTGTTGTGAAACCTTGCAATCAATTTATATAACACCCCGCACCACAACACCGGTGAGGATGCTCTAAAGAACTGGGCCAGCCGAACTTTAAAGCTAAACCAATGGGAGAGGCCAGTGTGACACATTGATCCAGGTAACGGTGTACAGAGATGCTGCAATGGGAAATCTTAGAGATTGCAATATTTCCAAGACCATGAGCAGAAGGCCAATAAGGTCATCATTGTTAAAACATATACATTTCACAGTATAAACAAAATACATCAGCAATACAAAGTTGCAATTATCAACAAATTTATGATATGAAAACAATTTCCCTATGGCATAAAAAAAGGTGTAAGGCACAAACCTGAAATTGGTGCAAGGGCCTTTGGGTGGATAGAGGGAGTTATATTTCCCAATCATATGTACCCTACGGTTGAGCCCCTGGTACTAAGGAATTGTAATTGGCAACTCTATCATCTTCCGGACACCAGGATGTTATATTGTCTCACTATTCTTGCATGTTATTATAGGAAATTAATAAAGTGTCTTCAACACAAAATGGGGTCACACATAAACACGGTACTCACAGTCCAACATAAGCTAGAATCTGACACAGACTGCACTCACACTACTGCACAAGTTAGGTTTAGACAAACCATGCACTCAAACTCCAGTGCAAACTTGGACAAGACAAACACTGCTCAGCTATACATACGTGATCACTGAATGCATGTCTTATTATTCTGACGTTACAATATCAGGGCCATTTGCCAATAAGAATACAATCTCATTTAAAAAATAGAACCCAAGAATGGTATGGAAGTCAGCTGTGAACAGATTATTCTGCCCATGTTAACACAACACAGCAATTCCACATTTATTGAGTCTGAGAATAATTATTGAATCATTATTGTTATAACATAAATACAATATATATATTTGGTCTTGGAATGTGCAATGCAAATCAGTTTTTCATTGTGTATTAATGGATACCATGCTGTATATTTCAGACAATTCACTTGGACCCACACACACTTACAGAATCCTTTTGCAACCAGACCAGACAATTTCATACATGTTCCTGAGATCTCACTTGGACCCACACACACTTACAGAATCCTTTTGCAACTAGACCAGACTGTTTAATGCCCTCCCTTCTCCACAACCCACCCACCCCCAGCTTAATTTCTTTTATAGGTCTGGTTAATCAGATGATGTGACTTGACCTCTAATCAACCACCTGTCATACTTCCCCCTTCTGCACATATTTGCTAGCAATATCTTAACCATGTCACATACTTTACACCCCTGCCACTTGTAGACTTACAATGCACCCAACTATTCACCTGCTTAGTAACTTTTGGTGTGACTCAGTTCTCATTTCCTCTCCCTACACACCCTCCATGATCACAATCTACTATTATTTTTACCTCTCCCCTTTCATTCTGCCTTAAACTCTCCTTGTGTGTCCCCATCTCCTCTAGAATGTAAGCTTGCGAGCAGGGCACTTTACCTCATGTTTTAGTCTTCAACTGTTATGTCGAAATTTGTTTGTAACTCCCTTCTTATGCTCTGTACCAATTGCTGCATAAATTTGTTGGCTATATAAATAAAAGGTAATGCAATGTAATGTAATGTAATTAACCCCTCTATAAACAGACAGAAGCAGTTTCAGACAATTAATCCCTCTATTGTGTGTACACATTTTGAATATACCCCTCAGAGACAGGGTTTCTTAACTGATGCTGGCTCAGGCTGCTGCAGCTTACACTGGGCTCTGTGTAATGGAGGGATTCAGTAGAAGTTTCCTAACTCTCAGCCAATCAGAATAGTTAGGAAGTCTCTCCTGGTTGTCTGAAATATCCTTCACACTCTCAATCCAGGACTTTGCATTATCTCCCTGATTGAGACTGCCCAGAACACGTGGTCACTCTACAATGGAGACATGTTAGATATGTCTAAACATCCCAGATGGATCAGATTACCTGTTTTTCTCACATATATCATCATATAAGCACTGCAAGGTACTCTGGGTAGAAACTGCAATATCAGAATATAATTTTCTTTTTTTTTTTATTTCAATTTATAAATTCAAAGACATAAAATATACATATAAACACATATGAGATAAATTATTACATAAATGATAAGAGTATTTCGATGTTACTATACATAGACAGTAAATATATTTAGATATATGTTTTAGATCTATATTATAAACATTGCTATAAAGTATGCAACAATTTTTATTAAACATATTATTTTCTAAATATGGATATTAGGATAATAAGTAATGTTACATAACATAAACAGTATCATTTTCTTTTCTGGGCTTTAAAGTTGTGTTGAGTTAAGTATTGTATTTTAAAAGCCATCTGTGAAATGTACTAAGAAAACTGAGTAAATGCTTTACGTAAATAAATAATAATCAATAACAATGTTTGACATTTTTCATTAAGATACTAAAAGATCAGATTATCATCATATAGAAAAATCTTTCCCAGGAAAAAAAAAAAAGAAATATAAACCACATAATCTAAATAATAGTCACAAAACCAAAAAGACTTTGTATTTGACAAGCAGAATCCAGACATAAATTGTTACATAAAATGCCTCCAAGCAAGGAAAACTCATTTGGTGCAATCATATGCAGTCATGTCAAGGGTGACAATAAAACCTGGATTGTGCTGACCCCAGCAAGAGTAGAAATGCTTTCAGAACTTGGTTGCAATACAATGCTGATCTGTACATTTTAACAGCACTGAGTTTATCTTTGTTCATAATGTTCATTTACAACTAAATAAACCAAAGGACATAAACAATGTCTGAGACATATAAAGCACAAAGCCTACTCCATGCTTTTTCCTAAAAAGTCTTCATATTACAATGCAACAGGTTCCCCTTCTTGATGGGAATTTATAAAAATCGAAGTACCAGTATAAGTGCTAGGAAATATCACACACATTAAAAGAACATTATCCTGTAATATTCTCTATAGCATAAATTTAAATGTGCAGCAGCAACTAAAAAAAGAACCCTTCAATATGATGGTTCCTGTTAGATCATACTGTAATTTGGAAGTAGCCATTATGCTAATATTAGTGCACTCATGAATTAATTACACTTTCTAGCTATTGCTTCTGACCTGCTCTTCACATAATTATTGTCTGTGCCACCATGCACACATAAGTAATCAGAAAGGTTCTCTTTCAGATTATTTGTAAGAGCTTGCCAATCATCTGTAAAGTGCTGCATGCCTATCTACAGCATTGTGTATAACACATGTTGTTTGCTTTTACACCTTTCATATCACAATAAAAAGACAGGCAAATTGCAGGTTTCACATAGAAACTACAGTTACACTTGCTTACTTTATTTGCAAATGTATTTGTAAGTGCTCGCTTGGCCAACCCTGGCCTTTTTGGAACACACACAGGTATTCTTTTAATATGGTACGGAGCAAACATAGTTCTCCGTCTAAAATGTGAATGATTAAAACACAGGAAAAAATGTACAATAAAACAAGTATTTTACTAAGGTCAATTGTCTTATATTGATAATTGCACGGACATTTTGTCTATCAATAAGAATGTTCAAAATACTATGGAAATTTTCTTAATTGCAGTAAGTGCAGTTAAACAAATGATACAAAAACATAAGATGACTTGCAAACGATAAAACAATTAACAAATATAACCATTCTAGATTCAATATTATTTCTGAATTGCTGGAGTGCTACAGAAGAAGAATTCTGGCACACCTGAGGAAAAATCGTTATGTAAAAAGTATAAGGGCCTGAAAACATCCATTCATGGTTAGAAAGCTGGCAGCTTCTATTGTGTAAAACTGATCTGTGTCCAACGTAACCTTCTGTATAGTAAGTGGACTTCTACATTTAACATTGGGATAGATAACAAAGGCGTCCACATGCACTGCAATCTCATGGTCCTGATATTCATTCTCCATTGTTCACAACTACAGAGAATGAATAGTGTGCATGCTATGAGGTTTGTGTGTACACAGTAGCACTGTCTGTTTGAGTGCCAGTGCTACCATGCATGTGCAATAGCGATAACACAACCTCCAAAGCTCTGCTCCCTGGTGCCATGCATTCCTCTGGGTGGTAATTGGGTGCTATGATAACAAAAGACATCTGATATTGCTATTTTACATACTATGTGAGTATATTCAGCCTTGGCACTACACTTTCTGAACATTTGTATAAGTAATATCATTTAATAAGTAATAGTAAATATATAATGTAAAGGGTTTTTACATTATATATTTGCATCTAGAAGCCCAAGTAATATAGTGGTGGTAAATGGTACTCAAATGACAAGGTGCTTGAGTCAGAGCTCCACACAGTCCCCCAAACACCAGTTAATGATTGGATCTGATTATGTTTAGCTTTGGTTTTAAACTTGTGTGCTATCAAATCATTCACTGATTTAAATTATAGCTAGGTAATAATTTCTATAATATGTATATAATGAAATATATCTTGCTATTATTTTTGATATATATATATATATAGGTCAATTTATTCACATTTATTGTATATTGTGTATTGTGTATATTGTGTATTGTATATTTATTATATCATAATTTGTTCTTTACAGAAGAAAGGATATGAAATTGATTATGTTACAAATATTACTTTATCACTTGTTATGTATGGTCACTTTAATTGATTTATTTGCATCTAGGAAAGTTTTCCCACTGATTGTAAAGAAGAAACGGAGACCAGCACTGGAAACTGGGCTGAAGTCCTCGACCATGCACCATCAAAGTGCGACCTAGCTACTTTTTTATATATTGTCCGGTACATTGTATCACTTGTTTGATACAACTTGAGAAAGACCCTTTGGTCGAAACATTGCCACTTGCGGATTAAGTATTTCCTCTCCTTGAGTGCTGAGCAATTGCCTGTTTATTTTGCATCTAGAAGTCCATCACCTTGATTTCCTGGGATAGTCTGCATGATTGTGGATTGTCAGTTGACTATCCAGGACAGCGTTGGTGAGCATACCTTCTATCCTTATACCCACTAGAGGCATCTGGTTAAATTGTTAAACATTTTCATCTAGTTAACATGTCTCTTGGAATCATATGGTTTCTCACATTAATCAACTAGATATAAACAAAAAAAAAAATGCAATTATATTAAACTATATGCCTGCCTGTATACTGATTTGTCAAAAAAATTTAGTTTAACATTTTACAAAAAACGTAATTTTCTATAAATGTCACCTACATACACAATAACCTTTAAATGCATAACTCAAGGGCGCTGCAAATCCTCCTCATAAAATATGTATAACAAAACCTAATTATGTAAGCATTCCTTGAACATTTTGATTGTGTCTGTTGCACAGCAACACAATAGCTGATGTGATTGTCTGATGCTCTTCTTTGCCTTAAAATCTTTTTTTATTATTTTAAATTTCACTTTCAGCACAAGAACAAATTAGCTGTTTAAATGATCAATTTAATGAACCAGTCAACATTATACCAAAAGTTGTAACCTTATTCAATGATTTGTTTAATATGCATATTTTGCATGATATCTAAAATTATTAGCTGAGGGGCGGATGTTTTCCAATCAGGAGATTCAGGATAAAAATGTCTCATTTTTTATGGCACTATAATTAAAATTTTCAGTTTCAGAACAATGAATATTTCTATACCATCACTCTCGACTTCATTACCAATTCAGTGAATTCTACAGTTCTTTGTTTATGCATCACACATTAGATTAACAGGTGTATAAAAACATTGGTTCACAGCACTGCTTCAGTTACATTTGTAGTGTTTTCTACTTCCCTACCTTAGGATTTTTGTAGTTAGTGTCTTTGTAATTGTACATAACCATGTCATGATACTCTTGTATATCTGTGCAGTGCTCTGTCATTAAACTCTGCAATCACGATTTACAATTCTTTTAAGAAAATTGAAAAATACTTGGATCATAGCCTGAAAAATAATCTGTGGGACATAAGGTTGTCACTTTCCAAAAAAAATGCCAGTCATGCTATTGCTTCCATAGACTTAACGGTTGCGTGTCAATCCGAGGGGAACATAAGAGGAGGGTTGCATAACTAACCATGCAGAGTTAAGAGAGCAATGATTATAGTTATGTAGGGTATTTAAAAAAGAGAAATGCGTTGTCTACATCAGTTAATTTTAAGAATAAAGGTGCTGCTGCTATACATACTTGTGTTAGTTTGTAATTGTGCAGTGGCACAGTGCATACAGTATACCACTTGGTCTCCATAGTAATTTAATGGTTTTTCAGGTTGGCCAGCAGCTATTCATTTATTTTATATCTAATATGGTTGCTGCCACATTAGGAGGTAGTCCCTTATTGTGACATTTGAAAATTTGTAAAAAGGTACCTTGTCATGTAGAGTATTTTTATATATCTTATATCCTAATGCCAGCTATACTTTACTAGCCTTATAGCTAGCAAATTAATAGTTTAGGAGTTATATTAATATAACATATACTTTTCGCCGGTGGCACAGATTATAAGGAAGTGTCTGATACACCTACGCATCAATCTTGGCATGCTTTGTGTATTCAACCCCAGGATGCTTTGCATAAGACTAAATGAGCAGGTGCACCATTCACTTCTTTGCGTCCTGTGCCACAAGCAAACTGGAAACCAGAGGGAGGTAAGTATATGTTATATTAATAAATATATAACCTCGAAAATGGATAGCTGCTTCTATGAGGATATTAATTTGAGTGCTTTTGACTAGATAAAGGTGATTTCCTAAAAGTGTGTTTTATGACATCCAGGGCTATTTGGATTAAATGACTACCATGCATATGTGAGCCTGTCTATTTTTATAGTTGAAACATGGATAATTAGAGTAAATTAGATTAACAGTGGGGGAATGTATATTAGCATATACATTATCAGGTTATCATGAGTAATTTGATATGGATACTTTGTTAATATATATTTTCCAGTTCAAACATGGATAATTTGTGTATGTTAGATCTTGATAACAGTGGAGTAATGTTTATTACTTAGAGTGGGTCTCTAAGAGCTATACCATTTTTATGTTATATCTTTTTCTGCCAGCTGTAACATCACTCTAATCTATTGGGAAAGAATGCCATGTTGAAAAAAAGCAGATGTTGAAAATTCCTACTTCTCCAAAATCTATTGAAGACATTTTAAATTGTGTATGTTGCAAGAAATGCCATAAGGGCCTATTCACTAAACATGATAGGGGTAAACTGCAAAAAAATCCAATATTAGAAGCTGAGTTGGAAATACTGGCTCACTGGAGAAGTTATCCAACCCAGCTATTAATCCCTGATTTTGCAGTTCTCTTTTTACTGCATAGACACCACTATATTTGCAATTAACTTACAACATCTAATAATATTGCAACAGCATTGTAGAAAACTTGGTGTCAAGAACTGACAACAAATATGTTTAGAAGAAAAATGCAGTACAAGTGAGTCAAATCTCAATATGAACATTTTTTAGACTCTATCATAACAAA
The DNA here is from genome assembly GCA_036172795.1 of Pelodytes ibericus. NCBI lineage: Eukaryota > Metazoa > Chordata > Amphibia > Anura > Pelodytidae > Pelodytes > Pelodytes ibericus. Next base: position 75,568,575 of record CM069859.1, read on the forward strand.
CAAAATTCTTCTCTTGGGCTGACCTTACTTGTTCCAGAGTTGTATTTGTGTCTATTCTATTTTAAATGTGTCTGAGATGTCACCTGCTTATGACATCACCTGTAGCTTGATATGCAAATTACACATTTCCATTTGAAAACCAGTTCATTTGCATATCAAGCCAAAGGGGTTTCATTAACAGGAGACTCCACAGACACATGTAAACATATTTTTCTCCTAATTAAGGAATTTTCAAAAATAAATTCTCTACATTTACAGTAAAACAATGTGTATGTGATACAGTCTGTTTAAGCATAAGAATGTACACTTGGGTTAATAGAAACAGAAGGCATAAATGATGCCAGGTTAAATAAACACTATTTCATTATCTCAATATGATGCAATGAATATATTGTTTATTGCTGAATCAGTTAGTTTTTTCACAGAAAAGATAATTTTAGCTGCAATCAGATTGGTGTGAGTAAGTGGATGTTAGTCACAGCATTAAAATAGAAACTAATTAAGGATAAGATCAAATTGGTGGCAGCAACTATTATTTAATTGTGTAACATATCGTGATACTTTAATATGTATCTCTAAATATTTGATATATCACTATGAGACTGGACACTGATTAAAGATACTTGATAGATTTCTTGAAGAGATTTACAATTAGATTTACAATTAAGTAAAAAATAACCACAAAATGAACTAAGGACGTTTGACACACATCAGTGCCAGGGATAGGCCAAGTGAACATACATGAACAACAATGTCCATGGCAATGTCTGTGAAGGTCAACAGAATATGATGGTCTATCACATAGGCTAGTAAATGTCCCCCATGAACAATGTTAGTGCCTACAACTGATCAATGCCTGGAGTACACTTATGGAAATATTACATAAAATATTAATTTAAATAAATTTTAAGCAAAGTTGAGACAGGACACACAGGGATAATTCTAAGTACTACTTTCATTGCTGCTATCATCAGTATTATGGATGACTAATGAGACAATTAGAACTCATGCTGCTAGTTGAAGCAACTTCTACTGTTTATTCACAGACTTAAATGATTTTCATTTCAAATACTGTGCCCAGTCAGTATAAGTATCTTTATTTGTATCTTGCTACAGCTACATATTAACCTTTAAGCTATTGATTTCTACCAGAGTCCAAATAAATCATATGCCTGATTCAGTTAAATACACTTTCAAGGATTTGATATTGTACATTTATAATTCTGCCTTACAAAAAGAGAAATGGCTGTCTCACTATTTGCACTAATGAAGTAAGCATTCCAAAGAATACTTTGAGTTTGTTGCAAACTGATTTCTTTGTATACTAGAGTATAGTAGAAAAACAATATTATAATATGTGTATTGTGGGCTATTATGTGATAACACCCCATGTATTAAGTTCAGTATTCTGGTTGTATATTTATTCAGACAGCAGATCGATTTCCTCATTGTTTTTGTATGGTCTGGCAGTATTTTTACTGTCTTACCACATAGTATTCTATGAAAGCTAGTTGTCAAGGTAACATTTCTGTCAATAGTGATTTGTAAATTGTATCCACTTGCAGTTTGCTCAGCAGGGCCCATCTTTCTTTCCCATGGTAGTTTGACTCCATTCTGGGACATTGTAAAGAATAATGACAATTGGGTATCATACATTACAGCTACTCCATCCTGCACAGCGGATCAATCACATTAAAAAAGTCATCATTCATAAAATGTACTGAATTTTTTCAATATTGTTTTTATGCATGCATATTTTTTGAAGCCATGTCCATTTCAGTTAAAATATTGAATTTATTACTATTATAATTTCAAATCTGAATATGCTGAACTGTGTTTATAGAGTTCATTTATAGTTTTCATTCTGTAATATCATTACTCACAGGGACATAAATCATTATGCTGCTCTGTTTTCAAATACAGTTACACTACCAAACATTGTGATATGTTAAAACTACTAAACTGGTTAACACTTGATGGCAGACACTTCCTTCACCTTAGTTAGTTAATGTAAGATAATCTCTAAATATAATGTGAAGAAAACTTTCCAGAAACCAACAAGTCATCCATGAAAATAGCTGAATTTATCTGCTGTCTAAAAATCAACAACCTGTACTAACTAATAATGTGTATTTCATGTGACTATTTGTTGAATGTATGTTTTTTAATTGTATTGCTTTATTACTTGTCTTTAGAACACATTGAAAGCAAGAGCATTCATAATGTATTATACCTGGTAACCCACTTTTTAATTAAATGAATACAAATAAAAAGTGCTTACGATATTTTCCACTTTGCTGACGAACGTACTCCCATGAGAGAAAGGGAAAAATGAACCATAAGCATTGGAGATGGGACAACTGTCTTTCGTGTCATTAGACCTGGTATATATGTGCAGTATAGTGATAAAGTATATTAATATTATATATATTAATGTGCCTGAAGAAGAATGTCAGTCGTACACAAGAAGGTGAAAAAAATAAGCCTCACAAACGGCCAGCTCTAGGTGTTGTCTGTTTGTGAGGACATTATTTTTCTCATTCTTCCCAAAAAGTCTTGGACATTAATTCCAAGATTCTTTTTACATTTTGCTTATCTGTAAATGTTGAGTGACCCATAATATATACATGTCTAAATAATATGCACCACTGGTCCAAATTATAGAGGCAGTGCACCTCGTCTTAAATAAAAAAAAATTGTGTAGGAAAGTGCCAGAAATAATTCATCCTTGTCATAGAAGAGTGCTAGAACCTCCATTTCCAAAACACTAGCTTGAAACAATGCAAACTACGGTTTTGTGGAGATCATAATTAACTAGAACAAACATGTCAGAATCTTATATTATTTGTTTGGAAAGTTATTTTATAAGAATAAACGGCATTATTTTCTTCATAAAGCAGGGATTGTTCTGTCATCTAACCAATACTTCTTAGTCCATCTGTGCATGGACATAAGGATATACATAGCTAAATCACTGCAGAAGCCAGCAAACAGTTGGCCAGCATGTATGAAGCACATTAATAAGATTGGCCTTGAGAAAAAAAAAGCCAATTTTTATGAGAAATTACTCATTTGAATGATAATTAATCTTATCGACTAAATTCCCAAATAGAAAATAATGCACTTATTTGTACAAAAATATCAAATCATTAGATGGAGCAATTTACACTGTATCAGATCAAAAATTACCCCTACAGTTAAAGTGATCTAAGATCAGATTTGTGGTTGGAGAATGTCAACCATTAATGAACTTCAAACATTTACATTTTCTGTTGATCTATAGAAATCTAGAAACAATTTAAAAAAATTGTAAAATTTTTTAGCAGATCTAATACATATTCAGAATTTAGTGAGGAAACAATTAAAAAAATGTTCTTCATTTGTTTTAATAATTAGGTATTTGTAATTATGTTTCATTAATGACTAGTGTTGAGCGGACCCGAACCGCACTGCTCGGGTTCGTACCGAACTTTACAGTTTTGGGACCCCGGACCCGAACACGGACATTTCACTGTATGTCCGTGTTGGGGTTCGGAGATTACATTGTATGTAATGCTATTGGCTTTCGGTTTATAGACTTTCGGTTTATAGAATAGCAATAGCATTACATGTATTCCATAAACCCGAAAGTCTATAAACCGAATGTCTTTCGGTTTATAGATTTTCGGTTTATGGAATACATGTAAAACAACTTTTTTTGTTTAACTAGAAAGCTATAATTCATATCAAATCAAGAGGCCCTTTTTCTTTCCGAAATAATGAAAACAATAAAGGGAATCTTCTGTCTTACGTTAAAATAAAACAATATTTGACCAGCATGTGATGAAAGGTTTAGTAAAAGTTATGGCATACTCCAAGGTTTTTTTTCATGAACTGAGTTCTATAACAGTCAAGCCGTTGTTTTTCATTTTCAAAGGATACATTTTCTCTGGCTGCAGATCAAAGGATTGTTGGAAAGCAGACATTGTAGTGTGGATGTGTAGCATTGGCAATCAATTATTAGCCTCTGATCCTACCTCAGTGGTGGTGAAACTTTTCTGTACATTTTACCAAGACAGTATTTTAGAAAAGCTTTACGTTTTGAAGTGATGCCTGTTGCTTTTCAACAGTCTTATTTAAGATTGTAAGATTGTAGAGCTTAGCTAGGTTCGAAGATAGATTTATGTACAGATACTTCAAGGTGTTGTCAGATTACCTAGAGGGAAAGACTTGCTTTTAGTTAGATTACACACTGAATGGGTAGTTTAGATTGTGAGTTTCTGATAAAATAAGACTGTAAATCTATCTAGATTTGTAATTATTAGCATTAACTCATCAGAGTCCAGACTATGTTTAAAATTAAAGAGACCAAGTTCTGCTGTATGCGATCATAGGCTTACTGAAAGGGGCATCCCTGTCTCATTACATTTGACAGGGTAATGGAGAAACCCTCATTGTTGCTTGAGATTAGCAGAGGTCCCGTCTGCTGATCCCATGCAAAAATAAGGGCCTCTCTCTGAATCAGCCAACAGAGACCCTTGCCCACTGCAGACTCCAATCAGACAAGCAAGGTAAGCATCAGCTCTGATTGGCTGTGTACATGCAGCACACGATAGGCTCCAGGCCAACTGTGTCTCAACTGTGAGACACAGCCGAGAGTAGACCTGTGTTTATCTATTAAGATACACGTTGGGTTTATTTGACAGCCATGTTTGCAAAAAAACCCTAATTTTCCCTTACACTAATGCATCACTTCATTACCTATCCTTAACTGCTTTTTTTTATCTCTTACCACTGCACCACATTACCCCAAAACCTAACCACTATCGATCAGATAGAGATGTGCCTCCCCCTCCTCTAATGTCCCTACCTCCAAATCCTCTGCAATAAGTGGTCCCAATCCCCACCATCAATTGTAGCCACAAAGAAAATACAATGTTTTCATTATATTATGTTGTGAACAAGAAGCTACATTTTTAGAGCCAGTGATTTCTATTATTTTTTAAAGTACTTAAAACAAGATGTTTAAATATTGGATGATGGGTCACTTCTCTTTTTAGCTGTGTTGAAGTCCTTGCCTTTGTGGGGTGTTATTGAATATCCTGATACAGTGTTTTCCTTATTTTATATTATGTAATGTGGGAAAAATTTAAAGAGCAACTCAGTTTCTTTTTTTGCATCTGGTTGCATCTTCCGGATTGAGCATAATCTTTTTTATGCCTGATGATATATGAATGGATAAACAAAATAGTATGCTACACCCCCTAGCCAACTTTGCAGAAACCTAGCATACAATAATAAATAATACAATGGGAAAGGTGGACATCATGTGCATGCAATATGCACCCTGCTCTTGCCTGGTACACACAGTGACATGCTAAAGAGGCAAGAGGTCTCCCAACTGGCATGTGTGCACAGATGACCATGAACATGCATGATGAAGAGATATTGGGGATGCTCAAAGGAAGAGAACCCTAGGGGAATCCAAAAGTCATCTTAAAAGGTAAATTCTGCAACGTCATTGAAAAAAAGTGATAAACACATTTTTTAAAGTGTCCATTTCAATATGCATTTATTGCTTCTGTTACAGTGAACAATAAAAACACCACTTATTTTAGCTACAGGAATCTTCTCAAGTACTGGAGCTTTGACTACAATGCTTGAATAGTATTTTAAGCTTGTACTTTAGAAACTGATAGTGTTCATTTCATGTTTTAAAAGTAATGAAAATGTTTTATTAATTTTGATTGTACAGGCTAAAAAATAATTAATGGTGTTGAAAGCTACTTTGTATGTCTATTCATTGTTGCACGGGGCTGCCTTACCTGTCACCATCTGCAAATAAACAGAATATTGTTATTCATCTCCCAATGTTTCCCAGATATTTAAGAGAAAGTTAAATTATACATAATATAACTCCTTCTTTGTTATGTTTGATTACAACAGTTACATGTGATAACCAAGAATGTATTGGATTAGCTGAACCTGTGGAGGAAGATAGTGCAGGTGAGGAAACAATTACAAAAAAGTATCCTACAGATCATGTCATGATCCTAAAGAGCAGATCCCACAAATACAAAAAAAATTATAATTATTAGCTGTTGGGGTTAAGTGGCCCTAGTTCAGGCACCTGGAGAGAGGTTGTCATAGTCCTAGAAAAGATTTTGGAGCAGGAATCAATTACAAGGTATGTAGCAGGGATTTTGAAGAAACATTATTTAGTAGCATCAGTCCTGAAGAACCCATAACATAGGAAGCATAGGAAGACTGAAGTCTGACTGGGAAAGTCGGCCCAGACTACCCGCCTCTAGTGGCTAGTCAGAAAACTACAAGTCAGATACTAAAGTAAACATAGACATCAGGTAATGGTTGATGGATTGGGGATACTGCAAGAGAAATGTATTTAAAAATATTTTTAAACAATGTTGTTTATTACAGCGTATGTAGCCTTTTATCTGTACATGATATTTAATGAGGACTTCTTTCCTACTCATATATATTTGTTTTGTCTATAATATTTGGTTTTGTAAAATACATTAAGCATTGCATCAAGTGCAGTAGATAAAATAAATTATAATTAATAAAAATAATATGGCACATAACAGCTCATGGAGTAAATGTGATAATTGTACCGTATTTGCTCAAATATAACACGACCGTGATTATAAGACGACCCCCCCCAAACTTTGTCTGAATATAAGACTACCCTATAGGAAAAAAGTTTAACCTGTATATATTCACATATAAATTGCCTTTTCATATTTAATAAAAATGATGATATAAAAAAATGCATTTCTTGTTTTTATTTCCTTTTATGTGCCAATGATGCCCCTACCCCCAGACTTGCCCAATGCTCCCTCTCCCCCTAGACTTGCCCAATGCTCCCTCTCCCCCTTCCCCCCCCCCAGACTTGCCCAATGCTGCCTCTCCACCCCTCCCTCCCCCAGATTTGCCCAATGCTGGCCCAATGTTTTATTTTTTAGTCATTGTGTTTTCAATTGTGGGTAAAATGCCAAGAAACATGTATTTGTTTCCGTAGTATATTTAACACTAGCTGGGGACATTTTGTAATGTATTCTGTGAGAGCAGCATTTAAAAAAAGCTAAAAACAGGCCATATGCCAGAAAAACATCACAGGTTTTGTTGGGCTATAATTATTGGCTAAGCAGTGCTAGAGAGTAAGTAACAGTAATTGGACAGTCTGTGAAAGTGTTTTACTTGGATTATTAACCACCAATTTAAAGAATCACTCCAGTCTGAAACAAACTGTACACATCCCTGCATATTAAAGCTGACATTTGAACTATAAATAGCCCATTTTAATTGTTTTTTTTTTTTTTAATCCTTAACTTAAAACATATTATGTAGGCTTTCTCCTGGATATTAGACCACCCACAATTAAATATTTTAAGACTATTAAGTCTGTAAAAAAAAAAAATAAAGGAATTCCTAGCAACGGTGAGGTTCTTTAGTGCAAGTTCATCTGTACTGATAATCTTGAAAAATAAATGCTAATGTTAACAAATCAGGGCTAGAGTGGGTAACTTACATTCCAAGGATTTCTATGCAATGTGTTACTATAACAATACTAGACAAGAAAGTTGCTGAGTTAGTTTGTCCCTTGAAGCAACTTTCAAGAAACATTCTTACCAGTACTGTTAACCCCTGTCTTACTTTTGGTGACATGGGCTGTTTTAATATTTCCGTGGTTTTGTGTTTGGCTGTAAGGTTCTGAGTTCTCCTTTAATGTACCCAAAAAACTCTGTAAAATCAACCGTAAGCCTCCCTGTCCCCAGTCCCCAGTCTTGTGTGTGTGAGGAAACAAATACTGAAAATGATCCAACATATCAAACCAGCCTAATATTAGCATATTTTGTATTAATAGGTGATTTTTTTATATATATATATGCATAATTTACTAGATTTATCACTCAGCTTCGCCCAGGACATCACTGGGGATGTAGAACAATGACCCATCAACTTTTAAGTTGATGTGGTGTCTAATCACCTCAAAACTTACTTAAGTTTTAACTCGGGGAATGAATAATGCAGAGTGCTGACTCTGATTATGTTGGCCTAGAAGATCCAGTATGAATAAGCTGTTCAAATTTCATGATTCCAGAGTTCAATGTTCGAGAGTTCATGGGGCCATTTGTTATTTTTATCATTATTATTATTATTATTATTATTATTATTGTTATTATTATATCACTTTTTTATGCAACTAGCCTCCTGTAAAGATGTTGGATGTCAAAGTCCAACTTGCCTCCCAGTTAGAATTATTGTGAATGTACATTGTTATTGCTTTTCACTTGAGGGAGCTTGAGGTGGGTGAAAGTAGGTTGAGTTTCATTTAGTGAATAGGGGAAGGATGCTGACCTGGGAGGTTGAATTTTAAAGTGACAGTTTACCTCCAAGTCGACCACCTCACAGTTTACGCTACCTTTAATTAAAAGACCCCAGTGTACTCCTGATACTGTAATCTTTCTGATGTGGAAGACAGGATCTGTGATGCAGATATGAGAACAGACACTCTCAAATAGACAAGACAGATAGTGAGGATGTTTCACCTTAATGATAACACACCTTTGGTTGAGCCGCGGATGGTTAGCCAGTGGGGTTTTAAGGACTTAAAACCCCACACACTGAAATGCTAAAATAGAGGAGGTCTTTACTATAATACACCACATGATAGTAACGCTGAGATACTGGAACAGGATAATATACAGCAAGGAGGTCAAAGCAGGCCATGGTCAACACAAACAGAATACTGGATAATCAGGAGGCAGGCAAGGATTGAGGCTGGTAGCAATCAGGAAAGTCAGAACAAAACTGGGTCACACCAGGAAATCAAGACGATAAGGACAAGGCAAATCGAATGGTCTGGAACAGGCAGGAGTCAGGACTGGCAGCAAACAATAGAGAAGTCAGGATACAAGCAAAAAGGTCAGCAACATGAATCAAAAATCAATCATAACGCTAGTGATGCTGAAGAGAGCACTAACACAGGCAACTAGCTGTTGGAGAACTGAGGTTTAAATAACCTTCCAGTGATTAGGTGCAGCCCCTGGGCGGAGTTTGCAGGGAGGAGCAAGGTTTACAAATAGCCCTGTACTGGGCTTCAATAATTACTTTGTTGAACCTGTATTGTGGCGACGCCTGCTGCCTGTTTGCTCTGCAGGAAGCGATGTCTGCCTGGCTGTGCATTTGGTCCTCTCTGGAGGGTGTCCGGAGCAACGGTAAGTGACAGATACAGGACACAAAGAGGAAGGGCTGGTAATTACAATGTTGTTTTAGGTTATTAACAAGAATAGTCCACATGCAGCACAATCCCAACTAGTACACCATTCGATTCTGTGTCATAAACTGTAAAGCTTGATCCAAAATTAAAAGGCTGACTGGGTTAGAAGATAATTACCACCATGGTAAGAAGGTGCTCAGCTTTAACCAGGATCCTTTTTTCCATGGATCACATGAATAAAAAAAAAATGGAGGAAATCCATAAATAGTTGCTTAGTAGTAGCTGATATTTATTTACCGATGAATACAACCCAGGAACAGGACAGTGCACAACGAATTTGCCTTACTCGTTTTACGCTCAATGTTAGTGCTTACTCATAGGCTCAAAAAACGGAAATGTACAAAACCTGACACAGGAACACACCCATTCAATCAATCACATAACTAACTTAATGAATGGATGTGTTCTTCCAAACCATTAAAAACACAGAGTATACACACAAGAGTATACACACAAGAATATATATACATAAAATATAGAGAAGCATGGCTTTAAGCTAACAAACAAATTATACATTATTATATACAGGTACAAAACATCCAAAATATGCATAAGTAAGATACTGTAGCCCAGTTCAAAATATAATATGTATCTCTTAATGGAAAGCAGGATACCAACATATCCACAGTATTATAATGCACAAGACAGGGCATCTAGTCATGGGGGCGTGTTTTTTGCCATCCTATTCCAATTTGTACATGGGGTGGTGGGAGCATTCTTTGGAGGTGAAATGGTTGGGTGGAGCGGACGCTATATTAATGACATCCTGATACTATGGGATGGCACTATGACCTACAGCCTATGTGAGATCGAATTTTTGGGAAAAGAAAGAGTACAAGAATATTTGCCCTATTAACAATCACTTCCAAAGGTATTTGGTGATTTGAAAAAAAATTGCATTTCAGGGGATTGAGAAAATGAAGAGGAGAAGGGATATAGTAAACTACGTGAGGCCTATTGGATTTTTAAACTTGATACTAGGATACCTCAGGGTTAAAACTCTGAAGCAGATGTTACACACTTTATACACACCTGAGGTAGCATTGGGAGTAGACCCTTTCTCCACTCTCCCTTTTTTTTCTTGGTCTCTCCTATTCTTCCCCTCTGCCCCTCCTCCAGTCCCTAAAAGGTAGGACTATATGCTGTCTTGTGCATTATAATGCTGTCAATGTGCTGGTATCCTGCTTTCCGGTAAGATACACTTGTTAAATTTTGAAATCTGTAACATAACAGATATTTAAAGTACTAGGCTACAATATTTTACTTATGCATATTTTGATGTTTTATACCTATATATAATAATATATAACTTGTTTGTTAGCTTAAAGACATGCTTTTCTATATTGTATGTATATTTATTCTTGTGTGTATACTATTGTGAGTGATACTCTGTGTTTTTAATGGTTTGGAAGGACACATCCATTCATTAAGTTTATGTGACTGATTACTACTAAGCAACTATTTATGGATTTCCTCCTTTTTATTTTTTATTCTCATCATGTGAGGAACTTATGAAGCTCCATTATATTGCTCTTCAGTGGGGTAAACAAACAGTATAGCACATTAGGCAAAAAAGCTATCCAAGCAATGTTACAGAGTAACACTGTATGGGTATTTATTTATTTTTTCAAAATCTTTTTATTTCAAGTTTTTACATATATTTTAACATTGTATTACATATAACTTATCTTACATTTTCAAATTAGTTCCATTACATTACATATATAATCAAAATACTAATGAATATATCAGCAATACAATTCGTTAGCATCATATTTTTCTACAATTTTCCTTCTCATGAAATTTACAGAATTTCAGGTATTACTATTAACAACTAAATATTATTTATTTATTCAATTATTTTACATTTATGAATTGTGTTATTATTTAAGAAATGTATATCTATAACATCATATTTCCCATCCCTTTCCCTATTACATCATATTGAAATGATTCTATATTATGTAATCGTTATCTAACATCTAATACTACGTCTATGTCACTCTATTATATATATCAATATGTAATTGAATTAATTAATCAGATGTTATATTTACTATTTCCCTCATATATATGGTGTTCTACCACTTAGTAATTGTGCTGAATACCACATTGTCATCTAGTGTATCAATGAAATTTTCCCATTTTTTAAAGAAATTTTCTGTATCTCTTTCTTTATGTAAAGTAGCCTCCAGCCAATCCATTCTGAGTAGGAATAATATTTTGGTTTGAAATAGTGACATTATTGGTGCCTCTTTATTTATCCATTGTTGTAATATACATTTTCTGGCCACAGCCAGTGTAATACGTAATATAAATGTGTTTACGATTCTAAACATTTTCTTTAGAATTATTCCAAGAATAGCTTCTTCAGGTTGTATTTTATAATTATGTATTTTAATTTTATTTAGGAATTGTTCGACATTGTTCCAAAAAGTACTAATTTCTGGGCATTCCCAAAAATTGTGTATTAAACTTGCATTATTTAGACCACATTTTTGACAAGAATCTAAAGGAATAATGCCCATAAGATGTTGTCTATGTGTAGATAGATATGCATAATGAATAATTTTATGGTGCATTTCAGTTTATGAGACTGCTGGAATTATTTTGCATGTAATGATGGTTTGTTTTATTATGTCTTCTAAATTTAAATTGGGAAAATGTGTTAACCATTTTTTAATACCTTTAGGGATATTTTTGGTGAAATTTGCTGCATGTATTTCTTTATATATTAATTTTGTAGATATGATAGGTTCCATTGATAATCTTGCTTTGTTATCAAAAATGTTATCCCAGTCTGTTTGTCTAAGTTTTTGAAATTGGTTTCTAGCAAATTCTTGGATTTGAAGGTATTCGCACCATTTAATATTCAAATGTGGTACATTTTCTCTACATTCAGTAAAACTCATCAAGGATGGAATTAGGTTTAATAAAAGTTGTAAGATTATTTGTGTTCTGAGTCTTCCATTCTTGAAATGGTTTTGTCACGTTGCCATTTTGGAATAATGGGTTATTGCAGAAAGGGTGAAAGAGAATCTCCATTGCATACCCCATATGATTCTTACTATCTTCCAAGCTTTAATTGTAGATGCTAATAAGGTATTATCTTGGATATGTTTTGGAAGTTTTGTAATTGGAATGTGTAACATTGCCTGTAATGCAATTGTGGGACTAAAAATGTGTTCTAAGATGATATTTGAATATGTATCAGTGTTAGTAATCCAATTTAACGCATAACGATATAAAGCCGCTAAGTTATAGTCTTTAGGTATTGGCAGGTTATGACCTAGATCTGTTTTTATTCATTGTAAGGTATTAACTGCTATTTGAGGTCTTTTATTAGACCAGATCAAGTTTCTAAATGCTTTTATAATATTTTTATTATCTTTTTCTTTAATTAGTAATGGTAAAGTTTGAATTAAGTATATCAATTTAGGAAAGGATATCATTTTTATTAATGCTATACGGCCTGTGTAAGTTAGTGGGAGTTTTTGCCAATTATGTAATTTTGTTATTAGGGTTTTTATTATAGGTTTATAATTTAAATGATATGGCTCTGTGGGATTTTTTGGGATATTTATTCCCAAATATTTGAGTGATTTTAATTCCCATTGTATACCTATTTTTGGCATTTTACTTGGGATTTTTTTCTTGGTAGAAAGATAAAGTGCTTTAGATTTTGTTTTGTTTATAATGAATCATGTGATTGTACCATATTTTTCCAATAAATTAAATACATATGGAATAACTGTTTGTGGTTAGTAATATATAGTAGAATATCATCAGCAAATGCAGAAAGTTTGAGTTGTTGTGTATCTATTGGTATTCCTATGATTTCATCTGTATTTTGTATTATTCTGAGAAGAGGATCCAATGCTAAATTAAATAATAGAGGAGATAGTGGGTATCCCTGTCTCACTCCTCAATGCATAACTATTATGGGAGAATCTAGACCATTTGTAGTGATAACCGTTGTGGGATTTTTATATAGATAACATATGAGTGTTAAAAATGTTTGTCCAAAATGTTGGTGCTTAATAACTTGTAATAGGTGGTGCCAAGATACTTGATCAAATGCTTTTTCTGCGTCTAAACTTAAAAGAGTGTTATGACTAGAAATATGTTTATTATGTGTATATATGGTAGTGCCAATCTCACCCCTTTGACCGAGTGTCTGCCTCTTATAAAGCCCAATTGGTGTGGATTTATAATTTCTGGAAGTATTAATTGAAGACGATTAGCATATATTTTGGCTAATATTTTTATATCTTGATTTAGAAGAGTAATAGGACGATATAAATATATTAGAGTCAAGTCCTTTCCAGGTTTTAAGATTAATATAGTTCTGGAGGTAGTTAAGTTTGTGATATCAATGTTTTCTTGTAATATTTTATTATATAATGATACTAAAGTATCTGTAATATGAGGTTTAAGAAGTTTTCTAAAATTCAGCTGGGTATCCATCTGGACCGGGGGTTTTGTTGTTATGTAAAGTCGATATTGTTTTCTGTATTTCTTTATCTGTGATTTTTGCTTCTAAAATTTCCCTGTGTGTTGTTGTTAATTTTGGTAATTTTGCTTTGTTGAGTAACTTGATATAAATTAGAAAATTTTTGGTAATTTTGCTTTGTTGGGCAACTTGATATAAATTAGAAAAATATTCGTGGAATGCCTTATTAATTTTTTTCAGAGATGTTTCTATTTGTCCTTGTCCTGTTTGTATATGTATAATATTATGTCGATGTCTAATGGGTTTGACCATATTCGCTAAAAGTTTTCCAGATTTATTTCCCCATCGGAAAAATCTAGCTTTTGTATAATCAAGTTGGGATTGAGCTTTATCAGTAAGAAAGATTTCCAGTAAACGTTTAGTCTCTAAATATTGCTGTTTGTTTATATCACTAGGATTGATAAGAACTTATTATATGCATTTGTCTCTTCTTGTGTTAATTTATTAAGTTTTATGATCCAGTCTCTTTTCTGTTTAGTTGTATAAGATATTACATGTCCTCGTATTACTGCCTTTGCTGTTTCCCAGAATAATAAAGGTTGCTCTATATGTTCTATATTGTCATCAACATAATTGGCCCAAGTTTGTTCTAAGTATTTTTTAAATTGGTCATTTGTTAAGTATTGTGGGTAACACCAGTGTTTACTATATGTTTTATTAATATTTAGATCAAGAATTAGTGTATTTCTGAGATAGTTATATTTTTTATGTGACATTGTTTAATTTGAGAGATTAATGTAGGTGATATTAAAAAGTAGTCTATTCTTGATGATGTATGGTGAACATGCGTGTAATACATGCGTGTAATCTTTAACTTTTGGGTGAAATACTCTCCAGGGATCTACTAATTGCAGATTTTGTTTTATAAGTTTCAATCCTTCTGGGGTATTTATATGTGATATTCTTTCGGGTCCCCATCTATCAATAATAGGGTTTTGTATACAATTAAAGTCTCCTCCCATAATAATTTCAGTGAAATTAGTATTTGCGAGTATATCATACAATTTACAAAATAAATTATTATTACTTATATTTGGGGCGTATATATGTTAACCAATAATATTCTTTTTTGTTCTACCGTAATATCCAGTATAATGTATCCACCTTCAGGATCAAGAATTGTAGAGTGATTTATATAGTTGATCGATTTATGAAGTAGGATAGCTACTCCTCTTCATTTACTTATATATGGAGCTAATATACATTTTCCTATCCATGTGCTTCTTAAAGTTGAATGGTCTAGATTCTTCCAATGTGTTTCTTGCAGCATGACTCTATGGGGATTAAAATGTTTAAGATGATTAATTATTAGTTTACTCTTAATTGGACTATTTAAACCATTAACATTCCATGAAACTATGTTAATTAACGTTGGAGTTGTATATATGTTTTGATTTGCTTTAATTACTGGATCAATCAATGCCATATTTTATATTTTTATATTAATACTGAAATGCAATGAAACTGGGAGTTGTGTCTCATCCCTGTCCCAGCATTTGGGTATCGACTCTTGTTGAAATTGTGAATAGAGTAGAGTATGAGTGACTTTTTGTTCAAATACTGCTATCAACATCTTATAGTAACTTCTATTTAACAAATACATTTTGTAAACTTGTATTAGTAATCTTATATATAATTTACAATTTAAGATATATCTCATGTTTTTCATGGGCTGCGAGGTGAGCGTGTAAGTTCTGATTCCCAATTTGTTATGAATTTTTTGGCCTCATCCGGTTTTACAAAAAAGTGAGGTTGACCATTTTTTATTATTTTCAGTTTTGCTTGATATTGTAATGTAAATTTTATCTTTTGTTGATAGAGCTGTTTACAAATCGGAGTGAATTCTCGTCTTTTGGTTGATACCTGGACAGAGTAATCCTGAAAAATCAGTACCTTGTGTGATTCAAAAAATACTTCAGGTATTTTTCTGAATTCTGCTAAAAAAAATTATTTATCGAGGAAATTCAGGAATTTTATAATGATTGGTCTTGGGCGAGCATTCAACTCTGTGCGTTCCAGACCTACTCTGTGAATTATTTCCATTATAAGTGGTTGAGTATCTGAATTTTGTAGATGGAATGATTCAATCAGCCAGTTTCTAATTATAGTTGAAAGTTGATGTGTTTTAACTGTCTCCGGTATATTGATAATACGTAAGTTATTACGACGACTACGATTTTCCAGATCTTCGACCTTTTCCAGTAATGTTTGAATTGAGGTTGTATGTTGTTCAACTTTTCCGTTTGTTTGTAGAGCTGCGTCTTCTACGTCACTAATCCGTTGTTCTAGGTCACCGATTTTAGAAGTGTTTTCTGATATTTGGGCCAGTGTGGCTTCAACTTTCATCGACAATTCGTGAAATTTAGAATCTATAAGGGGCCATAGAATTTTTGCCACTGCTTCTGCTGTTTCAGAGGCCATTGTTTGGGAAGAAGATGTTGTTTTCTGTGCATTTATATTTTCTAATGTTGATGATAATCTGTATTCTGTATCAAAATCTTTTAATTTAGTTTTTTTGTGACTGGTTATCCTTAATTTTTCCAGAGTTTCTGGTGTTTTTTTTTTGTATATTCTCCATAGTCGAATATATGTTAAAATGAAATAAAGATAATATAAACACTTGTGTGTATTTTGCCTTATTTTTGATTACCGATACAGCCCTATGTTAGCAACCGATGACAAATAAGAGTGAGCTAATGATTTTACATATCATTCAATGCAAAAGATCTTACAATCAAATTGGACCGGCAATAGTTTAACATCAAGTCTATGTTTTATATATTAATCTTTTTATGTTTTGTTTCAATTTGTATAAATTGTATGTAACTATATATTTATATTATTAAGTTAATAGAATTTATCAAAGTCACTAGTAGATTAATTGTCTTATAGAAAAAATGTAATGTAATGTCAAGTACATATATATTCAGCTTTAATTTTAAGCTAGTATTTGTTGTATATCAAAAATACTAAATATATACTAAATTCATCATATTATTTAAATTTGTATGCTATATATATATCTGTAATAAATAATTAATCCTTTGAATAATTAGCTTTTTTTTAAAATAAAAATAAGTTAAATAAGTTCCTATATCTATCAATAATTTAGCTCTTAAGTATATCAATCAGGTAATTAATTATAGTTATAAATTTATTTTCTACTCGTCTAATAAAGATTATATATACATCTATATATATGCAATGAATCAGAAATATATATTTAAGATGTGTATGGGTATTTTTATAATTTACATTAAAAAAGATATATAATAATATTAGTTTTACATAAGTAATACATGCACCACCATTTAAATATGTTTTGACTTGCATTAATCAATCCATATTTTAAATACCATTTGAGCGTAATATTCCCTGGATACAAAACAAAGCCAGCATGATAGATAACAATACTGCTTCAACTGACAGAAAAATCCTAACGAATTCAACCTGTCAGCAATAATAACTTGTTGAATAGAGACAACAGTTTTCCTTGTATAGATGGTCACCCACAGGCAGACAATGCTACAAGTAATCCCTCCAAACCTCTCTGTATTATTATAGCAAGACATTTTTAACTTTTGTAGTTAGGCTGTAGTTTTCTTAGTTATTTAAAATAATAATATAATTTAGTAATGAATTAACTTAACTAAAGTCACTTAAATCATAATAAGCTATTGTATTCTACAGTCATGTGTCATGTGCATTCTTATAAACCTATTATTGAACCTGAAGACAACAATAAAAAATAAAATAAAATTTGTTTTTCTGGACCTGATCACAGAGTGGGGCCATGCTGTTGTTAAGAGGATGTGCTATGCTTTTTCGCATGGTGGTTTGGGCTTTGTCTTTGGGGCTGATGGAGGCATGGTAAGTCTTCATACAGGACTAGCACCGTGAGAATGTATCATGCATAGTGATCACATGATCCAATGCAAAACATCAAATGTAACTATAAATGTCAAATTGATGTATTAACCAGATCCAGTTATCCATAAAAAAAAACAAGCTGTATGAACATATTATGAATAATAAAATAATAATAGCTGTGTTGGGATTTTCAATAGATATCTAAAAGGAATAAAGTAACAATAAAGGAAATTGAGAAAATCCAAGTACAAAATCACAAGCATTTAAATAATCACATGTACATATATAAAAAACAAATATACACAGCGCTAAAATCAAAGAAATGGTGAGCAGCACTTAGTTAGTGTGTCCCTAAACCACACTCAGATAATAAATGCAAAACAAACAAGTAAACAAAAGTGCGCTTAACACAAACTGTGGAAAATACAAGGTGTCAACCTTATTAATATGAGTGAAATATAAGTGAACTGTGGTGAGATCCAGGAGAAGCTATGTCTCCCCTATGGTATTGCACTCACAGAACTTCTGAAAAGATGAAGCACAGCACTGGAGGTCTTGGGAAAGATGATCCTCTATGTGTGGAGCTCCAAAGACAGACAAGGATCCGATTAGTAATAGTACAAGCTTCTTTGTAGAGATTGGGGTGCTTGTATAGACTATATTCCCACAAGCACCCCAATCTCTACAAAGAAGCTTGTACTATTACTAATCGGATCCTTGTCTGTCTTTGGAGCTCCACACATAGAGGATCATCTTTCCCAAGACCTCCAGTGCTGTGCTTCATCTTTTCAGAAGTTCTGTGAGTGCAATACCATAGGGGAGACATAGCTTCTCCTGGATCTCACCACAGTTCACTTATATTTCACTCATATTAATAAGGTTGACACCTTGTATTTTCCACAGTTTGTGTTAAGCGCACTTTTGTTTACTTGTTTGTTTTACATGTACATATATATTTACACACTTGGAATTCTGTAGGATTCTGTAAAACTACATTTAGTGTTACCAACATTTACTATTACTTACTAGAGTTGAGCGGACACCTGGATGTTCGGCGGGTTCGGCCGAACTTCGGAAAAAAGTCCGGTTTCGGGGTCGAACTTGACCCCGAACTTGACCCCGAACCCCATTGAAGTCAATGGGGACCCGAACTTTTGGCCTCTAAAATGCCTCTAAAAAAGTCCTGGAAAGGGCTAGAGGGCTGCAAAATGAAGTTAAAATGTGGGTGAGTGTCGCCATTCATACGAATAGGTCAATTGACCTATTCGTATGAATGGGGACTCTATTTCGGTTTATAGAAAGCCAATACCCATGTAATGCTATTGGCTTTCTATAAACCGAAATAGAGTCCCTATTCATAAGAATAGGTCAATTGACCTATTCTTATTAATGGGGACTCTATTTCGGTTTATAGAATAGCAATAGCATTACATGTATTCCATAAACCGAAAGTCTATAAACTGAAAGACATTCGGTTTATAGACTTTCGTTTTATAGAATACATGTAATGCTATTGCTATTCTATAAAAAGAAAGTCTATAAACAGAATGTCTTTCGGTTTATAGACTTTCGGCTTATGAAATACATGTAATACTATTGGCTATACTATTGGCTAATACTATAATACTATACTATTCTACTAATACTAGAATTTCTTATGAATGGGGACTCTAGTTCGGTTTATAGAAAGCCAATAGCATTACATGTATTCCATAAGCCGAAAGTCTATAAACCGAACTACATTCGGTTTATAGACTTTCGGTTTATAGAATACATGTAATGCTATTGCTATTATATAAACCGAAAGTCTATAAACCGAATATCGTTCGGTTTATAGACTTTCGGCTTTTGGAATACATGTAATACTATTGGCTTTCTAAAAACCGAACTAGAGTCCCCATTCATAAGAAATTGTTATGAATGGGGACTCTAGTTCAGTTTATAGAAAGCCAATAGTATTACAGGTATTCCATAAGCTGAAAGTCTATAAACCGAATGTCGTTCGGTTTATAGACTTTCGGCTTATAGAATACATGTAATACTATTGGCTTTCTATAAACCGAACTAGAGTCCCCATTCATACGAATTTCTTATGAATGGGGACATTCGGTTTATAGACTTTCGGTTTATAGAATACATGTAATGCTATTGCTATTCTATAAACCGAAAGTCTATAAACCGAATGTCGTTTGGTTTGTAGACTTTCGGCTTATGGAATACATGTAATACTATTGGCTTTCTATAAACCGAACTAGAGTCCCCATTCATAAGAAATTCTTATGAATGGGGACTCTATTTCGGTTTATAGAAAGCCAATAGCATTACATACAATGTAATCGCGGTACCCTGAACTCCAACACGGACATACAGTGAAATATCCGTGTTCGGGTCCAGGGTCCAAAAACCATAAGTTCGGTATGAACCCGAACATTGCGTTTCAGGTTTGCTCAACACTATTACTTACACAATTCTCACATTACACTTACACATATGACCATATTGTAACCATTCACCTAAGTTCAGACTCATTCAGGCTTTGTCTGGTCATTTCAGTATCGTTTTTGCTTTGCTTTCCTGTTTATTACTTATGCTCATTCCTGTCTGCTTGTATTCCTGTCCTGTTCATTGCATCCTTGTCTGGCAACTGAGTGTCACCCTTCCCTTGTTCTGCCTCAGGGTAGCACTCGCCCAGAGCAGCACCTGCCTAGTTTGCCCCAGAGTTGCACCTGCCCAGTTGGTCCTAGTATGGCACCTGCCCAGTTGGTCCTAGTATGGCACCTGTCCAGTTGGCCCCAGAGGGGCACCTGCCTAAGTCTGGTTCCAGTCCTGTCTAAGTATTCCAGCCCTTCTGTTGCTTTGTTCTCCTGTTCTGACACAGTTCTGGTTTTCTTGCTGTTTATTATTCCGGTCCATTCCAGGTTTTCTCTGTTTTCAGTTCCTGTATTTAATCCCCAATAAAAACCATTTCAGTCTTCAGTCCTGTGCAACTCAGCCTACAATTAATTCCTGTGTGTATGTGCCATGTAAATATTTTCATTCTGTCATAGTTAGGGATTTGCCTAATTATGGGGTACCTTGCCATGGTTGGCAAGCTTAATCATCATTTGTCCAATTGGTGTAACTAACCCCCTACCATTTATCAACATTAGTGCTAGGCTACTTCCTGTATTTATGTATGTTTCACGGCATTCCTTATCCCTGGTCTCTTTGTGTTGTATATGTGCCCACCTGGCCCCAGTGCGTGACACATACTCATTCTCAATACATAATTGGTAGAGATAAAAGAGATGTGTTTACAGAAATTATTTATAATAGGTCAATAGAAAATAATAGAACCAGTGGAATAGTCTCAGTTTGATGATGCAACCATTAATAAGAAAGTTGAATAAAAGAGTCTGTTCTCAAAAAAGTGAGTTGCAGATGAGGTGAGATTTCATCTCACCAATTTAGCTATACATTGTGCAGGGTCAAACCTGGTTAACCCCTTAACGCATGTGGACGTATATATACGTCCTGAAAAGCATGGTCCTTAAGGACCATGAGGACGTATATATACGTCCTCCGTTTTCATGTAGTGTTGCGCTCATTAGCGCAACACTACATGCCTGCAGCTACTCTCAGAGGCTGCTTCGGATCCGAAGCAGCCTCTGAGAGGGCTTTCAGCCCCCCCTCGACCCCCCCGTGCGCATACGATCACCGCGAATGTGATCGTATGCGCGTTTACACACATAGGCAGTGAAAGCTGATCACTGCCTATGTGTGTTAAAGTGTTGTAATGATGCCTCTATCGAGGCATCATGCAACACAATCTGTGCCCTCCTGGGCACCGCGATCACCCGGTGTGTGCTGTGTGTGCTGTGTGCTGTGTGTGCGGGTGTGTGCTGTTTCGGAGGAGCATGCTCCTCCGATACAGCATGCCCAGAGGAGAGCGACGGAAGACAGAAAAAAAAAATCTCTTCCGTCGCTCTGAAACCGCTACTTGACTGCCCCTACAGGCAGTTAGGCGGTATTACATTTAAAAATAGAAAATTAAATAAATAAATACATTAAATAAATAAATAAATGGAAAAAGCTAACCCTTGATCTACTGAACCTAGATCTAGGGTTAGGGTCACAAATAGGGTAATAATTAGGGTTAAATGGGGGTTCGGATGATTACAAGGGTTAGATTAAGGGGTGGGGGTCAATTTAGGGTTAGATTAAATTTAGAGTTGGGGTAAATTTAGGGTTCGGGTTAAAAAAATCACTGTAGAAAAAAATGGTTAGAAAACAAAAAAAACACTAATATTGTTTATTGCCCTATTACGTGAAATAAAACATAGACAAACAAGGAAACATTGATATTGCTAAACTCAGGACAAATAGTAGAAATATATAGACGGGGTCTTTTTTACCATTTGTAAGTGTGTAAAAAAAAAAATCAGGTCAAAGTTGGAAAAATTGTTTTTTATGGCATATTTTCATCATATTTTATATTTTTTTAATAGTAAATGATATCATATGATGAAAATAATAGTATCAAATGAAAGCCCTATCTGTCCTTTAAAAAATGATATATAATTTGTGTGGGTGGACTGAACACAAAGAAAGAAATTCACAGTTCAGTAAACGTATTACAAAAATAATGGAATTCTGGTCTTCAAGGCACGTCAAATGCAACATAGCACTCGGTCACTAAGGGGTTAATAGTTTCCCCCGCTAAATGAACTCACCAGGTTTGTCCCTGCACAATGAATAGCTAAATTGGTGATATGAAATGTTTTTTTCCTCACCTCCATTCACCTCATTTCCCTTGCAACTTAATTTTTAGTGAATAGACCCCAGAGAGATAATCATTTAAGAGAACACTGGGGGTTATGTCTAAACACGGCACATGGCATATAGTGCCAAATACTGATTAGTGCGGAAAAATCTCTGCCATACACTGTTTCATGGAGATTCTTCCACCCTACATTGAAGTGAATTCACTGAAGTGAATTTATAAAAAAAAAATGCAATCACTCTTATACATAACGAGCTGCAGTTGCACCTTTTTTCACTTCCAGACACTTTTCAATGGGGGACTTTTTATGCATTATCTTGTGGCATGTAGTGCTACAGAAATATGAAGTTCTTTTCAGTACAGGAAAGTTTAAGGTTTGAGCATTCTATTTTATGCTGGGATGTAGATCCGTTCCCGCACCCTATGTTGCTGTTACACTGATTTGTATGCCTATTCATCAATTACATTATTTCTGATTCACTTGACACTGTACCGGAGTGCCGATCCTTTTTGTAATTTGAATACTTACCTGAATCAGAGGAGAGGTCTGAGCATCTGGTCCTTTTTGACGTCCTGATTTCACCTTGGTTCCATTGCCATACACGGCATAAGTAGAATTCCAGACTGTCTCGCGTGAGGCTTTACTTTGTGGGTTTAGATGCTATCCTTAACAATTTAGATGTATTTTACCAAACACGAGGAGTGGATAAAAAGTGATATTGGCAGAAAATACATTAAATAGTGTAGCGGCGATAAGTTGGGTTTAACCATTACACTGTATCAGTATATCAAGCAATGCAAATGACTAGTACAGTATTAATGAATATAATAGTAATTATCACTGTTCAATCTTAAAACAACTCTGTCACTTTAACATTATTTTACAAAGCTCAGTTTAAAACACTATACCTAACAAGATAAAGTTATTCTTACTTAACCTATCTATTGAAATGTAGCAGTACTTACCATTGTACAGGTAAAGAAATTGTTAGAACTAGCTTGTGATGCAGAACACCCTCTGTACCCAAGAACAATATCACAGGAAATGCAAGATTGTTGGAAATTGAGTATTCAAATTTACATATTGTAACACAAGATATAGTTCTTTAAGTAGTCAGGAATGGTGCAAAAAAAAATATCTGATAATACACTAAGCAACAATATTAATCTAGTATAAATATTCCTACTGAAATGTTAGAGTGTGGTCTAAACTGACCTAATGTTATCAAATGGGCCTGGTATTATGTGTATAACATTTACACTGTATATTGACTTGCTAATATATTTGTTTTCTAAGAACACTTTTTCTAAGAAACACTTTGGTACACCTGACATTTACATGTTATACTATCCATTTAAAGGCAGAAAAGAAGTCCCTAATTCATGTTATTCCTGCCATCTGGTTTGCTGAACAGCATAAGGAAGATTAATAGGCATCCGACAATCCTCAATGCTGTCTCCCTGCAGTCTGTTAGAGCACAAATGCACATTATAAGAAATAGCTGAAGCACTTATTGCATTGTGTGGCATAATAAAATGAGTGGTTTGGGATTTCAAAATACTTTTCTTGGATTAGAGCATAAAAGCAGACCATGTCACAGGGATGATTAGAAGCATCTTTAGAGGAAGAGAGTGCTGAACTTTGGCCTAAATCAGACCACCTTCCTGATTGCATGTTGCAGTTCATCACTGGATATACAACTGAGGCAATAAGGAGTAAATGTAGGATTAATTGTATTAATTATTAAAACTTAATTTCTCTCTCCTTATGAGCTTGCTTTCCCTGTGGTAAAACATAAACAATTAGAGGAGGAATCCTGTTAAGAAAAAAAATACTAATGATATAGGAATTTGTATTGATAAAAAGAGTTGGAAATATGTAGAAATGCATATTATTACAAGTACAACACTCTTGGGAAAACTATTTTTCTAAACTTGGACTCAGCAAATGTGTTTATTTATATTAGTAATGTTTTAAAAACCATAAAATAGTTTGCAGTGCTTGCTGATGCAGTCCAGTTCCACTGAGCAAAAGGTCCATTTATTGTCTCATTAGTCATTTAGAAATTTAGATCCAAAAAATAACACTTTAAAAAATGAAGGTTGGCTTTTACTAACTTAAGACGCATTGGATCATTGTGTTAATGGGAAGATGCAAGATTTATGAGGTTTATTGCTGATAATTAGAAGAGGACAATACTAGAGAAATGTGGGCTAAAATGATAGCAATATAATTGGCCTCTAGTATTAAGGAGTGACACAATGTCCTGCAAAGATTCCTTTCTCATTTAGCTCTAGGTTAATCGTGCCATGTAATTGCCCTTGGACATAGATGGAATGCCCTATTTTATTATTGTGCGTGCTATGTTCCGAAATATTATAAAACACATCACAGAAAGTAATTTGACTTAGTAATTAGTGGCAGGGAAGTTTAAATTCACTGATAAGTAACAAGGATCTTTGTAATGATAAATCAGTCTGTGTTAAGGCAGACAGTGCAAACATTTTAACTAAATATGCTATGACAGAGCTTTATTTTTAATGAATAAAGTATGATTTACTGCATATGTAACAACATAAGTTAAATCACTTAGATAGTATGCTAAATCATGGTTGTTTTTAAATTAAAAATAATAAATCTGGACATAGAAGATGTGCTTTCAGATCACATGAAAAATCCCAAAATGTTGCAAATTAAATGTACATTTCTTAGTTTAAAGCTGACAAAAATAGGCCAAATGTAGAAACCAGACTTCAAGCTCATTTCACTTTGTGGTCACATGAAATGAAATACATTCTGTTCTCTCTCAATCACTGACATTTCACACACTAAAAATAAGCATGATGATGTATTTGTGGCCTAGAATGTTTGAATAAATTGTTGATCATATAGATGAAATTCCCAGTTGCAAAGCTAACCAATTCAGTTCACCTCCATATGGATTTATAGATTTGTGTCTATAATTGATATACATTATAAAGTTATGTTCCTGTACAAGATATATAACTTTTTTCCTTCATAATAAATATACTATAAAAAAAAATGTAAAAAAATTAAGAACAGAAAAACAGCTGCAAGTCACAGGTTTATTTAATTGTTTGTTGTTGTTGTTATTTATCAGTTGCTTTAAAGGTTGAAGGAACATTAAATAACACTGCACAAAATATTATATTTGTTAAAGGGACTTAGACACCTAACATTATGCTTGTTGTGACTGTAGAGAATGCTAAATGAGCTATACACTGATTAAGCAGAATTACAATCAAATGTATAGATTAAGAGAATTTTTTTTTAAATCCCATTGTGAATGTCCAAAGTGTCTCCTGTTCATGATGTCACCTATGGCTTAATATGAAATTAACTTATTTCAACGGTAGTGATGTAGTTTTCAAACCTAGTTACAACATGATATCAGAATGAGGCAGCATTCATTGTGGAGGTAAATTGTAAGGGCCAGACTAACAATTTATAATACTGTAAATGAAAATAAAAAAAATGAAAAACTATCTATACACTCTGTTATAAAATTATAAGCACATTTATAAAATAAGAGAAATATGTTTTAAATGTGTATGTTGAGTCTCATGCTTATCATATTACCTTGGAGCTTGTTATATACAATTCCCATTGAGACACACATGATGTCATAAACAAGAGATACTATAGACATGTTTAAAACATATTACTCTATGTCAGCGGTGGCGAACCTATGGCACGCGTGCCACAACTGACACACCGAGCCTTCAGATGTGGCATGTGGCCAGGTTCAGCTCTCCGTCCAAGAGGACTCCGTCCGACTTCAATGCTTCTTCACATAACGTGCATGCGCCTGATAATCCGGAGAAGACGCAGATGACTGGCGGCACCGTCTTTTACCCACTGATGCTTGCTCCTCTCGGACGGAACTGAAACTGAACGGTGAGAACTGAAACTGGCTGTGAGCATGTGTCTATAGGTGTGTGTGTCTATGTATTAGTGTGTATGTGGGAATGTGTGTGAGTATGAGTGTGTGTGTGTATGTATGAATGTGTATCAGTGTGTGTATAAGTGTGTTTCAGTATGAGTGTGTTTCAGTATGAGTTTAAGTGTGTGTATGATATGTGTGAGTGTATGTGTGAGTATGTGAGTATAAGTGTGTGTGAGTATAAGTGTGCAAGTACAAGTATAGGTGTATGTGTGTGTGTGAGTATGAGTATAACTGTGTGTGTGTGGTGTTGGCAATTTGAGGTCTGCATGTCGGTTTCGCCAAAAAATTGGGCACTCGGGCCCAAAAACGTTCGCCATCACTGCTCTATGTTATGCCTTTGCTTGCAATTCTGATAACACAACGGATATATTCTTTTACATATTTTAATTTTCTATAAGCAAAATATGAGCACAACATGTTTAGGGTGATAGTTCCTTTAAAATATACGTTTCTTTTTGCATTTGCCTGCAATTCTAATAACACAATATATCCTAAAGACAATTTTTATTCTCTACATTCACAGTGCAAACAATGTTTAGGTAAGTCCATTTAAAATATACCTACATATATAAATATACGGATACCTACATACATAAGATCCCATCTTTTTTATTTGTGTGTAATTTGAATGTTAATTGTTATACTGAGCATTAAAATTTTCTATAATCACAGTCTTGTTCATGGTTAGATGTAGTCATTAATATTTCATGTTAAAATGTATTATGGCTCCAGTTTAGGCTTTTACATAAAGTGTTATAGAGTTATGTTTGGAAATAGTTTCACTTGTAATGGTTCCTCCTCTCTCCATACTTCCTATTGTCACTAATTAAGGGTGTAGTATAGTTTTATCCATGCTTACAAATTAGCTCTGGTAATAGGCTCAAAACATATCATGCTTTTACTCTGTAGCTACTAGAGTTTTTATTTCCAACTTCACAAATAAAGCAATGCTTAAAGGTACCATGTCAACCTATCTATTACCGCATACTGTGAATGAGCAATGATGTAAAAATGATCTGTATGCTGTATCATCAAACTGTTATGCAAATACATAAGATAAGAGAAGTACATGGTTTAAATGTGTCTATGCTTTCTCCTGTTCATGACATCATCTCTCCCATTGAAAATATGTTCATTTGCATATAAAGCCACATTTGATGTCATAAACAGGAGACACAGTAGATACAGTGGTGTATTTTTGATTTGTGCTGCCCTATGCAGACAAAATTTGTCTCCTTGGTGTCTTGTGGCAGGAAGCATCCCAGATGCACAGACAACCTACCATGCTGACTCTCACGCTCCCCACACACTTTGAAGACTGAGAGCTAACATTTAAGTTTATAAATTCTTAAAACATAGGTTAGTGACACTTTTCAAAATCTGGAAAAAATGTAAATGTATTTGTATTAGAAAGTGAGGATTATTAAATGCCCAATATCTAAATTAAAACCAGATATGGTATCAATCGGTATCTGTTTAACACTTTACAGTTTAGCTCCCACTGTTACTCAAACAAATCACAATAGGATCCAAATAAGCATTACCTCAACAACACATTTATATATGGTTAAATGTAACAATACAACAATTACATTTAATCAGAAGGTATCATTAGAGAGCTATATTCAATAACCAAATAACAGAATATCCACACACTTGAATGGGATAAAGCATAACAAAATTGAATAATGACTCTACAACAACATCTACTATATGTTATATTAGTAAACATTGCGAAAATGCTCCATCTATTAATAGAAACAAGAATAGTTGAATCTATTCAAGAAAAAATAAGTTAAAGGAAAAAAATATAAAAGTTTATAGGGTGCCAGGAAAACTCAGGTGCAAAGATTGGCTTCAGCACCTTCTTCTTATGTGATCTTCATGCTTTCAAGCATCAGGAGATTTCTCAAATCTCTTTCCTGTGTATCTCTTTGGATGGAGGCTCTTGTTGGTACAGATTTTTTCCATAGTAACACTGGTCAGGTGACAGTTCTGTCTTCTAACTGTCAGACTCCATGTTGCTTTCAGTCCAGCCTTGAACAATAGCCAGTGTGTATTTATAAATAAATATGGACTGTGTATATAAAAGTATTTAATCAATGTGCTAATAAAAGATAGCTGGGACAACACTATATTTTCATCTGGTACACAACAAATAATACTAAGCTAGTTCACAAAAAAATGTGCTAATCATAACCTTTACTTATCATTGAGCGTTGATTTACTGGTGCCATCAATTTGATTACTATTTGGTTGGTGCTGTAATTATTATGTGTAGCTTCATTTGCATTCTGTTGCATAAAATTACTTTATACATTATGTTGCTTTATAGCTATGAAACCAAGTCTGTGATTGCATTATATCCTTTCTCTTCCTTTTAATAGTTTAATTATTTTTGTGATACAGTGGGTCATCTGGATAAAGACCCTTCCATATGCAGTTCTAAAAAATCTGTCAGAATATTAATGCATGTTGTCTTGATGTGTTGATGTTTTTTTTTTTCATGACTTTGCTTAATTAATAATTATGGTTTTCTAGAATGCTTTGAAATTTGTCATCAGCATCTCTGTGAGAGAATCTAAATAAGAGCAGTAGAGTTACATATTGTTTTCTTGAAATTAGTTTTGTCACATTTCTGACATGGGAACAGAAAATGTTTTGAGTGTATTGAGCTGAAATATTCATGCTGTCATCATGTGACTATAACACCTGAGATTTACTCTACATGCATGGAGAACAATTGCAAGGATTCAAGAACAGGCCATTCTGGTCGGAAACTGATGTAAATGAAGAGTTTTAACATGCATTGTGTAAACATATTCTGATGTCTTATTTGATTTAATTTCCTAATTAATAATTAAAATATGAAGCAGCACGGAAATTTAGTCATATTTAAAATATAAACATGTAAGATTCATTTTTAACTATTTTCTTATTTTAAAAAACCTTTAAACATTAAGAAGTGTATGTTTTTTCAGCTTTAAAACAGTGGCTATTTGTTGTGTGCCTACCCATGAAATAAACAAAGACTCATTTCAATGTGGGCCCTTGCTTATCTAATGCAGGTGGTGCTTGGGGTCCTGTGACAGCCTTTAACCCCTTAGTGACATTACTTTTTTGGCTTGTCCGACGCTTGGTGACATGGGCTGTTTTAACATTTCTGAGGTGTTTGTGTTTTGCTGTAATTTATTTCTGTCTCATTTAGTGTACCCACACAAACTATATATCGTTTTTATCGTCATAAGAAGGGCTTTCTTTTGATTATTACCATTATTTTGATAATAGCATATAATTTGATGTAAAAAAACTTTTATTTGAAAAATCGTATACTCATGTACAAGAGACAACAAAAAAACACTGCTAAATAGTTTCTAATATATGTCCTGAGTTCACAAATAGCTCATGTTTTATGTTTTTGTGCTTTTTTATTCATGTTACAGGGCCAGAAATATAAGTAGTGCAAAGCTATTTTAAAATCCTTTTTTTAAAAATTAGCGATAGTGACATTGTAACACTGATATCTGTACTAAATCCATGAATGACCCCCAACATGTACATATTTTTGAAAACTAGACCACTCAGGGCATTTAACTTGGGGTATTTTGACACATTTCATGTAGCCATTTTACCACCAATCTTTGCCAAAGTTTGCAGCAAAATTCTTTTTTTTTTTACATTTTTCACATAGATATGTGTTCAGCAACATCTCCTGAGTACAGGGATACCACCCATGCATAGGTTTGTTGGTTTGTTTTGGGGCTAAAAGGCCACATTTAGGGGGTGCGCATTTTGGTTTTCCAACTTGGAATTGTCACATGCAGAAAACCTGCGCCCATGTCCCATTTGGGACATTTTTGAAGCCAGAACGTGTATTCTACCACACAAAGCCATATATTTTTTAAAACTAGACACCCTAGGGTATTTCAAATGGTAGTATTTTAACACTTTCCATGCACTAATTATACCACCAGCCTATGTCAATGTTTTGGGTAGTAATTTTTTTGTCTCACATACATTGTACTTTGGGCATGACTTCACAGATCCTGTTATGTCAGTGCCAAACAACACCTCAATATGTGTTCAGCAACATCTCCTGAGTACAGGGATACCACGCATGCATAGGTTTGTTGGGTTGTTTGGGGGCTAAAAGGCCACATTTAGGGGGGGTGCATTTCCAACTTGGAATTTTGACATGTAGTCAGCCTGCGCCCATGTTCCATTTGGGACACTTTTGAAGCCTGTCAAAGTATTTTATCCCATCAAACCATATATTTTGGAAAACTAGACATCCTAGGGTATTTAAAATTGTGGTATTTTAACACTTTCCAAGTACTAATTCTACCACCAACCTATGTCAAAGGGTCGGGATGTCATTTTTTTCCTACACACAGGGATACCACCCATGCATAGGTTTGTTGGTTTGTTTTGGGGCTAAAAGGCCACATTTAGGGGATGCGCATTTCCAACCTGGAATTTTGACATGTAGTCAGCCTGCGCCCATGTTCCATTTGGAACATTTTTGAAGCAGTCCAATGTATTTTACCCCATCAAACCATATATTTTTGGAAAATAGACATCCTAAGGTATTTCAAATGGTGGAATTTTAATACTGTATATGTACTAATTCTACCACCAGCCTTTGTAAAAGTTTGTGGTAGTACTTTTTTGGGAGTTTTTTTTCCACATGCATTGTACTTCAGGCATGAATTCACAGATTCTGGTATATGTCACTGCCAAACAACAACCCAATATGTGTTCAGCAACATCTTCCAAGTACAGGGATACCACCCATGCATGGGTTTGTTGGTTTTTTTTTTTTGGCTAGAAGGCAACATTTGTGAGATGCGCATCTCAAAATTCCAACTTGGAATTTTGACATGTAGACAACCTGCATCTGTGTCCTATATGGGATATATCTTTGAAGCCAGCCAATGTAAGTTACCCCCACCAAACCATATATTTTTTTAAAGGTAGATACCCATCACGCCTTGTGGCAAGGGCTCAGCAGCCACCGATACA
Organism: Pelodytes ibericus; assembly: GCA_036172795.1. Taxonomy (NCBI): domain Eukaryota; kingdom Metazoa; phylum Chordata; class Amphibia; order Anura; family Pelodytidae; genus Pelodytes; species Pelodytes ibericus. The sequence continues at coordinate 75,599,990 of CM069859.1, forward strand.
TCACTAGATGATGTATCAGAAAGCTGACCAGGGTAAAAATCGAAGTCCGCGGCCTCAGAATCAGTGCCTAAGCAGTGATCTTGAGCAAAGAAGGGGTTAATAGCACTTAGAAGAGCCTATCTAGTACTGTAATACATTATAGTACAAAGAAATTAATCCGTGAAACAGTGCAGACAGCAAAACATACTGTTGCTGTGCAAGATTACTGCTCATACAGTGATGAATGGCAGGAAAGGGGTTAATACACAGTGAAAGACTTTCATAAAACCTGACAATTTTATAAAATTTTATTTTATATCATTAATACTGATCTGTCTCTTTCCGTTACAAAAATGTAAGTGAGGAGAGGGAGGCAGATCAATATTTGTGAATATTGATCCGACCAATTTTGATCTGACCAGGGCGAATGGTGAGCTTAATTGAGCAATCACCAAACCGCCTTTGCCACTAATTCGCTGTTATTGATCGCTATGCGCTCAGAAAGCTTAAAAAAAAAACTCAAATATTTTTACTTTACACGTAAACCCCTAGCGGGTATGTGTAAAAAAAAAATATGCAGGGGGGGGTGGAGCTTGCAGTCACAGGGGAAAGACGTGCTTCGGCTGAGCTCCTACAGCGGCTACTTAATTAAGTTCAATTTATATGGCATCTCCAGCCAAAACGTCGAAAAAATCCTCTACCCACCTTCCAGTAGATATGGGGCGCAGGAAGAAAAAGTCTGAACAAATATCGGACCATATTACCAAAGATATTGTCTCTCCACTGTTTAGGCCTTATAAGCCTCCCCCTATCGCACCTGCCGATTCGCAGGACAACCGGGGCTCAGACGGATCTTCTGATGATTCGCCTCCACCACGCAATAGAAGGCTTTCTGCACACCCACCCGAACCTATCGCTGATAGAACACCTTCAAACAAAGGGGATATTAAGAAATTGTTTCTGGATTTACAAGGCATTCTGAAGGCTGAAATGGCGGCCATGCGATCGGAACTTACCTCACTTACATCCAAAGTAGCCACTCTTGAAACTGATTCGGCTGCAGCCGCTCGAGAGCGGGAAGAATCGAAGCAACAAATATGCCAAGTGACGACTCACTCGCAAAGGCTGCAGCGCCAAGTACTAGCACTTGAAATGAAATCAAGGCGTGCTAATATCCGTCTACGAGGGGTTTCGGAGGCGATTGGGCCCACCGCGCTCCGTGCCTATTTGGATGGCCTGCTCCAACAGTTAAAACCGGACTTTGAACCCGGGACTAGCCGGCTTTCGGACAGTTACAGAGTCCGTAAAGCAAAACGAGCTCCACAAGCTGCTCCCCGTGACATTATTATTCAATTCCAGAGCACTGCTGACAAGCTAGCGATTCTGCACGCCTCAAGGAATATACAAAATATTCAATACGCTGGAAGTTCACTGCAACTATATGATGATTTACCTCTTGAGGTAATAAATTGGAGGAGATCCATGGCAGGTTTAACTACCCACTTGCAAAACCACAACATCAAATACCGCTGGAGCTCTCCCACCTCTCTCACGGTTACCACGGAGAACAAACAACTGACCATCGAGGACCCTGCTGAGGTGGATAGTTTTCTAAAAGATCTGGGATTTCCTCCATTTCTGCCTCTGGAGCCTGGCGTTACAGACTCCACCACGCCAACAGATAATTAGGAGTTGCCGCTTAGTGGCACAGACTCCCCGCAAGACTGTGCTTTGACTGGTTATGCTGAGCTGAAGGCGTTTTTCTTATTCCCTGTTTTATGTTATTGATGGTGTTTCCCCCCCCCCCCCAGGGCATCGTCGCCACCAGACTGGTCGAGGCAGCATTTTTTTTTTGGGTCACCAGATGTGTCCCGAGGCCCAATCTTTTGGTCGCGCCTTCTGGCGGTGGCCAGCTGCTCCCCTTTTTGGGCAGCCTTTTGCAGTTTCCTATGTTTCCCTTTTCAAACTCTCCCTTTTCTAACTCTCTTCTCTAACTCTCTTCTCTTCCCTGTATTTCCTCTTCGACTACACTATAAACTTTTCTTTTTTTCTTTTTTTTTCTTTTTCCTCTCCATATTTTCTTACCCATTTGATGGTTGAAATGAAGGATAGGGCTATTATAGTCGATTCCTATTTCTATGTGTGCTGGGTTGGAGAGACCCTGTTTGTGTTAAATAATTTCTGTATCATGCAGAGGAACTGACTGAAGGAATCTTATGTATTATATTTTTAATGTTATATAAGATAGTGTTTTTTTTTTTATTACATAAAGAACACCACAGAACCTAAGTCACAGGTTTCTATTCCGGTGACTCCACGCCTCACGTTTTGTATTATGCTCTGCCCATGAACAATTCTGCTACTCTACCCACAGCTGTTTGTTATGATTAGAGTCCACTTGCTTCTTTGATATCATAGACAGGTAATTAGTTGGTTTGCATAGGAAGATGGGGTGTTTCAATTCAATAATTTTGGAAGTTGTTTCTTTCTCTATAATTGTAATATAATAGAAGGAACGTGTTCTGTTTTTAGTTTTTAATTTTTTTTTAAAACGAGTCAATACTGTGGAACGTGTTCTGTATTACAGTGATTACTATATTTGTTTGTCGAAACACTTATGATATATACTGTATATTTTGAGTATGCTCAATAAAACTTTAATTACAAAAAAAAAATATGCAGACAGATAAAAATTGCTTTGGCGTCAATATCATTGCGTAAGCAGTGATAGACGGCAAAGAAGGGGTTAATAAATGACAGTACAAAAAAAATTAACCCCTAAAAAATGCTCAAACAGCAAAAATAAATGCGCTGATGTGCACGATCACTTCTTACGCAAGATCAGTGGCAGGGAAGGGGTTAAACACAGGGAATTGCTTTTATAAAAATTTTGTGTTGTGTATTTAGACAGAAATGCCCTTAGAAGGGCAGCGCCATCTTGGTCACACAGTGACCAAGATCGAGCATTTTTTTTGTGTCTTACTGATTGCCTCGACCTTGCAAAAAAGGGCCTGGTGCTGCAATTGCTTTTCTGCCATACAATGGGCCCCCACTGGTCGCAGCATTCTCATGCTGTCCACGTGAATGCCTCACACAGTCATGCTGGGGCAGCAGTCCGCATCTGGCTATCTATCACTGCAGCTGGATATGACATTAAGCCATATCATGCGGCTGTATTTCCTGCCTCCTGCATGCAGTGTGCATGCAGGGAAGACTGCCAAGGAGATTGCCATGGACAAGCAGCAGGCAGGTAAGTACTGGGGAAGGGGGAAGAGGGGGACATCACCTTGTGGCTTTATGACGTCACTGTTTGATTTGATATGCAATATACATATTTCCCTAGGTTGATCAAATTGCATATGAAGCCACAAGTGATGTAACAAACCGGACACTACATTTGTGAGTAAATCAGTGGTTCAACTGTGCAAATTATGCAATGTATACCCAGTGAGGCAAATACAGAGGTATATTAATAGTGCAAATATAGAGACATGGAGACTCACATTTAGTCCCTATATTGTTGGGACAAAACAGAAAGTACGTGACAGCTCCTTTTCCTGGATTCTTTCAACCTCCAAGGAATAAAAGATGGTTTTAGTGAATTAAAATGGAATTTAATATAAAGTGCATATAATATCTTACACTTAGGATCTGGAACATCAGCAGGTACAGACAAACTGGAACATAGAAGATAAAAGCAGGATCTGGTAAAATCTCAAATGAGTGTTGTTTGATCAACGTGTTTTGCCCGTTTTAAATGGGCTTCATCAGGATCCAACAGCACTCATGAGGGATAAGGCTGTTTATATATAGTGTCTGCAATATTAGGTCCTATCATCAGCGTAACAATAATGTCATTTTAACTTCCAATTTCAGCAAAGAGAATATACAATTCCTTGATTTGGACATCCATATAAAGGATGGTAAAATACGCACACACAAAAAAAATTTCTTTAAAAAAGTGGACTCCAACAGCTATATAGACACCAAAAGTTGTCACCATCCAACATGGTTGAGAGGGGTTCCTAAAGGCCAATTTTTAAGATTAAGGAGGAATTGTTGTGACGAAACATCATATCTGGAACAATGTAATATTTTAAAGAACACATTTTTAGAAAAAGGTTATAAAGAGGAAGTTTTAAGCACTCATATCCAAGAAAGTTTAAATAAACCAACAGAAGAACTTTTAAAATATAAGGAAAAACGATCGACCAACCCAACAGAATTTGTTTTACCTATTGTCTTAAACTACAATTTAAAAGCTGTAAAAATCAAAAAAGTTATTAATAAACATTGGAATCTCATAAAAAAAAAGACATATTCTGGGCCCACTATTACCATAGAAGCCAAAAATAATTTTTAGAGGAGCTCCTAATTTCAAAAAGAAACTTGCTAGGAATTATACAGCTAAACTTAAAAACATAAATAAGAAGGAGACCTCACACTTTTTAGGGGAGAAACCAGGTTTTTTTCCTTGTAAAATGTGTTCAGGGTGTAATGTAGCCAAACATGAAAAAGCCCCAAACTTTCTTTTATAGCTTCTGCTACTTCAGAAAAATTTGAAATCAAAGAATTTCTGACATGCCACACAAAAAATTTAATTTATGTGATAGAATGTCCTTGTGGACTCCAATATATAGGCAGAACGATAAGACCCCTTAAAAAAAAGAGTAGAAGAACATGTGGCAAACATTAGGAAAGGAAATAAACAATATTCCCTACCCCAACATTTTACCGAATGTCACCATAAAAACCCAAAAGACCTCAAATTCTGGCCCATAATGAAAGTTAAAAAATATTGGAGAGGAGGCAACAATATCAAAAAGATAGGACAAACTGAAATAGAATGGGTTTTTAAAATGGGCACTTTACACCCCACTGGTCTCAATGCAGACTTTGATCTTTTTAATTTTATTTAAAACTTTGTGCGAATTGGAAAAATGACAATTAATTTTAAATGGTTTTATAAATTATTTTTTTCTAATAAAAAGTTTTTTGTTCCTACTGAAGGAGATTTTTTTAAAACAAGTAATAAAACATTTTTTTCTATTCCTAGATTCAGCACACAGTTTATATATTTATATGCATTTATAAAAGTGCAATATTGTCTTACTTAATTCTATGCATTTTTATGTCTTTGTATGGATATTATATGGACCATCTACTGAGAAAACCCCTGCTTTGAAATATGTGGAATCTTGTCTATTTCGGTGTAATGTAAGTGTTATAAACCAAACTCCTTAAAACCGAACACTCCAGCTTCTCGATTCAGAAACAGAAGCCGAGAACCATACGAAATACATTAACCGAACGATGATTTGTTTAACCGAAGGAGGGCTAATACGAAGCAGCTTAACCGAAGCTGTTAAAACGAACAATGTCGGAAATATACGAAGTCTGCAATACGAACTACGGAAATACCCAAACAATATCACTAACCAAGTCTTGTAATACGAACAGACAGCGGAGAAAGCCGAAGATTCTATTTTTTTGGATTCAATGGTCACGTTAGCAGTGACGTGACGCTGTGGGTGGGTCGCGTCGCTGATGATACGACCTAATATTGCAGACACTATATATAAACAGCTTCATCTCTCATGAGTGCTGTTGGATCCTAATGAAGCCCATTTAAAACGGGCGAAACGCGTTGATCAAACAATACTCATTTGAGATTTTACCAGATCCTGCTTTTATCTTCTATGTTCCAGTTTGTCTGTACCTGCTAATGTTCCAGATCCTAAGTGTAAGATATTATATGCACTTTATATTAAATTCCATTTTAATTCACTAAAACCATCTTTTATTCCTTGGAGGTTGAAAGAATCCAGGAAAAGGAGCTGTCACGTACTTTCTGTTTTGTCCCAACAATGTAGGGACTATATGTGAGTTCTCCATGTCTCTATATTTGCACTATTAATATACCTCTGTATTTGCCTCACTGGGTATACATTGCATAATTTGCACAGTTGAACCACTGTTTTATTGAATTGTCACTTTACAGCACGTATAGCGCACTGTCACTTTTTTGTATTTTCTGTTCACGTACCCTGTTGCAGCATTGTGGGATAGCTGCTAGACAAGTTGCTGCTTGTGCAATATTCTCTCTAGCGCCATCTACCTCAAACCTGTTCCAATTTGTGAGTAAATGTTCCTCTCACCTCAAATCCCGTGCACACATTTTAGTGAATAGACCCCAATATATAGATCATTTGTCATCATTTAAAAAAAAAAATGTTTTACAGCATAAGCAAACGTTTCATTGAGTGCTGAACAATTTTGCTTTGAGCTATTGATCATACATATATTGTTTACAGATGCCACATACTCTTTGATGGTTGCTTGTGTCTTAAGTTCACATTCAGGGATTCATATTGAAATAGCCAGTGAGAGCAGGAGCATGCCTGTGTACACCAATGTAGCGTATGTTTGAACTTCTTCACTAAATCAAAATATTAGTAGAATCCTGGTTGTTAAGAATCTAAATGCACCAGTCACCTCCAATTAGTAATACATACAATTATTCTATGCTTGTGTATTCAGTTCACAATTCTAATATCATAGGGATACTATTAGAAAGAAGATCTCAGTTTAATCTAACATTCATATAAAGCTGTTCTTGCTTGGCATTTGTTTCCCTGTGTTAGGAACAAACAATATATTCCAGATTGTGACAGATGGGCAAAAGAGTCCAGTGGGTCTTATATTCAATTACATCTAGTTCCTTGGACTCTTTTTGTGTCGGTCTTTGATTTGTTTTAATTCTAAGATGCCTCTGGGTTTCACTGCAATTTCAAAATAAATTAATGCAGTCTAAAAAATACCAAAAATTATATTAATTGTATTGTTCACTACTTTATTGAAAATAAATTGATTTTGAACTTTTATCTTACACAAATTGCAATGGAGGAAATGCATTGTTTATTTTGTCTATTAACACTTTATTAGGGAATGATAGGAATGTTGCTGTTTGAGACCTTTAGTAAATATTTTAAACATATTTGGCTCTATTCTTCACAAACCATTCTATTGCAGTCTATGAGAAGAGATGCATCTGATGTGAAGAGGCTATAGAACTAAATCAGGTATGAAAATAAAGGACAAAATTGGAATCTCAAATGGAAACTGGAAGTTGAGTGGTAGAGATCAGATAAAGGGAAAATACACACATCATTGCCCAACTCAATCGCAAAGACAATGCAGTACACAAACTCTCTACCTCCAATATGTATCTGTACTGCTGAGCAGTGTTTTAGGAAATCACACTCTAAGGAGGATTTTCTTTATTATAATTTTCATGCTCCTGCAACGCTGTTCTCATTCCAAGCAACACTACTTCCCAACCCAAAAATCAACCTCTCGTCAAACCCCAAATGTCTTGCCTCAACATTTAATACTCTTGTCTGCCCCCCTGCTCCTCCACCCTGCTCCCCTCTTATGGCCCAAGACCTTGCATTCTATATTAAAAATAAAGTTGATGGAATCCGGTGTAACTTTAACTTTAACTCTTAATGTCTTCTCCCATAGCTGACGAAGAGGAAGATATTCTCAATTTAGAAACCTACTACTAGCACTAGACCCCATCCTGTTTCACCTTGTACGCTCTCTACTCCCTCTAACCAACCTTATCAATGTCTCTTTGTATTCTTGAATTATACTGTTGATCTTCAAAATCTTCCTTAGATCCCATGATTCCATCCAGCTATCATCCTATCTCCCTTCTCACCTTTATTTTCATGATGTTGGATGCATTCACGCCTAACTGAATTTCTGTTCACTATAGCCATCCTTGATCATTTTTAATTTGGTTCTAGATGATTACACTGTACTGGAACAGGATTCACTAGAGTGTCAAATGACTTACACTCTGCCAAATCTAAAGGCCACTCCGGACTGATCCTCTTAGATCTCTCTGCTGCCTTTGACAATCTTGACCACTGCCTTATTCTTAAAACGTAAGTTAGCTTGCTAGTGCAACATCCTCACATATACTACTCATGTTGATGTTCTGCAATGGTCAGTCATTGGCCCTCTGCTGTTTTTTCTGTACACCTCCTCTCTAGAAAAAGTCATCAAGTCTTTTGGCTTCCAAAACCACCTGTATACAAATGATACTCAGATCTACCTCTTCTCCCTTGACCACTCTCCATCTGTTATGTTGTGTGTCAGGGATTATCTCTCAGCAATCTCTATCTGGGTGTCTGATCGATACCTAAAATTTAACCTTTTCGAAAACTGAGCTGATAATCTTCTCTGCATCCAGCACAGTCCCTGTTTCTGGCTTCATCACTACCATTGACCGGTACCCACTGACCAAGCCCAATGTCTTGATGTTGTATTTGACTTGGCTCTCTCCTTCATCCCCCATGTTCAGTTTCCGGCCAAATACTGTTGCTTGCACCTAAACAAGATGGATACAAGATGTCACAGGATGACAAGTAAAACTGTGACAAAAAGGATCAGCCAGGCCCATTTTTTGATTTCTGACTAATTTTATTTACATTTTTCTATCATACGCTAGGAGATTTATGTGTTGGATGCAAATGTTTTTTAACATATGGCACTACAGCAAATGGAAAACACATCAGTTCATTGTAAATAACTGATATTTCAAATTAAATACACAGACAAATATGAATATACAGATTCTTACATTGATCTGAAAAATACATTCATTATTTAAACCAGTTACAAATATTTTTAATTTAAACATGATTTTATCATTTATTATTTACACTAAAAGAAATGAAGGACATTTTTTCCATGATTACTTTGTTTTCAATTACTAGTGAAATCACTCTGATTTTCTAAGATGTCTAAAATGAGCCAGTTAATTTTCTGTATCAAGAGCATATAAATGAAATCTTATATTGTTTAGCTAAATGTAGGGGAGGGGGAAAGGTACAGTTGAGATAAACACAAATATAAATGGTAACTGTGCAAATCACAATAAAGGACAATATATAGACACAATCCACCAATAAACCATAACATTATGACCACTGACAGGTGGCAAGCAGGCGGAGGCAGTGGAATGCATTGGGCAATGTTCTGCTGGTAAACCATGTGTCCTGCCATTTCTGTGGATGTTACTTTGATGTATCACATACCTAAACATTGTTGCAGACCATGTACACTCTTTCCTGGAAACAGTATTCCCTGATGTCATTGGCCTATTTAAGCAAGATAATGCTCCCTACCACAATGCAAAAATGGTTCAGGAATGGTTTGAGAAACAGAACAAGTTCAAGGTGTTGACTTGGACTCCAAGTTACCCAAATCTCAATCCAATTGGGCATCTGTGCGATGTACTGGAGAAACAAGTCCTATCCATGGAGGACTCACCTCACAACGTAAAGGACTTAACCCCTTCCCGACCTTATGACGAGTTAACTTGTCATAAGAGCCGCCGCATTAGCGACCTTATGACGAGTTAACTCGTCATGCAGTCTAGCCAGCGGTGCGCTCCGTGGGCACCGCCAGCTAGTCTGCAACGGGTCCAGGACTAAGCCTCGCTCCCGAGGCAAAGCTCCTGGACCCGATCGGTGCATTTCCGGGCATGTGATCGCAGTGATAACGTGATCACCGCGATAACATGCAAATTAGAAGGCAAAGTCAGTGTGTTCACACACTGACTTTGCCTCTAATTCACTCTCTGTACTTCACATTCTTATAGTGAAGCACAGAGAGTGACCTGTAAGTAAAAATAAATTAATAACATACACAGAGGTTAAAAATAAAATAAAAATAATTAACCCTTTCATTGCTGATCACAGTTTTTACCTGTGATCAGTTTCCTTCCACTTTATGGCCCTCATTTAGTTTTTTTTTTAACAGATTTTTGTATTTTTACAATTTATAAAGTTTTTTTTAATAAATAAAGGTAATTTTAATATATTTATTTAATAAAATGTAACCCCTGCATGCCTGTTGCATGATTTTTACTGATCTGACATTGCACTCTTCAGAGTTTTTTTCTGTCTTTTTTGTTATGGGGGGTTTGGGAACCAATATTTTTCTTTTTTATTAGTTAGTTAATTAGGGGGGGATAAGTGGGTTAGTGTTGCACTTTTTCATCAAAAATTTCCTCTTTTATATGTATTTTTTAATACTAAAATGTAAATCATTTTTATGTATAGGGTATCAAAAGAAATCTCTAACTGTCCTTTAAAAAACAAAATATAACTTGTATGGGTACGTTAAATGAGAGAGAGGAAAATTATGTTTCAAAAACCACGTATTAAAAATTTAAAAACGCTCTGGTCCTTGGCCCAGGAAAATCCCTGGTCCTTTAAGGGTTAAAGGTCTGCTGCTAATATTTTGGTGACAAATACCACGGCACACCTTCTGAGGTCTAGTGGAGTCCATGCCTCCACAGGTCATGGCTGTTTTGACGTAAACAAGGGACCGACACAATAATAGCCAGGTGGTCATAATGTTATTCCTGACTGGTGTATATAGTACAAAAAATACATTCTAAATATAGTTTAACAGTCCTGGCTGCCCAAACGAGGGAAGTTGACAGCTCCATGTAATTTAATACATTCCATAAAAATTAAATATATAGTTTACAATTAAATCTAGCAAGCACTGTATATTTAAGTATTTCGCTGACATTACAAACTTGTACAGTAAGTATGCCAAAACATCTCTTTGGAAGGACTGTAACAAGCTCCCAAAAAGATATTATGGTGCCCATTCTGAGTTGCAGAGCTTGATTCCTAAGAGGTTTTTAAGGTGTGCACTGAAAAAAGTAAAACAAATTCCAATATAATTTTGGTGTCAGTTTTAATATGTACGGTATTCTTTTTTTTTATTTCTGGGCTCAGTGGTTCTTTATTGTTAGCACAGTGCACATATTTTTAATAAACTGTGTATCAAAAACATATGATATCATAGCTGACATCATTATGGAACAAACACAAATCTTTATCTTACCCAATCTGAACATAGTGATCTGAATACAGATCACAAATCTGACCATAGGTGTGGGAGCAGGTTGGTCGTGTTATTACATTATACTGGATGGCAACATTTGAATATATGGATACATGTTGGCACATATTTTGCTACAATAACTTATTTCTAAAGAAATGTAAATAGTACTTCTTGGTCAATTGAAATACACAGAGCTGCTCTTCTGCAATATTATTTCTGAATTGAAATTCTTGAAGTTCAGCCTACAAAGATATCATTGATTTGCTGAGGCATAACATGTGTGCTTAGTATAATTTACTGAAATCAAGAACATTTGGGGAAATATTGAGCAGAACTTTATGTTCTCTACTGAAATGTCTTTCTTTTGTTGTTGTGCAATTTTTCCCATATCCTCTCAAGACACGGAAAAAATGTAAAACAACATAGTGAAATAAGTAGATATATTTATAATTAACAGGACAAATATATAATCTAAAATATAAATTATTCCGAGTTTTTCTTTTTTACAATACATGTCAGTAAGCTTCCTGTCTGAAACATATAAGTACAAGAAACAGGAAGGCAGTCAGACTGATTGGATGGTTACTTTTCATAATATTTATTTGACAAATGTGTTTTTGGTCTGCTGGACCTTTTTCCATTATGCTTTGTTATTTGGATATACCTGAAACTTTAAGTGAATTCTATTCTTGCTATACTATGCTATCAATACTGTCAGTGGGCAAATTGCTCTGTTCAGCAGAAATAGCACCATGACAGAAGTTTATATGGATAATTGTTTCTTGATTGCACTGAACTAGTTTGCTTTCTATTAAGTGTATGATAATATAGTTGTCCACAGGGTTTATTAAGTATTTTTTGTGGTTGTCCAACTTAAGATAGGGTCTCCATAGCAACAGCTACATCCCGCAGTTTGCATGGTGACAAAGGCCAAACTGTATTCTTGCAAAATCATTTTTAACTAGGTCAGTGCTGGGCCATTCGCAATAAAAAGTGCTTCAAATGAACATTTAGCAAGCTGCAGTAAGATTTCAATGCAGACCATTCAACAATCAGGAAACAAATAATCCATACATGCTTCTGTCATGGTAACAGCTTTACCACAAGGCTGTGGCTGAAAGGAATCCTGATTACTAGTTAACCCAGTTTCTTCTTCTCAAAGTGAAAACTATTTTTCTCTTGGATGATATGGAATTATTTACTTCTGTATGTTACCTACCACCACCAGAAGTATAATAATTAGTGCACATCACTGAAAAGAGATACGATGAGGCTTCTATATGTATTTATATAATTCCTGAACAATTATATACCTGGCCTCTACATATAGGTTCTCTCTTCCTCTCTATTAGGAAGACAAAATATATTGATTGTAACTTTGAAATGGATTTGCTAAATGTGTGAAATCATTGTACATTGATTGCACTGACAGAATGATCACTTATCAAGCAATGCTGTAGCACAAGGGATATCATTAGCATCATCATGACGATTCATCAGTATGATGGTGATGATAAATTACATGTTGCATTTACATGTAACACCCTTTACATCCTAGGCCAGTAGATATGATGCTCATAGGGGAAATTTATACCCAATAAAAAATCATTTGTGATAGCTATAGCACTTTCCTGCCTGTGGCACTAAAAAGCTTTATTAATAGAAATACAGACACATCCAGCTGTGAGTTTCTGTTAATCGGATTAATTTCTTGAATTGCATTTAAAAGAGGTGCATCTCTGGGCAGCTGTTAGAAACACTAACTTAAAACACAATAACAAGATGAGGTGTTAGGTCTCACAGTCTCTGTGAGATAGTTGGGTTTCATGATTATTTAAGGCTTTGATGGTCAACAATCTTATTTTAAAATAAATTCTCTCCATTTAAAGGGAAATAGAGTGTGTACAGAATAACCATACTATCACTCCATTATTCTTGATAATCCTCAGTATAATTATACACATATGAGATATATTCAAAAAAATGTACTGCAGAGAACTGCTCTTTTTGCAAGTTGGAGATGTTTTATAACTTTTATTTTGGCCACATTTTTCTAACTTTTGTTAGAAACTGTTAATTTGCCACATTTCACAGTTTACTTAAAGGACCCCATACATGAGTTTGCAACAAAATGCCATTATGTATTAATAATCTAACGAGAATTAGCCTTCAAGAATATAAATAAACATTGCCTTGTTACAGTTTGTCTTATTTATTTAATAACGTGTGTTATGTCTATTGCAATTTAATGAGTATTACACGTTAGACGTGCATTTAACCAACTGCTTTGAATATGTGTACATTTCTTATGTAATGCATAACATATCTTGAGATTAATTTTGACAGCAACATTTCTGTAGTAAGCATATTGCTCAGTGTTTTTGCCCCATAGAGTTCATTAAGATTAGTGCTGCAGTAGTGATTTAGTTGCATCTCAGAGGATAATGAATATAGATAGTCTGCCTCTGTCTGGGCTTCAAAACAAGAATCTGAAAATCAAAGGCAAAGAGAGAACTGGCTGGGATTCTTTTTTTTCCAGTTGTGTAGAAAAAAATATATGTTTACTTGTCTAGACAGTTTCAACAAAATGATCATATACAAATGATTCATTGTGTACAAAGGTCACGCTAAATGTCACAGTTCTTTCAGCTGCATAGAAACCGTAGGATTTGGGAAGCTGGTCACAATTGTGAAAAAAAAAACAAAACTCTCATCCTCGACAGTGGTACACTATTATATATTTAAAATATTATGTATACTGTTTTGTAGCATTAGTGAGCATATCTTGATAATGTCCTAACATTAAAAATGAGTGTCACTTAATTATTGCATTTGTGTTCTGTAAAAGATAACCAGAAGATCATATAAAATTGTAATAGCATGTTTGACATGATTGCCATAAGCATGAATATGAAACAACTACATGTATGAATAGATACTCAGGTAAACAACTTTTAAAGTGGAGCTATGCTGAGAAATATTTTTCTACATAATTTTCAGAACAAGGTACCAAAACCATTTGGCATATGTAAGACTTTTTATGTTATACGTTTCCTTGTTAATGTAAGTAATATATTTAATATAATAAACATAAAAAATATTTTACTGAAAGACATAGGGCTATTATAGATCCTAATAGAATTATAGACACAAAATATACCGTATTTATCGGTGTATAACACGCACTTTTTCTCCCTGAAAATAGGGGGCAAATGATGTGTGCGTGTTATACGCCGATCGATGGCTGAAAAAATAAAAAAAATCTACAACTTACCTCATTCCTGCTCTGTCCCCCTGTGCTCTGAAGGTGCATGGCTGTGAGGGAAGCGTTGTGCGCTCCCCTCCAGCCGGGCGGTCAACAGAGTGTTTTATTTTTAAACAAACTTCATTGTTGCGCGCGGCTGGAGGGGAGCTCACAATGCTTCCCTCACAGCCACGGACCTTCAGAGCACTGGGAGACGGAGCAGCAAAGAGGTAAGTACTGGGGTCTGGGGAAGGGGGGTGGCATAACGAGCATACTAAGGGGCAATATCCTGGCATATTAAATGGCATATTGGGGGCAATATCCTGGCATATTAAAATGGCATATTGGGGGCAATATCCTGGCATATTAAATGCCATATTGGGGGCAAAATCCTGGCATATTAAATGGCATATTGGGGGCAAAACCTGGCATATTAAATGGCATATTGGGGGCAAAATCCTGGCATATTAAATGGCATATTGGGGGCAAAATCCTGGCATTTTAAATGGCATATTGGGGGCAAATTCCTGGCATATTAAATGGCATATTGGGGGCAAAATCCTGGCATATTAAATGGCATATTGGGGGCACATTCCTGGCATATTAAATGGCATATTGGGGGCAATATCCTGGCATATTAAATGGCATATTGGGGGCAATATCCTGGCATATTAAAATGGCATATTGGGCTTCAAAGTTCTTTATTTGAAATGTAAGTTTTTTTTCCTGAAATGTCCTTCTTAAAATGAGGTGCGTGTTATACGCCGGTGCGTGTTATACGCCGATAAATACGGTACTTAATGCTATAGACACAATTGTTTGTAAATGTATATAATGCAATAATATAAACCAAAGATAATTAAAGGAACAGTTTTACCTAGCTTACTTTCTGTATGTTCTACATGCTTTAAATATATATGAAATGCACTTATTCTTACTTTAAAAAACATTACAGTTATTACAGTTTTATATTGACAATCATTTCACAGGCACCTTTAATATCAATGAAAGGATGTACATTTTTCACTCCAAAAAAATTGGGCAGACTAGATGGACCGAATGGTTCTTATCTGCCGACAAATTCTATGTTTCTATGTTTCTACATGAGGTTGGTTGGCTTCCTCCTAGAGACGTTCGCATGCTCCCCTTTGAGAAAGTGCTGTCATTAGTTATTACTGTGGAATTAGCAACTTTCTGCTCAAGTGGTTTCAAGTGATTTGGAGAGCAATGGAGATTGGCAGAATTGCTATAGAACAAAAAGATGGAGAGGCTTCACATATAGGGATGTCCACACTTACCACCCTATGGGCCATTCACAGACAGCAGACTCCAGGAGCACTCCACATGGTCCACAGGTAATGGACAAAAATGGAGCAGTTGTGAGCTCAACCAGATGATCCAAAATGTATTGAAACTTGACTAAAACATAGGTAAAAATATTCTCAGCATGAATCAGAAAAAGTGCTTGATGAACATCTGACGTGTTTTGTAAGTAGATGATTTTATACGTCTCAGGTGTTCATCTTTATAGTGAGTTCTAATCCCAATTAGCCATCAAGAGGATTAAGCAAGGACATCCATTACAATCCTTTACAGGAATGTAAAGATAAATGCATAATGATTCTATTTAGGAACACCAATATAAATACAAGAATAAAAAGAAAAAAAACATATTTAAAAAATGTAATTAAAAAACAAGGCAACAACATTCGACTTGTGGCACGGATTCAGTCAAAGTTTATACATATTGTCAAAATAAGTAGCAACAATGTTTATGTATATATGTAGCAGCACTGATATGTACAGGGCTTGCCTTAGTCACACAAAGCACATCAAATGACAAATTTAGGCCAGTGGGCAGGGCCGATCCTGGGCGGGTGCACGGGGTGCACCGCGCCCAGGCGCACGGGAGGAGAGGCGCTGAAGCAGGGAGCTCTCTCCCTGCTGTCCTCCTCCTTGTTAAAGCAAGCACAGCGCGACGGGAGCAAGCTCCGCCCCCGTCGCATTCTGTAATTGGCTTCTCATGGGAGGAGGACGTTCTCTAGAGTATCTGCCAAGACACCATAGAGAACATCCTCCTCCTCCTAAGTGTGTATGTGTGTGTCAATGTGTATAACTATGTGTGTGTTACTGTCTGTGTAAGTGTGTGTGTATGTGTATAAGTGTGTATGTGTGTGTCAATGTGTATAACTATGTGGGTGTTACTGTCTGTGTAAGTGTGTGGGAATGTGAATGTGTATAAGTGTGTATGTGTGTGTCAATGTGTATAACTATGTGTGTGTTACTGTCTGTGTAAGTGTGTGTGTATGTGTATAAGTGTGTATGTGTGTGTCAATGTGTATAACTATGTGTGTGTTACTGTCTGTGTAAGTGTGTGTGAATATGTATAAGTGTGTATGTGTGTGTCAATGTGTATAACTATGTATGTGTTACTGTCTGTGTAAGTGTGTGTGTATGTGTATAAGTGTGTATGTGTGTGTCAATGTGTATAACTATGTGTGTGTTACTGTCTGTGTAAGTGTGTGTGAATGTGTATAAGTGTGTATGTGTGTGTCAATGTGTATAACTATGTGTGTGTTACTGTCTGTGTAAGTGTGTGTGAATGTGTATAAGTGTGTATGTGTGTGTCAATGTGTATAACTATGTGTGTGTTACTGTCTGTGTAAGTGTGTGTACATGAGTGTCTGTGCATGTGTATCCTGTGTCTAAGTGTGTAAAGGTGGCTGTGTGTGTATTTATGTATGTGTGACAGTGTGTATAAGGGTGTTTGTGTAAATGTATGTCTGTGAGGGGGACTAAGTGTGTAACTGTGTTTGTGTGACTGTGTGTATTTATGCATGACTGTGTGTATTTATATGTGACTGTGTATTTATGTGTGACTGTGTATTTATGTGTGACTGTGTGTATTTATTTGTGACTGTGTGTATTTATGTATGACTGTGTGTATTTATGTGTGGCTGTGTGTAAGTGTGTTCTTGCCCGGGGCCCTCACTGCGCTCATCAATTTATCACATGGAGGGAACCAGCCCCCAACCAGCTGGCGTCTATTTCCCGCCTCCTGCACTCAGCGTGCGTAGAGGGAAGACTGTGCGAAGGAGACAGCCGGGGACGCGAGAGCAGCAGCAAGGTGAGTACTGGGGAAGGCAGGAGAGGAGATTATGCTTTTATTGGGTAAACTAACTGTGACATATTGGCGGTAGCCAATTAATTGGCAAACTAGCATTGGTATATAAATAGGAAAACTGTCTGTGACATATCAGTGGACTAATTGGCTGTTGTATATTAATGGACAAACTGGCTGTGGCATATTAATGGGCAAAATAATTGGCATATTACTGGGGAAACTGGTGTATTTTAATGGACGAACTGGCATTTTTATTGGGCAAACTGTAGCATTTTTAATAGGCAAACTGGCTTTTGCTTATGTTAATGGCAAAGTGTACCCTAAGTACACCTCTGCAAATGGGCTGCCCATGTGCTGCTTTGCTGCATCTCAGAGCCAGCTCTGCAGATCAGCGCCATGTTTCCCCTTAGACCTCAGTCAGCGCTTTCTGCTCTTTCCGTGCACAGTGATGACTTAGAGCATCGGAACATAACAGTCAGAGTCATCACTATGTGCGGGGAGATCAAGGCAGCGCTAATTGAGTTCTGAGATGAGGTCAGTAGGGGGCATGGAAAAGGGACATGGGAAGAGACAAATACATGGTAGGTAGGAGGTATAGGAGAAAGATATGGGGTGTGGCAGACAGACATGAGGTATGAGTGGAGAGAGACAAACATGGGGTATGAGTGGAGAGAGACAAACATGGGGTATGAGTGGAGAGAGAGACAGACATGGGCAATGAGTGGAGAGTGAGAAAAGTCATGGGGAATGAGTGCAGAGTGAGAGGCAGACATGTGGAATGAGTGCAGAGTGAGAGACAGACATGTGGAATGAGTGCAGAGCGAGAGACAGACATGGGGAATGAGTGCAGAGTGAGAGACAGACAGACATGGAGTATGAGTGGAGAGAGAAAGACAGACATGGAGCATGAATGGAGAGAGAGAGACATGGAGCATGAGTGGAGAGAGAGACAGACGTGTGGGAATGGGGAGAGAGAGACAGACATGAGGGTATGGGGAGAGAGAGACAGACATGTGGGTACGGGGAGAGAGAGACAGACATGAGGGTACGGGGAGAGACAGACAGACATGAGAGTATGGGGAGAGAGAGAGACACGTGAGTGACTGACTTGGTGGAATATTATTTATCACTCCTTGTGTACTTCTTTTCCAATGATGCTCAGCCAGACTAATGAGAGACTTTGGCTGGTTGGGAATCATGGGTAGTACAGTAGTAAAACGGTAGTAAAAACTCATTCTTCTAGCCAGCAAAAAGTCTCTCATATTGCTGGCTGAGCATCATAGAAATAAATAAAACCACTACACAGTATTATGGCAAAATATATACCTTTATTTAAAATAAACGTTGGTCCTGTACATTAAAATAAAGTTTTCTCCTTCCCCTCTCCCCAATATTGAAATGGGCATGTCTGGAACAGAAATGTCTAAAGGGGAGGGGTTCATAATAAAGCCAAAGGAAAACCTGCACCCAGGCGCCTGTGACCCTAGGATCGGCCCTGCCAGTGGGTTTAACATCTCCCCAATCACAAACTTAAAAATGTTTACTGGAGTTCCTTTAGTTATTTTGTGTTCTCAATCCTGTTGATCTGTATACAGTCTTGAGAGCATTATTACCTATGTTTAATCAAGTTTCAATGCATTTTGGATGTTTTACTATTAGTTTCTGGTTGAGCTCACTAATACACCTTTTTTTGTGAAAAACTACTATAGAAACTAAACACTGTAAGTGCTTTATTTTTTAATAGAGAATTGCAGGAAATTGACAAGGTAATTTCATACTTAAGACCAAAGTAGCCCAATTGGAAGAAATCCTCTTTGATGACTAAAGTCCTAGGTGTTTTTCTAGAACTGTAATTTCCTCATTAATATCTGAGATAATATTAACTGAATCCTATTTATTAAATTAAATGTAGACAAGTTGTATGTCTACAATTAAATATTTTATCTTGCATGCATGTCCAATTGAACTAATGAATTTTTGTATCCTGTTAACTGAAAAAAATACATATATTATCATTTTATAAAGAGAAAAAGTATCACTTTCTTTTCATTTTGTTTTTCGTTAATAATGTGATAACCCATGTGGAAGTGTAGTGCTGAATAAATTGACTAGATTAGAAGCAATGTTTTGGATCAGTGGAGCTGTTTATGATTCATGAGCTCTAGGAATAAATAATATGGTATCTGCATTTGCTTCGTAACTCCTGAGTACCTTTAATATCTGTTGAATCATCTTTTGCAGTAATTGCCTACACTTCCATGTAAATTCTCTCTGTATGAGGTGAACGCATATATATGCTATGTACTGGATAGGTTTTTTATATGTGTCAAATTGAGAACAATGCAAATATATACAGATAATTTTTATTTGGGTTTATACAAGATGGTGCTTGACTCACAATAAAAAGTTTCCTTTGTAGGTAAAACATGTGAATAAAAACTCCTACACTGTGATCGCCATTTGTTATCAATAGCATTGACTGTGATGGCGCACTGAACTCTGTCACAACCCGTAAGTGCCTTTTTGGAGGAGGCCAGACAATTTGTCGGAATTCTGCTTTTTACATAGGCGCAAATGTTAGCGTGTGTGTCGTCTCTATACATGGCCCCCATTGTTGCAGATGCTGATGACGTTTTTGAGAACAGTAAATCTTCTACCCAGAAGGAGGAGAGGGTTCCCTGATAAACTTTTATACACCAGTTCAGACAGACTCTAACTGGCTATGGCAGGTTTGAACCTAGCCTAGAACCTTAAACCCACTGTCATGGCAACTTGCCTATATCTCATTCAGAAAGGAAATATATGGGGGTAAACTTACCTGAATTTCCTGATGTGATTACACACCTAAAATACTTTATAACAGTAAAAAAAAAAAAAAAAAAAAGTCTACAGATTTGATAGCTGATTAAGATTTCTTTAATATCACAATTCAAGTGTACATTTTCTTCAGCAAATCTGGGAGGTAAATATGTAAGAAGAGTTTATATCTATGAAAAATATTTGACATAATTACAGTAGTTTTTCTGCATCTGCTTGTGGGGAAATTTGAAATGAGGGTTACTTAATGTTGATGGGTGACTGTTAATGTGAATATTTTCACTTCGTACAAAGTGGTCTGTTCCTATGTATGTTCAATATATTGTTTCTGCACAGATGTTGTTAATATCTCTTCAAACACTTGTCAGTCTGTGCTGTCCTATGTACAGAAGCACTGTCATACTGCCATCTAATGGTGATTGCCACAGGTATCCTTTAAGTTCAATGTCTTTTGTCGAGTTCTGGGACACTTCCAGTCTAAATAAACATTTAAAAAAAACAACATGTATTTGTCTAGAATTCTTACACAAAAGAAATTATTCTTTCCAATGTACTGACTCAAAAATTACATTTTTATCACGTGTTTTTAAAATGAAAAAGAAAACAATAAACACTTGCTCCCAATACCTGAATTTCACCTTAATATAATAAAATGCTGCTTTCTATAATTAGTAAACCCATATCACATTGATGCTCACTTACCCATTCAACTACATTAGAGAAATATTACATAACCGTGATTATTCCCACATGCTTAAAAATAATAAAACATGGATGGGTAACTGAAATGTTACAACAGTGAATTTCTTTGAAGGAAACTTTATGAGTGAATCAAGACTGCAAGGAGCATACCCATGTGGGGATTGAGTGAATAATGTATCATGTAGCCCTTCTGCTCTATAGAAACATCTGATGAGTTTTAGCGTCATCTCCATGGCAACAATCTGCTACTTTGCCCCTTTTACTTCCTATTAAAGGAAGAATGTTCTCATAAATTAGTATGTCATTGTTATAAAAAATATCTATTTTTATGCAACCTAAAAGACGTTTATATGATAATAAAAAGGAAAAAGGTAACACAATTTCAGGTAACTGAATATTTGTTTTATTCTACTCATTTATTAAAGGAGTATATAAAGTATTTTAATGAAGTTACTATTAAAGTAATGCATGTGGTAATAAAGCAATGTACAAAAGGTTGATCGGGTGCTATTATTGCCAGATTGGCAATTATTGGTGTATGCAGGGTTACACAGGCCTTTAGCAACCATTTTGTAACCTCTGGCCTAATGCAACTGTCATAGTCTTGCCTTGCAATGATTTTATTTTTCTGGATCCACCTCCCCCAGCGTCTGTGTCTAATATCCACCATAGATAGTAGATTGTAAGCTTGCAAGTTCTCTACCTCATTTGTTAGTCTGAATCTCTTTGTCTAACTGTGTCGTAACTCCCTTTTATGCTCTGTACACTGTGTCAATTATTATCTCCTTGTTATCATTGGTGTTCTCAATGATGAACTGCATTCAGGTATTGTAACTCCATGATTCCAGAATGCTTCAAGCCAGATTTATGCATCTTTTACCAACAAATCTCATAATCAATATTGGTATTATACAAAGTAAATTGAATTAATACTAAAAACATCACTGGAGCTTTAAATGATTGATATACAATGTTTCAAAAGCTATTTATGAACAGCTATAGTCCAATATCTGCCAGGTTTGCTGCAATTTATATATTCTGTCATCAAACCATCCTTGGCTAGATCAAGTCTGGAAAATACTAGACATGTGCATTAGTTTTCGGACTAATGCATTTTTGTCCGAAAATAGCATTTTCGTCCATTCGTCCGAAAAACGAAGAACGAAAATGCTAAGCTAACGAAAGCCGAATGAACTAATGGTTAATAAACGAAAATCATTCGTTCATTCGTCCATTCGTAGTACTATTGCATTCTATAAGCCGAAATAGAGTCGGTTTATAGAATACAATAGCATTTCACTACACGGAGACAAAGTCTCCATTCATAAATTTATGAATGGAGACTCTGTCTCCGTGTAGTGAAATGCCGACAGCCTATAAACCGAACGTTCTGTTTATAGGCTGTCGGCTTATGGAATACATGTATTTCTATTGCTATTCTATAAACCAAACGTTTGGTTTATAGGCTGTATTTAGCAATAGGAATACATGTTTTCCATAAGCCGACAGCCTATAAACCGAACGTTTGGTTTATAGGCTGTATTTAACTATACGGAGACAAAGTCTCCATTCATAAAATTATGAATGGAGAATTTGTCTCCGTGTAGTAAAATGCCGACAGCCTATAAACCGAACGTTCGGTTTATAGGCTGTCGGCTTATGTAATACATGTAATCCTATGGCTATTCTATAAACCGAACGTTCGGTTTATAGAATAGCAATAGGATTACATGTATTCCATAAGCCGAAAGTCTATAAACCGAACGTTCGGTTTATAGACTTTCGGCTTATAGAAAACATGTAGTACTATTGCCTTTCTATGAACCGAACGAGAGCCCCATTCATAAGAATTTCTTATGAATGGGGCTCTCGTTCGGTTTATAGAAAGCCAATAGTATTACATGTATTCTATAAAACGAACGAATAAAACAAAACGAAACGAAAATAATGAACGAATTTCGTCTGAAACTAATGCACTAATGAACGAAATTCGTTTTAGACGAAATAAATAACATTTTCGTCCGAATGGACGAAAACGAAACGAAAATTTTAGTTTTGCACATGTCTAGAAAATACCAACTTTGTAATTTAACTGTATCACCTCAGTTTTTAATCATTTAAATGAACATATTGTATGTATTAGTGTTAGACAGACAGACAGACAGACAGACAGATTCAAAAGTTTATTCTTAGCTAAAGCTCACTTATTGAACATTGTACACTTTAGAAATGAATTATAAAAGATAATATACTATATCTATAATTACTTTATTGAACATGTTATACAAATGCAATTATAACAAACATTATTTCTGTACAATAGAGCAATCTGTGTAATATTATTTATTCTATTATATCTTTTTTTCTAAAGCAGTTTTGAATCAAACAATTAAAATAAAGGTTTTTATTCAAAATTTGATCTAAAAAGTCTAATTTTCCCATTCCTTCAGGGATGAGCACATTCCATTTATTTATTATAAATTGTATAATTATAACTACATTCATGTTGAGTGAGCATAGTGCATTACAATGTTTAAAAATATGTTAGAGGTTTATGAGTATTAGGGAAGCTTACATATTTATTTGAAGACCTGGGGCATTTTATTTTATGATGAATAACTTGTGAATATTATTTTTTTTTTTTTGTTTAGAGGTATTAAAACCAGTCTGCTTCTGTTGATCAGGACAGCAGTATTGGTGTAGAGCAGATTTAATTACATTTGAAGCATGTGAAACATCAAGTATGGAATTGCATGTTTTCAGGAAAATATCTCTAAATTTCTAAATTTGCAAATCTGTTATCATTTTAAATACTGTTAAAGTTCTTAAAATGAGCATTTCTCTAATTTATTTTTGTTCATTTTTTTTGACAAGCAGAAGTTGAATTACTCTCCCTTCATGAATACCATTAGGGGTAATCTCTCTCTTTTCAAAAGAAGCTGAGAAGATGTGGAGTAGCTATGCGTCAAGAACAGCACTGAAAAAGCAATCATTACTCATTACTGTGTGGAAAATAAGATGATATCAGTGTATTTTCTTTTTGAAAAGAAATATTAACGCTAGCATATTCTGGGATTTAAATTATGTGTTCTAAAATATCCTAAAACAAAACTTAAAATGCATGTTTAAAACAAGGTATTTCATTTTTAACTGTCTATGTAGCTCAGTGAAATAACAAAAATCACATGAACTTGAATATTATTCAAAACTTTTCACTAATTTCTGATAAAGGTTTTGAATCAAATTGAATGTATATCTACTCTGTTAGACGTGTGATTTCATATAAAGAGGGTTTCACTTCTGCAAACAAAACAGCCTGGTTATTGTTCTCTTGGTCCTGTGCTCCCCACACACTAGGAGTCTCACTCCGCAAGGTTTTGTTTAGTCCAAGTTGTCTCCTCTTTTAGCATAGTGAGGGCAAAGGTATTTAGAGGGGCCCATCCTGCCTGGGTGGTGTACTGGTAAGAAGGACGCCAGGAACTGTGTCGGCATGTTTAGTCAGCTGGAAGGGATCTCAACAGAAGGAGAACTTTACTGAAGGCATATTTACTACAGAAGGGTCAGACTTACTAAGGGCAGCTTGACACTGAAAGACTTGACACATACTCCAGGATTATCAAGAATGGAAATTGGCTCCTTGTACCTCTATCCCAAGGGTGGTCAATATGACAAGGAACATGAATGATTTTCAGCCAAACCCATTTGGAGGTGCTGCTATGCCCTAGTCCTACATCTCTGTATCTGACACAAAATGAGGAATACATATGCTGAAAAGAAAACATTTGTCAGCAAGGTCTATTCACGTATCATTAAACTATGGTTAAATTACATGGGCATACCAAAAATCAAGCCTAGATATAAAAAGAACAAATCAACTCAGTTAGTAAGCTAGCCATTGTCATTTTCACCACAAATCATTGTTTAGTGAAACTTTGTACAACTTATTATACATTTTAATTTTATTTAACCACTGGATTTTTTGTGTGAATGTTTTTTTACATTGTCTTTTTTAAGAAGTGTGGAGATTTGCTGAAATAATGCAATACTGTATTGCATATTTGCAATGTTGGTGAGACCCAAGACATCTTATTTTGAGAAATAAATAACATATTATTACATAAACATTTATAAAAGTAAAGATCTCTAGATATTGCTACGCATACAATGTTAATAACAGTGATCTGTCTTTCACCCCAAGAGAGTTGTATATACTAATGCTGTCAGGCTTCACTACTGAACCACGCATTCTGGTATCCTATCACCTATTGTAAAAGTCTCTGAAATCACTATTCTCTTGATGCAAATGTATTTACTTTCAGGATTGAGTGATTCAGTGAGACATAGCTGGAGGTGCTAAACTGTTATTTGTTAGTAATTAAATGCTACATGAATTTGATGGATTGAAGTGCTGTAACCATCTGATATAGATTACTACTGTATAAACAGTATACCCACCACTGTAAAATTTGATGCTTAAGGCAGGTTTATTCTATTGAAATGCTTATAAAAATATCTCGTTTAACCATGCTTTAAAAAAAAGAAAAAAAAGTGTTGGTAAAGAAAGGGTTAGTTTATTCAGCACATATCAATTAACTACATAGCAGCATATTCACTAGAACTAGTCTGAAATAACACATGCAGATACTCAGTAGTGTCATGAGTATTGAGCTACTAAAGCATGCTTGAACACCTAGGAACAACTGCTGAATATCTTGGTAGCAATCCGATAAGACAAACGATGCATTCTGTGCCACAGAGCTTGTGGAAGTGACAGCATGTTCTAGCCCCTTGGGTTTTGCATTTTTCTAATATTTCTTTTTCCTGAAAATTTGTTTTTTATTAAGGTTTTGTTTGTAGTACACATAAAAGCAGATCAAATGTTACATAAAAAAATCAAGTTACACAAAAAAGCTGTCACCTAGTGACAGAGGATGTACCCGACAAGTCCAGCCAGGGCATTTTTCTGTGAGGAGGAGGCTGGCTCTCCTGTGGAATAACAATATGTTATATGTATGTGTGCTGATTGGGATGGTTATCATAAGGGTCCTGAGATCAAGACATTGCTGACATACAAGCACATCAACCCATGACAAAGCCCATAACGTTGCACACCCAGGACATGCCCCATCACCCCATTACATGCCCCCATTACATGCTTTCATCATCCCAATTGCATGCCTCCATGTCCCCGATTACATGCCTCCATCACCCCAATACATGACCCCCATCACCCGATAACATGCCTCCATCACCCCCATTACATGCCTCCATCACCCCATTAA
This sequence comes from Pelodytes ibericus, assembly GCA_036172795.1. Taxonomy (NCBI): domain Eukaryota; kingdom Metazoa; phylum Chordata; class Amphibia; order Anura; family Pelodytidae; genus Pelodytes; species Pelodytes ibericus. The sequence continues at coordinate 75,626,073 of CM069859.1, forward strand.
ATGCCCCGATCACCCCATTACATCTCTCCATCACCCCATTACATAACCCCCATCACCCCATTACATGCTTCCATCACCCACATGATATGCCTTCATCACCCCCATTACATGCCTTCATCACCCCCAGTACATGCCTTCATCCCCCAGGACTTAACCTGGTCCCCAGTGGCTATTGGCAGGCAGCATGTTGTCCTACCATGCTGCCTTTTTGGCTCCTCGTGCAGTGTGCATATTGGTCATGTGACCCGGTGCGTGTCTGATGTCAGAGCGCCGAGTCACCTGACCTGTCAGCACTTCCCCCGTCATACATGCCTGTTCAGCTCCGCGTGCTGCCTGGTTGCAGGCAGAGCGGTGGTGAGGGGAGTTCTTCCAATTCTCCCAGCCACCATCTCTGCTGGCAAGCGAGTTTTTGTTTCTTAAAGGGGCAGCTTTTTTAAAAACAAATATTGTTATTTTTTTTTGCCGCCCCCCTATAGTCACTCAAGGCAAGTGCCACCCTAGGCACTTGCCTTGTTTGCATCGTGCTAAATACAGTGCTGATGTACGTAGCATAAACAAGACTTACTGTGTTAATGATATTATCACCTGATGGCACAATTAGTAGACACCCCAACTAGAATGGATGCCTGTCTGGATTTGGTAATAACAAACAATGAGGAGCTTATCTCAAACATCCAAATAAGAGAACACTTGGGGAATAGTGACCATAATATGGTCTCATTTGAGATTAATGCAAAAAAGCAAATTGGTAACTACGCCACCAAAACACTTAATTTTAGAAGGGCTAACTTTGATGGACTAAGGACATCGATTGAACATTTAGGCTGGGAACGATTGTTTTCTGGACTAAACACAGAAGACAAGTGGAATGCCTTTAAGCACACATTACAAAAGTACACATCCCAATATATACCTTTGGGAAACAAATGTAAAAGACCAATGTGGCTTACCGGTAACGTGAAACAGGAAATACAAAACAAGAAAATGGCATTCAAACATTATAAAAACACGGGATCAGCATTATCCTTTATAGAGTACAAAGAGGCCAACAAAGCCTGCAAAAAGGCAATTAAAATGGCTAAATTGGAAAATGAGAAAAGGGTTGCCAAGGAGAGTAGAACTAACCCCAAAATGTTTTATAAATATATAAATGGAAAAAAGCTAAACAGGGAAAATGTTGGGCCCTTGTTATCCCAAATGAGAAATTTGGTAAGTGAGGACAGAGAGAAAGCAGACATTTTAAATACTTTTTTTTCTTCTGTTTATACTAAGGAAGAGCAGATGGACGAGCCCCTGCTACAGGAAGTTATGGAACATTCGCCGCAAACATGGGATTGGCTGACACAGGAAAAAGTGCTTAAGCAATTAAACTCTGTTAAGATAGACAAGGCCCCAGGGCCAGATGGTATACACCCAAGGGTACTTAGAGAGTTAAGCATAATTCTGGCCAGACCACTATTTATGATATTTAGGGATTCTTTCAGTTCAGGTACAGTGCCAACAGACTGGCGAAAGGCGGATGTCATTCCAATATTTAAAAAGGGATCAAAATCTCTGCCAGGTAATTATAGGCCAGTGAGCTTGACATCTGTAGTGGGGAAACTATATGAAGGATTGCTAAAGGTATACACTCAAGAATACATCTTGAACCAGAATATAATTAGTCAAAGTCAACATGGTTTTGTGAAAGACAGGTCTTGTCAAACAAACTTAATAACATTCTATGAAGAAGTCAGTAAAAATATAGATCTAGGTGTGGCAGTTGATGTGATCTATTTGGATTTTGCAAAAGCATTTGATACAGTTCCACACAAAAGGTTACTCTACAAAATGAGAGAAATAGGTTTGGGGGCAAATGTATGTATTTGGATTGAAAATTGGCTAAAAGATAGAACACAAAGGGTTGTTGTAAATGGAAAATCCTCAAATTGGACAAGGGTATTGAGTGGAGTACCTCAGGGGTCTGTTTTGGGACCTCTTCTTTTTAATTTGTTTATTAATGATCTGCCACATTGTGCTGAGAGCCATGTCTCCATGTTTGCGGACGACACTAAATTAGGTAAGGCAATAAAGACTAATCTTGATGTTTTTTCTTTGCAGGAAGATTTGGACAGAGTGGGGGACTGGGCAGTAAAGTGGCAAATGAGGTTCAATATAGAGAAATGTAAAGTTATGCATTATGGGAAAAATAATAACAAAGCAACATATACTTTAAATGGTTTTTCCGTGGGAAAAACTACTAATGAAAAGGATTTAGGAATAATTGTAGATAACAAACTTGGCAACAGTGCCCAATGCCAGTCAGCAGCTGCAAGGGCCAATAAGATATTGGCATGTATAAAACGAGGTATAGATTCACGGGAGGAGGATATCATCTTGCCTCTTTACAAATCAACGGTAAGACCTCACCTTGAAAATGCAGTACAGTTCTGGGCACCAGTCCTTAAAAAGGATATTAAGGAACTAGAAAAAGTGCAAAGGAGAGCTACAAAATTAATAAGGGGTTTGGAGGATCTTAGTTATGAAGAGAGACTTACAAAATTGAATTTATATATGTTAGAAAAAAGGCATCTCAGAGGGGATATGATAACATTATATAAATTTGTGCAGGGCCAATAAAAAGAGCTCTCCAGTGACCTGTTCATTAACAGAAAGGTACAAAGAACAAGAGGTCACTCCCTCAGACTGGAAGAGCAAAGATTTCATAGACAGCAAAGGAAGGGATTCTTTACGGTTAGGACAATAAAGTTATGGAACTCCCTGCCAAGAGAGGTAGTGCTATCAACCACAATAGATGCATTTAAAAATGGTTTGGATGTTTTTTTAGGAAAGCAGAACATACAGGGCTATTAATAATAGAATAAGCATTAATAAAAGAGCTTATTGATCCAAGGAGAAATCTGATTGCCTCTTGGAGTCAAGAAGGAATTTTTTCCCCCAGGAGGCAAAATTCGAAATAGCTTCCTTAGGGGTTTTTGCCTTCTTTTGGATCAAAAGCTGTAATGATAGGTAGAAGGGTTGAACTTGATGGACTTGTGTCTTTTTTCAACGTAAATTACTATGTTACTATGTTACTTGATAGCACACAATTCAACTCCTGTTGTGATATAGGGAAATCTGGATTCATTGATGCAACGTACCACACTGTAGAAATAAAAGGGTATTATTACCTGTGTGTGAGGTGTGTATATACCTGAAAAACAAGACTGACACAAATAAGTACATTTAAATGAATAGCATATTTTTACTTTTTCATACATTTTTTTATATTTTTGTTAACTTTTATTTATTTTAGTTTTTTAACTTTTAGTATTTTTGTAAATATAAGCAAGCCCAGGGCAGGGGAGGCAGTGAGAGGAGGGAGTAAGTTTTCATGCAGAGGCCTACAACAACTGTGGAATAGAAATGGAAAGTAACCAGGGGTTCCATGGTTACTACAGTGTGCTTTATTCATCATCATCTGGTGAGGAGGGGGATGATGAGCTAGGCAATGAGGAAGTGGCCACCAAGGCCAGCAGAGCCGCCTGACCTGGTATATTCCAAGGAGGAGCTGCTAGATTTTGTGTAACTACAGGCCATGGGGCTCCGTCCTGGGGGCATATTTCGGTTCCATTCCGATTCGGAAGCTCTCATCGGCTATGATGTTCGAATTGTGAAGGAATTTGTGGGAATATTGGGTAACTTGTACTTTGGCTCCTGATATGTCCCCAATGTGTCCCAAATCATTCCGGACTTTGGAGGCACTATTTCTGAGCTGATAATTGCTGCGTATTGTGTAGACCCTATGATGTTCTTGTATGCCGAAGCACATGCTGCAGTGTATCAAAACAAAACTTGGACTGCAAAATAGCAGAACATTATATTAACATAATATATTATAGTTAATGATTCTTACAGAAGTAGGGACAATGTCTTGGCTAAAAATGAGCACCCGCCTCTATATATTTTTAATGAAGACAAAAATATAAGCTTTTATTGCATAAAGGCCAAATGATGCTGCTTTGCATTTTCTTTTGTATCCCTTCATTAATTCATGTGTAGGCTTAAGTACATTTAAATTTTAAAAAAAGGTCTAATCTACAATCTAAAAATGTAAATTTGTAATCCCCTTGTAGTTTATCAATTTAAATTATGTTAAACAAAGTCATACTGACAATGGTTGTTTAAAACGAAAAAGCAATGTTTGCAGGATTTAAAAGACTTATTTATGTGAGAAAACATATTTCCTGAAGAATATTTTGTTCAATACAAGACTAATAATGCATATTAAATCAACCTTTAATCCTCTACAAAAGCTGTAAAGTTTAGCATTAAATTATATTTATTGTAAACTATTTTCTCTAGAACACAATCTAAATTAATTACTTACAGCTTAATTGTAATTCCGAAAGCAAGGCACTATAATTGATTACATACAAAAGCTGTCTTATCCATTTTCTGCTATGATAATATTTTCATTAACTTGCAAACAAATGGAACATGTTAATAGAGATGCTATGCTAAGCCTTAGATTGTTTCGTTTCCCATTCATTGACGTACACAGGGCCGATTTTTGGCGGGTGCATGGGGTGCAGCGAAAATTGCGTAATGGGTGCAAACTCCCTGCATGCATCACGCTCTGAGGTCAGCTGCGCGCCGGATGTCTCCTGACATCTGGCAGAAGAAAAGGAATGACTGCTGCTGGTAGCTACAAAAATCATCTTCTTCTCTGCAAATAAAGGTTACAAAGCAAGGAGGGGACCAATGTTATAACTTTTTTGTTTTTAGTTAAAAAAAAATAGAGGAAATGAAGTGTATGGATGTGTGTGTCAATGTGTCCAGGTGTGTGTCTGTAAGTGTGACTGTGTGTCTAAGGGTGTCTGTGTTAGTGTGTATATTTGTGTGTAAGTGGGATTGTGTGTGTATTACTGTGCATGTGACAGTGTGTATAAGGCTGTCTGTGTAAGTGTGTGTATGTGTGTAAGTGTGACTGTGTTTTTGTGTGTGTAAGGGAGTGTACATGAGTGTGTGTTTTAACTGTGTCTATATGTGTGACTGTGTTTAAGGCTGTATGTATGTGTGTAAGTTTTGCTGTGTATGTATGTCAAAACAGCTCAGGCCAAGTGTGGACAGTAGAAACCCTAATTACACCTCTGCAAATGGGTTAAGATGCAGCTAAGTGCTCTACCTCCCCTTAAACCTCAGTCAGCGTGTCCTGCTCTTTCCATGCACAGTGATGACTCAGAGCATCAGAAACATGACGGTCTGAGTCATCACTATGTGTGGGGAGATGGAGGCAGCGCTAATTGAGTTCTGAGATGAGATCAGGAGGGGGCATGGAAAGGGACATGGGAAGAGACAAAGACATAAAGGGTAGGAAGTATAGAAGAAGAGATATGGGGAGAGAGATACATGAGAATTATGAGAGACAGACATGGGAGAGAGAAAGACAGACATACATGGGGGTATAGGAGGAGAGAAAGAGGCATGCAGAAAAAGAGGGCATGGTGAGGATAAAGACAGACATGGGGTATAAGTGGAGAGAGATATACATGGGGGTATGGGGAGAGACAGACATTAGGGTATGGGGGAGAGAGAGATAGATGTTAGGGTATGGCGGAGAGAGAGATAGACATGAGAGTATGGGGAGAAAGAGAAAGACATGAGGGTATGGGAAGAGAGAGAAAGACATGAGGGGAACGGAAGAGAGAGAAAGACATGAGGGTAGGGAAGAGAGTGACAGGCATGAGGGTATGGGAGGAGAGAGACAGGCATGAGGGTATGGGGGGGAGAGTGGGATTCGAGGGTATGGGGAGAGAGAAAGACATGAGGGTATGAGTAAATAGAAAGTCATGAGGGCATGGGAAGAAAGAGAAAGACATGAGGGTATGGGAAGAGAGAGAAAGACATGAGGGTATGGGAAGAGAGAGACAGATGTGAGGGTATGTGAAGATAGAGACAGGCATAAGGGTATGGGTAGAGAGAGAAAGACATGAGGGTATAAGTGAGAGAGAAAAACATGAGGGTATGGGTAGAGAGAGAAAGATGTGAGGATATGGGTAGAGAGAGAAAGATATGAGGGTATGGATAGAGAGAGAAAGATGTGAGGGTACAGGAAGAGAGAGACAGGTGTGAGGGTATGTGAAGATAGATACAGGCATAAGGGTATGGGTAGAGAGGCATAGACATGAGGGTATGGGTAGAGAAAGAAACTTGAGTGACTGACATGGTGAAATTGTATTATTTCTCCTTGTGTACTTTTCCAATGATGCTCAGCCCGACTAATGGGATACTAATGTGCAGATTGGGCCTCATAGGAACAGTAATTAAAACTCACTCTGGCCAGTAAAAAGTATACCATGGTTCTGGCTGAGCATCATAGAAATAAGTAAAACCACTACACAGTATTATGGCCAAATATATTTATCTTTCTTTAAAATAAGTTTGTGTTGGTCCTTTACATCAAAATAAATTTCACCTCCCCTCCCCCTAAATATTAAAATGGGCATGACTGGAATAAAAATATATAAAGGGAAGGGGTTAGTAATATAGCCATGCCCACGTGGGGCGCCCCAGAAAAACCTGCACTCAGGCGTCCATGACCCCAGTATCGGCCCTGGACGTACAATTTATATGTGCCGTAAAATACACATTACTTTATATGTCATTGTATTGCATTTCTGATAAACATTTTGTTTGTTGGATGCTTTTTTTTAATAATGAAACTCCATAAATCTATCAATGAAATGGGAAAATAAGTTCAATTATGTATGATTTGAAAAATACATATTTTTGGCAGCGCTCCTGACACATGCCATAACTATGCAATTTGAGAGCTCTAGAGGAGAGGCGTGGTACGGTGCAGAGCAAACGATTATAGGGAATCAACTAAACCTGGGCTATCCTATGGCTGTCTGGACTTAAGCTGGAGAGAGTGGCCAAGACAAGTAGGAACACAGTAATAGAACAAATCCTCAACTGTTGGATTAAATTTAAGAGGGGTCTAGGAATTAGCAACAAAATCCTTAAATGTCTCCCTATCTCGGTCTTGGAGGCAGAAAAAGATGATTTAGATCTTAAAAAGTGGAGAGAAAGGGGGATTCTCTGCCTCAAGGACATACTACAAGGAAGTACCATTAAGCCATTTTGTAAACTCCAATAAGAATTTGACCTACCCATGCGAGAATGCTTTAGATATCTTAGAGTCAAAAGTATAGTATTGAGTCAACTCATAGGAGATATGCCTCAAAATACACTTAACACCCTCACGGAAATACTAGAAAAGCAGAGTAATAAACATCTGATGTCCATTATACTGGGCATAATCAGATCAATGGCACAAAATATAGTACCCTCTGCAGTTATGAAATGGAAGAGGGACCTAGCGATCACAGTTAAAAGAGAGGACTAGAACCATGCTTTTAAAAAGACCTATGAACAGGTACACTGCTTAAACCTTAATCTGGTGGGGTTGCCCAATGATAGCTGGAATCTGGAGCAAAGTGTCCTGTAAACTTGTGAGGAGATATTGGTCCGATTGGACATTAACACCTGAAAGAGCATTGCTATATTTGAACCTACCAAAATCTAGCAGGCAGGACCTACCCTTTCTGATCCACCTATTGACGACAGTGAAACTGATTATCGCAAGGAGATGGAAGTCTCCAGAGGGTATTACATGGTCAATGATCAAAATACAATTGACCCATCAAAGTGCTATGGAGAAAGGAATCGGGGTTAAAAACAATTGCAATCGAAAAAAGAGGAATATTGGAACAAATGGTATCAGACTCTCCAAGGTAGAGAACTAGACTAGCTCTTCTACAAAATAGAGCGGCGGGATGAGGGGGAAAACCCATAGGACATAGGTAGATATCTATCAAAAATAAAAAGTATTATAAGTTATCTGTACAATTATGTACATAATTTCCTAGTCTGGAGAGACCCGAAAATAAGGCAGAATATAGAGTCCACTAGTATGTCTTGTATTGTCCTGTTAGTATTATGTGTTATAAGGCATACATATAGTATACATGCACTGATACAGCCTTTGTAAAGAAACTAATATTAATACCTCTGCAGTTTTCTCATTTTAATGTAAAATGGATGGTAATTTATATTTTTATGTATCTCTTTTTGTTTATTTATAATAAAAAGTTATAAAAAAAAATAAAAATACATATTTTTGACTTGGCTTACTTAAAGCTGGTTTGTGTAAGAAATATTGTGTGCCTTTAAAAAAAATTATATTGTATTTAATACATAGATTTTGGGTGTGTGTTTTTAATTAACAAGATCACTATTTGGTTTCACAATGAAATGTCAGAAGAAGTTGTCATCAACCGAGATTAATTCTTTAGATTGTGGGAACAAGCCTTTCACAGGCCCTCCTGGTTTTTACATACTTACAGATAGGTGTGACAAAGGTGGTTGCATTTATTACGTAGTCCATGTGTCTCCAAAACTGGTTTGAACTGGTTCTTTAACTTTCTGGGAGGTGGCTTGCTGGGTGCGAACAGAGGGATTTTGGGATACAAGTTGGGGGAACCACTTGTTTAGTTCAAGCCTTTGTCTGTTCCTGGGTGAGAAGAAAGCAGCAGCAGCAGAAGTGAAGACCCAAGATGTGAGGCACTTGGAGAATTAAATTGTCTAAGTATTGCCATTAGTCTGTTAAATACTAATAATGAACTGGTTATATTTAATTTGTACTATATATTTCCTTTCATAACCTGTTACAGTATCCTAATTAATACCAATATACCTTTTTATATACACTTGCTTCTGTGTTTCATTCGTCACACATTCCCTAAAAAGAATGACCGGAGTGTCATATGTGTCTCTATACAGGGAAATACAGGTACTCCCCTGACTATTTTGAATTCCTTTTGATCAAATTTCCCAAGACTCCCTTATTCTATCAGTTACCTAGGATTCATAAATCTCTAGCTCAGCTGCCAGGCATCAATTCACTCACCCCTATATTTACATCCATTTGTGCAACCAGAGGTTTGTAAGTTACAGTCTTATCTTAAAGACACCACTCAAGTCATCAATACTGTAAATGGTTTAGCATGTGAGGAGAACTCTATTTTGGTTACTGTTGATGTTAGCTCTTATATTCTATGTACTGTTATAGAGCATCTTCGAGGGTGTGAGGCAATACAGTATTGCTTAGCCAAATACTGAGATTTACACAATAGCCAGATCGATTTCCTAGTTAGATGTGTTGCTTTTATTCTCTTCCACAAATTTCTTCTGGTTTGGAGAAAGTTACTACTTCAACTTGAGGGTATATCCATAGGTAACATATTCGTGCCTAGTTATGCCAATCGCTTCATGGGCAAATGTGAGGACGAATTTATTTGGCATAAGCGCCCATTTGGCGCGAACCTGGTAATCTGGTGCAGATACATAGACGATTGTTTATTTGGCAAGGTGAGATTAATACTCTAGACAGTTTTATAACTTTGTAACAACAATAATTCTTACAGTCTAGTAAGTTTAATTATTCTCAGACTTAAGTTGAATTCCTAGACTTAGAGATTTATGTCAAGAATGGTGTGTTCCAGACAAATACATTTAAGAAATCTGTAGACTGGTACATACCTTCTGATAGCTAACATGATGCTCCAAGGCTTAATAACATACCTTATGGACAGTTTAGCATATGGACGTATTAAGTGAAACTGTTCAGAGGAATCAGTTTTAAATACATAATTGGCAGAAATGACGCAACAAATCACAGATAAGGGGTGTAAATGCCATCTTCTAGAATCAGCCCGAGATAAGGTACAAAAACTATCATGGGAAGACACTCTTTTTACACAACAAAAAGTCCCAATGAACAAGTGAATGATGAGGTTTTATTCATAACTGAATTTAGTGTCCAGACTCTTAAGGTGAAGATCATAGTTAAGAAACATTGTAATGTCCTAAAGTGGGACCCTATCCTTAAGTACATCTTGACATCTAATCCCAGATTTATTCTCTAGAGCTCCTGATCTGCAACTGATGCTAGCCCTGAGAGATGAAGGCACTACTGCATATCCATGAACGTGTTTAACCCATCTCTGGGCTTTTACAAATGTGGGCGCTGTATGGGTTGTAAAAACAATACTAGCATGTCCCGTTTTAAGCAACCTTACAAATACATTTAGCCGGAGGCTTTTAATGTTAAACAGGTCATTCCATGTAAAAGTAAGGGGGTGATCTATTGTATACAATGTCCCTTTCTTAAGACCTATGTAGAAAGAACTTTGCTTAGTCTAAGTGTTAGGTCTAAACACTTGAGGGATATTGAAAAAGGTCTATCCACCAATGGCCTCTCCAACTACTTTTCAGTCTGGCATGAAAAAGATCCAAATAGTCTCACCTTCATAGCAATCGAATTGGTCAACAATAACTGATGGGGAGGGAATTTTGGTGACCATTTGGACAGATATGAAGTCAGGTGGATCTACAAGTTAGACACTTTATATCCAAAAGGCCTAAACCTAGACTTCGAATTGAAAGCTTGGAATGCAGTAAAAACGCCTCCGTAAAGAGGTTAAGTCCCTACAGGGGTAGTCTATCGGGACATTTGTGTTTTGAGGCTAAGGAAGAAATCGAAACACGTCCCTCGTTTGTTGGAATCTACCTGGCCAGGTTTAAGCCTTCTTTTTTTTTTCTTTGTCGGCACATGTCTGCAGCGGTTCTCTAAACCAGTATTTGTGAAGTGAGTAGATACTCTCCTATTGTGGCTCTGTTTACTTTTTGTCTATTCTGATTCCCGATAGACTACCCCTCTAGGGACTTGTTTATGGAGGTTATTCACTGCATAACCCACAGGAGAATTTATATTTACTGTTTTATACAAATTTGTTTGTCTGTATATTTATTTATGTGTATTTTTTGTAATGTATATTTTACTTTATGATATATATTAATTGTCTATTTATCTGATATATTAAACCATTTATATTTGATTATACCCCATTTGTGCATGTGTATATTTTACCTAATTTTACACAGTCATTTATTGAGTTGTTTTTTACTACTATCTAATTTATATCAAGATTACTATTTAGCGCTGTCTTCTTAATTTTCAATTTGTTTTACTACACAATGTGTCTCTCATTATCAATACCATTATAAATGATTATTCAGATGGTATCTAACCCCTCAAAATTACACAAATTCAAATTAGTATATTCAAATAAATGTTGGACGCATTCTGGACAAGTGGGGTCCTTGGGCCATATTTTTTGGACACGCCCTTTAATAAAACAATATTGGACTTCGATTCATAAAATAATTAACACAATTACAGATTCAATTATACTACTAACCCCTGAAATTTGTATATTTAAAAAATAAAATTTACCCAAAAACAAATCAATTATATTAAAACATTTATTAATTGCAGCCAACTATTTAATATCCAAATATTGTAAATCTACAAATATCCCATCCATTAAAGAAGTCTTACATTTGGCAATCGAAAATAAAATGTGTGAATTGGTTTTTAGACAAAAAAAACTATAAACAAATATTAATTTGCATCATGATTGGGCAATGTGGAAAGAGAATCCCAGGAAAAGAGGCTTCAGACGTACACCATGGGAGATTCCATTAAAAAGTAAAATACTTTATTGGAAACGAAAATATCTAAACTTGAAGAAACTATTATGTTACAAAAGAACAGAAAATATAAAAGAGATAAAGCGGACTATGATTCTTACCGCATCTACACATGGCCGAAAGCCAGAGCCCTTAACCGCTCAAATAATAAAAGTTCTAACAAGTCCATCTTAAAGAAGAACTCTTTATATAAAACTATTAGCTTTTACAGTGTGGACTGTAATTAACTGTCCAACACATTCAACGTATCACAGGAAAACCATGAAAAAAGGGCCCTACAAATGTTTGAAAGCCAGGAAAGTAATATTTTATCAGCTTCGATTTAAAAAAACAGGACAGGATCCAAACAATACTTACAGACCAACAGGAACAAAAAGTAATTACAACGACACACAGAAGACAAAGGCGCAAGAACAAGACAAAATCCAAATTCAGGACTGTGACCTCAGGGGACATTAAGGAAGAAAAATCGATACTAAACATCTCTTCTGTGAGTCTGACAGACAATCAACTGTCCCTTCTGAATAGAGGTTTGTCTTTTAGCCATGAACAAGACTTTAATTTGTTTCAAACTATTGCTGTTGTAAATAGTTTTTATTCATAAAATGGTTCTGAGAAAACATTTACTAGATCAAGATAAGATTACAATCAATGATAATACATCAGTTTTCTGCGAACATTATGCTGTGCTGGTTACTAACCATAATTTTCTTTTCAGGAATTAAGTGATTAAAATATATTGCAAAGTCTCCAAATAGAATCTGATCCCAAAATGCCTCAAAGTGTCAAACAGTGTAAAGTTATGTCTGTAGTTAAAGCTAAATGTAGACCTACCAGTTCCTTTTACCCAAGGTTAAACAAAATGTAAAAAAAGGAGGAAAAAGTGGCACTTCAATGATTAATTGACAATAAAACCCTTGTCAGCAGAAGAGCTGATAAATGTGGATCTATAGTAGTGATGGATGCTGGGGACTATCGAGACAAGGCCATACGTCAACTGTCAGATCAAAAAACATGTAGAAATCTTTTTTAAAATAGATCATCCCATCACTCCAATTTATCATCAATTTCCAAAAGTACATAAAGGGGAAAATGCTGGCATCCCTAAATGTCGCCCCATAATATCTGGTATCTCATCCTTAAATTAACATCTATCAGCATTCATAGACACGTTACTCCAACCTATGGTTTCAAGATTAAACTAATTTCTAAGAGACACCACACATGTGATCAATAGTTTGCATAACATCAGATGGCAACAACACTAATCATGGGTTAGCCTTGATGTAGTGTCTCTTTATTCTTGTTTCTCACATAACCAGGGCCTCATAGCGATCTGATACCATCCTGATAAATATAGTGATTATACTGAAGATTTGAAGTCCTTTATCATTGAAGCCACGTGTCATTTACTCACTTTGATGGAGTGTACTATCTCCAAAAGTGTGGGACAGCAATGGCCGCTAAATTTGTGCCCTCTTTCGCCAACCTCTATATGGGATGGTTGGAGGAGTCCCACATTTTTGGAGATAATCTGGACCCTATTTTTCTGCTGTAAAGTTGTTATGTACAAGCGATATATAGATTATCTGATTTTGATCTGGAGTGGGACAAGAGAATCCCTTGATGAGATGTTTGCCTTTCTGAATAATAATAACTTAAATTTAAAATTTACTCTGAACCACAGATAATCAGAAAATCCCAATTTTAGACCTGATACTCAGATTTGATAAAGATACCATCTTTCATGCTACATCTGGTCATCCTGCACACATAATAAGAGGTATTTGTACATGACAATTCCAGTTGTGCACAGAAACTGTTCAAATTTTGAAGTCTTTGTCCTTGAATCCTGTCAACTGAGGGATCTTCTTACAGAATGCGGCTACACAATGACCATTCTGAAAAAATTTTTTACGAGAGCTCTTTACAGTAACAGAGATTTACTTTTACAAAATAAATCATGAGATACAAATTTAAATATCACATTGGAATCTAATAATAATAATAGATAAAAAAAATAGCTCCCTATTTTATTATTAACTACAGAAGACAATTCTCTAAAATTTGCAACATTGTACAGAATATATTGCCTATTCTCCTCAATGATGCAAGACTACGAGACATCATAAATGATGGATGCAACATTGTAGCCAAAAAAAGTCCTTCTTTGGTCAATAATCTATTTCCTAGCCTTTTTTGCACAGAAACACCAAGGAGATCTAACTGGCTTCAGACTGTTGGGTACTTATAGGTGTGGACATAATCAATGTATATGTTGCAATACAATACATATAAGTAACACCTTTATTTGGTGTAACACCAGATTAATATAAAATATATAAATGAGTCCGTCTACTTTAACAGATATTTAATAAGAGGCAAAAACACAGTAACATACAATAATGTTACCCATAAGATCCATTATAACCCATCACAGATTGCCCCATGCATGCAGGAGGCAGGCAAGCCAGGAAGAGACTGAAATAAGATTGTTCATTCTACAGGAGCATTGACCACATTCCCTAGCTTGAAATCCTCTTTTGTTGCACATTTTCTAGCTATTCCCACTCTAATACAGAAAACCTAGTTGGAGCAAAAAACCTTAGAGGCAAAAATTCAACCCACTGTCCCTCCGTAATATATTCCCTCAGCGACATACGTTTTCTGCAATTTACCTAGGACTGTCACTTTACATTATTTACATATTTACATTACATTCTTGAATACCCCCCAATGCAAGAAAACCCAGTGGGAGCGAAAAACCATACTGGTTTCAACCCACCGTCCCTCCGGAATATATTCCCTCGGCGACATGAGTTTTCCTGCAATGTATTTTACAATATACATGACCCACAAATAACAATACATTTATCATAAAAAGTATAAGCATCAATTAAATGAAGCGGTGGTAATGAAGTGGTGGTCCAGGATTAGAGCTGTAAGATCTGTCATGGTTCTGTTGAATTAAAAAGAATAGAAGAAATATTAAAATAAAATAACAATTACTTTCTCTTTTTTAGTGTTGGCCATTGCTCTTTTTGACCATTGAAATAAACTATCGCCAGAACGCATTCTTTACAATTCTCATATCTACCAATAATTTTATGTTGTGATGCAGCATCCCACTCGCCCCCTTAAAAACCCTAATGTCTGAGATATATCACAATTTCTTTCAATTACAATGATACGCTGTGATACAAAGTATACTTATCAACTGGTCCATCATCACTGTTTTTTATGCTCCACCTTCAGATGCCCTGTAAGATAAAATATTATTATAATTGTTGTGGGGTGGGGTGGGGCGGGGTACAGTGACTAGCTTGAGACCCAAGGAAAAGTTCATGTGCTGGGCTTGTTCTGCCCTCTTGAGAGTTTTCTTCAGAATACGCTTCACTCATATATCTTTGTGACCCTGAGCTTGTTGAACAAATGGATTTGTCATCATCTATGTCAGATGCATTTGCTGAGAGTAACTCCCTGACCTGTTCTCCCAATATTTCTACCTGACCCCTCATTCTCTCTGTTTTCTTGGATCCCTGTAGTCTATCACCCTGTCTTTCTTCCTCCAATTATCATTTTGCCTGATTCTATTATTTCTCTGAGGTTCCTCCCATCTCTGATCTCTCCAGTTACCCTCTCTCCCTCTAGTGCTCCAATTACAATTTTGCCTGTAGCTGGTGAATCTGTGTGGCTCATCCCATCTCTGTTTTACCAAATTATTATCTATCCTTTTTGTGTTCCAATTATTACTCCCCCAGTATCTGTTGTCTCTCTCTGGCTCCTCCCATCTCAGATGTGTACATGTATCTTCCTTTTCATTTCTCCTCCAGTTATCACTATCCCTGTTTCTTCCATTATTCTCATGGTCTCCCAATCTCTGATTTCTCCAATTATTTCCTTCTTTCCTCCTCCAGTTCTGACTAAACCTATGTCTATGATTTCCCTGACGCTGCTCCCATTCATGGTTTCTCCAGTTATTTTCGTTGTTGATCATCTGACCAGATTCCCCCTGTACCTGTCTTAGTGCTGATACAACAAATGGACGGTCAGTGTGAGAAGGATCAATCCACCACTTGTCTGTTCTAGTTAACAGCATTTCTAGGTCTGTGGGTGTTTCGTCAAAGAGCCTCAAAAATTCCTGACATTCCTGGGGCAGAGCATCCAACACTCTAGATATGTGTGCTGCAGAACCCAACACCATTGGCTGCTGTGGCTGGCGTAGTGTACACCAGAACAATATGCGCTGAGCTACTTCTCTAGGACCGTCTGTTTGTCTTATGCTAATACTGGATAATTCTTTCTCTACACTGAGTAAATGGAAACTTGTTGCAGCAATTCGTCCTGCCTGTTTAGACACACTGCCATTAAATCCCAGTAATATACTAGCTTTGTAGCCCATAGCATACTCCAATAGCTCTGTCCATTCCTCTAAGTTAAGGCCTCCTGTTCTAGCTCTCTCTGCTCCCCTGTAAAACCAATGTGAAAAGTTGTTAAAATCACTAGTTGGCATGTTTCCCCACCATTTTTGGAAATTATCCTTCTCAGCCATAGAGAAAGGACGTGTCTGAGTAGAAAAACCTATTGGCATTTGTTGGACATTGAACCTTTCTGAGACAATTACTGGGGCTTGTGGTAGATACAGTTTAGGCATATCACGTGACTCTCCCCCAGATCTTTCAAGTTTTATTTTATTTTTATACTCCATTACCATGCTCTGGAGTTCTGCAATTTTAAGAAAATACTTATCCCTTTGTTCCTCTATGTCTTTTAATTCCTGTTGTAATTTTTCAATCATAGTGGTGGTCTTTAAGGCAGCTAGCATAATGCAGTCTTTTTTATTCTCTGATTCCTCCAGTCTGTCTGCTAACGTTATATTCTCTTTTGTTAAATCCTGTACCATATCTGCTAAACCTCCAATTGTAGCTAACACTGATTGTGCTATTAAACTTTTTCTTTTCTTAGCACTAAGCTTTGTTTTAATAATGATGGTAACAATGTCTATATGGTAACTAGGGTAAACACAGAGAAGTTTCCCTTTGATGGCCTTATACTGAAAAGAGAGACAAACACAATGGTGAACAAAAATAAAAATTCAAATAGCAGTTAAAATAGCAATGGAATTTCCACACTTTAAATCCACAGTAACCCAAAAAGTGTATCAAAATAGACAATATAGAAACTGCAATACAAAAAAAATGTAATTTATCTTTTAATATGCAATACATGCTCAAAGCAGTTGGTAAAACAAACTAAAACATAGAGTAAGAGAACATATATCTCCAATTTCATGTGAAAATACACCTATAGTACTCATTTGCTTTCGTTCAATAACTCAGATAGTACTCAGTGTAAAATACAGAATCTTGAAAGAGCCCATTTTACCCATAAGTGGTGGGGACATGACCAGTATTCTGGCCCGACTGGAAGTTAAATGGATTTTCTATCTTCATACAAGGAAGCCCAAAGGCCTCAATGCTGAATTTGTCGTCTCACACTATGTATAGTAATGTAGCAGGATAGTAAACCTATGATCCCTGTCTGCTTTAAGTGTAGCTGTTTGCCCCTTATAGTCTAAGTTGCATAGACAGATAATAATACAAAAATCTGTGTAGACTTACCTGGATATATGTGTATTCATGCCACTCCTAGATATACATGTCTGTAATACTCTTAGAGTCTTCTCTACACTAACAAGACAAAAAAGCTTTACGTTTTTGAATGGTACATGTTTCAGGGTTTGCATGCAGTGTCAATTACAGATATTTATATTTTTGTAAACATTTTATGTGATTTAAAGAAAGACAAGAAATTGAGGTTCCTATGATTTTAAGATATTAAGATGTGTTAAAATCATGATTTTATAAGGTAAATATATTTCTCCATTATTTTTTCATCTTTTACATTATTACATCTATTCATGATACCAATATGCATAATATATGTATTTTTTGTTCTCTATATTTATCTATGTATAAATGTTATCTACATATGCTATTCCAAATTTGTTTTGTTTTTTTACTGTTCCGCATTGTTCAAACCTCTTTCTAGGAGACCATGTGCTTTCCGATTAGTGATTTCCCCTGTAATAAGGAGGAGTGGCTTGTATATGCTTTCTCCATTTAAACTAAGAGCACACGTGTCCCTACAGATTATGATTACGTGATTATTTTTTCGGACACCAATAAAATATTTTACTTTTTAACGGAATCTCACATGGTGTGCGCCTGAAGCTTCTTTTCCTGGAAATCTACGTGTTAAGTATTTAACTCCAAGAAGCTCTGACACCTACAAAGAACATTTAGAGATGGAGTGCTTTTCCGGTTTACTGTTTGGACTATTTCATTGTATACCTTTCAATGTGGAAATAGGACATAGAAAAAAAAGTACAGACTGGGGTGATTCCCCCCCAGTTGACCAACATGAATTATTTTTTTTTTATTTATTATTTTTATTTTATTGCATTTTTATTTATTTCTATTATCTTCTGTACATATACTTATGATATCATATTAGTTTTTATATTTTATGTTAATACATATATATATATATATATATATATATATATATATATATATATATATTTTCCCTTAAGTATTATGGATGTAAATCTTGTTATTGTTATTTCCTCCATATTGTAATCTATATTCAACATTTTTTTATCATTTCTGTAACTTGTTATGTCTTTTAAAACTCAATTAAAAAAATACTTGACGAGAAAGATGAGGGACAAAAAGGAACAAAAGCGATATAGTGTAACACCGTTATATATCAAAAGCAATATACAATTTATTAGATAATTCACTTACAAACAACATGTACACTGACTGCCCGTTCACATTTGTGCAATCAATATTACTTGACAAAGGCATTGCCAGATTTCTGGGCCCTATAAAGGCCTTTGTTATCCCAAATAAACACAGACACAGTATATAAGTGGAAATAAAAGGCCACAGCTTATTTAATAATAAATTGAACACATATAAGGTCATTGCCCACCCGTAACACAATCCTTACCCCATTTATGCAGTAAACTTAAGGCAATGACCCACATATAAAATAACATATACAATTAACATATTACATAACATTGAGTGCAATACCTGAATTAACACTTATAGGGGCATACCGAGATGCCCCTATAACCCCCGGGTTAAGAGCCACAGGCCAGCTCTAACCCACCAACCATAACATGACCACCAGCCTAGGTTCCTGATCACACCCTTCAAAGAACATAACACTGATCCTACACCCCCCATTACCTCCCAACTCCTGCTGTGACAAAACTTAAACTGACATTAATTAAAATTAGGGAGGGCGGGCGGGACAACTGTCACCTTGGCAGTTAAATGAAAATCTGAAGAATTTAAAATGGCGGGCCCTATTTAAATAACCCCACCTCCTACATGACATCACTGAAACTTAACCCTTTCTGGCCCACCTCCTAGCCCTGTCAAGGCCCATTGCATTTAGGCAATTCCATTGGCTTCAGGATCACCGCCAGATCAGTAAACAACTGCTGCTCCCATGCCGGATAAAGTGCTGGGCAAAGTGCTGTAGCTTTAAAGTGCTTCCAGAACCATGTGTGGTTCCAAGTGCTCTCTGGATGCCCTCTACTCTTGGGTCAGCATCGGCTAGTTATGGGAGTGACATGGAATAAAACCTCCTCATGGAAACCTTGCAACCCAAATATAAAATATTAATAAAATACACAATGATAGAAGTGGTGTCACCCCGCTCAACGTGTTTTCTTAGCCTTTGGAAGCAGGACAAGACACCATACAAAAGCCTATACAATAGACACTGAAATGCCCCCTTGTTCTCTCCCATAGTCCAATCCCCATCCAACTTATTCAGAATCATCAGGTGTACTTGATATGTTTTAATGTTCTGCCGCCAATGCGGCCTTTTGCCGCACTTCTGGGTTCCATTTATACTCGCAATATGTTTTTACTTCCGCATTGCATGTATAACTTCTCTTCTTGCGATAGTTCTTTAAAACACTTTATTGTTCACAACACTGGAAAGTCAAAGTCTGTGTCTCCTTTCCGACAAGCATTCTTTAAAAAGATAAGAGAACCACAGAAGCCTCTTGTTCTTTTGCAAAAAAATTGCTGTGTAACACGCCATACCTAGTGCCTTCACATCATAACTTCACGTCTCCTTAATTTTGAGGGGCATAACTTATTTTTTTAAAGAGACTTTTGTCAACATTACTGAATAAAGTGATGTGTATGTCTGCATGAATCATCTGCAAATTCTCATTTTGTTATAAATCTCCATTAATCGTCCCTATTGAATAGAAGCATTGGCCCTCTAACCTGACATTACTTTTAAATCTTTGCCCCTCTAATTTAAGACTATGTCCTCTAGTTGTGGCAATTTTTCTTCTTTTAAATATACTCTCTTCCTTTACTGTGTTTATTCCCTTTATGTAATTAAATGTTTCTATCATATCCCCCCTGTTACGTCTTTCCTCCAAACTATACATGTTAAGATGCTTTAACTTTTACTGGTAAGTTTTCTCCTTCAACCCATGAACCAGTTTAGTAGCCCTTCTCTGAACTCTCTCCAAAGTATCAATATCCTTCTGGAGATACGGTCTCCAGTACTGCGTACAATACCCCAAGTGAGGTCTCACCAGTGCTCTGTACAATGGTATGAGCACTTCTCTCTTTCTACTGCTAATACCTCTCCCTATGCAACCAAGCATTCTGCTAGCATTTCCTGCTACTATAGTGCATTGCCTACCTACCTTTAAGTCCTCTGAAATTATTACTCCAAAATCCCTTTCCTCAAATGTTGAGGTTAGGACTGTATCAAATATTCTGCTTTTGGGTTTTTACGCTCAAGGTGCATAATCTTGCACTTGTCCATATTAAATATCAGTTGCCAATTTTAAGAATAATAAAACAAACATTATTATGATATAGGCTGTGCAATTCCCCACAGCATAATATGTGACCACTGACCTATTACATAACTTGTTCAAAAATTGTATATTCAGTTTAAATTCTGAAACATTTAGGGCACACATTTTAATCATGGCCAGCCTACAGTCTGGCCAATACAGTATTTCATATAATTTTGCATATAGACGAGGTGCTGTTACATATAAATTATCATTTCCTGATAACTTTCACTTTAGTTTTACTTATCATGACAGGGAGCATTTTTTTTAGGCGGGGGGGGGGGGGGGGGATTAGCCTTTTATTCTTCGCCCCCGGCAGCACAATGTCCTGGGCTGGCCCTGAACGGAGGCTTCCGGGAGACTAATAAGTACATGGTTGCAATGAAAAATAAGTCTCTCTTTAGGCAGAATCTGAGAACTTAATCCTTGAAAAAGTGACATTATGCCAAAATGTTGGTCTTTTTTATGTACTACTTTCTGCCTTTTTGATGCAGGGTAATTATCATTTGTGTTACATTTCATTGCATTTTTGGGGTTTCTAACCTTTCATTGTATTTTTGCGGATCACCATTCTTATCCTTTTTGTTGCGTGATTTTGCATTTTATTAAATAATAATGTGTATATTTTTATAAATTGATAGGTGTGTTGCCATGTATTTACCTGTGGATTGCTGCATTAGTTCTTTTTAAAGTTATTTATGTTGATTTAGTTGAGCTATTTATTTGTAGCTATATCATTTTGTCATACTGTATGTCCTTTTCAACCAAAGATTATCGTAAGCAATGTCACTGAGTGTATAATTATTACTTATAGTTTAAGACTAAAGAAAAAAAGCATGCAAATTTTTTAATTTTGTTCTTATTAATTTCCAAGAGCTGTTGTGACATGTATTTAATGAATAATTTATACTCCTGTTTGGTTCGGTTTATGATCATTATCTTTACACAATGATAATTAAGTTAAAATAGCATTGCTTAAGATCATTTTCATTCCATGAAATATGTTTAGAACCAAACTTGAACAAATTGAAAACCAAATTAATTTACTTGACAATTTTTCTCTCCTGAAAACATAAAACATAATAAAGTAAAATAATGTACTAGACATGTGCATTCGTTTTCGGACGAATGCATTTTCGGACGAAAATAGCATTTTCGTCCATTCGTCCGAAAAACGAATAACGAAAATTTTAACTAACAAAATCCGAATGAACGAATGGTTAATAAACGAAAATCATTCGTTCATTCGTCCATTCGTCCATTCGTGCTATTGGCATTCTAAACCGAAATAGAGTCGGTTTACAATACCAATAGCATTGTACTACATTCCATAAACCGACATGAATGACTTTCGGTTTATGGAATGCATGTAATGCTATTAGCTTCCTATAAACCGAAATTGAGTTCCCATTCATACGAATAGGTCAATTGACCTATTCGTATGAATGGGGACTCTTTCGGTTTATAGAAAGCCAATAGCAGCATGTATTCTATAAGCCGAAAGTCTTTAAAACAAACGACGTTCGGTTTATAGAATACATGTAATGCTATTGCTGTTCTATAAGCCGAAAGACATTCGGCTTATAGAACAGCAATAGCATTACATGCATTCTATAAACCGAACGTCGTTCGTTTTAAAGACTTTCGGCTTATAGAATACTATTGGCATTCTATAAACCTAACTAGAGTCCCTCCTCATTCATAAGAATTTCTTATGAATGGGGACTCGACTCTAGTTCGGTTTATAGAAAGCCAATAGTATTCTATAAGCCGAAAGTCTTTAAAACGAACGACGTTCGGTTTATAGAATACATGTAATGCTATTGCTAAACTATAAACCGAACGACTTTCGGTTTATAGAATAGCCATAGGATTACATGTAGTACATAAGCCGAAAGTCTATAAACCGAAAGTCGTTCGGTTTATAGGCTGTCGGCATTTAACTATACAGAGACAGAGTCTCCATTCATAAAATTATGAATGGAGACTTTGTCTCCGTGTAGTAAAATGGCGAAAGTCTATAAACCGAACGATCGGTTTATAGACTTTCGGCTTATGTAATACATGTAATCCTATGGCTATTCTATAAACCGAAAGTTCGGTTTATAGAATAGCAATAGGAAGACATGTATTCCATAAGCCGACAGCCTATAAACCGAACGTTCGGTTTATAGGCTGTGGGCATTTTACTACACGGAGACAAAGTCTCCATTCATAATTTTATGAATGGAGACTCTGTCTCTGTATAGTTAAATGCCGGCTTTTAACTATACGGAGACAAAGTCTCCATTTATAATTTTATGAATGGAGACTCTGTCTCTGTATAGTTAAATGCCGGCTTTTAACTATACGGAGACAAAGTCTCCATTTATAATTTTATGAATGGAGACTCTGTCTCCGTATAGTTAAATGCCGACAGCCTATAAACCGAACGTTCGGTTTATAGGCTGTGGGCATTTAACTATACGGAGACAAAGTCTCCATTCATAATTTTATGAATGGAGACTCTGTCTCCGTATAGTTAAATGCTATTGTATTCTATAAACCGACTCTATTTCGGCTTATAGAATGCAATAGTACTACGAATGGACGAATGAACGAATGATTTTCCTTTATTAACCATTCGTTCATCCGGCTTTAGTTAGCTTAGCATTTTCGTTCTTCGTTTTTCGGGCGAATGGACGAAAATGCAATTTTCGGACGAAAATGCATTCGTCCGAAAACGAATGCACATGTCTAGTATATATTCACATGTAAATTGCTTTTTAAATAAAAAATTATGATATAAAAAAATCTTGTTTTTATTTCCTTTTATGTGACAATGCTGCCTCTCTCTTTCCCTTGCCCCCAGATTTGTCGCTCTCCCCCCCTTAGTGTTGTCTCTCTCTCACCCTCCCTTTGGCTCCCCCCTCGCTCCCCTTGTGTCTGTCTCTTCCCCCCTTCCCTCCCCTTGTTTCTCTCTGCCCCCCCCCTTGTTATTCTGTCCCCCCCTCACCTGTTTCTTGCTCCCTGGTGGCTAGTGGGGGCAGCCGGGGGATGTATGCACTATACATAATAGACGGAAGTGTCGGGCAGCATGGAGGTTGTCTGCACGATTCGTGCAGACATCCCCCAGCTGCCCGATTCTCCCTGGTGGCTAGCGAGGGAGCGGAGGATGTCTGCGCGATGAGCGAGACCTCTCCTGCTGCCGCCCGGCATGACCGCCGGGACTTCTATGATGAAGCTGGGTACTTCCGGCTTCTTCATAAAAGTCCTGGCTGTCGTTCCGGGCGGCAGCAGGGGAGGTCTCGCTCATCGCGCAGACATCCTCCGCTCCCTCGCTAGCCACCAGGGAGAATCGGGCAGCTGGGGGATGTCTGCACGAATCGTGCAGACAACCTCCATGCTGCCCGACACTTCCGTCTATTATGTATAGTGCATACATCCCCCGGCTGCCCCCACTAGCCACCAGGGAGCAAGAAACAGGTGAGGGGGGGACAGAATAACAAGGGGGGGGGGGGCAGAGAGAAACAAGGGGAGGGAAGGGGGGAAGAGACAGACACAAGGGGAGCGAGGGGGGAGCCAAAGGGAGGGTGAGAGAGAGACAACACTAAGGGGGGGAGAGCGACAAATCTGGGGGCAAGGGAAAGAGAGAGGCAGCTTTGTCACATAAAAGGAAATAAAAATAAGATTTTATTTATATCATAATTTTTTATTAAAAAAGCAATTTACATGTGAATATATACTAGACATGTGCATTCGTTTTCGGACTAATGCATTTTCGTCCGAAAATTGCATTTTCGTCCATTCGCCCGAAAAACGAAGAACGAAAATGCTAAGCTAACTAAAGCCGAATGAACGAATGGTTAATAAAGGAAAATCATTCGTTCATTCGTCCATTCGTAGTACTATTGCATTCTATAAGCCGAAATAGAGTCGGTTTATAGAATACAATAGCATTTAACTATACGGAGACAGTCTCCATTCATAAAATTATGAATGGAGACTTTGTCTCCGTATAGTTAAATGCCCACAGCCTATAAACCGAACGTTCGGTTTATAGGCTGTGGGCATTTAACTATACGGAGACAGAGTCTCCATTCATAAAATTATAAATGGAGACTTTGTCTCCGTATAGTTAAAAGCCGGTGTTCTGACAAATTTCTGGAGCAAATTCTCCTGCGCAATCGCAGGAGAATTTGCTCACTGCGCATGCGCATAAAGTTACAGCTGATAACTCAGCTGTAACTTTGTGACCACCGTGCATGAGACAGCTGCGCAACCCACCTCCCGCCCCCTCACACCCGCCGCACACCCCTTCTTACCAGATCATCGACCACAGCGATACACAGCGCATGCGCACGCCTATCCAGCCGTTTGGGAATGCGCGCGTCCGTTGTTGTGCTCTTAAGGTGGTAAGTAACACGGGGCGTCGGGACATAAGGGGGCAAGCATCCTGGTGAGGGCTGCCTCATCTTGATGGGATTTGTGATCCTCCTGCTGTATTATTGATGCAGCAGGAGGATCACAAATCCCATCAAGATGAGGCAGCCCTCACCAGGATGCTTGCCCCCTTATGTCCCGACGCCCCGTGTTACTTACCACCTTAAGAACACAACAACGGACGCGCACATTCCCAAACGGCTGGATAGGCGTGCGCATGCGCTGTGTATCGCTGTGGTCGATGATCTGGTAAGAAGGGGTGTGCAGGGGGTGTGAGGGGGCGGGAGGTGGGTTGCGCAGCTGGCGCATGCGCGGTGGTCACAAAGTTACAGCTGAGTTATCAGCTGTAACTTTATGCGCATGGGCAGTGAGCAAATTCTCCTGCGATTGCGCAGGAGAATTTGCTCCAGAAATTTGTCAGAACACCGGCATTTAACTATACGGAGACAGAGTCTCCATTCATAAAATTATAAATGGAGACTTTGTCTCCGTATAGTTAAAAGCCGGCATTTAACTATACGGAGACAGAGTCTCCATTCATAAAATTATGAATGGAGACTTTGTCTCCGTGTAGTAAAATGCCCACAGCCTATAAACCGAACGTTCGGTTTATAGGCTGTCGGCTTATGGAATACATGTATTCCTATTGCTATTCTATAAACCGAACGTTCGGTTTATAGAATAGCCATAGGATTACATGTATTATATAAGCCGAAAGTCTATAAACGGATCGTTCGGTTTATAGGCTTTCGGCATTTTACTACACGGAGACAAAGTCTCCATTCATAATTTTATGAATGGAGACTCTGTCTCTGTATAGTTAAATGCCGACAGCCTATAAACCGAACGACTTTCGGTTTATAGACTTTCGGCTTATGCAATACATGTAATCCTATGGCTATTCTATAAACCGAAAGTCGTTCGGTTTATAGAATAGCAATAGGAATACATGTATTCCATAAGCCGACAGCCTATAAACCGAACGTTCGGTTTATAGGCTGTCGGCATTTTACTACACGGAGACAGAGTCTCCATTCATAAAATTATGAATGGAGACTTTGTCTCCGTGTAGTAAAATGCCCACAGCCTATAAACCGAACGTTCGGTTTATAGGCTGTCGGCTTATGGAATACATGTATTCCTATTGCTATTCTATAAACCGAACGACTTTCGGTTTATAGAATAGCAATAGGAATACATGTATTCCATAAGCCGACAGCCTATAAACCGAACGTTCGGTTTATAGGCTGTCGGCATTTTACTACACGGAGACAGAGTCTCCATTCATAAAATTATGAATGGAGACTTTGTCTCCGTGTAGTAAAATGCCCACAGCCTATAAACCGAACGTTCGGTTTATAGGCTGTCGGCTTATGGAATACATGTATTCCTATTGCTATTCTATAAACCGAACGACTTTCGGTTTATAGAATAGCAATAGGAATACATGTATTCCATAAGCCGACAGCCTATAAACCGAACGTTCGGTTTATAGGCTGTCGGCATTTTACTACACGGAGACAGAGTCTCCATTCATAAAATTATGAATGGAGACTTTGTCTCCGTGTAGTAAAATGCCCACAGCCTATAAACCGAACGTTCGGTTTATAGGCTGTCGGCATTTTACTACACGGAGACAAAGTCTCCATTCATAATTTTATGAATGGAGACTCTGTCTCCGTGTAGTAAAATGCCGACAGCCTATAAACCGAACGTTCGGTTTATAGGCTGTCGGCTTATGGAATACATGTATTCCTATTGCTATTCTATAAACCGAACGACTTTCGGTTTATAGAATAGCAATAGGAATACATGTATTCCATAAGCCGACAGCCTATAAACCGAACGTTCGGTTTATAGGCTGTCGGCATTTTACTACACGGAGACAAAGTCTCCATTCATAATTTTATGAATGGAGACTCTGTCTCTTATTAGTTAAATGCCGACAGCCTATAAACCGAACGACTTTCGGTTTATAGACTTTCGGCTTATGTAATACATGTAAACCTATGGCTATTCTATAAACCGAAAGTCGTTCGGTTTATAGAATAGCCATAGGATTACATGTATTCCATAAGCCGAAAGTCTATAAACCGAAAGTCGTTCGGTTTATAGACTTTCGGCTTATAGAATACAATTAATACTATTGCCTTTCTATGAACCGAACGAGAGCCCCATTCATAAGAATTTCTTATGAATGGGGCTCTCGTTCGGTTTATAGAAAGCCAATAGTATTACATTGTATTCTATAAAACGAACGAAAAAAATTAACGAAACGAAAATAATTAACGAATTTCGTCTGAAACGAATGCACTAATGAACGAAATTCGTTTTAGACGAAATAAATAACATTTTCGTCCGAATGGACGAAAACGAAACGAAAATTTTAGTTTTGCACATGTCTATAATGTACCAGCTTAGTTGTGTACATAGCTAAAAACATAGATCTTGTTATTTAACATATAATCATACAAACCATTATTTAACAAAAACCTTTTAAAAAATGGCAGATAAAAACCATTTGGCCCATCTAGTCTGCCACATTTTCTCAAGACTTTCCCTGGCCTTATCTTATATCTAGGATAGCCTTGTGTCTATCCCATGCATGCTTAAACTCCTTTACTGCGTTTACCTCTACCATGTCTGCTGGAATGTTATTCCATACATCCACTACCCTCTCAGTAAAGTAATACTTCCTGGTATTACTTTTAAATCTTTGCCCCTCTAATTTAAAACGACGTCCTCTTGTTGTGGTTGTCTTTCTTCTTTTACATATACTCTCCTCCTTTACTGTGTTGATTCATTTTATGTTTTTAAATGTTTCTATCATATCCCCCCTGTTATGACTTTCCTCCAAGCTATACATGTTAAGATGCTTTAACCTTTCCTGGTAAGTTTTATCCTTCAACCCATGTACCAATTTAGTAACCCTTCTCTTAAACATGAAACTTTATTAAGGGAAGTACTGATCTATACATTTTAAACTCTACATTAAAATGTTTATTTTCTTGCTGTTTGCTAATATTATTAGTTGGGAACATTTATAATGTTTTCCAATTTAAGGAAGTCTATACAGGGAGTGCAGAATTATTAGGCAAATGAGTATTTTGACCACATCATCCTCTTTATGCATGTTGTCTTACTCCAAGCTGTATAGGCTCGAAAGCCTACTACCAATTAAGCATATTAGGTGATGTGCATCTCTGTAATGAGAAGGGGTGTGGTCTAATGACATCAACACCCTATATCAGGTGTGCATAATTATTAGGCAACTTCCTTTCCTTTGGCAAAATGGGTCAAAAGAAGGACTTGACAGGCTCAGAAAAGTCAAAAATAGTGAGATATCTTGCAGAGGGATGCAGCACTCTTAAAATTTCAAAGCTTCTGAAGCGTGATCATCGAACAATCAAGCGTTTCATTCAAAATAGTCAACAGGGTCGCAAAAAGCGTGTGGAAAAACCAAGGCGCAAAATAACTGCCCATGAACTGAGAAAAGTCAAGCGTGCAGCTGCCACGATGCCACTTGCCACCAGTTTGGCCATATTTCAGAGCTGCAACATCACTGGAGTGCCCAAAAGCACAAGGTGTGCAATACTCAGAGACATGGCCAAGGTAAGAAAGGCTGAAAGACGACCACCACTGAACAAGACACACAAGCTGAAACGTCAAGACTGGGCCAAGAAATATCTCAAGACTGATTTTTCTAAGGTTTTATGGACTGATGAAATGAGAGTGAGTCTTGATGGGCCAGATGGATGGGCCCGTGGCTGGATTGGTAAAGGGCAGAGAGCTCCAGTCCGACTCAGACGCCAGCAAGGTGGAGGTGGAGTACTGGTTTGGGCTGGTATCATCAAAGATGAGCTTGTGGGGCCTTTTCGGGTTGAGGATGGAGTCAAGCTCAACTCCCAGTCCTACTGCCAGTTCCTGGAAGACACCTTCTTCAAGCAGTGGTACAGGAAGAAGTCTGCATCCTTCAAGAAAAACATGATTTTCATGCAGGACAATGCTCCATCACACGCGTCCAAGTACTCCACAGTGTGGCTGGCAAGAAAGGGTATAAAAGAAGAAAATCTAATGACATGGCCTCCTTGTTCACCTGATCTGAACCCCATTGAGAACCTGTGGTCCATCATCAAATGTGAGATTTACAAGGAGGGAAAACAGTACACCTCTCTGAACAGTGTCTGGGAGGCTGTGGTTGCTGCTGCACGCAATGTTGATGGTGAACAGATCAAAACACTGACAGAATCCATGGATGGCAGGCTTTTGAGTGTCCTTGCAAAGAAAGGTGGCTATATTGGTCACTGATTTGTTTTTGTATTGTTTTTGAATGTCAGAAATGTATATTTGTGAATGTTGAGATGTTATATTGGTTTCACTGGTAAAAATAAATAATTGAAATGGGTATATATTTGTTTTTTGTTAAGTTGCCTAATAATTATGCACAGTAATAGTCACCTGCACACACAGATATCCCCCTAAAATAGCTAAAACTAAAAACAAACTAAAAACTACTTCCAAAAATATGCTTTGATATTAATGAGTTTTTTGGGTTCATTGAGAACATGGTTGTTGTTCAATAATAAAATTAATCCTCAAAAATACAACTTGCCTAATAATTCTGCACTCCCTGTATGTTAGTAATAATTAATTTAGTGTAATATTTAATTCTTAGAGCATGCATAACATGTATAAAGCTTGTGTTCTTTCTTATGTTTATAACACTACCATCATGCCTGTGTAAAGGCAAATGTGTTTATAAATTATGATACGTTACTTACATTTATTTTAAACAATGTTTCTCATCTATTTTGATTAATGTATAGATACAATTATTATTTTTTGTCAATATACCACAACTTACAGGATAAATAGACCCATTTGTTGTGCTAAAACAGCAGAACAATACAGCTGGTTAATAGCAAGGTCTGGACAAGTCCAAATCTGGATACAGATGTAAAAGTCGCCTCTCTACACGTTTCACCAATCACTGTCTCGGCTTCCTCAGGAAAATTGGCTCTGTGTTGTTGTAGGAAGCTGTGCCTGTTATATACCTCGGTGTAGTAGTCCCTGTAAGTGGCCGGATGGATTTTTACTTCCTTCTTCCAGTTGCATGTAAACGCCAGCACCCGGAAGTGATGTTTGCGTTCCACTTGTGTTCCATCTTTGTTGTTATGCATTCCACTCTGTTCTCCTTCTGTTCCACAGTCATTTGATGCAGAAAACTAGTGTATTATCAGTCGTTCTTTGTGGTTAATAGCTCTCTTGTGGTTGTGGAGGTCTCTTTTTCTCAGAATTTATATATAACAAAATACATATACATACATTTTACTTTAGAAGTGCACACTTCTAAAATTGAGTTTAAGAACAGCAAGGAATTTTTAAAATAATCAATCTTTAAAAGAGGAAATATATCAGGTATATTAAATTATTCAGTAACATCCAAGTGAATAGAGGATACAGAAGATATATACTAGCATAGCTTAAAGTGTCAAACACCATATTATTTCAGGTAATACATAAAACATGTATATAACAAGGCTCAATGTCATAAAATGAAATAATATCTAGATCCGTATTGAGACCATTGGGTTTTAATGTGTTTAGCTCAAAAATCCATAGTAGTGTTTCTTGGTTGAGATTTACACATCTTGGGGATTCATGGGCAGTTTTGGAGTCAAGAAGGAATTTCAAAATTGGCAAAATTTAAAATTGGTTAAATGGGTTCTTGCCTTCTTTTGGATCAACAGCAGTCAGGGTTTATAGATGGATTGAAATTGATGGACTTTGGTCTTTTTCCATCCTAAATTACCATGTTACTTATTTCAGACTAACTGTATTCTATTATGGAAATCAGAAACCAAAGACATTGAATTCAACAATGTGTTTTAAAAGTTCCACATTGTAAACCTTAAATTATATGTCTATTACATACTAATTAAAGTTAATACATTTTTATCACACCTCCATTTCCTTTTTGTCATCTCTTTCAACTTGACGACTACCTCATAGCATTTATATTTAGTTTTAGAAATGAAATAAAAGAAGGCAGTTAATACATTAAATATGAAGGACTTACAAGGAGAGTAGATTTAAACGTTATTTGGTGTTCTTTGTGTTTCAAATCAACGATTTCAAGTATATTAATTATTCATTTCATTGCTTATGTCAAGTTCTCACCAGGATTTTATTTATTTAATATTACATTTAATTTCATATGCTGTATTGCAGTCAACTTGAGTTGAAATGTCAAGAAAATAATACATTTAAGTGTTTAGAAATGAGGAAAATATTTTAACAAATGTTCACGGAAAATATAGAAAGCATAATATTAATACCGTGTACGTTTTTTAATACTAAGTGAAGCAGTTCTGTGACCATTTGGAGGAACGCTTACTTGTATCAAAGGGACTAGCACCATTCCTAGTCGCTTAAAGCTGTAAGCATATGGAATTAGCTCCTTTGTGGGTACACAGTACCAGAGAAGAAACTCAAATCAGAAACCAGGGGGCTGGGTAATTCTGGTAGACAAGTGGAAGGGAAGGCTCAGAAAGGTTTTTTTTTTCCATCTCAAATTAGGAGGATGTTCATTACAGCAACAGTAGTGAAATATTGGTACTCCAGATGTTGTGGACTTTTCCGTGAGCAACAGTATTTCAAATGGTAACCATCAATGCCTTAGGGAAAAGCTGGTGGATGGACGAAGTGACAAAGAAAGAAGTCTTGGAGGAAAAAAAAGGAAAGATATGAAAAATAATATTAGGAAACTGGAGGTCACGTTTAATAGAATCATGAGATGGAATCATAAAAGATAGTAGATCTTCTTGATCTCTTTTTTAGTTCCCCTTTTGTAATTGAGCTGAAACTTGGCTTTTCCTGAATAGTAAAAATAATTGTACAGGAGACGTTACAACCACAATGTGTACTAGTCCCTGCTTCCCATTTATGGCTTTTAGAACTATAATACCTTTGTGTGAGCCTTCATTGAATATACATAGTAGACCAGACATGAATCATGTTATGGCAGTAGCTTTCACCATCCTGCAAGAAAACGATTTTGTTACCTCTAATTAACAGAATTTGTTAGCTGTTTATACTAGAATGTGAAATCACATATTCAATTACTTTATATGAAATGGGGCAGAATTCTAAGCATGGCAAGATCTAAGGGCACCTTCCATTGTTCCACTTTTTTGTGCTTCTGTTCTTGATACCTAAGTCCCTTTGTACCTGTGACTATATCCATCTTTGTAATAGTGTTTTGAAGAATACAATTCATGGCTTTTTCTAAGTTCGCCAATTATCCTCATTAAATTCAATGAACAGTTTGACACAATTCATTAAAAAACACTTTAACCATAATCCCCTTAATCTTCATTTTAGAGCTTCCAAATCCCGCCAAGTTTATATATCAGTCTCTGGTATATCCCTGGTACAGTACTAGTGTTAATTTTGTCGACTGAACATGTCTGTCATGTTTTTCGTCAACTGCATGTTTTCAGTGACTAAAACTAAACAATAACTGAATAAAAACTGAGTAAATAGGACAAAAACAAGAACACACTTTAAAACAAGGGAAATGTTAAAGTACTCTTCCTAGTAAAATACTTTCTAAATAAATAAAATACAAATATTAATAACATAAATATATTTAGTGTCATTGTTTTTATATTAAACTCATTTATTATTATTTATTTAGATAAGGGAATATATATATTGATTTGGGGGATTTGGGGAGATTTTGGCTACTTTTTCTTTAAAGTTGAATTGAAAAGATTACTTGAATGTCCCAGTATTTCCTATGGGGCGTTCAAGACTACCAGTTCAGTTCAGCCAAAATTTGACAAATTCACCCTATTTTAGGGGCATAGATTTTTGACACCAATATGGATTTTTTTTCTAAATATGGAGGCATTTTGGTGATGGCTAAATGGCTTGTTTTTAAGAGCCATTCAGATCATTGAAATTATCCAAATTCAAATGGGATTCGCGGCTTTGATTTTCACAAGGAAGTGTTTTTGTTGGGCAATGAATCATGTCTATTGAGTTGAGTTATCTGGTGTGAAAACTGCCATTTTTCATTTCACACATAGAAACGTCTCAAACCTTCACCTCTAAATTCACTCATTTTCTTGTTTGTTTTATTGGATACCTAATTTAAAATCAAACAGAGGTTGGAGATGTTAGAATCTTGCCATCAACTTTTGTACTTCAATATCCATGCTTATATTTGTATTATATTCTTTTGAAATGGCTGTATTTTCTTTTTATGGCTTTGCTATGCTCACCTAGCTGGCAGTGGAAAGTGTATCATTTGTTTTGAAGAAGCAATCTTCAACATAAATTGTGTTTTTAGACATACCAAATGAAAAAAATAAACGACCACAGGTACCAAAATATCTTTCAAACTTTGTAATGCATTCTGGAGATTTCTAACACATATAACCTATTTTTCTCTAATGGTCCACAGTAGCTGGCACTCATAACAAATGACTTGCAGAGCAGCATACATATTTAGCACTTTATCTTCATTACTTTTGTATTTTGCCCTTGAAATACATAATAAATCAATGCATGTATTATTTGAGACTACACATAAAGCTGAGAATGATGCAACTTTCAAAAACATTTAACACTATGCTCAGAACAAAGTTTTTTTTTAATATTTTTTAAAATATGAAATACAGAAAACAGCGAAATAATTGCTTCACATTGAATAATATGTATGGATAGGCAGCAAAGCAGTCTGCTTTAAAAGTAAAAAGTTGTGAGGGAAAATTGACAAGGCATGCCATGTTGTTGAGACACTGAATACCCTCCAAATGAAATATAAATGACATAAACACAAACAGGAAATGAGGAGCTCAGGTTTTTCCTACCTTTTTCTTCAGAGGCTAAACAGCAACAGGAGTCTCCCAGTCAAAGTGGAGAGACATATATCCTTAACTCCTAAGGTTAACCAGAAGGCAATGTTGTGTTCCTTTACCAGGTGAGTTGCTAGGGCTTCAAAAGATCTGGGGCTAGAGCCCATGGCAGCTTTGATAGAAATGGTAAAGAAGCTCACATGCATTGGTGGACATATAAATGATTTATATAATGCCAGTGATCAATAGGTATAAATTATTAAGTAATAAATACATATAAATGACGATGGCAAAGAACAAAAAGCAATACATAGATATGAATGATTATACTATGATCCCATTGAGCAGTACATGTAAATAATATGAGCAATAAATGATGAATATGATGCCAATGAGCACTAAAAATTTATGTATAAAGGAAATGCATAAAAAAATCTTGTATATCAAGGCAATGAGCAGACACACACACTGTCTCTCTCTCACACATGCACACAAACACAGTCTCTCACACACACACATAGTCTGACCTGCACACACTATTTCCCACACACAGTTAACAAAAGAGTTTAACAAAAAAAAAATCAATAAGTGTTTCCCCTCTTCTCCACCAACCCACATATGCTCTATATATTGTATCCAGGGAAATTTTATAAATTGTAGAGACCTTTGTGTTTAAGTCTAATAATTTGAAAGACCGAGTTCCATGAAAGTAAAATATAGAGTTAGGACCTCAAATATTGGCGTACTTCAAAACAATGGTGGACTGAGCATGATATGGCCATATGGTGGGATTAAATCGCCAAAAATGTAATCTAAGATAGGTGCTTTTAAAACAGCTTTAAGAAAAATTAGGAATTTTTGGTTGGTTTGTATTTTGTAAAAATTGTCTTCACTTCAGCAGCACACTGTATTAAATATGGTTTATGGTTGTGCTCCCTATTCCCTTATTTGTATATGTTATATGGCACCAACACCTGGAATTAAAGGGCAAGCTGGATAGTTTCTATTTAAGCTACAAAAGACAAACAGTGATGGAATCGCTAGAGGCAAAGGAGATATGCACTAAAAAAAAATACTTATAAGACACCAAATGTAGCAACATTACTACAGGAATTTACACAGAAAAACACACTTCTTTAAAAAAAAAAACATAGATTATGGTTGGTGTAGCAAAAAACTCTGAACTTTGAAAAGCCTCTCTTAACCAATAAAATAATTTAGGTGACATTCTATGGCAAGCGCTAATTAGTGTACCTGGGACATTTCATGTTCTGTGTGCAATTCCATCTGGAATACCACGTAATTCTATGGAAACGCTGATCGGCCAAACTATTGATTGCTAAATGTTAATGGATTTGTATGGGAAAGAGCAGCTCCTGGTAATAAACGCCTATTAACCCGCTAAAGTGTGGAAAATAATGGAGCTCTTAAAAAGGAAGGAAACAATCAGATCACAGGATTCACAGAGCCCAATCAGGAACAGGATAAAAGAAAGAGGGACACTCACAACCACACTCGTTGTTACCCCCAGTTACAGGGAAGATATATATATATATGTAATTCGTGCCATCTACTTCTCGGAGGGATGCCAGCCAGGGTGCATGTTTTACAGGGACATCCTTCAAGGTATTCTGACCACCACATTCTCAGGAAGTTTAGGCTGTCCTGTGTGGCCATCCTGGATTTATACCAGTGCATAAATCTGGAGTCTCTGACTGTAAATAACCATTTAATACCTGGTGAGACTGTTAGCAGTACTGCATCATCTATGGCCGGGAACACATATGTCAACAGGAATGTTCAATGATAGACCTGTTCATGTCACCTGTGTACATGAGTGTGATGCCTATTGTTCAGTGATAATGACATACACATTAAGGCTGATGTGATCAGTTATCTTTGAATATCAGATGAGAATGACAAATTAGGCAACCTTCTATTTGTAGCAAACAGGGGAAAGATCAGGCGCTCTGTACATAGACACTTGAATACAAAAGTATAAAAGAATATAATAAATGTGATAATATAAAATGTGATGATAAAAAACACGTGCATAAAATACACAATAATCGTGCAATATAAAAAATGTGCAAAAATGTGCATAAAAATTCACAATACAGTATGCAAATAAAAAAATGGAAAAGCACAATATCAGTGCTATATGTGCAAATATGCTAACAATACATACAACAGTTGATGGAAAAAACACACAACCATAGATCTTAATCTATGTGCAATATGTGCAAAACGTGATACTTGAACCACAGAAAGCATACAATGTGCAATATGTGCAAAAAAAGAAATGTTATACTTAGAACCCTTAGGTTCACTGGGCCATGATGTGCCTGAAAAAGATAATAAAACACACAATGGTGCAGTATATCCTGTACAAAAGCGAAAACGAATGCAGCAAGAAAAAAACTCACAATTAAAGCTCCTAATAATCTAGGAGCATAGAATCTGGCCAAACACTGAATGTAGTGGTATACTTGCCCCCTTCAGGGATTCTCTCCTCCAATTTCAGAGTGCAGTAACTGCAGTAAATTCAAACTCCGAGTGGGATATCGAGTAACAAGATTTTTATTCCACAATACAAAAATGTTGAAAAAAGTATATAATCCAGTAAAAAAGTTTAAACACCGTGTCTTTCACTCCAGCACTCCTTGCGCCTCGGGGCTGGATGGGACTTCCGGGTTAGAAACAAGACACCCACGATGAGTATGGTGGCTTCACAGGAACAAAAGTCACCCAACGCGTTTCGTCCTTTGGACTTCCTCAGGGGGATAGCAGGTCCCGGAAAAAGTTCTCCTTTATATATGTCCGTAAGGTCGATGTCCCTTTACATATCGTTTTAAAAAATAAATCCGAAATACTTAAAAACCGAATCATTCGGCTTGATAACATGCATTAAAATGACAGGTTCGTGTATTGAAATACGAATCTAATGTTCGTATTGTATATGCGCTGACTGGGCATGCGCAGATTTAATTCGTATTAAAAATAATCCGAGCATATCCTAAATTCGAATCGTGTGGACCGAAGACTGGAAACTTAGCTCGGACAACACATGCGCAATGGCTCAAAATAGATAAAACGAGCCAGTTATGAATGAAGCAACTCGAACCCCATTCCATAAACCGAATAAAAGGTTCAAATGAGTTCAATATCGTTCCATAAACCGAATGGGGATTTAAAAATAGAATTAGTATTAACTAAATACACTTTGTGTCAACTTTGGCACTGTTATGAAAATATCTTTGTACATGATTAGATATAAATAACAATAAACAAATATATATCTAGAAAAAGATGTGTATGTATATAAAAAATTGTATATATATAAAAAAAGAATGAAAGAGATAAAAAGATGAAAAGACAGACAGACAATTATAAAAATGCTTTAAGTTCAAAATCTATATTGATACCCTTAGGATTCAGGGTTTGCATGGTATATATCCAAAAAGCCTCTCTTTGGAGTAGTTTCTTTGATCTATCTCCCCTTTTCCAAGTATTAGGGATTGATTCGATTCCCATACATTTTATATTATCTGGGTTGCCTTTCGGGCAACTGTGGCAATGATTAGGTAAGCTGTATTTGAATCTATCGCATTCTTTATTCATCAATCCCAGATGTTCTAGAATGCCAACTTTTAGTGGTCTTTTGGTTTGTCCTATGTATTGGGAACCACAACCGCAT
Organism: Pelodytes ibericus; assembly: GCA_036172795.1. Lineage (NCBI taxonomy): Eukaryota > Metazoa > Chordata > Amphibia > Anura > Pelodytidae > Pelodytes > Pelodytes ibericus. Next base: position 75,663,565 of record CM069859.1, read on the forward strand.
TCTACTAAATATACTACAAAAGTGGTGTTGCAGTTAATAAAACTTTTTACCTTGTATTCTTTGCCTGTACTTTTTGATTTAAAATCCGTCCTTTTTCGAATTTGATGTGAACAGGCTTTACAATTGCCACATTTGTGGAAACCGTTGGTTTTATTACTAGTGAGCCAATTAGACCCATTTATTTTAGGGGCTGTTTTAATCACACTTGGAGCAAGTGTTGTTTTCAGATTTGGTGCTCTTCTAAAAATAACTGATGGTTTATTGGGTATTAAAGGGGCTAAAATTTCGTCTCCCTTGACCACATTCCAATGTTTGGATAGAATCTTTTTAATTTGAGGGGCTGCTATATTATATTCTGATATAAAAGACATACCATACTCTTTAGGATTATTCCCTTCTTTTTTTGCTTTTGGCATCAATATTAGAAATTAGGAATCTAATATTGATGCCAAAGGCAAAAAAAGAAGGGAATAATCCTAAAGAGTATGGTATGTCTTTTATATCAGAATATAATATAGCAGCCCCTCAAATTAAAAAGATTCTATCCAAACATTGGAATGTGGTCAAGGGAGACGAAATTTTAGCCCCTTTAATACCCAATAAACCATCAGTTATTTTTAGAAGAGCACCAAATCTGAAAACAACACTTGCTCCAAGTGTGATTAAAACAGCCCCTAAAATAAATGGGTCTAATTGGCTCACTAGTAATAAAACCAACGGTTTCCACAAATGTGGCAATTGTAAAGCCTGTTCACATCAAATTCGAAAAAGGACGGATTTTAAATCAAAAAGTACAGGCAAAGAATACAAGGTAAAAAGTTTTATTAACTGCAACACCACTTTTGTAGTATATTTAGTAGAATGCGGTTGTGGTTCCCAATACATAGGACAAACCAAAAGACCACTAAAAGTTCGCATTCTAGAACATCTGGGATTGATGAATAAAGAATGCGATAGATTCAAATACAGCTTACCTAATCATTGCCACAGTTGCCCGAAAGGCAACCCAGATAATATAAAATTTATGGGAATCGAATCAATCCCTAATACTTGGAAAAGGGGAGATAGATCAAAGAAACTACTCCAAAGAGAGGCTTTTTGGATATATACCATGCAAACCCTGAATCCTAAGGGTATCAATATAGATTTTGAACTTAAAGCATTTTTATAATTGTCTGTCTGTCTTTTCATCTTTTTATCTCTTTCATTCTTTTTTTATATATATACAATTTTTTATATACATACACATCTTTTTCTAGATATATATTTGTTTATTGTTATTTATATCTAATCATGTACAAAGATATTTTCATAACAGTGCCAAAGTTGACACAAAGTGTATTTAGTTAATACTAATTCTATTTTTAAATCCCCATTCGGTTTATGGAACGATATTGAACTCATTTGAACCTTTTATTCGGTTTATGGAATGGGGTTCGAGTTGCTTCATTCATAACTGGCTCGTTTTATCTATTTTGAGCCATTGCGCATGTGTTGTCCGAGCTAAGTTTCCAGTCTTCGGTCCACACGATTCGAATTTAGGATATGCTCGGATTATTTTTAATACGAATTAAATCTGCGCATGCCCAGTCAGCGCATATACAATACGAACATTAGATTCGTATTTCAATACACGAACCTGTCATTTTAATGCATGTTATCAAGCCGAATGATTCGGTTTTTAAGTATTTCGGATTTATTTTTTAAAACGATATGTAAAGGGACATCGACCTTACGGACATATATAAAGGAGAACTTTTTCCGGGACCTGCTATCCCCCTGAGGAAGTCCAAAGGACGAAACGCGTTGGGTGACTTTTGTTCCTGTGAAGCCACCATACTCATCGTGGGTGTCTTGTTTCTAACCCGGAAGTCCCATCCAGCCCCGAGGCGCAAGAAGTGCTGGAGTGAAAGACACGGTGTTTAAACTTTTTTACTGGATTATATACTTTTTTCAACATTTTTGTATTGTGGAATAAAAATCTTGTTACTCGATATCCCACTCGGAGTTTGAATTTGCTGCAGTTACTGCACTCTGAAATTGGAGGAGAGAATCCCTGAAGGGGGCAAGTATACCACTACATTCAGTGTTTGGCCAGATTCTATGCTCCTAGATTATTAGGAGCTTTAATTGTGAGTTTTTTTCTTGCTGCATTCGTTTTCGCTTTTGTACAGGATATACTGCACCATTGTGTGTTTTATTATCTTTTTCAGGCACATCATGGCCCAGTGAACCTAAGGGTTCTAAGTATAACATTTCTTTTTTTGCACATATTGCACATTGTATGCTTTCTGTGGTTCAAGTATCACGTTTTGCACATATTGCACATAGATTAAGATCTATGGTTGTGTGTTTTTTCCATCAATTGTTGTATGTATTGTTAGCATATTTGCACATATAGCACTGATATTGTGCTTTTCCATTTTTTTATTTGCATACTGTATTGTGAATTTTTATGCACATTTTTGCACATTTTTTATATTGCACGATTATTGTGTATTTTATGCACGTGTTTTTTATCATCACATTTTATATTATCACATTTATTATATTCTTTTATACTTTTGTATTCAAGTGTCAATGTACAGAGCGCCTGATCTTTCCCCTGTTTGCTACACCATTCACCTACAGTTTTGAAGCTGTCTGTTTTTTTAGGTTAGGCTGCTAGTGCACAGTGGACACCTATTTTATATTATATACATTATATACTTTGTTGGCACTATTTTTGCTCGTCCTTTTCTCTTTTCTCTATACTGTTTAACCTTCTATTTGTGTCTGGATCCTCTTTGTCACTTTGCTATCTTTAGATCCTTTGTGCACATTGAGGTTTTACTACTGGGGGCCCCTGAGTTTGCGCTAATTAACTACTGGTTATGAGGTGATTAACATGTGGTGATTAACATGCGTTTCCAGCTGTTTCATGGTTTCTTTAATAAGTGTGGTAATGATCCATTACAAATATTGGGCGTTTTTATAACGTGTGCAGTAATTTTTACCGTGTGCTGAGATTGTTAGCTTGTGCAGTATATAGTATAGTAGCACACGCATTGACCTTATTAGCGGCGGGCATAAAATCACCCTAGAATCTGGGCCAATATAATTTATCACAGATCAAAAAACTGATATATTGATTTAGAATTCCAAATTATAGCAGAAGGACATTCTTAACAGTGCCAGAATGTTAAGCCCACAAGAAAAACAAAATGGATGTACTGATAAAAAGTTGAAAGATAGTTCACCATTGAGGACTAAAACAAGAGCCAGAGCACTTGCCTCAGATATTTCATGCTCAAATTATTCTTATACCCTTAGCTAATTGACCATCAGAGCAACTGATGTCACATCTACTTTTTCACATGTGTTTCAGCAGGAATCTTTGTGAACAGCAGCGCTGCATGCTCATGCTGTTCCTGAATCTAATTAGGTCATGTAACTGAAACAGACCAAATCATAGTAACCAAGAGAACACTGCAGCAATGTTCAACAGAAAGCTTAGTCATCAATTTAAAAAATATATGAAGCAATCTTTTAAACATTATATAGGAACATGTAAAGTGTCAATTTTAAAGGAGATTATTGAGGTGTTAAATTGAATTACTCCTGCACCTTTATAGCAAGGCCTTATGATGTGCCACTTAGGAAAAATGCCACCGGTTACCCTGTTCAGCATTAATTCATGTTTTGACAACCCATCTAACAGTGTTTTGACAACCCGTCTAACAGTGAATGATTTAAGTTTATTAAAACTTTGTTTATTATAATCGACTGCTGTCTATCTTTGAATGATTGGGATTCATAGATCATCGTGATTTGACTGATATTTATACTGCTAGCTCAGTCACTATTACCAAGTAAGTGGAACTTATATACATTGCTGGTGGCTAATTACATTGTCTTTATTATTTGACCTAGGAATTAAGGTAAATTAAAAAATATATATTTTCAAGCCAGCTATTAATGCCTGATTACTTGTCAGTTCACCACAGTTGCATTTTAGTGACTAGGTGCAAATGTTAGAACTTTAGGAAAAATGCAGACTACTCAAATATAGATAATATTCCTTTTTCTGAGTATCTGCCTAACAAACTCTCTGATGTGCCATGTTAACCAAGCTTCTGGTGCATTCCTGGCCAGTCATAAACATAATTTTGCAAAGTCTAAAAAAGACTGCCTGCAGTAGAAGACAGTGGGGGCAATGACATTACATTAACAATTATTTATATAGCGCAAACAATTTAAGTAGCGCTAGGCAGAGGTGTTGCTAGGTCTCCAAAAGATCTGGGGCTGGAGCTCGTAGCAGATTTGATAGAAGTGGCGTAAATAAGCTTACATGCTTAGGTGGCATAGAGACAGATATATATGATGCTAATGAACAATAGGTATATATGGGTACATATCAGGACTCAATTAATCCCAGGTGCCAGGTCGCCATGTTGACCAGAAAATTAGATCTGGCTCATGGGTATTGTTGGCCGCGCATGGTGCCCTCTCTGCCCTGGTTCAGATCGCGTTTTAAAACAGCCAAATCCAGAAGCAGTTCTGAACACACTCACGGGACTCACTTAGAATATAGAACATTGTAGTTTCTTAAATTCACATGGTGACATTTTGGGCAGAGACACTGCCCTTTGTCAAGCACCACATAATATAAAAGTAAAAAACGAACATATATATATATACATAGAAATTCCTTACTCACCAGCCGCAGCTGATCATGCCCGCATCCCTCCCCCAGAAGTGCAGACTCTATGAGCACATCCTAGGCAACCCGGAAATCCGTGTGCATTCCACAGTGTGTTGACTCATTACCATGGTGATCATGCCACACTTCTAAACCATCACCAGTCATACAATAAAATAAAACAGCAGAACCACCCATTACCAAGCCCTAAGAGACGTAAAAAAAGAGTGTAATCACCCAATCCACTATGTCTATTAAGTAGCGATCACCGTGCCTCTCAGTGGCCAAGCCTTAACCAGGGAATACCACGTATATAATACCTACTAACCCTTAACATTTTCACCAGGTCATGGAGTTCTGCAGCTATCACAGTAAATTTGGAAATAAATGAGTCTCCACTCCAGCGACCAACTATGACCCCTGTGTGTATAGAGAGAACGTACTGGTTCCACTAAATAGTATCTAAACTCTGGGAAGCAAAAAAAACATTAAATAACAATTGTTATTCAAACCCCGTAGGGCTACTGTCTCAAAAAGTATAAATCCAGCAGCTTTTCACACTGTAAAAACCTTCAGTCAACACTATAGATTTGTCTTCTGGTGACTCTGTGTCTGATGTTGAAAGCACAAGCACAAACAGAAATGGAGAGAATCAATCCCTATCTTTTTTAGATCAGCAGTAATGCACCAAGTGGCCCACACTAGGGGTAGTAACCAGAGCCCAATGAGACCAAAGAGGAGGCCACACATCAGACGGAGTCAGAGGGGTAAGTTACACCCCTGTAAGAGGCAAGCCACCTATCCAGAGACATTAGAGCCTGTTTTCAATTTATCAAACAGACCATTAACTCAGCCAGAGGTAAGCCTTTAACTAAATAGCTAACTTTTGTGCCAACAAATCTTCCAAACCTGTTTGAACAAGAAGTAGAATTGTACAAGTTCAGAACGTTGAGATTGAAGGTTTTTTTTGGTGACAAACAGTCACAGACAGACAGCTCTACTGGTTTGTTTAAATTGAAGAGTCAATTTGACCCTTATATTAAGAATATATTACTAAAACATATGCTTAAGTGACGGGCAGAGAAATGAAGATGGTGAGTGGTAATACTCAAACTCGAAGAAATAATTTAACACTGCATTACAAGGGTCTAGGACACTTGTTCGCCGCATCTTCATCGCTAACAGTTCCACGCGGCAGTTAGAACGCTGAACTGTCAGCAATGAAGTATAACGCGGCCGTTTCACTGAGGCTGCAGCTATGTAAGAGCTGACAGTTCAGCGCTGAACTGTCAGCTCTTACAAATCTAAAAGTAAAATGAAAATACCCCCCCCTAATAAATGATTCCCAAACCCCAATAGTAACACTAAACACTAAACCCCAATACTAACATTAAAATTAACCCCAATACTAAAATTAACCCCCTAAACCCTAATACTAACCCCGACCCCTAATACTAAAATTAATCCCCTAAACCCTAATACTAACCCTAATACTAACCCTAATATTTTACCCCCGACCCCTAATACTAAAATAAACCCCCTAAACCCTAATACTAACCCTAATACTAACCCCCAACCCCTAATACTAAAATCAACCCCCTAAACCCTAATACTAACCCCCAACCCCTAATACTAAAATTAACCCCTAACACTAAACACTAACCCTAATACTAACCCTAATAGTAACCCCTGACCCCTAATACTAAAATTAACCCCTAACACTAAACACTAACACTAAACCTCAATACTAAAACTAAAATTAACCCCAATACTAAAATTAACCCCCTAAACCCTAATTCTAACCCCCTAAACCCTAATTCTAACCAAACTAAAATCGGTAAAATACTTACCTTTAGCGATGAAATGTCCCGCGATGAAATCTCCAGCGACGATCTGTCTTGTGCTGCAGAGTCGGCGGTGAAGCGGCTGCGCGGAAGCAGCAGCGATGAAGAGTCCCATCCCCGCATTACAAACACTATCGAATGATTAATATTGTGATCAGCCCCGTGGACAAGGGGAGAGAAATTGTGAATTATGCAGACTACCATCAAGAGATTATGCGACAATTGCAGGATACTGACACATACCAGGTAACTCCCATTGACCCACTCCGAGATTACAAATGGAAGTAGGCAGACTGTAGATTGCCAAGAATTGATCATACATGGACAGTAAATCAAGTTTTTGGATCAGAAGTTTCCAAAATGCCCTGTGGTGTATACTTTGCCCAATATATCCATAAGCATCCCATAAGACCACCAAGAAGGCCCACTGTATTGGCAAAAGGGACTCTTTTTGAGCCTATCGCCAAATGGATAGACGTCGATATTATACTCATGGGAGAGGTTTTTTTTCTATTGAGTGATTAAAGCATTGACTCATCAGATTATCAAAATACATAGATATCTAACATATCTGAAATAAAGACCCCCAAAATAGCTGATACAAATACCTTACCCGTTAACCGTAGTATTGGCTTGCTGGGGGCGGACTTGCCACGGGCCCCAGCACTGGCTGTCACCACCAAATCCATGGAAATGTTGCAGTTGGTCCCATGAGGTCTAGAGTCTGATTACAGGTGGGCCCTGTCTTTTCCTCAACCCATATCTGTCTGTATTTTCCTCTCCCCCATGTCCTTCTGTCAGGCCCACTGTCGCACCCGCCTTCCTACCCACCGACATACCCATTCTGTTGCTCAGCAGCAGCTCTCCCCCATTGCAGGGGGCCATCACCGGGTGCACGCTGCTCCTGTCCCCTCTGTCGGATCCTCCATTGGAGGCAGTGCACGTGTGTCTCCTTCCTCGCACGTGCACATTTCCGGGAGTAGAAATAAAGTACAAACATTGCCATGGCAATGCACATCTAGACTCCGCCCCTGCATCATTAACAAATCTCCTCCCCTAACACTACTTAATCTCTGAGCTGCCTCTCAGCATTGCTCAGAGTTATTGTTGCCTCCAGTGAGTTCACAGCCTCCAAGCTCTACTTTGTTTGTTTCCTGGTTTTGACCCTGCTTGTCCCCATTTACTTTGATTTCCATCACCCCTGACCCTGGATTGTATGACTACGATTCCCTCCAGTATTCCTGACCATGGCTTGTCTCCTCCTACTACGCTACTCTCCGGTATCCCTGACTATGGCTTGTCTCCTCCTACTAGGCTATTTTCTATGTCAACTTCATTGAACCTCCTTGGAGTTCCAGCAAGATCACCCGTGCTTGCGGCCACTTTGTGAGGAGTTCTGTTCACACTTTCAGTTCCCCTCCTTTGTGCTGCTCCAGCAAGTGTGGTTCCATAGCTACTGGGCTCCAACACCTGAACATGAGTAAACCTCCCTGACACTTTCTGTCTTTTCCTCTTACTTCCCATATCCGCCTGTCTCTCTCCTCTACCTTCCCATGTCAGTCTGTTTCTCTTTTTTCCAAGTCAGTTTCTCTCCTCTTCCTTCCCAATCCTTTTTTTCCCCATGTCAGTCTCTCATCCTCTTCCTTCCCATGTCTGTCTCTCTTCCTTCCCACGTCTGTCTCTCTTCCTTCCCACGTCTACTCTCTCCTATCCCTTCCCATGTCTGTGTTTAACACACACAGAGCCAATGCTGCCTGCATCTCCCTGTCGAGTTACTCGCACTTCTCTGCAGGGTGAGGGTGGACCTTCACCTCCACACCCGGTGCAGTCCGCATCTCCACCAATGGGGAAAAAGGTGCAGTCCGCATCTCCACCAAAAGGGAACTGCATAATAAGTTAGACAAACTAGAACAGACTGATACATGAGGTAGAGCTGCTCTCAAGCTGACAATCTAGAGGGAATGGGATACATGAAGCACATAGATTGCTTGTGTGTGTTCCAGCTAGGTGGGATAAGCCAGGGGTAAAGTGGCCAGTATTCTAGTGGGTTGGGTAGTAAGCTTCTTTAAAGAGATGAGTTTTTAAGGATTTCTTTTTAAGTTTGAAAAGGAGGGAGAGAGCTGGATGCTCTGCGGAAGGGAGTTCCAGAGAGAGGGGGCAGCTCGGGCAAAATCTTGGAGGTGTGAGTAGGAAGAGGTGATGAGGTTGGAGGAGAGCTTTAGTACCATTGAGGAGCGCAAAGGTCATGCAGGGAAGTATCGGTTCATGAGCGAGGCAATGTATGGAGGGGCCGAGAAGTGGAGGGCTTTGGAGGTTAAGGACAGAATTTAAAATGTTATCCTAGAGCAGACAGTAAGCCAGTGGAGGGCATTGCAAAGAGAAGCCGCCAAATCGGACAGACGAGTGAGAAAGATGAGTCTGGCAGCTGTGTTTTGGATAGATTGGAGAGGAGACAGAGGTAGTCAATTCAGGAGTACACTAGTATTTTGGCGGTCTCTGCACTGAGGAACGGCTGAGTGCGTGAGTTGCAGGTGAATTGATGTGAGATGAGGAGAGTTGAGATGAACATTTTAATCTCACTAATTTAGCTATACATTGTGCAGAGACAACCCCGATGAGTTTGCTCATAACGTAAATGTTCATCTCACCTCAATTCACCTTTTAGTTAGTAAGCCCCTGTGTGTCTTTCTCTCAGTGTTCAGGTCGATGTATTATATTTTAAGTTCCAGTTGAAACATGTTGGGTTAGGAAGTAGCTGCTGTATGGGGAAGATGTTAATCCCCAAAGTCATACAATTGCACCCTTGAACTGACCGTCCTGCGGTCAGGACACCTTAGGGTCTATTCACTTAAAAGGGAGTTGCGAGGGAGTTGAGGTGAAATTAGGTTAGTTGAGGTGAGATATACATTTCAGCTCACCAATTTTGCTATACAGGTTTAGTATCCCTTATCCAAAATGCTTGGGACCAGAAGCATTTTGTATAAGGGATCATTCCAGATGACATTTTTACGGATCATATATTAATGCCTCCCAGCACTCATGGAATACAGTATTATCAATGCAAATACTATATAGAGCAAATAAATCACTTTTGCTATAATGTAGTTGTGATGTGAGACCTTGGTGGGAACTTGCCCAAGGTGTGTCAGGACTGCACATGTGCCATTGTATTACTTGATCTGAGCATGCAAGGAAAGGTTACATCACAGTTTAGGGGGCTAGACCCTGAAAAACAGTTGTGTGCTTGAATTCTGACAGGTTCAACTTGTTGCAAAATCCTAAAAAATGTTTGCATAATGGATCAATTTGGATAATGGATTTCTGGACAAGGGATATTCGACCTGTGCATACTTTGCTTAGCAGGGGAAGCACATCATGTTTGACCCTGCACGATGTATAGTTAAATTGGTGAGATGAAATGGTCATTTCAACTAAACTCCCTTGCAACTCACCTTTTGTGAATAGTCCACTTGTCTCAGCAGAAGAGCAAGATTCCTGAGATTAACAGCAGGAATAGGAAAAATGGATAAGAAGCTTTTGTGGCCTGTTGCAGTTACCTACAGTAATACACTGTAAAGAACACCACTGTTAAAAGTCTCTATGACATGAATGTGTCTATTGCAGCTAAAAAGTATAACAGCTTCCTGCACTCATTCTTTCAGGCTACACTAAGCAACCAGGACTGAAATATTAGTCAGGGGAGATGTTAGTTACAACCCAAAAAATGTAAGGCAAGCAAAAATAACGTCATGTGAAACAGTAACCCTATATGATAAAAAAATATACACTAATTATCTATTCTACAATGTATTCAATAATTAAGATATATAAAAAGAAAAGAAAAATGGGCATACATTGTTATCACTGGAGATGGTATTCATTTTTTATTTGTTTTAGAATCTACTTTATGAATTTCAATTTGATTGTAGGAGCAAAATCTTATTTATTTAAAGCCCTGAATAATATACCTGCTGTGGGACATCTGCAGCAGTAATCCAAGCTAAAACAAGATTTTCCCTACAAAACCTCCCTTATGTCATGTATATTTCAAATGTGTCACAACATGAAGTAAGACAATGTCTTTTGCTATTCTGCATTTTATAACCATTCATTCCAAAAAGATGTGCCATATTCTTTACTGTTTTATAAAAATAAAAAACATGTATCAAATACATTGCAGTATGTATATAAGAGACATACTTCAATATATATATCTACTTTACATGGGTGCAACTGTAGGGACTACTTAGTATAGTGTGATCTGGCCCAAAATGGTGCCAGATCGTCAAAAACAGTTGGAATTCTAGAAATTTGCTTACGCAGCATTGTATAATTTGGGCAGAAATAAGCCGGTAAAGCCTTTCATGACCCAAAACATTGGAAGTATTCAGATCGGGAAACTTCACCATGAAAACTATAATATTTCTGCTACCCAATAAGTGCTGATTACATCCAAACAAGCCTGAATTTGGAAAATATGTAAAAAATTTGTCCATAGCAATTCTACAGTAATTAGCTGGGAAACGGAACTTATTTTAAACTGTTATTTTTTTTCATATGGAAATTAGACATGTGCAAAACTAAAATTTTCGTTTCGTTTTCGTCCATTAGGACGAAAATTTTATTTTTCTTGTCTAAAACAAATTTAGTTCATTACTGCATTCATTTCTGACGAAATTCGTTCATTATTTTCGTTTTGTTCGTTCGTCTTATAGAATACATGTAATACTATTGGCTTTCTATAAACCAAACGAGAACCCCATTCATAAGAATTTCTTATGAACGGGGACTCCATTCATAAGAATTTCTTATGAATGGGGCTCTCGTTTGGTTTATAGAAAGGCAATAGTATTACATGTATTCTATAAGCCAAAAGTCTATAAACCGAAGGTCGTTCGATTTATAGACTTTCGGTTTATAGAATACATAGAATTCTATGTATTCTATAAACCGAAAGTCTATAAACCGAACTACCTTCGGTTTATAGACTTTCGGCTTATAGAATACATAGAATTACATGTATTCTATAAACCGAAAGACCTTTGGTTTATAGACTTTCGCCTTATAGAATACATGTAATACTATTGGCTTTCTATAAACCGAACCAGAGTCCCCATTCATAAAAAATTCTTATGAATGGGGACTCTAGTTTGATTTATAGAAAGCCAATAGTATTACATGCATTCCATAAACCGAAAGTCGTTCATTATGTCGGTTTATGGAATGTATATGTAATGCTATTGGTATTCTATAAACCGACTCTATTTCGGTTTATAGAATGCCAATAGCACGAATGGACGAATGGACGAATGATTTTCATTTATTAACATTCGTTCATTCGTCTTTTTTTAGTTTAGCATTATCGTTATTCGTTTTTCGGACAAATAGACGAAAATGCTATTTTCGGACGAAAATGCATTCATCCGAAAATGAATGCACATGTCTAATGGAAATGTCTCTGATTGCCCTGATTTCATATTTGATTCAATTATCCATGATCAGCTTATTTGTTCAAAATATTATATCTGGCCATAGATGCAGCAATGTACATGTAAAAAAAACTGTTAAAATGTCAATTAGTATCCACAATGAGCAGAAATAAGAATGATGTATATATGAATGATGTATATGTCATTAGTAACTGTGCACAATCACAGAATATCACCTGTGAAATAACAAGGTATATAGATATATGATATATATCCTGATGTGGATGATGATCAGAGGGGTCCAGAGATCAGCAGGATAAGGTTAACATATACAGTGGATATCAAAAGTCTACACACCCCTGTTAAAATGTCAGGTTTCTGTGCTGTAAAAAAATGAGACAAAGATAAATCATTTCAGAACTTTTTCCACCTTTAATGTGACCTATAAACTGTACAACTCAATTGAAAAACAAACTGAAATCTTTTAGGCAGAGGGAAGAAAAAATATAAAAATAAAATAATGTGGTTGCATAAGTGTGCACACCCTTAAACTAATACTTTGTTGAAGCACCAGATCTATCAGATTGCGAGGGCATCTCCTGTGCACAGCCCTCTTCAGATCACCCCACAGATTTTCAATCGGATTCAGGTCTGGGCTCTGGCTGGGCCATTCCAAAACTTTCATCTTCTTCTGGTGAAGCCATTCCATTGTTGATTTGGATGTATGCTTTGGGTTGTTGTCATGCTGAAAGATGAAGTTCCTCTTCATGTTCAGCTTTCTAGCAGAAGCCTGAAGGTTTTGTGACAATATTGACTGGTATTTGGAACAGGTCCAGCTGATGAAAAACAGCCCCAAAGCATGATGCTGCCACCACCATGCTTCACTGTGGGTATGGTGTTCTTTTGGTGATGTGCAGTGTTGTTTTTGCACCAAACATATCTTTTGGAATTATGGCCAAAAAGTTCAACCTTGGTTTCATCAGACCATAACACCTTTTCCCACATGCTTTTGGGAGACTTCAGATGTGTTTTTGCAAAATGTAGCCTGGCTTGGATGTTTTTCTTCGTAAGAAAAGGCTTTCGTCTTGCCACTCTACCCCATAGCCCAGACATATGAAGAATACAGGAGATTGTTGTCACATGTACCACACAGCCAGTACTTGCCAGATATTCCTGCAGCTTCTTTTAATGTTGCTGTAGGCCTCTTGGTAGCCTCCCAGACCAGTTTTCTTCTCGTCTTTTCATCAATTTTAGAGGGAGCTCCAGTTCTTGGTAATGTCACTGTTGTGCCATATTTTCTTCACTTGATGATGACTGTCTTCACTGTGTTCCATGGTATATCTAATGCCTTGGAAATTCTTTTGTACCCTTCTCCTGACTGATACCTTTTTACAATGATATCCCTCTGATGCTTTGGAAGCTCTCTGTGGACCATGGCTTTTGCTGTGGGATGCGACTAAGAAAATTTCAGGAAAGACCAACTAAAGCAGCTGAACTTTATTTGGGGTTAATCAGAGGCACTTTAAATGATCACAGGTGTATGCTGACTCCTATTTAACATGATTTGGAATGTGATTGCTTAATTCTGAACCCAGCTACGTCCCCAGTTATAAGAGGGTGTGCACACTTATGCAACCACATTATTTTATTTTTATATTTTTTCTTCCCTCTATCTAAAAGATTTCATTTTGGTTTTCAATTGAGTTGTACAGTTTATAGGTCACATTAAAGGTGGAAAAAGTTCTGAAATGATTTATCTTTGTCTATTTTTTTTACAGCACAGAAACCTGACATTTTAACAGGGGTGTGTAGACTTTTTATATCCACTGTACCTGTTGTATACACCTATCCTACATCTACCAGTTGATTATTCCCAATATACCCTTCATTCACAGAACTCATCCTGATGATGTCTGTCACTGGTGTTCCGTCTTGCATGGATTTCCCACCCGTAGGTGGTTATTTATTTACAAAAAACATGATGTTGTTGACTTCACTTGAGCACCTCTAATGTCTGCATCTTTGTTTAGATTGGTCCTTTCACCTGTCCCCAGTAATATACATGCAATCTATTTTATTACAGCAGTGGTGATTGATGTGCATGTTATTTTAGTACACTCAATAGCTAGCTAGTGTAATTTTGTAATTAAGACCAAATAAGTTTAGACTGGTACTTGATGTGTGGGGATACAGCTAGGTTTTTAACCAAACTTGATATATTGGTGATAGGAGGTGGTTCACACATAATGTGTGTGTTTTGATATGATATGTGATTACATTCATTCATGATTATATAAGGTGATTGGTACAAATGTGTTCATAACTGAAATGAAGATCAGGACAGCTAGAAAACATTGTGCGGGGGAGTTCAGTTCAGTTATATTTGCACATTAGATGAGGATGGCAGATTAGGCAACCTTCCTTTTGTGAATCAGAAACAATTGATAGGCACTAAAAATGTGTGAAATATATAGGAAAAATGCTGCAGACACTCTTGAAAATCAAGAACACACAAATAGTGAAGGGAAATATAAAATATTACTTATTATACTTATCATAAATTGAAGCTTTTGCTCCGTTATGTGCGATCTGACAAAATATTAAAAAATCAAACACAGATTAAAAAAAACTATGTGTGACACTTTATATTAAAAAAGTAATGCAACTGTAAGACACCTGGTGGGAATTAACTCACATGGAATAGAGCCAAAAATGACCAGCTATAGGCATCTGCGCGTGTTTGGGATCCCATCATCCACTTGTGTGCAGAAAATGCTGATGGTCCAATAGCCCTTCTTGAGTTGGTAAATGCGCAAAAAAGGGAGGGATACGATAAGTAGCAATTTAGAGTAGTATGTTAACAGATAATTTAATTGCCCCCCAAATATATCAAGGTTTACATAGATATAAATAGTAGACATGTGCATTCGTTTTCGGACGAATGCATTTTCGGACGAAAATAGCATTTTCGTCCATTCGTCCGAAAAACGAATAATGAAAATTTTAACTAACAAAATCCGAATGAACGAATGGTTAATAAACGAAAATCATTCGTTCATTCGTCCATTCGTGCTATTGGCATTCTAAACCGAAATAGAGTCGGTTTACAATACCAATAGCATTGTACTACATTCCATAAACCGACATGAATGACTTTCGGTTTATGGAATGCATGTAATGCTATTAGCTTCCTATAAACCGAAATTGAGTTCCCATTCATACGAATAGGTCAATTGACCTATTCGTATGAATGGGGACTCTTTCGGTTTATAGAAAGCCAATAGCAGCATGTATTCTATAAGCCGAAAGTCTTTAAAACAAACGACGTTCGGTTTATAGAATACATGTAATGCTATTGCTGTTCTATAAGCCGAAAGACATTCGGCTTATAGAACAGCAATAGCATTACATGCATTCTATAAACCGAACGTCGTTCGTTTTAAAGACTTTCGGCTTATAGAATACTATTGGCATTCTATAAACCTAACTAGAGTCCCTCCTCATTCATAAGAATTTCTTATGAATGGGGACTCGACTCTAGTTCGGTTTATAGAAAGCCAATAGTATTCTATAAGCCGAAAGTCTTTAAAACGAACGACGTTCGGTTTATAGAATACATGTAATGCTATTGCTAAACTATAAACCGAACGACTTTCGGTTTATAGAATAGCCATAGGATTACATGTAGTACATAAGCCGAAAGTCTATAAACCGAAAGTCGTTCGGTTTATAGGCTGTCGGCATTTAACTATACAGAGACAGAGTCTCCATTCATAAAATTATGAATGGAGACTTTGTCTCCGTGTAGTAAAATGCCGAAAGTCTATAAACCGAACGATCGGTTTATAGACTTTCGGCTTATGTAATACATGTAATCCTATGGCTATTCTATAAACCGAAAGTTCGGTTTATAGAATAGCAATAGGAATACATGTATTCCATAAGCCGACAGCCTATAAACCGAACGTTCGGTTTATAGGCTGTGGGCATTTTACTACACGGAGACAAAGTCTCCATTCATAATTTTATGAATGGAGACTCTGTCTCTGTATAGTTAAATGCCGGCTTTTAACTATACGGAGACAAAGTCTCCATTTATAATTTTATGAATGGAGACTCTGTCTCCGTATAGTTAAATGCTATTGTATTCTATAAACCGACTCTATTTCGGCTTATAGAATGCAATAGTACTACGAATGGACGAATGAACGAATGATTTTCCTTTATTAACCATTCGTTCATCCGGCTTTAGTTAGCTTTGCATTTTCGTTCTTCGTTTTTCGGGCGAATGGACGAAAATGCAATTTTCGGACGAAAATGCATTCGTCCGAAAACGAATGCACATGTCTAGTATATATTCACATGTAAATTGCTTTTTAAATAAAAAATTATGATATAAAAAAATCTTGTTTTTATTTCCTTTTATGTGACAATGCTGCCTCTCTCTTTCCCTTGCCCCCAGATTTGTCGCTCTCCCCCCCTTAGTGTTGTCTCTCTCTCACCCTCCCTTTGGCTCCCCCCTCGCTCCCCTTGTGTCTGTCTCTTCCCCCCTTCCCTCCCCTTGTTTCTCTCTGCCCCCCCCCCTTGTTATTCTGTCCCCCCCTCACCTGTTTCTTGCTCCCTGGTGGCTAGTGGGGGCAGCCGGGGGATGTATGCACTATACATAATAGACGGAAGTGTCGGGCAGCATGGAGGTTGTCTGCACGATTCGTGCAGACATCCCCCAGCTGCCCGATTCTCCCTGGTGGCTAGCGAGGGAGCGGAGGATGTCTGCGCGATGAGCGAGACCTCTCCTGCTGCCGCCCGGCATGACCGCCGGGACTTCTATGATGAAGCTGGGTACTTCCGGCTTCCTCATAAAAGTCCTGGCTGTCGTTCCGGGCGGCAGCAGGGGAGGTCTCGCTCATCGCGCAGACATCCTCCGCTCCCTCGCTAGCCACCAGGGAGAATCGGGCAGCTGGGGGATGTCTGCACGAATCGTGCAGACAACCTCCATGCTGCCCGACACTTCCGTCTATTATGTATAGTGCATACATCCCCCGGCTGCCCCCACTAGCCACCAGGGAGCAAGAAACAGGTGAGGGGGGGACAGAATAACAAGGGGGGGGGGGCAGAGAGAAACAAGGGGAGGGAAGGGGGGAAGAGACAGACACAAGGGGAGCGAGGGGGGAGCCAAAGGGAGGGTGAGAGAGAGACAACACTAAGGGGGGGAGAGCGACAAATCTGGGGGCAAGGGAAAGAGAGAGGCAGCTTTGTCACATAAAAGGAAATAAAAATAAGATTTTATTTATATCATAATTTTTTATTAAAAAAGCAATTTACATGTGAATATATACTAGACATGTGCATTCGTTTTCGGACGAATGCATTTTCGTCCGAAAATTGCATTTTCGTCCATTCGCCCGAAAAACGAAGAACGAAAATGCTAAGCTAACTAAAGCCGAATGAACGAATGGTTAATAAAGGAAAATCATTCGTTCATTCGTCCATTCGTAGTACTATTGCATTCTATAAGCCGAAATAGAGTCGGTTTATAGAATACAATAGCATTTAACTATACGGAGACAGAGTCTCCATTCATAAATTTATGAATGGAGACAAACGTATAGTTAAAAGCCGACAGCCTATAAACCGAACGTTCGGTTTATAGGCTGTGGGCATTTAACTATACGGAGACAGAGTCTCCATTCATAAAATTATAAATGGAGACTTTGTCTCCGTATAGTTAAAAGCCGGTGTTCTGACAAATTTCTGGAGCAAATTCTCCTGCGCAATCGCAGGAGAAATGCCGCAGAACACCGGCATTTAACTATACGGAGACAGAGTCTCCATTCATAAAATTATAAATGGAGACTTTGTCTCCGTATAGTTAAAAGCCGGCATTTAACTATACGGAGACAGAGTCTCCATTCATAAAATTATGAATGGAGACTTTGTCTCCGTGTAGTAAAATGCCCACAGCCTATAAACCGAACGTTCGGTTTATAGGCTGTCGGCTTATGGAATACATGTATTCCTATTGCTATTCTATAAACCGAACGTTCGGTTTATAGAATAGCCATAGGATTACATGTATTATATAAGCCGAAAGTCTATAAACGGATCGTTCGGTTTATAGGCTTTCGGCATTTTACTACACGGAGACAAAGTCTCCATTCATAATTTTATGAATGGAGACTCTGTCTCTGTATAGTTAAATGCCGACAGCCTATAAACCGAACGACTTTCGGTTTATAGACTTTCGGCTTATGCAATACATGTAATCCTATGGCTATTCTATAAACCGAAAGTCGTTCGGTTTATAGAATAGCAATAGGAATACATGTATTCCATAAGCCGACAGCCTATAAACCGAACGTTCGGTTTATAGGCTGTCGGCATTTTACTACACGGAGACAGAGTCTCCATTCATAAAATTATGCCGACTTTCGGTTTATAGAATAGCAATAGGAATACATGTATTCCATAAGCCGACAGCCTATAAACCGAACGTTCGGTTTATAGGCTGTCGGCATTTTACTACACGGAGACAGAGTCTCCATTCATAAAATTATGAATGGAGACTTTGTCTCCGTGTAGTAAAATGCCCACAGCCTATAAACCGAACGTTCGGTTTATAGGCTGTCGGCATTTTACTACACGGAGACAAAGTCTCCATTCATAATTTTATGAATGGAGACTCTGTCTCCGTGTAGTAAAATGCCGACAGCCTATAAACCGAACGTTCGGTTTATAGGCTGTCGGCTTATGGAATACATGTATTCCTATTGCTATTCTATAAACCGAACGTCGTTCGGTTTATAGAATAGCAATAGGATTACATGTATTCCATAAGCCGAAAGTCTATAAACCGAAAGTCGTTCGGTTTATAGACTTTCGGCTTATAGAATACAATTAATACTATTGCCTTTCTATGAACCGAACGAGAGCCCCATTCATAAGAATTTCTTATGAATGGGGCTCTCGTTCGGTTTATAGAAAGCCAATAGTATTACATTGTATTCTATAAAACGAACGAAAAAAATTAACGAAACGAAAATAATTAACGAATTTCGTCTGAAACGAATGCACTAATGAACGAAATTCGTTTTAGACGAAATAAATAACATTTTCGTCCGAATGGACGAAAACGAAACGAAAATTTTAGTTTTGCACATGTCTAATAAATAGTACAAACATGGTAACAATTAAAATCACTGGTCCTCCAAAGTCCACTGAGCGATATCGGCTGGACTAAACAGAAGGTGGAAGGTGGAGAAAGCGAGGAAGATAGCTCCATGCGAGTGACATTTTCTGAGAGGCGTACCTGGAACTAGCACGAGCCATTTTAATCACCTATCTCTTGATATCTGAGTAGCTGCATTATAACAGCAAGTCATGGACAAATTATGCATGTCATCATGTAGTATTTATGCATGTTATTTCATATACTTCAATGTGTCAACAGAACAAACAAGTGAATAGTCATATCTGAATGTACACATTCCAAACATTCTGTTAACAGGTGGCTTTGTCACACTGCAAGGTTGCAGTAAACATACTATGATATTCTCCTAAATCTTGCTTGAATCCTTGCTTGCCATTTTGAAGAAATGTTTTTTGTTCACAGATATGCACTATATTTTTAGCACTGAATGGATGTGAGCAGTTAACATCCTTCAAAAAGTATCAGTCAGTAGCAAGTGTGAGCATTTCTATCAGCTTCAAATCGTACGTATTTTGATTGTTCCCAGCTATTTTTGCAAATGTGCAAAATCTCACATTGGCTATAATGGGCTGTTTGCGGCTACCACTTCATTTTGGTACATTAAGGCTGTATTTTAGAGGATTTTCAAGTCCAAATTATTTATCCAGGGCTTTAAAGTGTCTGAGATGCAGCGTTGATTAAATTGGCTGTTATCATGGGGGTAAAAAATAAATACTGAGTAAACAATGTTTTCCAGAATGCCAGCAAAGTTTGAGCTTTACCCAATCTTAAACCTGTGATAGAAAGGTTAAACTTTAAATAGCCCAATGTCTATATTCTTTGAGAATGACCTAGACACACTGGGCTTTGATGATGAAACTGGTCCTGGGCTGAAAAGGCAATTTGTCCAGGAAGATACACATTGTTCCTGTAACCTTTATGAAACTACCAATTTTTTGACCTAGAGGTTGCTACTGGTTTTGTACTCAAGGATAAATGGCTGCACTTTCCTTTCATAGAGAGCAATCTTCCTAATTAGTGGTTCATGAAAACTTTTTTAAAAGCCAATGCTTTTTTGTTGTTGAATGAACTAGTTGAGTCTTATACAGCCAGTATTTCATTGCTTCATGCTTAATAAATAATAATTCATATCTTTAATAAATAGTGTTCATCCAATTTGGCAAGTTCTGGCATTTCTGTCAGTTTTAGCATTAACCCTGATCAATGTGGAGCCACAGTAAGGACATAATATCGGTCTATCTGTACTTTGCAACTATTATTTTCTTTATACTGTTGATTTTATGATTATGGTAATTATTATGTCAACAAAGTGTGGCATATTAAGACTTATCACTGCAGCTTCCCTAGTTAAGGATGCTATTAATACATTAAATGAATGAATAAACTAAAAGAAGTGTCAGTCATAGATAGTTATGACATAAACTAACCTGGCCCCATAAGTAAAGATCCAGAATGCAGGACTTAATGCATATACACCTCAAAAACAAATTCTGTCATTTTGAATTCACAAGTATAGGGATTTCTGCCAAAATCCAAGTAACAGAGAGCTATTTGCAAAGGAAAGCTCCTGAACCAATGGGCTCCAAATATGGGGAGTCATGCACATGCAGAAAGCCAGATCATGTTGCTATCATTGTGCGTGTCTAAATATAAAGCAGACTCATGCAAAATTTCATGAATCTGCACTGGTTCCACCTCTTACATACTTTTTTGTTGCTCCGTCACTCATTGCGCCAGCACAGCCAATGTCTTAAAAAAAAAATCCGGCACTGAAAAGAGCTTGATTACTGTCGGGGAGGTTGTTCTCCCACACTGAAAAGTGTTGGGATTTATAAAAAAAAAAGGCACAATCGACTTTTGTTATGTAAAGTACACCTTTTTTCCTTCTCCTGTCACTTTATAGTTCGGGAGTTTTTAAAAATGACCACTAAGGTGCTATTATATTACTACCAATGAAGTGCATTTATCCTGTTTTATGACTCACACTTCCCAACATATGTACATTCATATGGCATGATGTGAAGTGAAAATGGGTGACCCAACTATCAGGAACATTCCAGAGCATTTAAAGAGCCACAATTTTTTTTTTTATTTTTTTTTAGTAATGTTTCCTTTATAGAAGCAAAAGTGAAACTTTAGTGCCCCTGGTATCAGTGGTGGATGAATTAGCATGGAAACCCGGTTAATGACTGTTTCTTCTGCAGAAAGAGAGACCCTTGTTTTCACAGGGCATAAAAAGGGGATCTTGAGGGCATAAACCCCAAAGTGTATTATATTTATATATATATATATATATATATATATATATATATATAGATAGATAGATAGATAGATAGATAGATAGATAGATAGATAGATAGATAGATATGAAATGCTATATCTCACAGTTTTTATCATCATTTTTGAATGGTACTTCTGCAAAGTGCCATTCAAAATTTCCCATAGTCTTTACAACAAATATAAAAATCATTGGAGAAATAATTTCATGAAGTTGCTGCTTCATTGAGATGGTTTGATGACCTTCAGTCACTCCTAGTGGTGTGTCTGTATGTCAGTCATGTAATTTGGGAGGAAGGAAAGTATTTGCGAATGAAAATGGTAATTTGTGTGCGACTGCTCATGTTAACCGTTAGGAAGGATTATAGGTAAATAGGAGTGAATGCATTTGAGAGAGACACAAGATGTTGGTATTCTAGCATAAGAGCAAGAGTAAGTTATTTGTTCCAGCACATTAGAGAAGAAAAAAAAAGGCCAACATTAAGGATACCCTTCTATCTGGCAAATTATTATTTCTAGGGTTTACATCTTTAACTAGCTCCCCTCTATTGATCTGCTGTGAAAATGAGGGTCTCTCTTTGCACTAGCAGAGAGAGATATTCACAACTCAATAGACCCTGACAGACCCTGCTCTGATTGGCTGTGTGTTTGAGCATGCCAGTGTCTTGAGGCAGATTTGAGAGTAATAATAAGAGAAACGGAAATTAACAAGTTAAGAGTTTTACTCTTTGCTGATTGTTTTCCCAGTTTATTTCCAGCCAGCTGTCATGATGCCAATTCTTTTGATTATTCTCACCAGGGGTTGTGTATATGTTGGAATTCAAAGTAGCTCAACAAACAATTTAATTTACATGGTTGTAGTGCTTTGTTGAATACATATACAAGTAAACTTCTTAATTTATGTGATTTGTTGTCCATATGATAAAATATAAAAATAGAAACATGGCTACAGAAACCAAGTGACATCAGGAGCACGCTGAAGCAGATGTATAATATATTGTATATGTATTGCTGCTCCCAGGTGTCTATGTTTTTTTTTTTTATTTTGTAACCTACCTGGAGACGTATCATCCAGTTATGTGAGCATAAGAGCATCACACGGGCATAGAATTATTATGGTAATCTGCTCTGGGCAGAAAACTATCCTGGATCATTTATGAGTAACATTAGTAAATTGTGTTTTGCTTACAAAGAACTTGTGTTTAGCATTTAAGATAACAGTGCATGAGTTTTATCTGGGGCCCAGACAGGGCAAGTATACAGTTGTCAGGAGACAGGAATAAACATAAGAAATAAACAAGAAAGCAAAGCAAACAGTATACAGAAATTACTGGGGGGTTTTGTTTTTTTATTTCAATTTCACAAATTCAATGGCATAGAAATATACTGAAATATTTGCACAAAGTATTTGCATGAAATATATATATTTATATAATAAAATATGTTAAAATATATGCTTAAGAAGACCATTATATCTGTCCCTGTGTGGTAGATATCAATTGGAACATTGTAATATTTAGACGATACAAGTAGTAGTTTTATATTCATGGAAAATATTTGGAAAAATAAATGCTCTGCTATAAGTATTTAATATAGTATATTTTCTAACAAATAGTCTTAGTACTTGTATCTAATAAACGAATAACCATTAACTTAACAAACAAGTCCGGCCTTTAATATTGGATCAAACAATTTTTTATGAATCGTTTGTACCCAATCAGTAAAGTGCAACATCTTGGATACTATATAATTATTGCAATGTGTCGCACACGTGATCGGATCCATCTCGCCAAGTTTATCTTAAGATCTGTATATTAATTGGATCATAGTTATTGAGTAATTGTGACATGTACCAATTTGTGTTTTGGAATATCTCTTTGAGTCGATGTATGGTTTCCAGAGGGTGAAAAACTGTTCTACTCATTTTTATTTAGCTGGGTTGTAAGCCAGCTCATCCGAAAAAGGTGCATTAGCTTTTCCTTAAAAACTGTGAGGGTGGGTTCCTCTCGTATAATCCAATATTGAAGTATCGTTTTATTTGTTACAGCTAAGATAATCCGAATACATTTTTCTTGTGGTATGGGTGAGCGTGAGTAGCCAAAAAGGGCGAATTTCCGGTGTGAGAGTGAATACGATCCCAAATGTGGCCCCAACATAAATCTGAACAATATTTTGGAAATGGCATATCTTCCCACATTGCCACATGATATGAAAAAAATCCACTCCGCCTGGCATATCACATTTTTGAAAGTGGTTGTGTAGCTGCATGTCAGCAGCTTTCCCTCTAAGTGGGGATATGTATGCTCTATATGTGGTGTAACACCAGATTAATATAAAATATATGTAAATGAGTCTGTCTACTTTAACAGATATTTAATAAGAGACAAAAACACTGTAACATACAATAATAAGTGACAGTCCAACACACAATACCACATTCTCCCAAGACTAACCTTAATCCTAGTTTTCAACCAAAAGATCCATTATAACCCATCACAAATTGCCCCATGCATGCAGGAGGCAGGCAAGGCAAGAAGAGACTGAATCCAGATTGCTCATTCAACAGGTATATTGAATGTCTTGTGAGGTCTTTGGAGGTGTGCCCTCATTAACAAATCAAAAGACAAATGTTGTACAGGAGCATTGACCACACCATGGAATATTTTTATGAACATGTCTCTGTACATGGTGGACTTGATGGTTTGGCACATGGATCAGTGTGCTTTTAGGATGTTATTAAGGGTTCGGCCTTGTAAAAGGGTCAGCCATTTTGCTAACCCTGTGGTGATGTTAGAGAAATCAATGGGGGTACCTAGACATTTGCAAATGAGCGCTGGTAACCCAATCCAGGGGCTCACAATATTAAAGAAAATAAGGGGTTCTCCCATGTGGTATCCGAGAATTTAGTTAGTTGTTGGTTTATGAAACTACTAAGTTGTATATAAGAGATTTGTGTGATGGGTATATTTGGATGTTTGTCCTGAAGTGCCTGGAGAGGAAGAAGTTGTCTTTTAGGAATATTAATGAAGGAATTTATTGATTATAGTCCATGAGCTGACAATATAGTAAATGGGTAATTCTCTTCTCCATTTTGAAAGTTGGGATTCCCCACAATTGGGATAAATCCCGAAAAACGGAAATCAGTATTAAATTTGTGGCAGGTTAATTGCCAAGCTTGAACTGGTCCAATTAATTATTTCGAACCATTTTGGGAAGTAGTCCTATGGATGTATGAAAAAGGATTAATAGGTTACTAGCTAAGCATAAATTTTGGTCCAGTCTGGAGTCATGTGTGAGCCAGTCTATTGTATATCGTAATAATGCCGCTAAGTTGTATTCTAATATGTTAGGGACTTTGAAACCACCTTGAAATTCAGATTGTTGCAGTTTTTGTAGGCTTATTCTCTGGGGGGGTTTTGCCCAGATGAATTTTGTGAAAGTGTGTTCATTAGTTTGATATCTTTGTTTCGTAGCAAGAGAGGTAATGTTTGTAGGGGATAAAGCAATTTTTGAAAACTCATTATTTTTAGTAGTGCTATGCGGCCAACATAAGACAGAAACAATGGCTGCCAAGCATTTACTTCGTCAGACATTTTTTTTTAAAATGCGGGGATAATTTAGAGAGTTTAGTTTGCCTGGAATTTTGGGGAGTAGTATTCCAAGGTAAGTGATGAAAGGATCTTTCCATTGGAGGTCGTTAGTTGGCATGTCTGTCGGGGTTGTTTGTTTGCTGAGATAATGCCTCTGATTTGGCATAATTGACGGTAAATCCTGTGATCTGTCCATAAGTGTCAATTAAGTTAGAAATTACTAACTATGTGTGAGTCATTCAAAAATAGTAGAACATCGTCCGCGAAGGCAGTGGCTTTTACACTCATTGAACCCACCTCTATACCTCTTATATCATGGTGTCTGTGTAGCAGGCATAGTACTGGGTCTAAATTAAAAAGGAGGGGAGGGAGAGGCGCGGCTTCCGGGTCCATGATGGCTGCGTGAGACTCCCAGTCCCCGGCAGGCTGGCGATCTTCAGCTTTCCTATCCCCCTGAATTCCACCTTTACAAGGTCCACAGAACTCCTTATGGGCCACACGGGTCAGCCACACGTCGTC
Source organism: Pelodytes ibericus (assembly GCA_036172795.1). NCBI lineage: Eukaryota > Metazoa > Chordata > Amphibia > Anura > Pelodytidae > Pelodytes > Pelodytes ibericus. Next base: position 75,689,112 of record CM069859.1, read on the forward strand.
AACAAAAACAATTATCCACAGAAGTCGCCCCTATCTTCAAGACGCGAACTCCTGCCAAAACGACTACAGAGACCTTACAGGCCCCTGATATGGCGCCTCTCATACCTCCAGCGGCACAAGCCCTAACCAAGCAAGATTTAGAAGACATGTACATAAAACTACAAGGCTTTAACAAAGACGAACTATCTACAAACCTGGCGACATTGAATAAGGAGATACGAACCCTCCGCACAGATTTACATACCCAAGCGGATCAAGTGGCGACTCTCACCACGGATTACAATCAGATCGCTGACGACACTCTAGACCTCCACCATCGAGTTACACAAATGGAGTTGTCGCTCGAAGATCTTGGCAACCGATCAAGGAGAAATAATGTGCGGTTACTGAAATATTTCACGCCATATGGCACGGTTCCAGCTAAACAGAGACCATAGAGCATTACGAGCCCCTGGACCCCCAGGCTCTCCGCCAAGAGACGTGGTGGTTCGTTTCCACTACTATACCACCAAAGAAGCGATTATGCTCAAAAAGTAGGAAAACGCCACCGGTATTCATGAACTCCAATCTACAACTATTCCAGGACCTAGAGCCTTCTACATTGTACAAGTCAATCCAATGGAAACCCCTGACGGATAGATTACGAGCAGCGGAGGTGAAATATGCCTGGGGCTTTCCATTCCACCCATGGTGGAGAGCAGAAGGTTTTCCATTCATACAAGGATTTACAAGCTTTTGTTGATCATCTGGAACTTTCGGGGCCGGCGACCCTTTCACCCAGAGGAGCACCGCGGTATCCACTGACCTAATCTCACCTGAAATAGGACCTAGAAGACCCAACATGATAGCACAATTTGCAATCTACAAGTTCCTTCTCCAGTGACTGTTTCTCCCCACGATGTTTCTCTCTCTTAATGGAACACTGGGACTTACCTATGTACCCACCTTATGTATATACATATTTTTTTTGAGAATAATATCCATGGTTTTGTTCAGTAACATCCCTAACAATAGAACATCGATATTTGGACCTAGAACTATGCTTCTCCATGGCTAAAGGGCCATAAGTAAAAATGATCTCTATGCTGGAATTAGAGGTAAAGAAAAACGCACACAAGTACCAGGGCTCAGGAGCTACGATGATAATTCCTATAGATCCCTGCAGACTTGTACTTTCTCTTATTAAAGCAGACACTGAATAAGATACTTAGCTAGGTTTGACAACAGGTCCAGCAAGATTTTATCCCCGTCACGAAAAGGTTTCTTCGTATTTCTTTTCTTTTTGTAAAGGAATTGAGATGTTTAACAAACTCCCAGATTAATTTTAAATTTACCTAGGTTAGCGAGGGCCCCATAACCCTCATTTAATTACCTGAAATGTAATAACAGGAGTGCCTGAGTTAAAGGTCCACACATAATTTGTTGACGTTATGGTAATAGTTTCTTATATGATACAAGTGATTATATTTGTTATCGGGTACTGGAACCCTGATCGATATAAGAGAAAAGGACTGAGTGTCCTATTATTTAAAGCTGATTAGAAAGTGGGATAAAGTCACGGTTTTAGATAATATATTACAACTGTTTGTAAAATAAGAACCTCTTCAATCTAGAGTCTGGCAATTTAAGTAAGACCAGCCTTACACTTGTGTTTGTGTGTGTCTATTTGTGTGTTTATTTTATTTTGATTTTTTTGTTTTGTTTTGCTATTTTTTTTTCTTTCCCTCTCTCTCCTCTGATTATTCCCTTTTAATTTTTTCTCACTTCCCCTCCCCTCCTTCATATATACATTTTTAACAACGTGGTCTTTCCCCTTATACCCCCCCACCTAAAAGAGAGATAGAAAGGTCTAAAAAGAAACCGACCAGATCCAAAATGCCCACAACTTTAACATTAGTGTCGCTGAACGCACACGGTCTCAATTCCCCGCAAAAAAGGAGAACTCTATTACGCCATCTCAAAAAGAGACGTGCTGATATAGCCTTAATACAAGAGACTCATTTTGCAAATAATGAATGCCCCCAGCTACGAGATAATCTTTTTAGAACATGTTAAGTATCTTGCCACAAATCCAAAAAACTGGAAGTGGCGATCTTAATTAGGAGAAACTGTCCTTTTTCAGTCCAATCAATAAAAAAAGATTCTGAAGGCCGTTATTTGGCCCTAACAGGACATATAGCCCAAACCCCCCTAACCATTGTAAATATTTATGCCCTGACCACACCAGACCCAGCATTTTGGCCTCAGTTCAGTACGTTTCTCCAAAAACTTCCGACAGCATAATTGATTGTTGGAGGAGACTACAACTCAGTAATGTGCCCTTACATTGACCTCACGGACAATTCCCAAACTAGAGCCTCTCACCCTTCAGACCGCCTACTAAGTAACTTTATTTCTACTAACTCATTACTTGATATCTGGAGATTGTTACATCCCTCAAATATGGACTACACCTTTTTCTCCAACCCACATTTAAGTTACTCACGAATCAATTTTTTTCTAATATCAAAGGACTGTATTGCCTTGGTTTCAGACTGCCAAATCCATTGCATTACGTGGTCTGATCACGTGGATGTAACTTTGAATCTGAATATTCCACAATCAGGTAAACACTGGTCGTGGAAACTGAATGAGTCATTGCTACATTCACCTGAAATATCAACAACAATTTCGGAGTCAATCACCGAATATTTCAAAATAAACTCTGGATCAGTAGATGATCCGGCCACGCTGTGGGCAGCACATAAGACTGTGATTAGAGGTCTACTCATCTCTTTAGCTACTAAAAAGAAAAAGGAAAAGGAAGCCAAGTCAGTGTCTTTACTAGCGTCTCTCCAACAGCTGGAAACTCTGAATAAGCAAGGACTGACAGCGGCTATTTCGGACCAACTGACTAAAGTCTGAAATGAGCTCTGCGCTCTCACATTGTCAGATACAGCCAAAGCAATGAAATACACTAACCAGAAATACCATGAGAAGGCGAACAAAGCAGACAGATTCCTGGCTTCTAAACTCCGCAAGCTCACAACAGAGAGACTAATCTCCTCCATACAGATGGCAGAAGGTACTCTATCCTCTGACCCTGATACGATAGGCCAAGAATTTAAAAGGTTTTATACGTCCCTATACAATCACTCCCCAGATAAATCACTGCTTAATGGGGTACATGTACAACAAATTGAAAAATATTTACAGAAAAGTGGAATTAAGCAACTGTCACCAGAGGAAAGCGAATATTTTGAGCAACCTTTTACAGATGAAGAAGTAGAAGCAGCAATCAAAACACTAAAAGCTAACAAGGCCCCGGGCCCAGACGGCTTCACAAACATCTACTACAAACAGTTTGCTACTATACTCATTCCTCATCTTGTGACACTGTTCAATGCTTTTATAGACGGTTGCTACATGACAATGGACATGCAAATGGCAAATATGTCTTTAATCCACAAAGGCAAATCCAAGACACTGCAGGCCCATTATCAGTCAATCTCCTTATTCAATGGAGAATACAACATTTTTACGAAAGTTTTAGCTACTAGACTCAACAAGGTTCTCCCCCGTCTGATAAATCCAGACCAAGTTGGTTTTATACCCAACCGGCAAGCACTGGACAATACCCGAAGATGCATTGACCTGATCTGGCTTTCCAAACAATCTAAGATGCCCGGTTATTCCTCTCCCTAGACTCTGAGAAGGCGTTCGACCGTGTCAATTGGTCCTTCCTCCAACTCACACTGGCCCATATGGGTTTCCCACCAAATTTTCAGAACTGTTTAGCCTCAATCTATCATAAACCCACATCTCAGATCATGATTCCACGGGCCTCTAAAGTGCAAATAGCCTTACGCAATGGCACAAGACAAGGCTGTCCCCCATCCCCGCTGTTATTCGCCCTCTCTTTGGAACCACTACTACAGTAAATTCGGTCCAACAAAAAAAATTTCAGGTCTGACGGCAGTCCACTCAGAATTTAAAGTGGCGGCATACTCCGATGATATCCTGATAACACTCTCAAAGCCATTGAAATCTCTACCCTATTTATTTCAGGAATTAGAAGGGTTTGGCTATCTCTCGGGTTTCAAGGTGAATGTGGATAAGTCACAGGCTCTTCCCATCCTGCTAACTAAACCAGTGATTAAGTTGATACAATTGAACTTTGAAATTCAAGTCTCAGATGCACCCCTCCATTATTTGGGCATCCAGATCCCCCACAAGCTGGAAGAATTGTAAACAGCTAATTATACACCTCTACTGAACCAGTTACATAAGGAGCTCCATTCCTGGCAAGAACTACAAATCTCATGGATAGGGAGGATAACGTCTGTCAAAATGAACCTATTACCGCGTCTACTATATTTATTTCAGACTCTACCTACCCAGATCAGGCCTGCAGATTTCAAACATCTACAACAAGCAATTGACCGTTTCATTTGGGCCAAGTAAAAACCCAGAATAGGCGAACAAATCCTGCAACTGGCAACCAGAAGAGGAGGTTTGCGATTACCAAATATATCCAAGTATCATCAAGCAGCCAGACTAGCCCAAGTTATCTTCTGGCATGTACCCCTGGGCACTATCAGATGGGTCGATCTAGAACATGAACTGATGCTTCCTGATTCACCTTCTCAATATATATGGATCCCCAAAGAACATAGACCTATGTCCAGAACCCAATGCCCGGTAATACTTGACTCCCTACACATTTGGGATAAACTCTCGATCAAATACTCCCTTACAACTCAACCCTCACCGTTGAACCCAATTTTCCGGAATAGACTTTTCCCTCCAGGGATCGAATACGCCCAATTTCGTAAGTTTTACACATATGGAATATGGAGATATGCCGATCTCTACTCAGGTACCCAAATCAAAACATTTGAAGACCTCAGGGCAGTGGCCCCACTCACCACCAAAGATTTTTTCTGATACATCCAGATTCGAGATTTTGCTCATAAAGCTCAAACAAAGGAAGCTGGCCTCTCCTCCAAAACTTGGTTTTTTCTCTCTCTCCCCATTTCAAAAGGCACCATATCCAGAATCTATATTGAACTTACGAGTACCAACTCTCAATCGCAACTCCCATATGTTCAACGTTGGGAGAAGGACCTGGGACTGACACTCGATCCGATGGACTGGGCCGAAATCTGGGAGGCCACAGCTAAATTCTCCATCTGCGTAACTCACAAAGAACAAGGTTACAGAACATTACTCAGGTGGTACTACACCCCCAAAGTGCTTGCCCACATGCATCATCTTCCATCTTCTCTCTGCTGGAAACTTTGTGGACAACAAGGCTCATATTTTCATTGTTGGTGGACGTGTGTAAAATTGACTCCATACTGGACAAAAGTATCCGACCTGATTGCAGAGGTGCTAGTCAAACCTTTTACACCAGAACCAATGGCTTTACTGCTCTAAAAACCACAAGAAAGTTTTACAAGAGTGGAAAATAATCTTATATCGTGAATAGCCCTAGCAGCCAGAAGGGCACTAGCGGCAGTCTGGAACCAACCAATAGTCCCGGCACTCCCTATAATAATCAATATGCTAAATGAAGTTAGAAATATGGACCAATTACAGCTTTTTTACATGATACCTCGAAAAGTTTCCATGAAATCTGGGACCCGTGGACCACCTGTTCCCCCTCTGGAATTTCCCAAGTACCCTGAGAAAAGGTTAACAATATTAGATTGAATGTTTCTAAATTAACCCAGATGTTTCCAGTGAGTTCTCTACTATCTTTTTCCTGTTTTACTTAACGATCATATCTGTCTACTAAGATATTATTTTTTTAAAAATTCCCCCCTTTTTTTTGTTTTGTTTTGTTTTTTAATGTTGTTTTGACTGTAATTATTATTTGTCGTTAGTTTGTTTGTCTAGTATGTATTTGGGTACATCCCGGGCCTACACAAATACACAAATGCAGAAAGTAAACTGCCGGAGACACCAGCATAATATAATAGAGAATCTACAGTTATAAGGTTCATATAACATTATTATTTTAATATGTTGGCTGTTTCAATATTTTTAAGATATTTTATCAGTGGCGTACTCGAAACTGTCTCCATTGTATTTTTGTTTATAAACCACTGTTGTCTTTCCTGAGTACCAGGTTAAACGTATTTTGTTGTATTATGATCTGATGGAATGTAACTCCATAAGTTTACAGCCAGCTTGAGAAAATGTAATAGAAGATGAAAATATTAAAAATGTGGATAAATAAATCATTTGAAAAAAAAAAAAAAAGGAGGGGAGATAATGGACAACCTTGTCTGACCCCTCTTCTGATCGGGAAAGGGATTGAGAAATTACTGGTAATAGCCTGGAAGAGCCTGTGCATGGGCTGAATCATGTGTGGAAGATTAAAAATATATTAAATATTAAATGGAAAACATATATTTTAACTCTCAGATTACAAATTATTTTAGTGTATTGTTCCATATTCATTTGGATTGTAGTTTACATTATGTAAGATCCTGCCTTTCTACAAGTTACCATTTGTTTTCAGCTAGCATACGCAATCAATTGGTTAAGCGATGCATGCAAAGCAATAAGAATAGGGTTAGTCAGGATCTGTATTGATGTATATCATTACTGATAGTAATCTAGCAACATACTTTTCTAAAATCTTTATTCACCACGTCTCAACTAAATTATTTGCCTAGCATTGTAGAAAGAAATATTTCCATTTTGTTACAGTTGTACTTCCACACTGGATCTGCCAGTGGTATCAATCAGGTTAAATTTAATCCCAGAACACAGAGAAACAATTGTTAACTCCTAGAATACTACACTAAAGTTGCTACCACTTTTAATGATATACATAAAACAAATAAATGTAACACATAGCTTTTATAGAGCCACATTTTCACATCATGTTATTTATCATCGCTAAAAGGTAGGGGGAGCCCACAAGAACCAAAACAATAAACTTACAAAAATACAAAAGTTTATTTAACCCCTTCGCGACAAAGGACGTGTCAGGCACGTCCTGGGAGAAACTGCGGTGAATAAAGCGGTTTTCGCGATCAACGGTCTCGAAAACCGCTTTAACGGTACTGGTCTATTGCCTCGACATCGAGGCAATAGCCAGCACCGAAATTTCTGCTCTGGGGCACCCACGATCGCCCCGCGGAGCATGCTGCTCCATCAATATGGCTATGCCCTCTGCCGGTCTGAGCTTCGGAAGTGAAAGTAACTTCACTTCCGTCACTTTGAATATGCTACTTGACTGCCTCTAGTGGTAGTTAAGTAGAATAGCAATGGAAAAAAATGTTAAATAAATATTTAATTAATTAAAAACTGGTTATATAGTTAAATTAGCCTATAGGGTTAAAATTAAATAATTTTTAGCATAAGGGTTAGGGTTAAAATTAAATTTAAATTAAAACATATTAAGGGATATAATAAGGATTAGAGTTGGGGTTAAATTTAGTGTTAGGGTTAAATTTGGGGTTCGGGTTGGGGTCAAAAGGTCAATATAGGAAAAAAACACTATTTTTGGTTTTTGCCCCATAACTCACAAAAAAATACCGAAAAATATGGAAACATGCATATTTCTGAACTCGGGACAACATTTAGAAACTATTTAGATGGGGTCTTTTTTAATGATTTTATTTGTGTAAATTATATTTTAGGTCAAAGTTAGAAAAGGTGGGTTTTTTTAAATTTTTCATCTAATGACAGCCCTTCTTATGACGATAAAAACGACATATCATTTGTGTGGGTACTGTATGTGAGAAAGAATAAAATTGCAGCTAAACACAAACACCCCAGAAATGTCAAAACAGCCATTGTCACCAAGGGAAAGTCAAGGTGAAAATGTCTTGTCACTAAGGGGTTAAATAAGAAAAAAAAATACACTACAAAATATGTATACCATAAGTAAGCAAAAGCAATAAATACTTACATGCAAAAATAAGCAATAAATGGCACAGGTAAGAATAATACACAAATAAAGAGAAGGACAGGAGGGACACACTGCGCAAAAAAAAGGGGAGGTCACCGACGTTTCGGCTAAATAGCCTTTAGATTTATGGTGGTCTCCTTGATTAAGGCTATTTAGCTGAAACGTCAGTGACCTCTCCTTTTTTTTTGCGCAGTGTGTCCCTCCTGTCCTTCTCTTTTTTTGTGTATTATTCTTACCTGTGCCATTTATTGCTTATTTTTGCATGTAAGTATTTATTGCTTTGGCTTACTTATGGTATACATATTTTGTAGTGTATTTTTTTTCTTATTTAAATAAACTTTTGTATTTTTGTAAGTTTATTGTTTTGGTTCTTGTGTGCTCCCCCTACCTTTTTTCTGTACATAGGTGCATCACTCCCATTGTGGTGATGCACCTTATTGTTACTATTGATACTAATTTGGTGTGCTTCTCTGATTGTTTTGTTTTTTATTCATCATAGCTACAAATTGTCCACAAATTTAGATAACATCATGGAATTTACCATCTTGGAACTGAGCCTATATTAACAAGTAGGTAGAAATAATGTGTGTGTGTATGTATGTGTGTATATATATATATATATATATATATATATATATATATGTGAAGGCTTGCCTGGAGTTGTGGGAGGGGCGGGAAGAGCCTATTTAAATCACCCCCCTGTTGGCCGCATCACCGTGTAGTCCTGACCTCGGCAGGCAGGACTTCACTTCCGGTTCAGCGCGCCGCACGTCCGGTTCCCGTCACTTCATCGGCTGCTAGATGTCAGGTACTTGGTGGGGATAGCCGCCTTTGGGCTATTCCCGCCGCATAGACGTTCCTTCTCGCAGGGATTTCAGGGGCCGATAGGCTCTATGCGCCTCTTATACCGGAGCGCTTTGCCCGGGGGGTACCCCCAGACTGATGTAAGTTACTGGCGGCGGTACGCCGCGTTTTCCTCCGCCACTCAGTCCGGACATGGCTAATCTGTGTCATAGCAGTACAATGTGTGTATATTCATATTTCACAGAATAATTAGAACCACACCGTTTTGTTTTGTATTCCACAAATGTGTTTTATGTGTGTTACCTACTTTATCGATGTTTATACAGACAAATAAACATGTTGTATATACACCTAGAACACACGTGGTAATATCAGATTTGTAGGGTTAATAGCACGCGTCATAGCGTCTCCCGGCGCCGATAAGGTTATGTGATTCCTCGTATTAACCATTTACAACCCAGTGGAATATCGGCGCTGCTGATTCCAGATGTTTGATCCGAGCACCATCATTGCAGGGGTTAAAGGCATCTTTGGTGCATAAAACGGCTTCAGAAGTGTTATGTCAATACCCAAAGTGTATAGTTAACCCTCTTATCACTACAGTATTTAACATTTAGATGTACTATATGTTGACCCTAGGTCATGGAACCTTCTGCCTTAGCTCTGTGAAACCCAAGAGGTGACAATGTATATATTTTTCTGTACTAAGTCTTATATTGTCCTCAAAGGAAACAGTGACACATCATAAACAATTTAGGGGTCCAAAGTGACCTGGATTTTAACCATTTCATTGCCGTAGAAGCTTTCACGGGGTTCGGGGGTAGGTGGGCGGGTACTGTGTTTCCATGGTGGCAAACCTCTTTTGCAAGGTTTCATTCAGTCAGGGAGCTGTCTGTCGACACTGTTTTTGGTAGGTGCCTTGTGTCCCCAGAACGGACGCCACTTCGGGCAGTCTCTTTGGTCTGTTCACCCGTTTTTCACACAGCAGCATTGGTACGCTCCCACCGCAGGGGAACATGGGGGATGTAGTTCAGACAACCCGGACCTGCTCGCGCATGCGCAAGGCACTTCCGCGCAGGGCATGCCGGTAGTTGTAGTTGCGCTAAGCACTGTTATGATTTTCAGGGAGCCAGCACTAAGTTACACTCGGTGGATGTTTAAACATGTATATGTGGTTTCATGACTAGTATGACGTGGGTGTATATATATGTATATCCGTGGTTAAGCATTTATGTTCAGTATATGTCTGGTCTGCTTACCCACGCTTCCTTAAGTAACGTAATTCAAGTCTGCAGTCAGCTGTTTCTGTTCAAACACTGCCTGTAGGCAAGGATGAACTTATGGAATTCATTGCGTCGAGTGCATATTTGAATGTAGATGCTTGTCTGAGAGCATGCCACGTGGTACCCCCTTTTTCTCCGCGGGGTTCTATCAGGAGGCAGACAAGTGTTCTTCACTTAGTCAGAGGTACTTGGATCTACATATTACACGTATGGCTTCGATTGATAGATAACTTTCTTCCTCGTATATAGCATTACCCCTATATTTTGTTATAATGGTTCAAGTAGACAAGTACATATTTGTTGCTTCTGACCTTACGCTTGATATAAGTTTTACCTTATGTTTTCTTCCAAGTTATCAATACATCGTGGATTCCACATAATCCAAATGGGCCTGGTTTCTGTACTCATACTTTACCCATCACAGATTGGGTTCCACCAGTAAGCGTTCAATCTGGTGTACGCGCTCTGACGGGGTACTGCTAGGTTCCTGGTTGCATTCTTCTAACTCTCCGGCAGGTATGTTAACGCTGTTCATATTTCCGTGTGATGTTAGCGTATAACATACAAATAGAAATAGTCCCAGATCCGCACAAGATATGAAGTAGCGTATAACATACGTCTGGCACATGTATGATTCGGGGGGTGCAGGGAGCAGAGGTGGCTTCCGTCGTTGTGGGTATGTTATGGTAAGTATTGATGCAGGTGTAGCTATCACTGCCCCCAGTCATTGTCGCTCAGCCAGATATGATGCTGTTTCGCTTTTATTCTTTTGAATCTATTCAGTAGCTTGCGTCACGCACGGCAAGCACTTACTCCTTTTCCAGTATCACAGGTTCTCAGTCATTGTGTCGAATCATCTACACGCAGGCACTGGTAAGGATTGTCTCCACCAGAAATGGCTCCTACATCCAAGGTAAAGGACTTATGGGCTCAGTGTTAAGCACTCGATGACACCTATTTTAAATGTGCTTCTGGTCAGCAAGCACTGGGTGGTGCGGTGGTGACATATGGGAGGTGACGGGATCCTTATTGACCAGTAATCGATTGTCATGGGCTGATGGAGCAGTTTTCAATGAATTGTTATGTAGTTTATTTTCCCGTTTACTTTTCTGTGACATATTTTCTTTGATGTGTCAGTTAGGTTTCCTCACTGCTGACAGGTTTAATTTTTTCAGCTTGCTAAGTACACTACTTAAACGAAGCATACTGGCTGCGGGGGATTGTTTGTTTAAATCTGTCTATTTCTGTATCCAGGTATACTTTCTGTCATGTTGCACGGCATCATGTTGTATGCTCATTTCAGGCTTCTGGCTGCCTGGTACGTATTTTATTGACGCATCAGTTACACACGGGGACACGGCAGCCAGAGACCATGCAGGTTCCACCCTGCCGACAGGTTTTCATCTGTCAACTTGCTCGGGACACTACTAAACGAAGCCTCCAAGCTGCCAGGGATGGTTTGTCACACTATCTATTCCTGTATTTCCAACGCATACTAGTGTCACCCTACTTACCACTTACTTCTGTATACTTAGCACTTTCTAACTGAACGGCATATCGTTGTATGCTTATTTTCCTGCTTCTTGCTGCACGCTATTATTCATTTGTCATGTACTAATTCCATTTACATTTTACGGTGGCGCCCGTTGCGTTTCTCATGCCTTACGTGCTACATACAGCTAGTATCAGAGTTCGCCTTACCTATTGCTCTACGCTTGCCTTTCAGGTTTAAGTTGACTCTCATCAGCTACGTTCATTACCGTCAAATCTTTATTTGTCATGGCCAGCATGGTTTGTATGTCTGTATGTAGGCATATGTTCTCATACAGCAACATATTTGTAAGTGCGACCTCTCTCCTACGTGACCGGCTAGGGTGGGGTGCTGGTATGTCTTATTTTGTGGGTTTTGTTCATAGGTTTACTCCGATATGCTTTGGCAGTAAGGCAGAGGGTTCAGCGTTCACTGCTATCTGGTTGCGTTACGCCTTATAATTCGTATTTCTTGGGTTTCGATTGTGGGTACTGCAGGGGCATGTTCACCGGTATAGGAAGTTAATGAGTGTCTCTCCTCTGTCACTTTCGAGTCTACACTTACGCTGCTTAGTTTCTAGCATCTCCTATAAGGGGAGTTGTTAACCTTCCGTAATCCCTTCTGGGCACTCAGGGCCTATGGTGATCTCCTGTCTGCAGAGTCATACCGGCAGTAGTTTACTTCAGTTCAGTTCCCCTACCCGCTCTGTTATACGATTACCCCTTCCCATTCTACTTCTCTCTCCTCCCGCTTTTTCCCTCCTTGTGTCATGGGTCTCTACAGGCGTTGCTTGGGTTTCGCTAAGGGCGTGGTTATACCCCTTTCATCAAGCACCCGCACAGGGCCAGAGAACTGGCTGTGCAGGGTTCGGCGCTGGACTTAGTCGTCACTAGCTGGTCCCGTGAGGCCAATTCCTTGAGCTCTGACCATCTTTACAGCGACGCTTGCTTGTGTCGATTATGATCAGGGGTTGCTAGAACCAACTACAAATGTTCGTATTAGGCTTGGTTAGCTTTCCCTTTAGCTGGGTAAGTACCGCCACGTAACAGTTTGTATAGCCTTCACGGGAAGTGATGTTCTACGCGAGCTACCGTGCACTCACTGCTCTCAAGCCATATTTCAGTGCCGTCAGGTGTATTAGCCGGTGTATGACAATGTTACACCCATGCTCATTGTCTCGCTTCACCACTCCATGCTAATCAATCTTCACGACGCAGACGGGCCTCATTTCTGTGGGGCCTTCGACATTGCGGACACATCAGGATACAGTTCTTTTTCCAGCATGCATTCTCGGGTGGAATCACACGCACTAATCCTACCACTCCTACGTTCTTTACAGTACAGGAATATTCCAAGCAACTTTACAGCATTCACTTGTTTCTAGCCAGTATTTTGGTTTTAGGTTACGGCATCCCTTACCCTTTGTAGCACATTCACGTTTTTTCCGGGTATTCCCTACACCTTCCGGGCTTTGCCGATCACACTCCATCTGCCTACTCTCGCTATGTTACTTTCACCCATTTCAGGCGGTCTAGGTTATTTTATTTCTCCACTCGTGTTAGCTGCGACATATTTCTTTCTACCAGGTACGCTCGCCTGCTCATATGGTTTTCAGTCATACATTTCTTTCCCCCCCCAGGTTAGAGTGCTGGCAATTAGGGTCACAGGCTCCCCAATAGGTAGTTACCCTTTCTTGGCATTTGCCTTCGGTTAGAGGTCCCGCGAGGCCAACACCCCGCCTCACCGTTCGGAGGCACACACCCAACGGGCCACACGTGAGTTAGTTGCCTCGCATGTTGCATAGAGAGGGCCTCACCTGTCACTCCCTTCCCCTGTTTTCTGTCTTACTGTCACCGAGAGGCCAACGATCCCGGCGCCACAACGGGTGGCCTAGAATCCCCTCGCGCCAACACGTAGATAGAGCCTCTCAAGCCACTTGGCAACTAGTAGGGCCTCACCTGTCACCAACCTAGTATAATGTTTCGCCATCCGGCTTAGCTAGCCTGCCAGTACGATCTTGTCAATTGTCATACCATACGACAGGGCCTTCACGTTACTCCAAGAGGCCTTTCGGAAACACGACTTCTAGCAGGCCTTCGTTTGACATTTCTTTTTTGGGGTTCGCTTCTTTTGCCACCTTCTACTCAGTATCATACAACACCTTCGCAAGGTCAACACTCACCTCTACAACCTTCATGACCTACGTCAGGTCATTACTCACTCTATTAGGTCACAGCCCAGCTTACTACTCAGGGCACTCCTTCTGCATAGGGGCAGCGTACATAGCCTCCAGTGTCACGATTTCAGTTCATGTTATAATACACTGGGTCGCTGGAATCATCCGCATTCTCACGATACATACCGAACACTGTCCAAGGATAGAAGAATATTCCAGTACATGTAGTCTAGTCTTTGGGCCGCTGGAAGGCCTCAGCATCTGCCTAGTATATACCTCAATCTGTGTTAGCAGGTGGACGGCATTTGTTATACGGTCATCTTGAGGTATTTTCTTTGCACTATGTTTTTTCCATGTAATATGCTTTCCTTGGCAAAGACACTGCTTATTTTTGCACTCTTTATTACAGGCCTACCACATACGGCGGTTTAGGCACACCTCAACCGACTTGTCCATACCATGGTTACACCATACTATGCTGACGTCATGTTACAAGAATAGCCCCGAACACAAATGTGAAGGCTTGCCTGGCGTTGTGGGAGGGGCGGGAAGAGCCTATTTAAATCACCCCCCTGTTGGCCGCATCACCGTGTAGTCCTGACCTCGGCAGGCCCCACCCACCACACCCTCAACTCATTAATTCATTCTTTTATATCTAGGGTAGGCCCTCTTTATTACAGGCCTACCACATACGGCGGTTTAGGCACACCTCAACCGACTTGTCCATACCATGGTTACACCATACTATGCTGACGTCATGTTACGAGAATAGCCCCGAACACAAATATATATATATACACATATATATATATATTTGGAGTTAGTTTTTTTTTGCACATATTGAAAATAGTTCTGCCCATCAAATGAACTTTAACATCATTAATGTTTGGGAAGAGAGTGGGGCAGAAATATCAGAAGAGTTTAAACAATCAGTCCGATAAATACAGTACTTGCTAGTGGCCATTTGCTTTGTATTTAAGGATCTGACTTTTTAATCTATGACATTTTACTTTGTATGGAATCAATATCAAAGCAGTTTGAAGGAAAAATGTTGCTTCTTTACAAGTCCTCTCCACAAGTAGGTTGTTTTTAATCTTGAATGTCAATTTCACAGTAAGAATAGAAGGTGAAATGAATACCCACCATACATTTATTGCTGGCTAAACAATTACATTATTCAACACCAAAAAGGTCAGAAAATCACCCCTTTGTTTAGCCCTGTTGAATTACTGATACAATACATCAATACATTGGTGAAACAGTTTATCTTTCTCTGGAGGATTTTTAAGATAAGTGTAATGCAAATTATAGATACATAGCATTAATGGACTGTTGTGAAAAAAAATGTTTATGTTTAATTGAAAGATTACATCAAAGGATCTACTCGGATAGCATTGATCTCAGTCGAAATGGAGCCAGATTGGAGCTTTTAGCCAAAATGTGGAATGTTTTGAAATTCGTCTACCCAACATGACCATTTTCAGCCCAGAATTTGCAAGTTTCACTGGTTTTGGGTTGATCTTCGACAATATTCGATTCAGGAAAAATGGCCTAGGAAAACTTAAAGCACCTTATTGAGCTCTCTTTAAGGAATTTCATGGGCGAATAGGCATGTCCTATTTCAGCAAGGGTGTATCTGCCTGGACATGCCTAGCACATCCAGTGTCACAAAGGGGTTAAATGGTTACACCCAGTGTAATACAGACCTACACTTATTTTAAAAAAGTTAAATACCAGGATTAAAAAAGAGCAACAAATATTTTGCACAGAAGTTGTTCGTATAATGTAAAGATAACTAGATAGAATTGAAAAATAAGAACCTAAGCATCTTATTATTTAATGTCTATTTACACATTGTCAATTTCAGTCTTATCTCCCAGTCTATATGGATTTTAAACTGCTTTTGTGTCTGTGTGTGGTAAAACCCCCAAAACAGGGGTTAAGTGTTTTGATGTTTATGTGTATGTGTATGTTTGTTGCTGCAAGTAGGGATGAGAGAGGGAGCTCTAAAGAGGGTATGCAAATTGTGATATGTTTAAGCTAATATCAGGTAACGCACAGGGAGTAAACTCTAAACAAAAAAGATCCTTGATTTATAACTACCTACAGAAGGAACATATTGATATATGTTTCCTGAAAAAAAACCATTGGAGGCAATCCGACAACCCACAGTGGGGGGGGGGGGGAATAAATTCCCTAAAATAATTCACGCCTCGACAAATTTAAAAAGAGAAAGGGGTAGCCATGATCTTTGCTGCCTCAATCCAGATGGAAAATAAGTACCAATTTTTAGACCCAGAAGGGAGATATATGATAGTGGTTTGTGAAATCGACCAAAACACATATACACTTACAAACATCTACCTGTGAATTCTGGATAAAGTAGATCAAGTTAAGATTAGATAGCAGGGGATTTTAACTGTGTACTAGACCCGAAAATCAATAAGATATTGCAAGAGGGTAGCGAAATAGATAGAAGGATTCAACAACAGGCTAAAGCACTGAATAATAGCCTGAACAAATTTGACATGTATGACATCTGGAGAATATTCCAGCCAGAAGAGAGGGATTTTACACATCTCTCACGCGTCCATCATTCCTATTCCCGCATAGACATGATATGGGGAGACTACAATCTGACACAGAAGATCATAGATTCCGAAATAATGAATAATATATGGTCTGACCACCGTATAAATACAATAAAAATCAAAACAGCCAACAAACCGAGACCAGAATGGAAAATCAACGATTACATCAACCAAAGTGAAAAGTTTAGAGAAGAAATTAAGAAATTTATGACGAACTTCTTCGAAGAAAACAACCCGGCAGACACCACTTATGAGAATACCGTGTGTGCCTTTAAGGCAGTGATGAGAGGCTATTTGATACAAATGAATAGCAGGAATAGGAAACAGAGAGGTCCAGAACTGGCAACTTTATATATCAATTTTGACTTACTATCGAGGGAAAATCAAAAAAATCCAACAGAAGATAGAAGTAAAGAATTGACAGTAATACAAGAAAAAATCAAAGAGTAACAGAAAAAGCTTTAAAAACCTGGAGAAATTAAAATTGAAATTTTACTGTAGAGGAAATAAAACAGACAAAATGTTAACAAATAAGTTAAGAAAAAACAGAGCAGACAAGAAAGTTACTAAACTATTAGACAACAGTAAGATATATATGGCTCCAGAAAAAATCGGCAACCACTTTAATAACTATTTCGAAAAGCTATACAACATCCAGACAAAAAAAAATCTACAGCAAATTGATACATATTTGGAGAATATAGAAAATACAGAAAATCACAAACACCCAGAGTGAGAAAATAAATATACCCATAAGCATCAGGAAAGTAGAAGAACAAATAAACCGACTGGTAAAATATAAAACATCTGGACCAGATGGTTATGGTAACCTCTTCTACAAGACTTTTAAACAACAACTTTCCCCACATATGACATCTACGTTCAATAGTATAGTCGATAAAGGTATATTTCCAGAAGAAATGACAAGAGCAAATATCCTTCCGATATTAAAACCAGATAAAGATCGCACAGATGTCAAAAACTACAGACCGATCTCGCTATTAAGAGGCTTAATACGGTTTTAAATGATATTATACATCCTGACCAAATTGGATTTGTTTCTGGAAGACTAGCTAGCAATAATTCCAGAAGAATCATTAACATTATAGACTCCGTGAGCAAGAAAAAAATTCTAACTATTATCTTAGCTGTCGACGCAGAAAAAGCATTCAATAGAATAAACAGGAACTACATGAAGAAAACAATTCAGAAGTTTGGAGTGAATGGATGCCTACTATTAGAAATAATGTCCTTAAATAAAAACCCAACTGCAAAAACATTCATCTCAAATATTAGTTCAGAATGGTTGGCAACGGCACTCAACAAAGATGTCCTCTCTCACCCATATTATACATCATGTTGGTAGAACCTCTGGCCATAAATATTAGAAATAATTCTAACATCACTGGTTATAGAACGAATAAAAAAGAGCTAAAGTTGGGTCTGTATGCCGAAAATATCTTAATCTCCACAACCATCTTTTTCACTACAACCATTAATGAAAGAATTTGAAAAGTTCAGAGAGGTATCAGATTATAAGATGAATGAAACAGAATCAGTTCTACTAGATTTCTTCCTGCCAAAAACCGAAAGAGAAATCTTAATCCAGAAATATAAGTTTACCTGGGCAAAAAAAAATCTTAAATATCTAGGAATTACAATAACACTGGATGTACAGACATTAATGCAGTTTAACTTCATGGAATTATTAAAATCAAGAAACCAACTAATAAAACACTGGAAAAATCTAATGTTAACTTGGTTGGGTAGAATCCATGTAGTTAATTCATACATTATTCCGAAACGGAATTACCTGTTTACTATGCTCCCGCTAAATATCCCAGACGAATGGTTTGGTATGCTACAGTCAAGCATCACTACTTATATATGGAAGAGGAAAAAACCCAGAATTAATCAAGCTTTATTATTCCCAAAAAAAGAGAATGGCGGTCTTTCCTTTCCCATAATTAAAAACATATACCTTGCAAATATAGTGGCGCATAAATTTAGGATGCAAAAACCGAGCTCAAAATAAGAAGGTTGGTACGAGATAGAGAGAGAAGAAGCATCAATCCAGGACCTCTCCCTTTTAATATGGGAAACTACAGCCAAAAATTATAATAAATCAAGGTCGCAAGGAAATATTCTTACCAATCAACTGCTAAGGAGATGGTTCTAAATAAAAAAAATACTGGACCTGAACAATAAATTATGCAATTTTATCCACATTAACCAAGTAGAATATAACATCAAAGACATTAATCTAAATACTTGGAAAAATCAGGGGATAAAACATATTGAACATATGATATCAGATGGAGCAATTAAATCTTTCCCACACTTTAAACGAGGGGAAACTGATATTTATAACTATATAAGAGTAAAAAGCTACTTGGCCAAATACTTTCAGCACACGGATTCGGAGACATATAGAAAATGTAAAATAATTTTTACTTTCAAACTGAAACTAAAAAAATTCTCTCCAAAGCATTAGACTTAATAAAATCGAAAAGCAAACCAGAAGTATGTCCCCAAAAAAATTTATGGGAAAGGGAACTGAACTGCACAATAGATAGAAGCAGTTGGTGCAAATCTTTAGGAAAGGTTACCAAATGAATACACTGCCCGACGCTGGCCGAGACTCAATTTAAACTGATGAACAGGTGGTACTTGGTTCCGACTAGACTGGCTTCAATGTACAACACAATCTCCTCTAAGTGTTGCGATGCAATCTCCAAGAAGGCACATACATTCACATCTGGTGGGAATGCGAATTCATTAAACATCTCTGGAAGAAAACTTTTGATCTGATAGAAACACTGACGACTTTGAAGTTAAAAAGACTACCAGAAATAGCACTTCTTCACCTGAACTGGCCCCCCACCACAAAATCTCAGAATTGTGTTATAATTATAAGTTGTTTCATAGCAGTGAAAATAACCATCGCTCGAAATTGGAAGTCCAGTGGAAGAATTTCCTGGCACTTAGTAAAAAAACTAATGACACAACAAGCAAAGATGGAAAAAGACCTCAGCTGGACTTACCTGAACACCCCTAAACAGTACTCTATATGGAAAAATTGGTACGACTGCCTGACTACACACGATGAGAGTCCTTGCCTGTGAATTGACCACTATGCACCTAATAGACAAAAGAAAGCAAAAATAAAGAGCTCTCCCTCTCGCCCCCCCACCCAACATAATATCTTGAAAAGTCGACTATTTGTAGTGTCTTGTCTTATGTAAGTGTTCTCGATGTTAGTATAAGGACACCGGACCTCCACATAAAAGAGCAAAAATAAATATGAATTAGGGTTATAAGGCGATCTAGAGATAAAAAGGTACAAGAGGTCTTCACTTATTTTTCTCACTCCCCTTATTGTCTAATCTTTAATTTAAACACACACAATAGAATGGTGTAACCAAGACAAATAAGATAGACACAAGGATGACCCATTGAACTAACATATAATCCAACTACGAGTATATGTGTTTGGTGGTCTGAGTGTCAAAAAAAAAAAATACATCATGGATAAATATGATGACCTTATTTTTTTCCTATCTCACCAAAGCAGTCTCATGAGTCTACATCTCAGGGGTGTAAGAAAGAGCAAGGTTTACATGTAAGTCTTTTGTGACCTTAGCTGTGCCATGAACAATGATATAGTATCTTTACATGTCTGACAAGTGAATCAGTCCTGATGCTGTTTGGCCTGTGACCAAGTTCCGGGCCTGCAAGGAACCAGCAAAATCATTACAAAGTAAAAATCACAAGGAAAATTTTGAATTTTTTGCCCCATAACATACCATAGCATCATTTTGCCAATTATAATAAGCCACTATCAGGTACCAATTTACATGCCACAGTCACTTTTTCATTAACATATGCGACAACCAGTTTGCCTATTAAAATATGCCACAGTTTATCCATTAAATATGCCACAGCTTGTACATTAAAATATTTCCCAGCCAGGTGTCCATTAAAATCTGACACTGTTAGTTTGCCCATTAATATGCCACAGCCAAGTTGCCCATTAATATTCCACTGTTCGTTAGTCCATTAATATGCCACAACCAGTTTGTCCATTAATCTGCAACTGTTAGCTTGCCCATTAATATGCCACAGCCAAGCTGCCCATTAATATGCCATTGTTTGTTTTCCCATTAATATGCTACTGATATTTTTACATGAATATGCAAGTGTTAGTTTGTCTATTAATATGTCAGAGTATGTTTGCCCATTAATATGTCACAGCCAGTTTGCTCATTAATATGTCACAGCCAATTTGTCCATAAATATGCCATAGCCAGTTTGCCAATTAATATGCCACTGTTAGTTTGTCCATTAATTTGGCATAACCAGTTTGCCCATTAATGTCACTGATAGTTTGTCCATTAAGATGCCACTGTTAGTACCCCCCTTTTCTCCCCTGCCCAAGTACTGCTCTCCCCTTCCCCATATATGGTGGCAATGGCAGAAAGGCAGGAACTGCATCTGCAGCAGCGCTTTGGTGTCACCCAGTGCGGTCTGCAGCCCCCTTGTGTTACCACTGAGTTCAGCACTGACCATTGCTGTTGAATTTTGGAATAGCATACAGTAGATTAATGTCTTGTCTCCATTACCCAACCCCAAACAATACAAATTATGCTTGAAGCACAGTGAGGTCTCTGCAGGGTGCACTTGAGCAAATCACTGTTTACTCAACCTGGTAGAATTGCTTGCCAGCACATAAGAGTGGAAAACTAACATCCTGTGTGTATCATCCCAGAAATGTTACTACCTATGTATATTTATATTGACATGTATTACAACATATAGATAGTTGTCTTTACAATGCTCCAACAATGACAGAGTGCTTTTAAATGTGAAACTCTGTAATACCATTCTGAACTTGGTCCCCAGGACATATTTGAAACCGTGAGAAATTACAAGCTATTCTTCTTGGTAAAACAGATATGATTTAGACATGTATACAATTTTTAAAAAAATACAGTTTTAGGATGGGCAAAACGCGTTAATGGACAACACTCAGTGGGATTGAGACCACCAATTCCATTCCTGCTTACCAGAACGATTTTTCTGCAATTGTTCCTGATCTCAAAGTGTAAGGGATTTTATGTTTTTTTGTTAAACCTTTGTATTCTTGTTATACTTATACTCTTTCATTATTTGGAGGTTTTATGTAAAGACCAAGAGCCAGTGAGAAGATTACAATATTCCTGTATTTTGAAATATAGTGTGAGTGCAAAGATTTATACTACAATACAATCACTACTGTTCTGTACATTTTCCTCTATATATGCACTGAAGGAGGATGGGAAATTACCCTAGATTATATATATTCTACTTCACCAGCACTTTAGCGCACTGTCATTTTGTTCTGTATTTGATTTAAGTTTTAGGACTATGTTTTGATACATTATACAGGTCTTGGAGCAATGCATGTTTTTTTTTAAATATCAATTTTCTATCAAATTAAATCTAATTTAATAATGCTTTTTCTTTGCTGTTTTAACATTATATGTAGTTTGTGAAATTATACAAGAAAAATATTTTATCATAATGTCTCTCAGTAATTTTTTATTCCTTGTTGATAACTTTTCATGTCAACATACACTAAGCATTAACAAAAATAGATTGAATGAAAGCAATTACACTTTCATTAAAATATATACTAATTTCCTGTATTATAGAGTGGGTAAAAGCATTTCTGAATGCATTTATTAGATTTCCAGCAATAAATATAATATATATATATATATAATATATGCACTTGTGTCAAACAAAAGACACATGGCATACGTCTTCCCAGTTGGAAGCAAGTTCTAATTAAATTTGGGTGCTGAGTCTACACTCATTAAAAGGTTATATTAAGTTAGTATAAAAAATAGGTGATTCTATTTTGGTTCAGTCTTCTATGCATAGAGAAAGGTAGAAAGACATTAATTGTGTGTTCTGTGCTCTATCAGTCACATAGAAAGAGTGATTGATCACATACTAAAAAATTGGAAACAATTTTCACTCCACTGATATACATAAAACCAGCACATTAAAACCAAGCGACATCTTTAATAGAAATATAAAAATAGGTTTTATTTTTTTTTTAAATCAGTTAAATTTTATTATATTTAATCATGTACCACACTCTCAGACACTTACTGAGCATATTGGATAATGATTATAATCACTGCCAAACTATCTGTATATGTAGGCTGCAGCACATTATTTTGATTAATCTATAAAGAAAAATATTTTCATACTATTTATATCTATTTTACTTCTCACTTTCTTCATTATCTTGTTCCCCTTCTCTTCAGTTACAAATTCCCTATTGTTATTTTCCTTTACTTTCATTGTAGTTCATAATATCCAGCCTGTTCCCATATTGAACCAACTGCATTCACACATTCTCCACCCCAGGAAAATCATTCAGATCATACTTTTTTTTTATTAACTCTGGTTTGTTAGGGCCTTATCTTGTCAAACAAAATATTCCCATAGCATTTCAGAGTGGTCCCAAAAACAAAAGACATAGAAGCCTCAAATGTAAATGTTGGCCTGTCATAGGCCTCAAAGTGGCACATAAACATAGAGCAGGGTATTTATATCTCATTGTGTTTCCACATGAGTGGCCCAATACAGAAAGGCTTAGCGGCACCGATGACCACAGGTTATTTCCAACACAATACCATACTACCCAACTGTCCCACTTTCCATGGGACTGTCTTGATTTTGGGGGTTTGTCTTGCTTTACCACCGAGCTCTACCTCTGTCCCACTTTTCTGGACAATAAACTAGCAATATTGCATCTTCAAATCATGTGATTTGCAGTCAACAAAAGTTAAGTTAATGTTGTTTACGGTAGTGGGGTTCTGTAAAAGGGACATAAAAGGCTGGGAATCAAAATTGTATACTTGGTAATATGAGGCTTCACCCAGTTTGTAGACTCATACAAGCTTTATTTTCTATGCTTGCTCCTGATTTTCCTTTCCTCTCTGGTTTTGCTTATTGCCTAGGCTAGTTTCTGCCTTTGTTTTGCATACTTGTACCTTGGTCCCTCTCTAGCTCGGCCACATAGTGGTATCCCCCACAGAGTGGCAGCCCTTCCCTTGCTTGGCCACATCGTGGTATCCCCCACAGAGTGACAACCCTTCCCTTGCTTGGCCACATAGGGGTATCACCCACAGAGTGGTAACCCTTCCCTTGCTTGGCCACAGACTGGTATTCCTCCAGAATGGCACCTGCCCAATCCTACAGTCTGGATCATGCCCTTTTCCAGAGTAGCCCTACCCTGTCTCAGAACTCAGTTAAACTCTCCTGTTGCTGTTACTTTGGTCTTTGCTCTGATCCATTCCAGGTTTTCCTAGTTTCCTTTTGCTTAGTTCCTCTATAAATTCAACCACACTCATTTCCTCTGTTTGCTTTCTTCTACTCTGCAGGTATGTTCTCTGTTTGTATGTCTGTGTACTGTTATTGGTTTGTTATTCAATTTTAGCATAGGGACTTGCCTGACTGTGAGGTACCTTGATGTGGTTGGGAAGCTTCATCATAAACCAAAATCACCTTTTCACCTAATAGTGTTAGGTCAGTTCCTGCATGTTTGTTTGTATGTATATGTTCCCTTTGCCTCTCTCCCTCAAGCTCCTCTCACCTATCCCCATTTTCAGCCTGGTTTTCCTTATGAAGTGTTCGAGTATCTCGGCTCCTTACTCCATCCCTTGTGTTCCTTTAGCCCTTACCCTGTCCTCTGTATGTTGTTCTGTTTTATATATGTATCTTTGTATATCTACATAGTTATGTATGTATGTTTTATGCTTTGCCTTTCCTTGTATGCTTTAGTTCTCCCCTTGCTTCTAGCCCTCTGCACTCTGTATTTATGCTCTACCTCAGCTCCTTTGTACTCACTTTGCTCGGCTTGGCTCCTCTTTGCTATAGTCTGCTACATGCTCACTCCAGGATTTTTGCAGGATAGTGGCTAACCTTTGGCACTACAGGCATGGGCATCCGCAGAAATATTTTCAGAGGGGGGCATAATTTTACCGTCATCCTTTCTGCGCCGCGCCTCTTTTTGACAAGTTATCATGAAGTGGAGGAGCTTTGTCATTATCAGTGAAGGCATGCAAAGGGTTGATAAACCCTGCAGCAGATACAGATCCACAGCTCCAGATATAAACCAACCACACTAGATATAGCCTCACTGCACCAAATATAGATCCACTGTGCCAGATATAGACCCACAACACCAGATATTAACCCACGGTACCAGCTAAAAACCCATGACACAAGATATAAACCACAGCACCAGATAAATATCCAGAGCTCTAGCTGAAACTCCACAGCAACAGATAGAACAACATAGCAAAGATATAACCCCAAAGCACTAGATACAACACTATAGCACACAATATAACCCAACAGCACCAGATACAACACTATAGCACACAATATAACCCCACAGCACCAGACACAACACTATAGCTCACAATATAACCCCACAGCACCAGATACAACACTATAGCACACAATATAACCCAACAGCACCAGATACAACACTATAGCACACAATATAACCCCTCAGCACCAGACACAACACTATAGCACACAATATAACCCAACAGCACCAGATACAACACTATAGCACACAATATAACCTCTCAGCACCAGATACAACACTATAGCACACAATATAACTCCACAGCACCAGATACAACACTGTAGCACACAATATAACCCCTCAGCACCAGACACAACACTATAGCACACAATATAACCCAACAGCACCAGATACAACACTATAGCACACAATATAACCTCTCAGCACCAGATACAACACTATAGCACACAATATAACGCCACAGCACCAGATACAACACTGTAGCACACAATATAAACACAGAGCAACAGATTCCCTAAACACCCAAATTCCTAAATCCATGATATTTCTTTATCTCTTTCCCCCTTTTTTATATGTTTTATTCCTCCATGTTTGCCATCTCTTTCCCCATCATTTTATATGTTTTATTCCTCCATGTCAGTGACCTCTTTTCACCTACATTTTATCTTTTCTGCCCCATGTCACAATTTTGTCTGTATTCTGCTCCAATCAATCACCTCTTTTCATCCTCTATTATCTTTTCTGCCCCATGTCATCCCATTTTGTTTGCAATCTGCCTCCATCTATCACCTCATTTTATCCTCCATTATCTTTTCTGCCCCATCCACTTGTCACCATGTTGATGTGAGCAGAGCCTGGTCAGAGGAGCTGCTCAGACTGGACAAATGGAGACCTCAGGGAAATGGGAGGGACCTCCTTGGATTTACCCCACTCTGCCATGTACCTTAAAGCTATTATAAGCTCTTCCTACCTGTTACAGGGGCTCAGCTATGGTCTCTGAGTATCTTCCCCTGCAGACTCTCTTCTGTCAGTCATGCTGCCACATGGAGGGCTGAGGGGCGGGCTATAACTTCATATCCCCGGGCACCCCTGTCATTGGCTCTCCATGCAGCATGACTGACAGCTGCAGAGACCTGAACCAATGTGGATGGGAGACCAGTATTACAGCAAGCAGAGTTGCAGAGAGCAACAGCTTTGGGTGCCACCTCCTACCCCAGCAACTGGTGTGCAGTCCCCTAGGGACAACTAGAGGCTACATACTGAGAAAAAAATAATAATAATAAATAATAATAATAATTTAAAAAAAAAAAATTTTTTTAAAGGGGAATTGCAAAAATCCAGGGGGGGGGGGGGCAAGCGCCCCCCCTTGCCCCCCCCTGCGGACGCCCATGACTACAGGTGCTGTTATTACATTTCTCATGATGTTCAGTCAACCAAATGGATAGCTAAGAATCATGAGATGTGTATTCCACAGCAGCTGCTGTCCCAATCCATAATAATATGCAGCCTTACAGTAACATGTGCACTGTCACACAGGCAGCGTGATGCCATTGTTAGCCGCAAAAATGCACCTACAGTGGATATAAAAAGTCTACACACCCCTGTTAAAATGTCAGGTTTCTGTGCTGTAAAAAAATGAGACAAAGATAAATCATTTCAGAACTTTTTCCACCTTTAATGTGACCTATAAACTGTACAATTCAATTGAAAAACAAACTAAAAACTTTTAGGTAGAGGGAAGAAAAAATATAAAAATAAAATAATGTGGTTGCATAAGTGTGCACACCTTTAACCCCTTAACGACAGATAACGTGCCAGGCACGTCACGGCAAATCGAGGACTTGCCGACAGGTGACGTGCCTGGCACGTCATGCACTAAACTGAGTAAAGAAAGCGAACAGCGGTCGCTTTCTTTACTCTAACGGTGTTGCTACAATGCCTCTAGGTAGAGGCATTGTGCAACACCCCCCAAATGTGCAGGGGCGCGCTACGATCACTCCACGGAGTGATCGTAGCAGCCATTTAAAAATGGCTGCGCCCACTGCACACATGTGCTTAGAAAGCGAACGATCGTTCGCTTTCTAAGCATCTGCGGTGTTTCTAAAGTGCCTCGCTAGCGAGGCACTTAGTAACACCTTGATGCTCCCCAGAGCCGATGGTGGTCGCTCTCCTGAGAGACCCCATCGTCTCAGTAGAAGGGAACGCTGCCTGTACAGGCAGCGCTTCCCTTCTAATGGCAAGAGCATCGAAGTGAAAGTATTTCACTTCCGATGCTCTAGGGGGAGCCAATCAATGCCGGCACAACAGATCTATGTGATCTGTGTGCAGGCATGTATGGTAAGTGCTCTGATGAGCACTTATCATACTGTCAAAGGCAATATTAGTAAATATTGCCTTTGACAAGTATTGATCTGCCTCCCTCACCTTACTAGTTTTAGTAAGGGAGAGAGACAGATCAGATAAAGTAAAAAATAAAATAAAATAATAAAAAAAATATTTAATACAATTTTAAACACCAAGGGCTTTTATAAAAGCCATTTAACCCCTTCCCTGCCATTGATCGCTGTGTACGCAGTGATCATACACAGCAGCACATTTTTTGCTGTCTGCATTTTTTAGGGGTTCATTTTTTTTTTACTGTAATTCATTACAGTATAAAAAAAAGCTCTTTTAAGAGAGATTAACCCCTTTCTTGCTGTAGATCACTGCCTAAGCAGCGATCTGACGCAAATGCAGCAATCTTGCTGCAGAAGCATTTTTAATTTTTTTAAAACTTTTTTATTACATCCGTCACGTGTTAATTATACCCGCTAGGGGACTACGTTTAACGTAAAAAAAATTTTTTTAGCTGTCTGACCGCATGTATAGCGATCAGTAACAGCTGATAAGTGACAAAGGCGGGTTGGCGTTTGCTTAGATGAGCATCACCATTCGTCTGGTTAGATCAATATTTGTAAATATTTGATCTGACCCGTGTAGATCTGCCTCCCTCTCACTTGAGTTTTAGTGAGGGAGGGAGACAGAGCTGTATAATGTAAGTTTTTAATTATAATATATTTAATTGAATTGAGACCCAAAGGCTTTTATAAAAGCCGTTTCCAGTATTTAACCCCTTCCCTGCAATTGATCGCTGTGTACGCAGTGATCTTACACAGCAGCACATTTTTTGCTGTCTGTGCATTTTTTTAGGGGTTTTTTTTTTTTACTTTGATTTATTACAGTATATCAAAGGCTCTTTTAAGAGCTATTAACCCCTTCCTTGCCGTATATCACTTCCTAAGCAGCACATATGGTCACTGCCTAAGCAGTGCATATGGTCACTGCCTAAGCAGCGCATATGGAGCAATCTAGTCGCAGAAGGATTTTTTTTTGCTATCAGCATTTTTTTTGTCAGACTCGCTAGGGGTTAGTTATACCCACTAGGGGATTACGTGTATTCCTTTTGAAGCTGTCTGAACGCGTGTATAGCGATCAGTAACAGCCGATCAGTGGCAAAGGTGGTTTGGTGATTTCTCAGATGAGCATCACCATTCGTCTGGTTCGTAAATATTGTTCTGACCCATATGGATCTGCCTCCCTCTCCTCACTTGAGTTTTAGTGAGGGAAAGAGACAGATCTGTATAACATAATTTTTTAATTGTAATAAATTAAATAAAATGTAAAAAAATTGTGAGTCCCAAGGGCTTTTATAAAAGCCATACCCTTTGTATAGTGTAGTGTATTAACCCCTTCCCTGCCACTGATCACTGCACAGCAGAACCTTTTTTCTTGTCTGTGCATTTTTAGGGGTTAATTTTTTTTACAGTACTACAAAGGCTCTTATAAGAGCTATTAACCCCTTCCTTGCTCTACATGTTCAAATTCCACGTTTGAAAATCAAAAAGCGCACCTCTCAAATGTAGCCTTTCAACACCCAACAAAGCTGACAAAGCTATGCATGGGTGGTATCCCTGTGCTCGGGAGATGTTGCTGAACATATATTGTGGTATTGTTTGTCAGTGACACATACCGAAATATGTGAATTTGTGTCTAAAGTACAATGTATGTGTGAAAAATACACAATAAAATGACTACCACAAACTTTGACAAAGGCTGGTGGTAGAATTGGTGCATGGAAAGTGTTAAAATAACACCATTTAAAATAGCCTAGGGTGTCTACTTTTACAAAATATATACTTTTTGGGGTAAAATACACTGTCCTACTTTAAAAAAAAGTCCCAAATGGAAGATGGGCTCAGGCTGGCTACACGTCAATATTCCAAGTTGAAGATGCGCACCTTCACAATGTGGCCCTTTTAGCCCCCAAACAACCCAACAAACCTATGCATGGGTGGTATCCCTGTACTCAGGAGATGTTGTTGAACACATATTGGGTTATTGTTTGGCAGTGACACATACCAAAATCTGTGAATTTATGTCTAAAATACAATATTTGTGAAAAAAAAACACACAAAAATTACTACCACAAACTTTGACAAAGGCTGGTGGTAGAATTAGTGCATGGAAAGTGTTAAAATACCACCATTTGAAATAGCGTAGGGTGTCTACTTTTAAAAAATATATGGGTTGATGGGGCAAAATACACTGGCTGTTTTCAAATATGTCCCAAATGGGACATGGGTGCAGGCTGTCTGCATGTCAAAATTTCAATTTGGAAAACCAAAAACGGCACCTACCAAATTTGGCCTTTTACCCCCCAAACAACCCAACAAACCTATGCATGGGTGGTATCCCTGTACTCAAGAGATGTTGCTGAACACTTATTGGGGTGTTATTTGGCAGTGACACATACCAAAATCTGTAAATTCATGTCTGAAGTACAAGGTTTGTGAAATTACTACCACAAACTTTGACAAAGGCTGGTGGTAGAATTAGTGCATGCAAAGTGTTAAAATACCACCATTTGAGATAGCCTAGGGTGTCTACTTTTTTTATAGTGGATATAAAAAGTCTACACACCCCTGTTAAAATGTCAGGTTTCTGTGCTGTAAAAAAATGAGACAAAGATAAATCATTTCAGAACTTTTTCCACCTTTAATGTGACCTATAAACTGTACAATTCAATTGAAAAACAAACTAAAAACTTTTAGGTAGAGGGAAGAAAAAATATAAAAATAAAATAATGTGGTTGCATAAGTGTGCACACCTTTAACCCCTTAACGACAGATAACGTGCCAGGCACGTCACGGCAAATCGAGGACTTGCCGACAGGTGACGTGCCTGGCACGTCATGCACTAAACTGAGTAAAGAAAGCGAACAGCGGTCGCTTTCTTTACTCTAACGGTGTTGCTACAATGCCTCTAGGTAGAGGCATTGTGCAACACCCCCCAAATGTGCAGGGGCGCGCTACGATCACTCCACGGAGTGATCGTAGCAGCCATTTAATAATGGCTGCGCCCACTGCACACATGTGCTTAGAAAGCGAACGATCGTTCGCTTTCTAAGCATCTGCGGTGTTTCTAAAGTGCCTCGCTAGCGAGGCACTTAGTAACACCTTGATGCTCCCCAGAGCCGATGGTGGTCGCTCTCCTGAGAGACCCCATCGTCTCAGTAGAAGGGAACGCTGCCTGTACAGGCAGCGCTTCCCTTCTAATGGCAAGAGCATCGAAGTGAAAGTATTTCACTTCCGATGCTCTAGGGGGAGCCAATCAATGCCGGCACAACAGATCTATGTGATCTGTGTGCAGGCATGTATGGTAAGTGCTCTGATGAGCACTTATCATACTGTCAAAGGCAATATTAGTAAATATTGCCTTTGACAAGTATTGATCTGCCTCCCTCACCTTACTAGTTTTAGTAAGGGAGAGAGACAGATCAGATAAAGTAAAAAATAAAATAAAATAATAAAAAAAATATTTAATACAATTTTAAACACCAAGGGCTTTTATAAAAGCCATTTAACCCCTTCCCTGCCATTGATCGCTGTGTACGCAGTGATCATACACAGCAGCACATTTTTTGCTGTCTGCATTTTTTAGGGGTTCATTTTTTTTTTACTGTAATTCATTACAGTATAAAAAAAAGCTCTTTTAAGAGAGATTAACCCCTTTCTTGCTGTAGATCACTGCCTAAGCAGCGATCTGACGCAAATGCAGCAATCTTGCTGCAGAAGCATTTTTAATTTTTTTAAAACTTTTTTATTACATCCGTCACGTGTTAATTATACCCGCTAGGGGACTACGTTTAACGTAAAAAAAATTTTTTTAGCTGTCTGACCGCATGTATAGCGATCAGTAACAGCTGATAAGTGACAAAGGCGGGTTGGCGTTTGCTTAGATGAGCATCACCATTCGTCTGGTTAGATCAATATTTGTAAATATTTGATCTGACCCGTGTAGATCTGCCTCCCTCTCACTTGAGTTTTAGTGAGGGAGGGAGACAGAGCTGTATAATGTAAGTTTTTAATTATAATATATTTAATTGAATTGAGACCCAAAGGCTTTTATAAAAGCCGTTTCCAGTATTTAACCCCTTCCCTGCAATTGATCGCTGTGTACGCAGTGATCTTACACAGCAGCACATTTTTTGCTGTCTGTGCATTTTTTTAGGGGTTTTTTTTTTTTACTTTGATTTATTACAGTATATCAAAGGCTCTTTTAAGAGCTATTAACCCCTTCCTTGCCGTATATCACTTCCTAAGCAGCACATATGGTCACTGCCTAAGCAGTGCATATGGTCACTGCCTAAGCAGCGCATATGGAGCAATCTAGTCGCAGAAGGATTTTTTTTTGCTATCAGCATTTTTTTTGTCAGACTCGCTAGGGGTTAGTTATACCCACTAGGGGATTACGTGTATTCCTTTTGAAGCTGTCTGAACGCGTGTATAGCGATCAGTAACAGCCGATCAGTGGCAAAGGTGGTTTGGTGATTTCTCAGATGAGCATCACCATTCGTCTGGTTCGTAAATATTGTTCTGACCCATATGGATCTGCCTCCCTCTCCTCACTTGAGTTTTAGTGAGGGAAAGAGACAGATCTGTATAACATAATTTTTTAATTGTAATAAATTAAATAAAATGTAAAAAAATTGTGAGTCCCAAGGGCTTTTATAAAAGCCATACCCTTTGTATAGTGTAGTGTATTAACCCCTTCCCTGCCACTGATCACTGCACAGCAGAACCTTTTTTCTTGTCTGTGCATTTTTAGGGGTTAATTTTTTTTACAGTACTACAAAGGCTCTTATAAGAGCTATTAACCCCTTCCTTGCTCTACATGTTCAAATTCCACGTTTGAAAATCAAAAAGCGCACCTCTCAAATGTAGCCTTTCAACACCCAACAAAGCTGACAAAGCTATGCATGGGTGGTATCCCTGTGCTCGGGAGATGTTGCTGAACATATATTGTGGTATTGTTTGTCAGTGACACATACCGAAATATGTGAATTTGTGTCTAAAGTACAATGTATGTGTGAAAAATACACAATAAAATGACTACCACAAACTTTGACAAAGGCTGGTGGTAGAATTGGTGCATGGAAAGTGTTAAAATAACACCATTTAAAATAGCCTAGGGTGTCTACTTTTACAAAATATATACTTTTTGGGGTAAAATACACTGTCCTACTTTAAAAAAAAGTCCCAAATGGAAGATGGGCTCAGGCTGGCTACACGTCAATATTCCAAGTTGAAGATGCGCACCTTCACAATGTGGCCCTTTTAGCCCCCAAACAACCCAACAAACCTATGCATGGGTGGTATCCCTGTACTCAGGAGATGTTGTTGAACACATATTGGGTTATTGTTTGGCAGTGACACATACCAAAATCTGTGAATTTATGTCTAAAATACAATATTTGTGAAAAAAAAACACACAAAAATTACTACCACAAACTTTGACAAAGGCTGGTGGTAGAATTAGTGCATGGAAAGTGTTAAAATACCACCATTTGAAATAGCGTAGGGTGTCTACTTTTAAAAAATATATGGGTTGATGGGGCAAAATACACTGGCTGTTTTCAAATATGTCCCAAATGGGACATGGGTGCAGGCGGTCTGCATGTCAAAATTTCAATTTGGAAAACCAAAAACGGCACCTACCAAATTTGGCCTTTTACCCCCCAAACAACCCAACAAACCTATGCATGGGTGGTATCCCTGTACTCAAGAGATGTTGCTGAACACTTATTGGGGTGTTATTTGGCAGTGACACATACCAAAATCTGTAAATTCATGTCTGAAGTACAAGGTTTGTGAAAAAAAAACACAAAAAAATTACTACCACAAACTTTGACAAAGGCTGGTGGTAGAATTAGTGCATGGAAAGTGTAAAAATACCACCATTTGAGATAGCCTAGGGTGTCTACTTTTAAAAAATATATGGGTTGATGGGGTAAAATACACTGGCTGGTTTCAAATATGTCCCAAATGGGACATGGGTGCAGGCTGTCTGCATGTCAAAATTTCAAATTGGAAAACCAAAAACTTCACCTCCCAAATTTGGCCTTTTACCCCCCAAACAATCCAACAAACCTATGCATGGGGTGTATCCCTGTACTCAAGAGATGTTGCTGAACACTTATTGGGGTGTTATTTGGCAGTGACACATACCAAAATCTGTAAATTTATGTCTGAAGTACAAGGTTTGTGAAAAGAAAACACAAAACAATTACTACCACAAACTTTGACAAAGGCTGGTGGTAGAATTAGTGCATGCAAAGTGTTAAAATACCACCATTTGAGATAGCCTAGGGTGTCTACTTTTAAAAAATATATGGGTTGATGGGGTAAAATACACTGGCTGGTTTCAAATATGTCCCAAATGGGACATGGGTGCAGGCGGTCTGCATGTCAAAATTTCAATTTGGAAAACCAAAAACGGCACCTACCAAATTTGGCCTTTTACCCCCCAAACAACCCAACAAACCTATGCATGGGTGGTATCCCTGTACTCAAGAGATGTTGCTGAACACTTATTGGGGTGTTATTTGGCAGTGACACATACCAAAATCTGTAAATTCATGTCTGAAGTACAAGGTTTGTGAAAAAAAAACACAAAAAAATTACTACCACAAACTTTGACAAAGGCTGGTGGTAGAATTAGTGCATGGAAAGTGTAAAAATACCACCATTTGAGATAGCCTAGGGTGTCTACTTTTAAAAAATATATGGGTTGATGGGGTAAAATACACTGGCTGGTTTCAAATATGTCCCAAATGGGACATGGGTGCAGGCTGTCTGCATGTCAAAATTTCAAATTGGAAAACCAAAAACTTCACCTCCCAAATTTGGCCTTTTACCCCCCAAACAATCCAACAAACCTATGCATGGGGTGTATCCCTGTACTCAAGAGATGTTGCTGAACACTTATTGGGGTGTTATTTGGCAGTGACACATACCAAAATCTGTAAATTTATGTCTGAAGTACAAGGTTTGTGAAAAGAAAACACAAAACAATTACTACCACAAACTTTGACAAAGGCTGGTGGTAGAATTAGTGCATGCAAAGTGTTAAAATACCACCATTTGAGATAGCCTAGGGTGTCTACTTTTAAAAAATATATGGGTTGATGGGGTAAAATACACTGGCTGGTTTCAAATATGTCCCAAATGGGACATGGGTGCAGGCTGTCTGCATGTAAAAATTTCAAGTTGGAAAACAAAAAACTGCACCTCACATATTTGGCATTTTAGCCCCCAAACAACCCAACAAACCTATGCATGGGTGGTATCCCTGTACTCAGGAGAAATAGTAGAATCTATTTAGCATGTTTTTTCGTTCGCTTTTGTCGATGAGGAGAAGTTGTTTCAAATAAAAACAAAGAAATTTGTGTATTTTCTTTTTTTTTTACCATATTTTATTTATTTTTTTTAATAATATGATAAGATATGATCAAAAATATGGCATCCATAGAAAGCCCTTTTTGTCCCGATAAAAAACAATATATAATATGTGTGGGTACAGCAAATGACGAAGAAGAAAATTACTGCTAAACACAAACAGCACAGAAATGTTAAAATAGCCATTGTCCAGAAAGGACAAAAATGTTTCAAAGGCTCTGTCCTTAAGGGGTTAAACTAAAACTTTGTTGAAGCACCTTTTGATTTTATTACAGCACTCAGTCTTTTTGGGTATGAGTCTATCAGCATGGCACATTTTGACTTGGCAAGAACACTCCAAATCTCTCAGATTGCGAGGGCATCTCCTGTGCACAGCCCTCTTCAGATCACCCCACAGATTTTCAATCGGATTCAGGTCTGGGGTCTGGCTGGGCCATTCCAAAACTTTAATCTTCTTCTGGTGAAGGCATTCCTTTGTTGATTTGGATGTATGCTTTGGGTCGTTGTCATGCTGAAAGATGAAGTTCCTCTTCATGTTCAGCTTTCTAGCAGAAGCCTGAAAGTTTTTTGCCAATATTGACTGGTATTTGGAACTGTTCATAATTCCCTCTATCTTAACTAAGGCCCCAGTTCCAGCTGAAGAAAAACAGCCCCAAAGCATGATGCTGCCACCACCATGCTTCACTGTGGGTATGGTGTTCTTTTGGTGATGTACAGTGTTGTTTTTGCGCCAAACATATCTTTTAGAATTATGGCCAAAAAGTTCAACCTTGGTTTCATCAGACCATAACACCTTTTCCCACATGCTTTTGGGAGACTTCAGATGGGTTTTCGAAAAATGTAGCCTGGCTTGGATGTTTTTCTTCGTAAGAAAAAGCTTTCGTCTTGCCACTCTACCCCATAGCCCAGACATATGAAGAATACGGGAGATTGTTGTCACATGTACCACACAGCCAGTTCTTGCCAGATATTCCTGCAGCTCCTTTAATGTTGCTGTAGGCCTCTTGGTAGCCTTACAGAACATTTTTTTTATCTTGTCTTTTTATCAATTTTGGAGGGAGCTCCAGTTCTTGGTAATGTCACTGTTGTGCCATATTTTCTCCACTTGATGATGACTGTCTTCACTGTGTTCCATGGTATATCTAATGCCTTGGAAATTCTTTTGTACCCTTCTCCTGACTGATACCTTTTAACAATGAGATCCCTCTGATGCTTTGGAAGCTCTCTGTGGACCATGGGTTTTGCTGTGGAATGCGACTAAGAAAATTTCAGTAAAAAGACCAACTAGAGCAGATGAACGTTATTTGGGGTTAATCAGAGGCACTTTAAATGATGGCAGGTGTATGCTGACTCTTATTTAACATGATTTGGAATGTGATTGCTTAATTCTGAACACAACTATGTCCCCAGTTATAAGAGGGTGTGCACACTTATGCAACCACATTATTTTATTTTTCTTCCCTCTATCTAAAAGATTTCAGTTTTTTTTCAATTGAGTTGTACAGTTTATAGGTCACATTAAAGGTGGAAAAAGTTCTGAAATGATTTATCTTTGTCTCATTTTTTTACAGCACAGAAACCTGACATTTTAACAGGGGTGTGTAGACTTTTTATATTCACTGTATGCACCTATATTGCACCCATATTTCACACACACACAATTTGGCATGCCACAGTGTCAATTTGCCTCACAGATCATGCCACAGCATCACTTAAAGCCAATTAAAAGATGCCAATTAAAGCCAAAAAAAAGCCACTGTCAGGTACCAATTAACATACCCTAGTCACTTTGTCAATGACATAAACAAACAGCCAGTTTGCCTATTAAAATATGCCATAATTGTCCCATAAATATGCCACAGCCAGCTCGCCAATTAATTTGCCCCAGACAATTTGCCCATTAATTTGTCAGTATTATTTTGCCATTAATATGCCACAGCCAATGTGCCCATTAATATGCCAGTATTATTTTGTCATTATTATGTCACAGCCAATTGGCCCTTTAATATTCCAGTATTTTTTTGCCATTAATATGCCATAGCCAATTTGCCCATTTGTTTGCCAGAATTATTTTTCAATTAATATATAGTTACATAGTTATATAGTAGTTTAGGTTGAAAAAAGACTTGCGTCCATCAAGTTCAACCCTTTTCCTATCCCATGTTAACCGCTGTTGATCCAAAAGATGGCAAATAAAAACCCCTTCAGCAATTTCGAATTTTGCTTTCAGTGGGGAAAATTATTCCTTCTTAACTCCAAATGGCAATCAGATTTCTGCTTGGAACAACGAGCACTAAATAAATATGAATGCCTATACTAACATTCATAGCCCTCTATGATCCAGCTCATTAAAAAAGTATCTAGGCCACTTTTAAAGGCATCTATGGTATTTGTTAGAACCACTACTTCAGGCAGTGAATTCCATATCTTAATTGTCCGTACTGTAAAAAATACCTTCTGCTGTCATAGACTAAATCTCCTTTCTTGAAGTATTAGCTGGTGACCTCTCTTCCTTTGTAAAGCCCTTTGAATGGCCCTGTACATATTTATATAACATTATCATATCCCCTCTAAGACGACATTTCTCTAGCGTGTACATATTTAACTTTTACAGCCTTTCTACATAACCAAAACTTTCCATTCCCCTGATTAGTTTTGTAGCCCTCCTCTGCACTTTCTCTAGTTCCATAATGTCTTTTTTTCTTTCTTTTTTAATGTTAGTATTATTTTGCCATTAATATGCCATAGCCAATTTTCCCATTAATATGCCAGTATTATTTTGCCATTAATATGCCACAGCAAATTTGCCCATTAATAGGCCAGTGTTATTTTGCCATTATTAAACCACCCACACCCCCCCTTCCCCTGTACTCACTTCCTGGCTGCTCCATGTCCCTGGCCATTTCCTCCGTGCAGACGTGCTGTCATATCCATTGGCTAAGATTTTTTTTTTTTTTACTTTATTAGAATTATTGTTTTTTTCGGATGCTGACTTCCGCGGATTTGGCTTGCTAAAAATAAAAAGTACAGCAGCTGTGAGGAGGATATCGACAGCACAGGTGTCACCAAGCCCCCCCCCCCTCCACCCCCCCACCGTCCGTTTTAGCCAGCACTACATGCGCCTTTATTTTTTCTCAATTGTCGCAATGCTCCTGCTCACAAATGTGGTCCTGACTCAAAATTACCATATACAATGTGCGGACTTTCAGGAAGCAACACTCTCAACAGGGTGAGAACCTACTCTCACCTCAACAGCAAGCATATTTAGTAGTCGTATGAGTCTAAAAATCAGAGCACTATAAATCAAAGGTTCTTGTTCATTGCATAGCATGATGATTTTATATATTTCATTATTTATTTCAAAAGTAATTTGAAACTTTAAAGTGTGCTTGGCGAATGAGAAGTCCAGAAACATAAATTGATGTTGGCATTGACGGAAGAATTAGGCTCTTATCCATTGGTGTTGATAAATATACTTTATTGAGAAATTCGGAACATAAAATCATATACAAACATAATCCCCAGTAAACCTGAACAGGAACATGGTACTAAAAAGTAAAGCAAGGCTTTCCTGAACTGCTATAAAGTATTATTGATTGTCAGTGACATTTTGCTATATTCTCTAAAGATTTAGTTCCCGTTTGCTTTCCTGTTTGTACCATGGTACTGCTTTGTTTTACTGGGTATTATGTTTGCATATAATTTTATGTTCTGGATATCTCAATAAAAGATCATTTTATTTATCAACGATAATGGATAAGAGCCTAGTTCCTCCGTGTGTGCCTACATCCATTATTGTTTCATGACTTCTCATTTTCCAAGCACACTTTTTTAATGTTAAATGGGACCAGAGGTGTTACCTTTGGCTACTAAGAACCTCTGGATTAAGGTCTTCAGCAGGATCTCTACAAATTCAACATACTGAGCCCTATTCTGCTTATTGGTGAATGAGAAGCATTACAGCACACATAATTTACTATTGTTTTCAGTCTCTTCTGGCAGCTCGTTATGTTTTAATAATCTGCCCAGAAGTGTGGGCAGATGCTCGTAATACATGTTTTGAAAAGACACATCTCTTTAATAGGCATTAATTTACAAAGCTGTGGGATATTATTAATATTTAGTGACTTGGCTGTTAGCCAGATGGAACACATCTGCTGATTATGGAAAAATAGTTGTAAATAATGAATGTTAAAAAAAGAAAATGTTAACTCCTTGGGCATGTTGATCAGAATAAAAGACACATTAGATAATTAATAGGAATCAAAAACAACCAACTAAAACAAGAAATGTGTAACTAATTATTTCAAGTATCACATTTATAGGGCAATTATACTCCCTTGTGGATTCTCTTAATTTACCTTGATGTTAAATCTAGATGGCATTCTTTACAAGGATTTTGGTAATACTTATGCTAAATTAAATATCAGAAGGTTCTCTATGGGTTGTTTTTTATCACTGATGTCACAGCTTACTAAAATGTGCCTCTTTACACCATGTATCAAAATAGATTCTTCCCTTGAAAGTGATCATTTTTATTATAACGGGCTGGATTCAGTGCTGCCACCACTAACACAATTAAAGGGTGTGGTAACTACACACACACAAAAAATTACTGCGCCCGTTAAAAACACTTTGCTTTCAATGGACCATTACTGCACAAGTTAAAAAAAAAACATATAATGGATCATTATCGCACCCACTTACAGTGGAATGCATGGTAATTACCATACTACAGGTGATTCAATGAAGTGCAGTAACCATTAATAGGCAAAACATGAGACATTATTGCCCGTTAACTGCCTAAAAAAACTTTACTTAACTGACCCAATCTCTGTTAATAAGGCAGAAAAGTTAAATTAAACACTTAACGCATGCGCAAAATGAATTAACCATATCGATTTAACCTCTATCAGTGCTGAATAAAAAGTAATTAAATTATGTTAAAGGGACCACATCACCTAAAAATAGTTTTAGTGTGAATGTAGATAGGAATAAATTATCTATATATAGAGAAAGCAAAATGGACAGTCAATACATAAATTAGAGAAAATATATGTTTTTAAAATGCATCACTGCATCTGTGGCAAGCAACAGGCAATGTCATGAACAGATGCGTGTAAAAACATATATTTCTCTAATGTCATTTTTTCTTAATTATATTAAATAATGTATCCTTCACTACATTCACAGTAATAACATTGTTTGGGTGATGCAGTCCCTTTTATTTAAACACACATGGTCAATTGCAAACCCTCAACAACATCCCCACACGTACAAGCCAAACAAAATTGAGTGCCTCTGCATTATTCAAATGCACAGCATGCAAAGGACTCTCATAGCAATACTCTGCATCTGTGAATTTCCACAGTTATTCCATTGGTTGTTTCATGTCAATGGCTGCATTGTTTTGCCTTGCTTTTAATGGCAGTTAGCAGACTAACACCGTTACTTTGTTAAAGGACAACTGTAGCAAAAAAAGTAAGTGATGTTTGATTGAAAGATTGCAGTGTAGGCATTTTATATCCAAATGCTTTAATGAAAAAAATACAAATAAAGTACCTTATTGAACCATTTTTACTATGTATATAGCTCTACTAGAGGGCAGACATTTTGTTTAGAATCTGGTCAGATGGGTCAAATATTTGTTCATCTGAACCTAGGTGAGGGAAGATCTGACCCAACATTCTTAACAAAATGTCTGCCCCCTGAGAGAACTACATGGAGTATCAAAGGCTTAATAATGCACTTAATTTGTATTCTATTATTAAAGAATGTTGTTATAAATCATCTACACTTGATACAATCTTTATTTTAAACATAGTTTAACACGTTATTTTTTTGTTACAGTTGTCCTATAAAGGCTAAACATGGTCCATGTAGAGAGGTAACTGGCATCCTGTGCCCTCTTGTAGTCAAAGCTTTGGAAGTGAAAAAAAATTCACTTCTGTCCCTCTGAATATGTTGCTTGACTGCCCTAGAAGCAGTTAGCAACATTGCAATTAAAAAAAAAAAAACACTTAATTAGCTTAAATCTACGATTAGGGTTAGAATAACTGTTAGGGTTAAAATTAAATTAGGGTTAGCATAAGGATTAGGGTTAAATTAAAATATATTAAGAGTTAGCATAAGGGTTAGAGTTGGGGTTAAATTTAGGGTTAGGGTTAAATTTAGGGTTCAGGTTGGTGTCAAAAGGTCAATAAAGGAAAAAAAAACAAAAAACACTGTTTTTGTTTTTTTCCCCACAACTCACAAAAAACTGCAGAAAAACATGGAAACAAGCATATTTCTGAACTCGGGACAACATTTAGAAACTATTTAGATGGGGTCTTTTTTAATGATTTTATTTGTGTAAATTGTATTTTAAGTCAAAGTTAGAAAAGGTGTTTTATTTTCATTTTTTCCTTATATTTTATTATTTTTTGTAGTAAATTATAAGATATGATGAACATAATGTTACCTAATGAAACCCCTTCTTATGATGATAAAAACAACATATAATTTGTGTGGGCACAGTATGTGAGAGAGAAGAAAATTACAGCTAAACACAAACACCCCATAAATGTAAAAACAGCCATTGTCACCAACGGAAAGTCCAGGTCAAAATGTCTTCTCACTAAGGGGTCAAGGTCACATATCAGTTGTTATATGTTTTGTATTAATTGAAATGCAACATCTATTAGTTGTCTACAAAGACTTAATAAACTTTCAGGAGAGTTAAAGCATTGTTGTCAAGGTACAATAAAAAAAACTCTTTCCAAAACACTATCATAATGTGATGTCAGCTTCCTTTCATGAAAGGCAACCCTCAATATACTGAATACATAAACCTGAAATACTAAAGTGGCATAAAAAAGGGAAATAAACTAAAATGCACACAGGTATCGTAGGGTGAGAAAAAAATAATATTAGAGAGATAGTACCAGACAAACAGAGTTGACAAAAAAATACTCTTACCACAAATAAATGAATGTACAAATGAACTATGGATGACACAATTACATACTGATTTATTATGTATTTTTTATACAGTTATACATCTTTCATTC
The DNA here is from genome assembly GCA_036172795.1 of Pelodytes ibericus. Classification (NCBI taxonomy): domain Eukaryota; kingdom Metazoa; phylum Chordata; class Amphibia; order Anura; family Pelodytidae; genus Pelodytes; species Pelodytes ibericus. The sequence goes on from CM069859.1 coordinate 75,730,626, forward strand.
AGTCAATTTACCATGCTGTACTAATTAAATAAAATCTGTAGGATTTGCCATGAAATTGCCGGATTATAAGAATTCAAGAATTAAATAATTAATCTATAATTTTACATAGGAAAAGTTTAGAGATTGTAAAGAGCACAGATCAGATTTGATTTGCTGATTTAATCAACTGAGTCATCTCTCTGGACTCTGAAACCCCTTTACTTGAAAAAAAGTTAGGTTAAGCATTTAAAACATATTAGCATAATTAGAAAATGTGATTTTCATTATATCTGCCAAAAATGCATTCTGGTGGAAACAGTCTGTTGGAGTGAGCTAATGGTCTGTGGCTGTATCTATGCACACAAAATTAGATACTGTAAGGATTTAGCAACTGCAATTTTAGTAAGTGGACAATTTGGTCTGTACATTAGGCATGTCCACTCTTTCCAACATCCTAATGAGCTTAAATTGATGAATAGCTTCCCCTGGGGAGATAAGGCTTTGTCTAGTTTCTACTATACTTATGAAAAAAATCTTAGAATATTATATATTTTGTGTGTGTTTTCAAGGTTACTTTTTATTATTAAATGTAAACCTTTAAAATTATTTATTTATATATTCATTATAGTTAAGCTCTACATGGCCTTGATAGAGTACCGGTAATTCTATTATATTATGAAATATAATAGCTTTTCAGGGAAAAAACTAGTTTTCACTTGTTAAACATGTAAGTTGGATCCAAAATAATGAGCAATGATTTTTAAATGTTATATTAATTTTTTTATGGTTAAAAAAATATATATATTTTTTAAATGGTATTTTAATCATCATTGGAAATAAAATAAAAAATATCATGGTACTCAAATATACATTTTAATGTGGCATAACAATAATTATAGTGTGCTTGACAAAGTGCGCAATATAGTATAAAACATTAAATGTGCTTCTCCTACTCATTAGCATTAAGGAAGAGTTCTAAGTGAGATGAACTACAGATGCTCAAGCTCTCTGTTCGTAATTCTTATTCACAGCAATTGGAGTTAGCTGCAGAAATGGGAATACATTTTATTTTCTCTTCTTACATAATTAGGAATACATTTAGATGATGAGTTTCTCTTTTGTTGCTTTTTCATTTTCTTCATAATTTAGAATAACCTAGATCTGTCATAAAAGAGAGAAATTTACAATACAGATTATTTCTTTTAAACATGTTAATGCATATTGAGGAAAATAATTCAATACTATATATTCCTTTTTTGTAAAAAATAAGAATGCACAAGTTAGCTCCACCAAATGCCTTGTATACAAAAAGTATTCTAAGTGGTGTCCTCAGGATTCCCTTAGTACTCCCTATTGCAACAATGGACTCCAGGCGACATAGGACCTGGTGCAGAGTAACCGCACTTCCCTGGTGCGGCCACATATCACGCAGCAGCAACTGGTATACAATAAGGAACAGGATTTATCCTGCAGACAACCTGGAGCAGGCATGGAGGATAGTACTGCAGAATAATATGCAGAATGCTACAGGCTGGGAAAAGTAAAAGCTAAGCAGAGCAATATGCAAAGAAATGACAGAAAGAAGAGTACTGGGCTACAGGACACAAACAGAACTGGACCAGGGCAAAGACAATGACAGGATTAAGGACTAAAGCAAGACTATAGTAGAAGTAAAAAAGGTGGCATAGGCAAGGACTGAAAAGGAATAAAAGCAGAATAGACGCATGTAGGGCAAGGCAGAAACCAAACTTGGATAAGGACAATAACTACATGGCACAGAGCTAAGACAGGACATGTATATAGAGCAGAGACAGATAGGACATAGCAACAGAACTAAAGGAGACATACAAAACCACATAAACACAGGACTAGCCTAGGGATTCTAAGATGGTAACGGCTTTGGTTTAATAACACTAAATACCATGAGATGATAATCTTGATAACCACATCAAGGTATCCCATGATATGGCAAGTTCATAGTGCTAACCCTACATAAAACTATACTAAAAACATAAACCAATACATATATGTAGCAGGATAGACTTGGGAATGAAACACAATGACAAATAGATGGGGCACATGTATATAGAAGCAGAGAAACAAGGCAAAGGAAAACAAGGAATAGATCAGAGCAAGAAACATATCAAAATAAGCATACAGGGAGTGCAGAATTATTAGGCAAATTAGTATTTTGACCACATCATCCTCTTTATGCATGTTGTCTTACTCCAAGCTGTATAGGCTCGAAAGCCTACTACCAATTAAGCATATTAGGTGATGTGCATCTCTGTAATGAGAAGGGGTGTGGTCTAATGACATCTATATCAGGTGTGCATAATTATTAGGCAACTTCCTTTCCTTTGGCAAAATGGGTCAAAAGAAGGACTTGACAGGCTCAGAAAAGTCAAAAATAGTGAGATATCTTGCAGAGGGATGCAGCACTCTTAAAATTGCAAAGCTTCTGAAGCGTGATCATCGAACAATCAAGCGTTTCATTCAAAATAGTCAACAGGGTCGCAAGAAGCGTGTGGCAAAACCAAGGCGCAAAATAACTGCCCATGAACTGAGAAAAGTCAAGCGTGCAGCTGCCATGATGCCACTTGCCACCAGTTTGGCCATATTTCAGAGCTGCAACATCACTGGAGTGCCCAAAAGCACAAGGTGTGCAATACTCAGAGACATGGCCAAGGTAAGAAAGGCTGAAAGACGACCACCACTGAACAAGACACACAAGCTGAAACGTCAAGACTGGGCCAAGAAATATCTCAAGACTGATTTTTCTAAGGTTTTATGGACTGATGAAATGAGAGTGAGTCTTGATGGGCCAGATGGATGGGCCCGTGGCTGGATTGGTAAAGGGCAGAGAGCTCCAGTCCGACTCAGACGCCAGCAAGGTGGAGGTAGAGTACTGGTTTGGGCTGGTATCATCAAAGATGAGCTTGTGGGGCCTTTTCGGGTTGAGGATGGAGTCAAGCTCAACTCCCAGTCCTACTGCCAGTTCCTGGAAGACACCTTCTTCAAGCAGTGGTACAGGAAGAAGTCTGCATCCTTCAAGAAAAACATGATTTTCATGCAGGACAATGCTCCATCACACGCGTCCAAGTACTCCACAGCGTGGCTGGCAAGAAAGGGTATAAAAGAAAAAAATCTAATGACATGGCCTCCTTGTTCACCTGATCTGAACCCCATTGAGAACCTGTGGTCCATCATCAAATGTGAGATTTACAAGGAGGGAAAACAGTACACCTCTCTGAACAGTGTCTGGGAGGCTGTGGTTGCTGCTGCACGCAATGTTGATGGTGAACAGATCAAAACACTGACAGAATCCATGGATGGCAGGCTTTTGAGTGTCCTTGCAAAGAAAGGTGGCTATATTGGTCACTGATTTGTTTTTGTTTTGTTTTTGAATGTCAGAAATGTATATTTGTGAATGTTGAGATGTTATATTGGTTTCACTGGTAAAAATAAATAATTGAAATGGGTATATATTTGTTTTTTGTTAAGTTGCCTAATAATTATGCACAGTAATAGTCACCTGCACACACAGATATCCCCCTAAAATAGCTAAAACTAAAAACAAACTAAAAACTACTTCCAAAAATATTCAGCTTTGATATTAATGAGTTTTTTGGGTTCATTGAGAACATGGTTGTTGTTCAATAATAAAATGAATCCTCAAAAATACAACTTGCCTAATAATTCTGCACTCCCTGTAATGTATAACAAAGAAAGCAAGGCAAGAAAGGAAACAGAAAGAGATACAGCCTGGATGAGCCTACATGTGGTAACATGGCACTGTCACCTGTGTTATAAGTAAATGGGTAAATATTGACTGTGCATAAAGGTACCAGTTTGCCAATGATGTAATAGAAATTAACTTCATTTGTGCGGTGTGAGAGGGGTCATCTTAAAAATTTGTGACAAGATCTACATATTTGTGAAAGACTAGAACCTAAATCATGTGCCATAAACCACTTAGTCACATTACCCGTCAGTGCTTCCTGCATTTCCAAAACCTGGGCTCAACACTAGCTTCTAGATGTAGTTGTGGCTCAAGCAATTAGCACCCTTACCTTGAAAGCCGGGATTCTGTGATTGGAAAGTTGGAAGTGCTAAGTCCCTCATAACATAAAAATGCCTTTTTACAGTTGAATCCTTTTTTACCATATTTTTTATATTTTTGGTTGGAACAAGGGGGAGGGGGGGAGTTTCTAAATAGCAAACAAATGCTCATCATTTCCAAAAAAAGGAATCTTTTGCCTTAACACAGGTACAGGAAAATTTGACAATCCCTTAAGCCTGGGAGAAAAAGATGAACTGTTAAGTCTCAAAAGCTTAAAATAAAAAATATAACTTTTAATAATATAAATTAACATTTATGTAAAACACACAACAAGATCAGTGCATAAGTGCCCAAATAAGTGGAAAAAAATTAAAGACAAAAATATAAAAGAATTGCACAATACCCCTCTACTAGTGTATCTATGGGTGTATATAACACCACAATATATGTAAGGCATAATGTATAACATTCTTTCAAATTGGGACAATTTGAAATAACAATTTATTATTCCTATTAAACTGAATTTCTCCAAAAACAACTGTATGCCAAGGTCAGACACAGGGCTTTCAGTGTTAAATTTATAATTAGGTATGTTCGATTTATTAAGTAATAAACTCATACGAAGACAATGTAGTAAATTTAAGGAAATGTAAGGGGATTGTAAGTTAATAACAATTTTTAAATGCTCTGACAGCTTAGGTTATGAAGAAAAGATAAGATATTATAAATACACATGACAGTATTGCTGCTAGCTGATCTGGAAATAATCAGCGTGAAAAAGCACTTTATGGGCAAGAGTAATTGGTGACAAATGTTGCCTGTTGAGCTATGCAAGTGGCAAAAAAATGTATCCTGTTACTGTACAACTAGCACACTTAGTACACAGATCTGAAGAAATTCAGTACATGTTTCATAGAAATATAATGAAGAAAAAGTAAGTCCCTTTGATCTGTAAGTGGATGAAAATACAATAAAAAGGACAACCTACAGTAAATGAGCAGCATCTCAATTAATAATTAGCTCCTACTTGTCACATGAATTAAATAATAAAACCCTTCTTGTCTTTCTCATTTATGAATCGAGTGATAGGAAAGACACTTTAGGAAAAGTTAAGATATTGAAGATACCACTTGTGATTAGAGCTGCTTTAGCCAATTGTTATGTCCCACATGGTCTCTTAACTCAGAAACACATCACGTTCAAGTTCTTTCATTTTTGTTTATTTCCCCAAATTGTCGGGTTGAGTCTTCAGATAGCTCCAATACCTTTCACCAGGCTATTAGTGAAGACCGGAGAGTGATTTGAATTTAAGCCAGTATGGATGCTCCTACCATTGGCATGGTGCATCTTTTATCTGATTCTGTTACTTTGTAGATGTATTGCACTAGATTTGTATGTTTATTGTTTCAAGTCTGTTACAAGAGCCAAGTTTTCAGGCACAGTGAGCTGTATGTTTCTTCTATATTACAATCACTGTTTTTTATTTGCACTTGCTGTTTTATAGGCACTTGTTGTTGTTTTTTTTTTATATATTTGTGTTTTCACTTTTTGATCAAGCATGGTGGTTCACAGTGTATCATTTTGATACATTTCTTAAATAACTTTAAAAATTCTCGTAGCGCTTGGTACAGAGCATAGAAGGGAACTACATACTAAGTTAGACAAACTAGTACAGACTGGTACATGAGGTAGAGAACCCTGCTTGTAAGCTTACAATCTATAGGGAATGGGGTGTATACATATATATATATACAAATAAACAAACAGACATTCTTTATTTTATAGTTAAAATGAGCCTAGGTGCACCATAGAAAAAAAATAGAAAAGTTACATTTATACATGGAAATGCTAGCACACTGTGCATGCATGAAGGAAACCACAAAGTCTCAGTAAGTAATCAAAGTATAAGAGTTAGTGTTCAGGTGTTTTTTTTTGTTTTTTACTCTCAATCACTGTTCATAAAACACAAAAAAATAATGCAACAAGGATCAACCCTCCCCATAAGCTTGTCAAAATCCTTTCTGCAATGGCTCAGCTATTGCAAATAGGACTGTTGGAATAGGAAAAGCCTCAATCCAGATGCATTCAGAAACACCAATCCCACAATTTGCATCAGGTAAGGGGTCGTGTTTGACAGGCCAGTGACTATTGCATACGCGCTTTGTCGAGAAGGGGTTAAGGGTAACTGTTATGGAATTGAGATCTAATGGAGGGCGTTAGGGAGTTCAATGTATCTGGTGAGTTGGAGGTCATATGTGTGAATATATAGTAGTTGGAAGCAGTCAAAGCAGGTAGTGTATGAGATTATTTTCTTTCTAAACAGACAGATTATCACACCTTTTACAGCTTTTTGGGAAGTATGTGATGATGGTTGCCCTTTTGGATGGATAGTTTCTTGTGTAGAATAAAAGATACAGCTGTTCAAGCATTCAAACGATTTAATAAATACATATGTTTTGCAATTATATGTGTATTCATAGTTTTGTTTTATTTTAATTAAACCATGTAATGGGAACCAAGTGTCATGACCGGCACCTTGATATCATCTCAGCTTTCCCAGGGCTGGCAGGACAGGTGTGGCTGCCCCTCACTAGAACCACTACCCTTTAGCCGAGTGGGGTTCAGAGTACCCTTTCAACCACTCAGCAATAACAACACAGCACTCCCGCAGGACCAAAATGAACACTTTATTGAAATGAAACACTCCTTAAATACACATTAACGGGATAACTAGACTAAAGACACAAATAATAAATCAAAAAATTATTTATTCAAGAAATGCACACTTACAGACAGGCCATGACTCCAGACTTTACCTAATTCAATTAAATGGACCATATTGTCCTGACTGTCTACAATCTGTAAATTAAGCATCTAGTCACAAAAGCTAACTTAATTTTCAACATACTAGAATTCCAAAACAACTCCATATACTGATCATATCAAGGCCACTTGTCCCATTTTGAACAGTTTTGTAGAATTAATCAAGTAACATAGTTCCAGTTCTGTTACACACCACCATCCCTATAAATATATCCTTTTAACTGTATTTTAAGTGATAACATCTTTATTATACTGTAATGCAGCTGCAATGTAGTACTTAAAAGAAGAGTTTAAAGATTATTACATATAATTTCACAATCTACATTCCATTTCATAATCATTGCAGATAATTCAATGGTGCCTTCATTCCTTCAATTAAAGTGTGCACTTTCATCCTCTCTTCTAGACACAGGCAGGCTATTTAACTTTTCAGTGTAGTGCTTTCTTTTGTTTTCTACATAAAATTGTCACTTTCCCACTCGAGCTATAAACTGAAAAAAACAGTTCTAAATTTCTCTCCTTGGTTGTAACAGAATATCTAGAATTTGCTATTTGCAGCTTATACGTTTTGCATTATATTTTGATTAACCATTTACAATTTTATACACATATGGATACAGAGAGGGATGCTGATAAAAATGAGGCTGATGGTTTTCACCTTTACTACAGTTTATTAGAGGGGCTTTTAAGGTATCATTTTGTCAGGGGCTCCTAACAACAGCCTACAGCCATTTGTCAGTAATGGGTCCAGATGGCATGGGGCCCTGAACACCCAAGTTCAGGAGTTCATAGTGCAGACATGGAGACACAGGGCTGGTGCAGGGTAACTGCACTGCACCAGAGGTTTGGGGCCCCATGTCTGTGCAGCCACCTTGCCAGGAGCTGCGATATCAGCTGCTGTATACAGTTTAGTCGAGAATAGGTGCTGAGGATACCCTGCAGAGCAAGAATGCAACAAAACCTTGATAAGATGGCATAATATCTGCAGGCTAGGAAACCAAAAGAATAAACCAAGCAGAGCCAAAATGAACAGAGCTGAAACAAGATGAATGAAATGCAGAGTCCAGGGAGTAAAGGCAGACCTAAAACATAAGTGAGGAAGGCAAAGCAAGAGACAACAATAGAAGAAGACATACAGAGGTGCAAATATAACACAGGACAACATACAGAAGATGGGACTAAGGGCTAAAGGGACACAGGGGATGAGGAAAAGAGCATAAACCCTCAAACGCTTCAAAAGGGGAACCAAGATGGACATGGGGATATATGTCATGGACATAAGGTGCGGAGAACTAAACTAATACTCATAGATGATATACATTGAGCATTTAGTTTAATTATGGTCATCAGATGGAGCTTGCCAACCACGTCAAGGTATCTCACAATTAGGTAAGTCCCTAACAATGGGCTTAATAATAAACATATTGTACAGACACATACCTGTAGAATAACTGCAGAGATGAACAAACTGACCGCTTAAGACACAAAACTGGTATGATTGGGATTCAAATAGAGGAACAGAGAACAGAGCAAGCAGAAACTAATAAAACCTGTAATGGAACAACAGTATAACAAATAGAAGGAAAACCAGAAATAAATGAGAACACGATAATAATGGGTTTCCTTGTTTCCTGCTTCTGTTCCTTTAACAAGGTTCTAAGATAGGACAGAACTGAGACAGGGATGAGCTGAGACAGGGCTCTAAGACAGGACTCTAGGATTCATGGTAGCCAATTACAGGACTTCAGGTTACACAATGGAGCAAACCAATTTCATGAGAAACCTCCAGAGGCGACCACCACTACTGCTTTGCTGGATAACTTCTTTCTGGGAACAGAAATCTTCTCGTGTACAGATTCCCTGGTTATAAGTCATGGGGCACTCACAGGTAATGGCTACTCAGGAACAGGAACTTAGGGAATGGGACCAGAGTGGGGAAGCGTCACTAGTGTTTGTGACTAAACCAGAAAAGAGGTGCCAACTATGGCCGAGCTAGGGGAAGAGGCCACTCTGTGTGGAAAACCACTATGTGGCTGTACTAAGGAAAGATGCCGTTCTGAGGCCAAACAGGGAAAGAGTGCCAGTGCCCTTATGTGGCAGAGCAAGGGAATGGTTTAGGCGCAACATTGTGGCTGAGCAAGGAAAGGGTTGGGGAACAACACAGTGGCCACACAAGAAAAGGGTTGTACCACCACACTGTGGCCAAGCAAGGAAAGGGTTGGGTCATCCCACTGTGCCTGAGAGGGAAGGAGCAAGGTACAAAGATACAAACTAAAGGGTTTGTGAGGGTTAGACTGAGTGACTGCATGGAAAGTCCTCCATTAAAATGAGTGATGGAAGCGATTTATTATCGCTTCTGCTGCTCAGCCGGTCTTGCTGCAATGCCTGGAGCAACACCAAAATGTTACTTCCTGACCCCCCTTTCCTTAATGAGATTGTTTCTTGGAGTGATTACTGCCGCTATATTGGAAGGTGCATGACATAAAAAAAAACAGCATTAGTTGACGTAAGTTTTAGGAATAGAGTTAGATTAGCATTACAATTTAAGGTTAATGATAGGCTTAGGGTTAGGTTTAGGTCTAGGGTGATTATTAGGTTCCCGGTTAAAAGGTCACTGTAAGAGAAAGTGGTTAGGACTAGAGTTGAGCCGACACATGGATGTTCGGGTTCGGCCAAACTTTTTAAAAAAGTCCGGGTTCTGGCTGGAACTTGAGCCCAAACACGAACCCTGAACCCCATAATAATAATGGGGGGGACCTAATGTCCCCCCAGGTCCCCACCCATTACCGGCGGGTAGGGACCCTTTAATAATAATGAGGGGGGGACTAATGTCCCCCACAGGTCCCCACCCATTGCCCGCTGGTGGGGACCATATAATAATAATGAGGGGGGCACCTAATGTCCCCCCCAGGTCCCCACCCATTGCCCGCTGGTGGGGACCTTAAAATAATAATGAGGGTGAACCCCATAATAATAATGAGCGGGGAGACCTAATGTCCACCTCAGGTCCCCACCCATTGCCGGCGGATGGGGACCTTAAAATAATAATGAGGGGGGGACCTAATGTCTCCCCCAGGTTCCCACCCATTGCCCGCGGGTGGAGACCATATAACAATAATGAGGGGGGACCTAATGTCCCCCCAGGTCCCCACCCATTGCAAGCGGGTGGGGACCTTAAAATAATAATGAGGGGGGACCTAGTGCCCCCCCTGGTCCCCACCCATTGCTCGCGGGTGGGGACCTTAAAATAATAATGAGGGGGGACCTAGTGTCCCGTCCCCCCCCCTCCGGTTGAATGCCCTGCAGCCATTCAAAACGCGCCATTAAATTGCCGAAGCCCGAACTCCAACCAGGACATACAGTGGAATGTCCGTGTTCGGGTCCGGGGTCCAAAAAACTTAATGTTCGGTATGAACCCGAACTTTGCGGTTTGGGTTCGCTCAACTCTAGTTAGGACAAAGCAATACACTACTTTAAATTGTTTCCCTATAACATGAAAAAAAAAACAGAAAAACGTGTACACATTGGCTTTTGCTATACTCAGAACGTATTTCTCCAAAAAAAACCAAACAACATTTTCTACCTATTATTTTCTCTCTACTCCATCTCTTTGCATACACATCCATTAACTGATGATAAGGAGGGGGAATTTTACTTTAGGTCACTTTCGTTACTCTTTCAGTGTTGCTACAATGCCTCTATGTACAGAGTGACAGTACATGCCATTTAAAACTGGCGGCGCCAGATGCACACATGTTTAGGAAGCAAACTAAAGTTCAGTTCTTAATCACTGATCGGTTTGCTAAAAGGCCACACTAGCGAGGCACTTAGCAACACAAAATCAAACTTACAGTTTCGTTGGTGGTCACTCTCCTGAGCGACCACATCAGCCCAGCAGAAGGGAGTGCCGCCTGTGTAGGCAGTGCTTCATTCTACTGGCAAGAGCAACGGAAGTGATTTTTTACACTTCCATTGCTCTAGGGGGTGCTGCTGTATGCTGGCACAACAGATCCGTGTGAGCTGTGTGTTAGCATGTATGATAAGTGCTCTGATGAGCACTTATCAGACAGTCAAAGGCAATATTTATGAATATAGAGACCCAAGGGCTTTAATAAAAGCCATACCCTTTGTATAGTGTATCCTATGTATTAACCGATTCCCTTCCACTGGTCACTGCACAGCAGAACATTTTTTCTTGTCTGAGCATTTTTTTGTACAGATCTACAAAGGCTCTTATAAGAGCTATTAACTCTTAAATTAAATCAAAAAGCGCACCTCTCAAATGTGGCCTTTTAACCCAGAAAAAAGCTGATAAACCGATGCATCGGTGGTATCCCTGTACTCAGGACATGTTCCTGAACACATAATGTGGTGTTATTTGGCAGTGAAACCTACCACAATGTGTGAATTCATGTCTGAAGTACAATGTATGTGGGGGAAAAAACACCAAACCATTACTACCACAAACATTGACAACGTCTGGTAGTAGAAATAGTGAATGGAAAGTGTTAAAATACCACCATTTGAAATAGCCTAGGGTGTCTACATTTAATAGGGTTTGATGGGGTAAAATACACTGGCTGGCTATAAAAATATCCCAAATGGGACAGGGGTGCAGGTTGTCTACATGCCACAATTCCAAGTTGGAAAACAAAAAAGCGCACCTCTCAAATATGGCCTTTTAACCCCTTAGTGACTTAAGCTATTCCTTAATATATATTGATTTTAATTTCATTTTAACCCCATCCCTTATGCTAACCCCAATTAAATTTTAGCCCTAACAGCTAATCTAACCCTAATCCTAGTTTTAAGATAATTAAGACGTTTTTTTTCATTGCAATGTTGGTGACTGCCTTAGGTATTATTTGGCAGTGACACATAGCACAATCTGTGAATTCATGTCTGAAGTACAATGTATGTGGAAAAAAAGACACAAAAAATAACTACCCAAAACTCTGACAAAGCCTGGTGGTAAAAATAGTGAATATAAATTGTTAAAATACCACCATTTGAAATAGCCTATGGTGTCTAATTTAAAAAAATATATGGTTTGATGGGGTAAAATACATTGGCTGGCTTTAAAAATGTCCTTAATGAGACATGGGTACAGGTTGTCTGCATGTCAAATTCCAAGTTGGAAAACCAAAAGGAACACCTCTCAAATGTGACATTTTAGCCCCCAAACAACCCAAACAAACCTATGAATAGGTGGTATCCCTGTACTCAGAACAAATAGTAGAATCTATTTAGCTGGTTTTTTTCATTAGCTTTTGTAAATGAGTAAAAGATCTTTCAATTAAAAGTCAGACAATTTTTTTTTTTTCATCATATTTTATTATTTTTTTATATTTTATTATATGATATGATCTAAATGATGGTATCTAAAGAAAGCCCTTCTTGTCCCGATAAAAACAATATATAATTTGTGTGGGTACAGCAAATGACAAAGAAGAAAATGACAGCTAAACACAAATAGCACAGAAATGTTAAAATAGCCATTGTCCAGAATGACCAAAAATGTTTCAAAGGGTGTGTCCTTAAGGGGTTGATATGAAACATACTGTATTTATGTAATGTATGATTTTTGATTAATCTCATTTAAACACATAGTAAATTATGAAACTTACCATTATATTTGTCTTTACATATAATAAGTATTTTATTCTTCATATGAGAATGTCCTCAACATTGTTAAAGCTGTGATGAGCTCACTAACATTTTTTTCCATGTATCTAAGAGGTGCAATAATGATGCATTTAAATGTATTCTCAAGTTTGCTGCCATCAAGTCTAGGAACTAGTTCCCCAAACTCTTATGATGTCAAAACCATAACAAATTGTTAATATTTTAGCCAAAAGAACCACCTGGTGATATAAAAGAAAAGAGATATAAAGTTACCAGATCACGCAGGATAACAACTTATTTAAATAATACCACCCTCATTCCTGATTTGATAAAAGATTGTCAAGAGGGGAGTGTAATGGAGATAAGGATTTGTTTATAACATGTTGCAAGGAAATTATTAGTGGCTGGAGCTTTAATTTCAAAACACAAAAATAAATTATCTGAGGGCAGAACTGATCGTCTCTTTTGAGTTCTCAGAATAATGAGTACCCAAAGTGCTCAAAGAGCAATAAGCATTAGTCTAAGCACATGTTCTATCTGAGAAGACAGAACCACTTGTACACATGTATTTCTTTCTAAAACGCCATCTTAATTTGCATTTCAATTTTTCAAGTTCGATCTGGTAATGTATAATGTGCTATTTATTTGAGAATAATCTAATTTTATTGTTGACAGAAAGTAGTTCATCAATACTGGTGAATGTATTTAATGCCATAATTTAGGAGTATTTTATTAACTTGGCTAATTTATTTTTATTTACAACTGTATAAGGAAATTAGATAGAATGCCTTTTTATTATCAATAAATGTATTTTCTTTTCTGAAATCTATTTCACACGTAATTAACAACCAATTTTCACAAGATTTAATTGATCCTCTTATTCCTGCCTGGCTAGATAGAGACTGTATGCCATTATTAGCAGAGTAGAATCACTATGTTGAGAGTTGTATTGTATACATATCAAAAATCACTTTACCTTTAAGTAGAGGGTATCTGAATGTGTAGTATTAGAATTGAGTTATTGCTAGGTTGATAATCGTGTACTAGGTCCCATGAAATGCATGCTGCCATCTTGTGGTTAAAAGTGTAACTACATAGTTAATTGTATTGTATGCATCAATGATATGGTCAGGTCAGCCAAAATGTCCTCAATCTCTCAGTACCTCACAAATTCTTTATGGGTTTAAAAGAAATAATCTTTCTTTTATTTTTTGCGGGTCCATATATAGTTAGTTACACCATGCCCATTGGTGATTCACTTATTTAAACCATACTTAGTATTTTCACCTTCATTTTTATTCTGACAATGTAGTGTAGTGTTGTTGATATTGAACCATGGGGAAACTATGCCTGGACCGATAATTCTTGCAGCCTCTAAAACCAAATGTACTTAAAGTTTCAAACAACTCCCATTTAACCTGTTCAAAAGCTTTTTCAGAGTCTAATGAGATTACACTCGCCGAGGCTTTTTTTTTATTTAGAGAGAGATCAATCAGGTCACCCCAGGATGTTAAAAGAGAGCCTATTCTCAAATATCATGGTGTCTAGAATAATAAAAACCACATGGTCTTACTAAAGTATTCTATGCCCTATTATAAGTAAAACATACTAAAAACATATGGAATCTTTTACGTTCCAAGACACTAGTAAGATTGCCTGGTAACCTTTGACATGGCATTGCAAGCTATGTCCTTTGAAAATTCAAGTCTCCATTCCATACTATATTTCGCAGTGTAATCATATTTTACCAAGTATAGTCAACTGTTACAGCACATGGCTTTAATTATAAATTCTAAGCCACATCCAATATTATAATAATACCATTTTATGATCAAATTTATGTGTGTATAATAATGCTTCCTAGTAACTTAAACTTCCTTTTTTAGCCATGCCATACCTTATGGGAGTTGATAGAGGTATACCTTGATAGAGGTATAACAAACTTTTGCAAATTCTGATCTATACCAATACATTTTAACATCACAACGGATAACATCAAGAAGCATTGCTGTTTTTGGTCCTATGGATTAGAATAAAAGAATTTGAAGTTTGCTTTTCAGATGTTTTTTTGGCAAGACAATAATATTGGTTAGTAATTCTAACAGAAAAAACAAGACACTTCAGGAGACTAAGAAAATATAACATCCAGGTACTGGGAACCCTAACCTGGAGGGCTCAACCAGCCAGGGGAAGGTTTTCAGCATCTCCTGAGACAATCCTCCATCATCATAATTTACAGCTAAGCTGACCTCTGTAGGGTTTTCGTGCTTAGTTCCACTCTATAGGGTTTTCGTGCTTAGTTACATTTTCTAGGGTTTTTGTGCTTAGTTACATGCTCTAGGGTTTTCATGCTTAGTTACCCTCTCTAGTGTTTTGCTGCTTAGCTGCCCTTCTCATGCCTCACCTATTGTTTAACTCTTTTTACCCCTACCTCTGTTTTTTCTACCATCCCTGCTAAAGCTCTTTGTTTTTACTGCAGTTGCGAAAGTACCCTTTTGTCTCTGTTACAGTCCATATTCCTAGACTTACTTAGGCTTCTCATCTATAACTTCACTGAAACTCTACCTGACCTGGTAAAGGACCTGACAGCAGGAAATTCATTTGAAACAAAGAAGGCAACTGATTGGCTCTCTCTGTCATCCAATCAAAAGACTCCCTATTCCAGCTCTACCACTCGCTTGTTTTCCAAACCCATACAGTTGTGCAGTTGGGGTAAGGAGGCTTTTGATTGACTGACTCAGTCATCCAATCAGATGCCTTCTTCATTTAAAATGAAAATATGTATTTATTTATTTATTTCGGGAGGAGTTCCAGCACAGAGATAACAACAGAGATAATTGTTGGCACAATCAGCCAACACTCATTCACTGACTGGAACAATCAGCCAACACTCACTCACTGACTGGCACAATCAGCCAACACTCACTCACTGATTGGCACAATCAGCCAACACTCACTCACTGATTGGCACAACCAGCCAACAACCACTCACTGACATGCACACACAATCATCAAACACCCACACTCAGCCAGCACCTACTCACTCACAGACACACACACTCAGCCAGCACCCACTCACTCACAGACACACAATCATCCAACACCCACTCACTCAGACACACACACACTCATCCAGCACCCACTCACACACAGATACACTCGTGGATCTCTTTATGAAAAAAAAAAATTCTGCTCGTTGGTCCACTAGCAGACAGTCACTAGCTACTGTGACTGCCGGCAGGACTAAAATCCTCAACTCCCCCCTCCCAGTTCTGTGGACTGCAGTTAATCTCCTTGCGGTGAGAGAAAAGCACCAATGGGCAAGTCTGTTATTCCTCTCAGAAACATACTTGCTCGTTTGTGCTTTTCTCACAGTGAAAGGAGATACAAACACTCAGCAAGCACTCACTCAGACACACGCACCCTTACCCAACAGCCACTCACAGACACACACACTCAGCCAGCACCCACTCACAGACATAAAAACCCAGCAAGCACCCACTCAGACACCCACACTCAGCAAGCACCCACTCACACACAGACACACCAGTAGATCTTTTTATGGAAAAAAAAGTTTCTGCTCTTTGGTCCACTAGCAGACAGTCACTAGCTACTGTGAGTGTCTGCAGGACTAAAATCATCTCCCTCCGGCCACAATACCCCCCCCCCCCCCCCCACCTCAGTGCATCTCATGCTGAGAGGAAATCACCAACGAGCAAGTCTGATATTCCTCTCAGCACCCCGCTCGTTGGTGCTTTCCTCTCAGTGCAAGGAGACGCACTGCAGTCCACAGGGTGGCAGGGGCCGTGTGTTGCTGAGAGGAATAATAGACTTGCTCATTGGTGCTTTCCTCTCAGTGTGAGGAAATGCACTGTGGCCCATGGAGAAGGAGCAGCGGCGGGGGGGGGGGGGGGGGCAGGGGATGAGAGAGAGATTTAACAGACTTGCTCGTTGGTGCTTTCCTCTCAGTGCCAGAACATGCACTGCAGTCCACGGAGCTGCGGCAGGGAGGGGGAATTGTAGGCATAGGAGAAACAGTGGGGCAGAGATGATTTTAGTCCTGCAGACAGTCACACTAGCTAGTGACTATCTGCAAATAGTAGCAAGGGAGGAAGGTGCTGCATTACCCCACACCAAGTCTCTCTTGCCTATGCCAGTGCCTGCATAGACAAGAGACCCTCTGTGTCTGGGGTAATGCAGGACAGAGGAGGGGGCAGATGCAGGATGATGGCAGGGCAGAGGACAGGGGAACAACTTGGGGAATACAAACCTGGCAGTACTTTACTTTGCCATGCTCCATCACCAACATGGTTCCTAAGTGATTTGAAGTTGGAGCTCTGCTCTGCCCTGCCCCCCTGGTGCCCCACCCTCCCACTCAATGCAAGTCTGTGATCAGAATTACAACTTATAGACAGCATTGTGAGTCCCAAACCCCAAAGTGAGATTTCACTGCATTCTCTAGATTACACAAGTCAAACTTGTTTATTAACATATTTTACTAAATACACTGACATAAAAAAGGCAATACCTTTTGCCCTAAAGGTAAACAAAGACATGAGACTCAAAATTGCCCACTATGCTTATTTCTCCCCTTCCAGATTACATCACATGGGGCTTACTGACTGATGAATGCCTGAAATGCGATGCACCAGGAGCTACAATGTTCCATTGTCTCTGGACCTGTCCAATTATATCAACCTTCTGGACCCAAGTTAAATCCTATTGTAAAGAGCTCTCTATTCATATACCCACGCTTACTCCTGAGTTGGCAGTTTTAGGGATCATTGATGATCAATATCGGGGTAATAAACGTACTCTTCAGATTTTCCTAGCGGCCTATGGGAAAACGATACTTCACCAATGGATCCTTATCGACCATCCCAGCATAACACTACTAAAAGCCAAACTTTATTATTTAATGTGGATGGACTGGTTGGAAACCAGCTTACATAAAGATAAGCTGACCAAAAAATTATTTAAAAACTGGACCACATACATCAATACTTTGGACATAGATATTAGAACTAAGATATATGATAATTTCTGCCACACAGATTGGTACTGTGCTGAAATACTTCATAACGCTCCTCCGATTATAATGTCTAATTAAGGGACAAAATTGTTGGTTTCATGGGACATGTTTGGTCTCTCTGGCCTTGGAGACGGGGGGAAGGGGGATTGGAGTCGGATGGGCAGATATTTTTTAGTTTTTAGGATTATTTCCTTTGTATTGTTATAAGTATACCTTTGATTTATTTTCATACTGTATTTTTGAGATTGCAGGATTCTAAAACCATGATCGCTATTCCTCTTTATTTTTACAAAGATGTTTGTACTATGTATCTAATGGAAAATATGTATACTAGGGATCAAGAGGTAAAGAATGGAAAAAGGATTGGGAGATGATAGTTGTACGAAAAAGTATGTATCCTGATTCTGTTTTTTTCTGTACAACTGTTTGACAAGATCTAATACCTGCTTTCTTCTTGCAACTCTCACAATAAAAATATTTTAAAACAAAAGACATATCTGAAATCACCGGTGCTCTGAACCATCGCTACTCGCGGGGAACGCAAGGCTGCACTGATTGAGCGCTGAGTGTGTTTAACACACACAGAGCCATTGCTGCCTGTGTCTCCCTGCTGAGTGATCCACACAATGTCAGGTAAAAAGGGGAGGGGCAAGAACACAATGGGGGAGAGGAGGAGACAACTTGGGGGATAGAAGAGACAACAAGTTGGAGGAGAGAGGATACAACAGGGTGGGGAAGAGAGGATACAGCAGAGTGAGGGGAGAGAAGACAAAAGGTTGGGGGGGAGAGAGAAGAGAAAACAGGGTGGGGAGAGAAGAGACAACAGGGTGGGTGGAGATCAGATACAACAGGCGGGAGGGAGAGAAACAGGTTGGAGGAAACAGTGTGAGAGGAGGAAGAGAGACATATGTGGGGAAGAAGAGACACATATATGGGGAAGAAAGAGACAGACATGGGCGAAGTGGAGAGAGACAGACATGGGGGGAGTAGAGGCATAGATGGGTAGAAGGACAAAGAGAAGGTCATAGGGGGTAGAGGAGGGAGACATTCATGGGAAGGGAGAGGAGACAAACAGGGAAAAGAGAGATATTAATGGGAAGGGATAGGAGAGAGACAGACGTGGGAAGGAAGAGAGACAGACATGGGAAGGAAGAGAGACAGACATGGGAAGGAAGAGAGACAGACTGATACAGGAAGTTAGAGGAGAGAGACAGGCGGATATGGGAAGGGAAAGGATATAGACAGAAGGACATTTGGAGAGAGGAAAAGACAGAAGGACATGGTGGGAGAGGAAGAGACAGATGGACGCGGGGAGAGGAAAAGACAGACCGTCAGCTGTAGGGCCCCTCCTGAGATCAGACTCTGGACCTCGCGGGACCAATTGCAACATTTCTCTGGAGTTGGTAGTGACAGCTAGTGCTGGGGCCCGTGGCCAGATCGCCCCCAGCAAGCCCATCCAGTTAATGGGTGAGGTATTTACTAGTATATTTATTTCAGAGAACATATGTTTATGCAATCATATTTGTCGTATGTGTGTGTATATTTTTATTTCTTATCTTTTTTTATTTATATGTATTAAATTATTTTATGCACATTTGAATCATTAGAAATTGTCTTTCTAAGTTCTGTCTGGAGTTTTTTTTTAATTCTCTTACAGGCCTCCTTTTCTAAGCAGGGATTCTATGTTGCAGCACTAGCAGCTATACATTGACTGGGAGTGTATTTAACCGTCTATACTGGCTGGTACTTTACACACAATATTGGTGGTTGAATGATTTTGATTGTAGTTTAATTATTTTAAATGACTGATTTTCTTTATTTAAATACTGTGCTGTATTTCTTAAATATTAAATTCTTAAAAACACACTGCTGGCTTGTGTGTGTTTGACCATATATGTGTGTGATTATCTGACACCATATTTTATGTATGTGCATGCATGACTGAGTGTGAATATGTATGTGCATGCATGGGGGAGAGGAGGTAGCATTTTGAATGTTTTGGACTTGCCCTGGTGAGTGTTTGTGTGACACACTGTGCTGTGTGTGTGTGTGTGTGTGTGTGTGTGTCTGTCTGTGAGAGACAGCATGCTTGGTGTGTGTGAGACAGCATGCTTGTTATGTGTGTCTGTGTGAGACAGCCTGCTTGTTTTGTGTGTCTGTGTAAGACAGCCTACTTGTTATGTGTGTCTGACAGTGGGGTGTGTCTCACACAGGCACAGACCATCTTTGTTTCTACTGTAGTACCGCTGAGCACACCCGGCGCACAGACACTATAGTGTGGTGCTCCATCGTGCTCCACTGGATAAAAACAAAAAAATGATCCTTGCAGCAAGGGCACCATGCAGGGACAACAATACCCATGCGCCAGATCTAATTTTCTGGTCTCCATGGTGACCTGTCTCCTGGGATTTATTGAGCCCTGATATATAGCCATATATACCTATTGTTCATTAGCATCCGTCTGGATCCCTGACCAAGCATGTGAGCGTCTGTACTCCACTTCTATCAAATCTGCCATGGGCTCCAACCCCAGATCTTTTGGAGACCTGGCAACGCTTCTGGGTGATGGGGAAAGTAATGGTGTACAATGTTTGTGATGGGTCATGTAATGGGGTTATGGGGCAAGTAATGGTGCGCAAAGTGGATGATGGGCCACATCCTGGGTGTGACACATAGGTGATGGGGCATGTCCTGGGTGTACAATGTGGGTCATGGGGTGCTTCATGGGTGCGTAATATGGGTGATAGGGCATGTCCTGGAGCAACATGAGTGATTTGGCAAGTGCTGGGGTGTGTCCTGGTTCTGCAATGTGTCTGCATAGGGCAGCACTAAACCAAGCTACCCCACTAGATAGACATTGTATCTCTCTCATATAAATACCAGTTGGTTGAGTGATGTGAATTGCTGTATTTATGGTTCTACACTCAAACAGACTCACATCACACACAGTCACACATGTGTGATTAATATTTAAGATCCATTTTCAGTTAATGGTGAAGTGTAGGTTAAAGAACAGTCTTCCTATTTATATAAAATTCTAGTTTGTTCAACCCCAGAGCCAGTTTAAAAAAAATTGTAAATTGTTACCCTAAGTTTCTGCTTCACTGTCTAATAAACCTGATATTGTCAGATCTATAAGTTCTTACAGCACAAAAAAATAATAAAATTGAATGGGACTAAGCACCACATTGATCGCAACCTTATGATGAGTTAATTAATCATGGTTTAGGTGGTGGTGCTTTCCATGTGCACCACTGTCTGGTGCCCAGGATTCTGCCTCACACCCAAGACAGTGTTCCTGGACCCAATTGTGGTCATGTGATCTTTGTGATTAACCAATCACAGCAATCACAGCAATCACATGCAATTTCATTTGAAACAGAGGTGATGAGATGAATGGGTACATGCACCCGCACTGATAGACTATGCGTATGCTGTCTTCTGACTGACTGCTTCAACTCTGATAAAAAGCTGAGAGTAAACCTATGTGTATCTCTAAAGATACATGTCAGGTTTACTTAGGAGTAGGGGACAAGTGGAAGCAAGTGGTTAAACAAAATCTTGTGTTTCTTTAAGGGTTTGTAATTAAGAATGAAAATACATATAATTAGCAAGTCTAGATTTTGTCAGTGGTAATCTCACATTTTTTTCTAAATGAAGTTGACACTGCACATGAGATAGGAAAGAACATTACAGTGTAAAGATAAGTGGATAAAATCATATTAATTCGCAAAGATACCTTGGATCTTATGGCATAACAGAAACCCAGATAAAAGGGGGTTAGTACAATTTTGTTGCGAGTTAAATGTAAAAAAGGCCACTTGATATGTCTTGCGTAAGAGTCTTCAGTGTTCATTCCTGCCAAATAAATAGTTAGAACAGTCTAAATCGAGCCAAGGCCTGCACCATGGGTGGCCTACTGCCTCAGTAAATATTTTTGTTCCATTTTTACAGATGAAATGATTAACCACTCATAGTGATCATGTGCAACATCAATGCAAAGTCACTAACCTTCCAGGTCTTATTCATTGGATATCACTTAATTAAGTGCAATTTTGAAAATATACTACTGAGTGGAGTTGTGAGCACCTTTTGGGATAATTTCCTTTGTCTGTTTTTTTGCCATGTAGCTGCTTGGCATGGCTGCTTGACTCCTCCCCATGACATGGCACACATGCTCAGTGCCTTTGTAAAGAAGTAAGCTGGAAAAATCAGAACTTGACAGGGCACCATAAGACAACTTCTGGAGCTCAGGGACCAGTGTTTTAGGTATACCTAAGTATAAGGTATTGCTTCTGTATGTTTAGTTAATTTTAATGTAATCAAGGCATTATTATTATTTAATGATTTGATTAAAGTAAAATAATTTTTGGATAGCATTTGGGTGGGGCAAAATCATTTGATTTATATACATATATAGGCAGGGCCGCTTTAACAAATGGGAAAACTGGGCACCAGCGGGGGTGACACCCATGGTGCCAGCATTCCCCTTGCAGTGAATCGCGCTGCCGAACTTTGGGGGGGAGGGGGCAGTCACTGTATACGGGTGTCAGAAATATAAAAGTTAAAAAAATAAAATCATATGCGGTGACTGTACTTCCCTCCTACGTGCAGGAGGGAAGGAAGACAAATTGGCTGGGGCATATTAAATGGCAAAATAATACTGGCAAATTAATGGGCAAACGGTGGCATATTTTAATAGGCAAACTGACTGTTGCATATGTTAATGACAATGTGACCTTGGTATGTTAATTGGTACCTGACAGTGGCTTATTTTAATTGGCAAAGTGATGCTGTGACATGTTCTATAGGGCAAAATAACATGTACTATGGAGGAAAGTGACACTGTGGATTGTTCTGCAGGGACAGTTCTTCGGACAAATTAACACTATGGTATGTTCTGTGGGGCAAATTTACACTGGCATGCCAAATTATGTGGGTGCAATATGAGTGCAAGCCAAGTACTGTGGGTGCGATATAGGTGCAGAAAAAGTGGCAAATGCTGTGGGTAATGTATGGTGCCGTGTTGTCCTGTAGGTGTAATGTGGGTGCAGAAAAAGGGAATAAAAACAAGAAATGAAACTTTTCAATAGCATTTTTATTACATATAGTTGAATGTGATATGAAAATAGTTGCATATAATATTAACAAGTTTACATTTACATACCAATTTTTACAATGCAACTTTAGAAAAATTGGGTCGAGGGGGGCCCATTGTTAAAGACTTTGCCCAGTGCCCACTAGAGTCTGAAAACAGCCCTGTCTATAGGTTGATGTGTAAATAGCATTGGCATATATTATTGTAGGTATTTTACAGTTGCTACTGTATGTATCACTTTGTTATATACGTTTTGTCATCTGTTTTATATATACACATTATATATATATTAAAAGAAAAAGAAAAAAAAACACAGAAAAAAACCAAAACAATACTAAAGTACTTAACACTCTGCTAACACGAAACCTAAACCCCCAAAATATACAAAATGCCCTTCCTCCTATCTGATGATTACCAACTCAACCAAATATATTCACACAAAAAAAAAAGTGCAAGGGAATAAAAGGAGGAAAAAATGTAAAGTGAATAAAAGATAAAAAAGATGGAGAAAAGAAACACAGCGTTAAAAATGAAAGGAAACAAAATGAAGAAAAAAAACAAGATAATATTCAATCTCTCTCTAAAATGGCTAAGAAATTGATCATTGTAGGGTTTAAACTCATCATATCCAACATTTTTATAAAATCTGAAAAACAGGCGCCGTTGAAAAATATAAC
Source organism: Pelodytes ibericus (assembly GCA_036172795.1). Taxonomy (NCBI): domain Eukaryota; kingdom Metazoa; phylum Chordata; class Amphibia; order Anura; family Pelodytidae; genus Pelodytes; species Pelodytes ibericus. The sequence goes on from CM069859.1 coordinate 75,753,923, forward strand.
TTTTACACGAATGGGCCACATTCACCAAATACAAGTGTCTATGCTTATCAAAAAGGGTAGCTAAACATACCCTCTAGCGGACTCAAGAAAAAACAGAAACTCAAAGTATACAAAAGAAAGAAAAAAAGAAAAAGATAGAGAAAGAAAAATAAAAGAGTATACATATGTATTAAACATTTATATATTTTTTACACAACTAAGTAAGTGTGTATGTCAGTTTGGATACCTATTTTCATTTTAGATAATTGCTGCTATATAACACTCACATGTGGCCAGTAGTATATCTTCCACAAGGCAAACATGGCACATTGCCAGAGGGTGTTAAAGCACACTTCTGGTGCTTCAAACATTTTGCTCGCTCTCCCACTGTTCAGCAAACTTTAGCTCCTTCCAATTAATCGGGGTGATGGGGGTATGTAATGAGGGCAGCACAAAACCAAGATACACCACTGCATGTGGCATGTATAACAAAGGAACTTCATTTTGGATTTCTCCACATGGAAGCATGGTGATTCCATTTTTTGTTTTTGGGAACCAACCTGGGAGGTGTTAGCAGATACCAATTGATATAATGTCTGGTATTAATTTAGATACTTGGGAACTGAGTGATGTTAGGTGTAATGCATTAATTATTACATATAATAATTACTAACTGAAATACCACGTTACTAGTCATTTTCCAAGACACCTCCTCTATATAAAAATAATAAAAAATACACTATGTATTGTGTATAAAATTAATGGAAAAAAAACATGAATATAGTGACAAAAAAGAGAATTTCAGTGTGTTCAGTATCAACATATAAAACAAAAATACAATAGAAAACAAGTGTGTGACTCTGTATAACAAAAAATATAGTGCATATAACTCCCCCTGCTGAAATCCATGCACATGATTCTAAAAAGGCGGCTGTAGTTTTTTAAGTGTAGTGACACCTCAGTAGTGACACCTCATCCACCAGATTATCCAGAGTTCTTGTTAATATCAAAGACAGGTATCTAGTACCTTCCATCTAAGAATCTGCTCAAATTATATCATCAAACAGCTTTTTTATTAGTTATATATATATATATATATATATATATATATATATATATATATATATATAGTGTCATTTTGTACATTTCATTTTGCATGTTTCATTTGAGAATAATGTCTGATGGTTTTGTCCACATAGTTTAATGTGTGTTTTGAACAGGGAGTGGAGGTTCAGGAACATATATCTTGAATTACTGAAGGGCCGTTATACTATCTATTAATAGTTTGTACCTGTACCTCTACTTTAATCTTAAGAGTAAGTGTGTAGGGCACAAAATGTGCATCGTGCTGGTGGGTGTCTGTATCCACTGTCACATTGGTTTATCAGGAATCTGCTTCTGGATCATCTCTCTTTCATCTATTAAGAGTGGAATTATGTTTTCAATAGAGTACAAGGGCACCGGAACATTAATTATCTTGTGTGATGACACACTACAGCACATTTTCCACTTTTACTACATTTACATTTAACATTTCTCTGGATTGATATCATAAATGTATCAGACTTCAATAAATCAATTAGTAAAACTATATACTGGATAATCATATCTTCATTTGTAATAGCTTTTTCATAGCTTCATATGTAATAAACAGTCTACATTGCTTGAATAATCATAGCAAAATAATTATGGCTATTTTAGGAAGGAAATATAACATGATTATATATAAAGAATGTTAATTTTTTTTCTGCCACTTGCCAAAATGCAGAAAATTAATCAGACACATCTGTATGCTTCCAATTAACATCACAGTCAAGTGTGCACAGGATCTATTAGTTAATAGTCTGCAATAAAGTTACTTTTAAATGGCATATTGGTTTTTGCTTCAGTTCAGGACATGTATTCTTGCTAAACCATAAATAAGCTCTAATTTTCACTCCTTTCTGAAAACAGCCTATTTCAGCAATTTTTGTTCAATGTGTTAGAGTTCTTTATTCTTTGGATGGGATTCAGCATTTGAATAACTAATATATTAAATGCCAAAGGGATGTCTGCTGCCCAACTTAAATCATTGTTCTCTGCAGATAAGCCAAATAATAAGAATATAAATATTAAAACTTTACTCAATTCTTTTAGCTATTTTTATTCTGCTTTAAATTCATGTGTTTCATTTGTCAATAATGAAATGGTAGTAATGGCTAAAAAGTATACAGAAAGGTATTTGTTTAAATTGTTTTTATGTAAAGATGATAAAGAATTATTGCTTGAATAAACATGGAACATGTATTGCTAATTTAAGTGTTAAACATAAAAATAACAATTTTTTTTTAACTATAATCGTAGAATCTATGATGCTGTAAACAAGCAAGATGTACTGCTAGATATGCACAAATATATGTTTCTAACTTGTAAATTATTAAAATATTCTAGGAGTAATGCCAAGTACTCAGTTTGTCTTTAATTGTATTTAGGACTCATGGATACTTTGTTTTTATATAGTTTAATAATATTTATTTGTAGGCAACACCATGTTGTATTTTCTATTGTCCGGTAGCCTATATTCTAGACAACATTCCTGAGAGGTACATCTGGTAGAATAATAATTGTAAGATAGTGTAACGCACGGGGTCCAGGATGTTAAAGGGATCCTGAGTGCCCAAAATCAGGAGCTACAGTGCAGGGTGGAGACACAAGACCTGGTGCTGGGTAACTGCAATGGCATGGAGGTTTGGGACCCCAAGTCTTTACAGCCACAACCAGGCCCTGTGAAGCAGTTGCTGTATCCAGGTACCAGGGTTTAATAGGAAATGAGCTAAGTGATAGCTAAGCAGAGCTAAAACAGAAAAGTGACTGAGTGAGAGCAGAACTGAAATAGAGAGTGCAGGGCTACAGGACAGAGGGTAAACATAAGCCAGAAAGAATAAACCAAACTGAGGGTAAATAATAAAAGGCACAGGGTTAAGGGACACAAAAGGCACATACAAAGGAACAAACATAAATACAGGAACTAGCCTAACCATAAAAAATGCAAAGGTAGGGGTTTGGTTCAAACAAATTGGCCAATTTAGATGTTAGCTTGCCAACCACATCAAGGTACCCCACATTAGACAAGTCCCTAACTAATACATAATATTAGCAAAACATAAATAGACTCTAAAACAGATAAATGGCATTAAACTTAAACACAGAGAAAATACCTGTAGACAGCTGCAAATAACTGAAAAGTAACAGGTGTGGTTTAAATAGAAAAAATAAAGCATAGTTAATCAGAAAACCTGGAATGGAGCATAAGGACAGGCAGAGAGGAATACAAGGCAGGTCAGGTATACAAGGCAAGGCAGGAACACAAGGCAAGGCAGGTATACATAACTAATAAGAAAGCAAAGCAAGAAGGATACAGAAATGCGTGGATACAGTCTGGATAAGCCTGCAAAAAGGGTGCATGGTTACAGATAGGCTGTCCAAAACCTATACAGACCGTCGTGACACAAAGCTCTGTGTTATTCTGGAAATGTTGTACTAGCTAGTAGAGTTGAGCGGACGACACCTGGATGTTCGGGCGAACTTCGGAAAAAAGTCCGGGTTCGGGCTCGAACTTGACCCCGAACTTGACCCCGAACCCGAACCCTATTAAAGTCAATGGGGACCAGAACTTTTGGCCACTAAAATGCCTCTAAAAAGGTCCTGGAAAGGGCTAGAGGGCTGCAAAAGGAAGTAAAATGGGGGTAAGAGTGGGGGGAGAGAGAGACAGACAGAACAGGGGGAGGGGGAGAGAGAGACAGACAGAACAGGGGGAGGGGGAGAGAGACAGACAGACAGAACAGGGGGAGGGGGAGAGAGACAGACAGACAGAACAGGGGGAGAGAGAGAGACAGACAGAACAGGGGGAGAGAGAGAGACAGACAAAACAAGAAGAGAGAGTCAGACAGAACAAGGGGAGGGGGAGAGAGAGAGAGAGACAGAATAGGGGGGAGTGAGAGACAGAACAGGGGGAGAGAGAGACAGACAGAACAGGGGGAGAGAGAGACAGACAGAACAGGGGGAGAGAGAGACAGACAGAACAGGGGGAGAGAGACAGACAGACAGAACAGGGGGAGGGGGAGAGAGAGACAGACAGAACAGGGGGAGGGGGAGACAGACAGACAGACAGAACAGGGGGAGGGGGAGAGAGAGACAGACAGAACAGGGGGAGGGGGAGAGAGAGAGAAGACAGAACAAGGAGAGAGAGTCAGACAGAACAAGGGGAGGGGGAGAGAGAGAGACAGAACATGGGGGAGTGAGAGACAGAACAGGGGGAGAGAGAGACAGAACAGGAGGAGGGGGAGAGAGACACACAGAACAGGGGGAGAGAGAGACAGATCAGGAGGAGGGGGAGAGAGAGAGACAGAACAGGGGGAGAGAGACAGAGAACACGGGTGTCTGGGGGGGAGAGACAGAACACGGGTGTCTGGGGCGCAGAGACAACGGGGGGGGACAGAACAGGGGGAGGAGAGACAGAACAGGGGGAGGGGGGAGAGAGACAGAACACGGGGGTCTGGGGGGGAAAGACAGAACAGGGGAGGGGGGGAGAGGGAGAGAGAGAAAACAGGTATGGGGGAGTTAGAGCGAGACAGACGTGGCAAGGAAGAGGGAAGGGACACATACATGGGGGGGGGGGCGCCACGGGGGAAGCCCGCACAGGGTGCTGGGACACTTAAGGCCGGCCCTGACACTATAGCACACAATATAACCCAACAGCACCAGATACAACACTATTGCACACAATATAACCTCTCAGCACCAGACACAACACTATAGCACACAATATAACCCAACAGCACCAGACACAACACTATAGCACACAATATAACTCCACATCACCAGATACAACACTTTAGCACACAATATAACCCAACAGCACCAGATACAACACTATAGCACACAATATAACCCAACAGCACCAGATACAACACTATAGCACACAATATAATCTCTCAGCACCAGACAAAACACTATAGCACACAATATAACCCAACAGCACCAGACACAACACTATAGCACACAATATAACCCCTCAGCACCAGATACAACACTATAGCACACAATATAACCTCTCAGCACCAGATACAACACTATAGCACACAATATAAGCATACGGCAACAGATACAACACTATAGCACACAATATAACCTCTCAGCACAAGATACAACACTATAGCACACAATATAACCTCTCAGCACCAGATACAACACTATAGCACACAATATAACCCAACAGCACCAGACACAACACTATAGCACACAATATAACCCAACAGCACCAGACACAACACTATAGCACACAATATAACCCCACAGCACCAGATACAACACTATAGCACACAATATAACCTCTCAGCACCAGACACAACACTATAGCACACAATATAACCTCTCAGCACCATATACAACACTATAGCACACAATATAACCCCACAGCACCAGATACAACACTATAGCACACAATATAACCTCTCAGCACCAGACACAACACTATAGCACACAATATAACCTCTCAGCACCAAACAAACCACTATAGCACACAATATAACCCAACAGCACCAGATACAACACTATAGCACACAATATAACCCAACAGCACCAGACACAACACTATAGCACACAATATAACCTCTCAGCACCAGAAACAACACTATAGCACACAAGATAACCCCACCGCACCAGATACAACACTATAGCACACAATATAACCTCACAGCACCAGATACAACACTATAGCACACAATATAACCCTACAGCACCAGACATAACACTATAGCACACAATATAACTCCACAGCACCAGATACAACACTATAGCACACAATATAACACCACAGCACCAGATACAACACTATAGCACACAATATAACCTCTCAGCACCAGATACAACACTATAGCACACAATATAACTCCACAGCACCAGATACAACACTATAGCACACAATATAACAGCTCAGCACCAGATACAACACTATAGCACACAATATAACCCCACAACACCAGATACAACACTATAGCACACAATATAACCCAACAGCACCAGACACAACACTATAGCACACAATATAACCCCACAGCACCAGATACAACACTATAGCACACAATATAACCTCTCAGCACCAGACACAACACTATAGCACACAATATAACCTCTCAGCACCATATACAACACTATAGCACACAATATAACCCCACAGCACCAGATACAACACTATAGCACACAATATAACTCCACAGCACCAGATACAACACTATAGCACACAATATAACCCTACAGCACCAGACATAACACTATAGCACACAATATAACTCCACAGCACCAGATACAACACTATAGCACACAATATAACTCCACAGCACCAGATACAACACTATAGCACACAATATAACAGCTCAGCACCAGATACAACACTGTAGCACACAATATAACCTCTCAGCAACAGATACAACACTATAGCACACAATATAACTCCACAGCACCAGATACAACACTATAGCACACAATATAACACCACAGCACCAGATACAACACTATTGCACACAATATAACCTCTCAGCACCAGATACAACACTATAGCACACAATATAACTCCACAGCACCAGATACAACACTATAGCACACAATATAACTCCACAGCACCAGATACAACACTATAGCACACAATATAACAGCTCAGCACCAGATACAACACTGTAGCACACAATATAACCTCTCAGCAACAGATACAACACTATAGCACACAATATAACTCCACAGCACCAGATACAACACTATAGCACACAATATAACACCACAGCACCAGATACAACACTATAGCACACAATATAACCTCTCAGCACCAGATACAACACTATAGCACACAATATAACTCCACAGCACCAGATACAACACTATAGCACACAATATAACAGCTCAGCACCAGATACAACACTATAGCACACAATATAACCCCACAACACCAGATACAACACTATAGCACATAATATAAACATAAAGCAACAGATTCCCTAAACACCCAAATTCCTAAATCCATGACATTTCTTTATCTCTTCCCCCCTTTTTTTATGTTTTATTCCTCCATGTTTGCCATCTCTTTCCCCATCATTTTATGTGTTTTATTCCTCCATGTCAGTGACCTCTTTTCACCTACATTTTATCTTTTCTGCCCCATGTCATCCCATTTTGTTTGCAATCTGCTTCCATCTATCACATCATTTTATCCTCCATTATCTTTTCTGCCCCATGTCATCCCATTTGTTTTGCAATCTGCCTCCATCTATCATCATTTTATCGTCCATTATCTTTTCTGCCCCATCCACTTGTCACCATGTTGATGTGAGCAGAGCCTGGTCAGAGGAGCTGCTCATACTGGACAAATTGAGACCTCAGGGAAATGGGAGGGACCTCCTTGGATTTACCCCACTCTGCCATGTACCTTAAAGCTATTATTAGCTCTTCCTACCTGTTACAGAGGCTCAGCTGTGGTCTCTGAGTATCTTCCTCTGCAGGATCTCTTCTGTCAGTCATGCTGCCACATGGAGGGCTGAGGGGCGGGCTATAACTTCATATCCCCGGGCACCCCTGCCATTGGCTCTCCATGCAACATGACTGACAGCTGCAGAGACCTGCACTAATGTGGATGGGAGACCAGTATTACAGCAAGCAGAGTTGCAGAGAGCAACAGCTTTGGGTGCCACCTCCTACCCCAGCAACTGGTGTGCAGTCCCCTAGGGACAACTAGAGGCTGCACACTGAGTAGAAATAATAATTATAAAAAAAGAACAAATTTTAAAAAAAAACGGACGCCCATGCCCATTCATCCGAATAGGTCAATTGACCTATTCTTATGAATGGGGACTCTGTTTCGGTTTATAGAAAGCCAATAGCATTACATGTATTCCATAAACCGAAAGTCTATAAACCGAATGTCTTTGCCACCTTTATTTAAAAAAAATACTGGCCAATCTGTTGCTTTCTTAGATTAAACATTAGCCTAGTCTGAAGTGATGCACATGCTAAGGCCATGGAACTGGTATTATGGCTACATATCCAAGCATTTAGTACACAGTATCCAGGATATGCTGCAATGTCATTATTATATAGTAAATGTGATTTATGTTATCCAATTTTTTTGGATAGATCTAATTTAATATGTAAATATTTTAGTTAGGTAGCTTATTTTTCTATTTCCACAAATTATCTTAATCCACCTCACCCACTCCTATTTCTGGTACAGAAATAGCAAAAAAAAGAAGTTAATGCTTTCAGTATATAATAATAACATATTTTATTACATAAAACCATGTATTACAACTTTGTGCCTTCTGCTTTTTGAGGAATATTGCCACGCACCATGAATTTGTTTACCTCTCGCAGGTGTATACTAACCAAATATTTATTTGGTTATATTGTTTACAAGTCTTAAAATATAAACAACTGCAAAAAGCAGACTTTTCACATTATGCTAAAATGCTAAAAGAAATGTAAAACTTGCTAAACCCTCATAAACCTAATCATGACATTGCAAAGACCATATAAGATATTGTACGTTTTTGCAACTATATTAATTACTGCCACTAGATGGCACTGTACAAGCAATACATTACTTTGTTATATATTTATAAGACACATTAATTTTAGTGTGCCACTGAAAAGCAATGTTGGATTTGAGACATTTAAAAAAAAAAAACAGCAACTGCCCCAAAAAACAAGATATATGTGTGTATCTAAAAGTATACGTTTAGTACGGTTTTCTAATTACTAAGTATATAATTTTATTGACTACAACTATGATTTAGCAAGGCATAGCAAAATTGTTTTTCAGCGACATTTGAAACAGGAGAACTCTCAATGTATTTTTATTGGTAAAATACTTTATAAATACTGTATTTGCTTGAATATAAGACAAGGGTTTTTTTAATGAATGGGTCTTATATTCAAGGTCAAATGAGGTCTGATGACAATGATCAAGGTCCACCCAGATCGGCAGTATCCTCCTTGCAGACAGCCAAATTATGCTTGAGTGTAATGCACACATCCTCCAGTGCTCCAATGCTGGACGAAACTTCTGCCAGGTCTTGTTAGCCAGAACACTGGGGTCATGTGACCTCCTGGCGTACTGCCTCATATGCGGCGGTGGAAGTGTGAGGCAGCATAGGAGGATATCTGTGTGCAGCAAGCAGCAGACAGACATCCTGCAGCTGCCATACTAGACACCAGGGAGAAATGGCAAGTTCTAGAAAGTGCATTGGCAAATCCTGGGGATGCATTGGAAAGTTTGTGGGTAAGTTTTGGGTGTGCAATATATTAGGCCTTTTCTTTTTCATTTTCTTTGGGGGTGTTACAATCAGTCCTGATTTTGGCAATCTTCAACTTTTGAAGTTTGTATCTACACGTTGGAAACCCATAAGAAGCAGCACTTGACACTTGAGCCTCACTGCTATAACTGATTAGAGGTTATGCCTGACTAGTCTGGCTGTGTAGGTATGGAAGTGTGCCTGTAAGCTCTGTGCTAAATATGATTTGTGCCAGTGTGGTTTCTCTAGTGAATGTGGAGTGTGGTTTCTGTCATTCTTATTGGTGGTAGGCAGTTGTGGGACTGTATAGCAATATAGGAAAACATGAGTAGCAAAGTACCAACAGAGTCTTCTTGACTCTGGAATAATCCGCACACAGGATAATAATATTTTCGGATAAATGACACCATGTGTTAACTTCTTATCAAATAGAAACAGAAAGCATAACTGTTCACACCAGGTAGTTGCACAATGGTACATAGATACAGGCTGTAAAACTCCAAAGGTGATACTAGACTATAACTGTATGCCAATAAGCAGCCAAACTTACACTCTTCAAAAGATGGCAGCAGATATGAGCTATATAAAAGACCTTTGAGTGCTGGTGGCTATTTGTGTATGTGTGTATAATCTCATCTGCGAGAACTTGCAAAATAAATGTCCCTTAATGGCAGAAATTAATTGTGTGGTCATCCTAGCAGAGACAACCTTACACTATACATGCATAATGAAGTTACTTAATCATAGGAGTGAACAGAATAGGAGTAACAACTTTGTGAACAAAATAATGTGCCTATTCCTACTCATTTACTCCTATTCATTTACTCTCTTCTACTCAAACCCTAGCCGTTAGTAATATGTTTGGTATGTTGCCTTTGGACTATTTTGGCGATGTAATGAAATCTCTGCACATCAATTTGTTAAATTACAATTATTACCTTCAGAACACCTGTGATGTTACCAACTGTAAATGAAACCTGGGCTTCCTAAAATCCAGATGTGTACCGTATCAGATGTACTCGTAATCATTTGTTTTCTGTAAACAATGCTTTTGTATAATTTACTAAAATCACAAAAAAGGGTAATAAGGTAACCGGGGAAATTCTCACTGAATTACACAGACACATTCATACTGCTAGATATTAAGGGTAATAAGGTAACCGGTGAGATGCTCACTGAAGTACACAGACACATTCGTACTGCTAGATATTATGGGTAAGAAGGTAACCGGTGAGATGCTCATTGAAGTACACAGACACATTCGTACTGCTAGATATTATGGGTAAGAAGGTAACCGGTGAGATGCTCATTGAAGTACACAGACACATTCGTACTGCTAGATATTATGGGTAAGAAGGTAACCGGTGAGATGCTCACTGAAGTACACAGACACATTCGTACTGCTAGATATTATGGGTAAGAAGGTAACCGGTGAGATGCTCACTGAAGTACAAATACACATTTGTACTGCTAGATATTAAGGGTAATAAGGTAACCGGTGAGATGCTCACTGAGGGACACATTCGTACTGCTAGATATTAAGGGTAATAAGGTAACCGGTGAGATGCTCACTGAAGTACACAGACACATTCATACTGCTAGATATTATGGGTGAGAAGGTAACCGGTGAGATGCTCACTGAAGTACACAGACACATTCGTACTGCTAGATATTATGGGTAAGAAGGTAACCGGTGAGATGCTCACTGAAGTACACAGACACATTCGTACTGCTAGATATTATGGGTAAGAAGGCAACCGGTGAGATGCTCACTGAAGTACACAGACACATTCGTACTGCTAGATATTATGGGTAAGAAGGTAACCGGTGAGATGCTCACTGAAGTACAAATACACATTTGTACTGCTAGATATTAAGGGTAATAAGGTAACCGGTGAGATGCTCACTGAAGTACACATTCGTACTGCTAGATATTAAGGGTAATAAGGTAACCGGGGAGATGCTCACTGAAGTACACAGACACATTCATACTGCTAGATATTAAGGGTAATAAGGTAACCGGTGAGAGTCTCACTGAAGTACACATTCGTACTGCTAGATATTATGGGTAATAAGGTAACCAGTGAGATGCTCACTGAAGGACACATTCGTACAGCTAGATATTATGGGTAATAAGGTAAGCGGGGAGATGCTCACTGAAGGACACATTCGTACTGCTAGATATTATGGGTAATAAGGTAACCAGTGAGATGCTCACTGAAGGACACATTCGTACTGCTAGATATTAAGGGTAATAAGGTAACCGGTGACATGCTCACTGAAGGACACATTCGTACTGCTAGATATTAAGGGTAATAAGGTAACCGGTGAGATGCTCACTGAAGGACACATTCCTACTGCTAGATATTAAGGGTAATAAGCTAACCGGTGAGATGCTCACTGAAGGACACATTCGTACTGCTAGATATTAAGGGTAATAAGGTAACCGGTGAGATGCTCACTGAAGGACACATTCGTACTGCTAGATATTAAGGGTAATAAGGTAACCGGTGAGATGCTCACTGAAGTACACATTCGTATTGCTAGATATTATGGGTAATAAGGTAACCAGTGAGATGCGCACTGAAGGACACATTCGTACAGCTAGATATTATGGGTAATAAGGTAAGCGGTGAGATGCTCACTGGAGGACACATTCGTACTGCTAGATATTGCTTTTTTTTTTTTGTTAAAATATTTTAAGAGGAAGTGATTATTTGTGTGTTATGATAATGATTTCAATGTGTTGGAAAATTGGCAGCAGCATCTGGAAGTTAATTTCTGTCTCTGTGCAAGCAGTAAAATAAAGATTAAAGAAACCTCAGGAAAAAGAATATCTCACTGATCGCATAGTGTCATTTAGGAGAAGTAAATTTTCTTTCCTAACATTTTGGATACCGCAAAAGATAACTTCTGTACCTCTTCAAATACTGATATACTGATATATGGTAACCTAAAACAAAGTAACAATACTGACCCATTAATTATTGAAGAATGTTTCAGAGCCCCAATGCTGTAAAGCATAATTACAGTGACATTTTCCAGACGTGGCTCTAAAAAACAGTATGGTTGGCCAATAAAAAATACACTTTTGCTGATTTGTCAAAGTACAACGGTGTTAATTATGATGTAAAATGTTAAGTATAAAACAAACAAACAAAATACAAAATATTGTAGTACTTGCTACATCCAAATAAATTCAAAATGGCTAACCAAGCCTACCATTTATAATAACTCAATGTGTAACGAATAACATTAGAGGTGACATACTGTGTGACTGTTGTGGGCTATAACAATTTTTATATATTGGACTTTATCTAAACAAGGATCTACAAGAAGAAGAAGAGGTGATACTACATACTTTCCATGGTTCACCAATACTTATAATCCACCACAACAAGAAAACATAGTATATGTACTAAACACTGCATATAGGTCACCAAGCCTTACTCTGAATGGGTTCTGAAAGGTCTGGGCAGTGTTAAAATAGTGTGGCTGTAGGTGTTAGCTAAACTTTCATTGAGAACCCTTTCAGTATACCTTTAATGTTAAAAATGTAGAAACCATTCATCCACTAAAAAAAAGTATTTAGCATCTGGGATCACTAATCAGTACAAAAAGAAAAAAAAACCCACATAGGCTAGGAGTTTGGACAATACAACATATAAACATTCAAGTGTATTTAAAAACACCAAATAGTGCTAATGAATAAATTGCTCTGTAAGTGGAAATGGACTGTCATAGTGCAAAAAAAAAACATAATATTAATAATATTCCTATATAATCAGTGTATATACCCCAAAATGAAAATAATTCTATGCACAGTGGTATGTTCAAAAGCTCCTTTCTAATAAGGAGCAAAGATGTAAGTGCTCAGAGGTGGCACACTTGCCGCATTGGATACAAAACCTCCAGAAACTTCAAAAGGGCACCTAACACTTCGGAAATGGGAAGAAGTAGACTCCTTTAATAAATGTACCTCCACACAGAAACACCGAGATGCAACAGATTATATCCGAAAACCAGTCCTCTGCTGTTAGTGGCTCAATTCTGTTGATTTTGTCAGTCTTCTGCAAATAGACCAAAGTTAGAAAAGATCTCAGAGTGTTTCTATGGTGGCTGCGAAATGGTAAAAAAAAAAAAAACACTAATTAGTATCCCATAGCAGCATGCATAGCTATCAAGACTAGTCAATAATATTTATTTTCAGAAGAGTATGGCAAACAAAAACATCTTATCGTTTCTCTAATTCTCAATAAGCCTCTCATAGCTGAATCAACAGAGCTTGACTTTGGTAGGCCTTCAAAACCAAATATTTCAGAGCAGCATGATTCTATTGCAGGTAAAACGGTGTCTTTAATCAGTTTCCCAAATTGGCTATAAAGACTTGACAAGATCATCTGTTTCAGAACAGAATGCCAACTAGGAAGAATTTACCTTTGCATTGTAACTCTTACAATTGCAATGACAATCTGTCCGTTTACAAAACAAAAAGCCTACTATGCCTGAAAGCACAGGAGTATGAGGCTTTTTTCACAGTGGTTGAGAGAGGTCAAGATTAAGCACTTTCCAGGTACGATGGATGTAGATAGATGATGTGTCTTGCAATGCAGCCATAAATGGGACATCTCAAGATAACTGGGCATTTTTATTGAATCTATGCCCAAGGGACATGGAGCAGAAGATTTATGTTGATATTGTCCTGGTAAATCTTTGCCTTCTACCTTAAATGATTACAGGGATCATCCCTGTTAACAAAGGAGGGTACCAATAGTAAATGATCGCTGTCATCACTTGATGAGTGCTTCCTGGATCCATGGGTTTCCATCAATCCTGTCAATCCATTTATTCACTCTCTCAGTTTTGTAATCATATCTTTTCCTCAGTGGAAAAGTGCACAATGCTAATTGGGAACCAGTTCAGCCATTCCCAGTGCATAGGAAAGCTATCATAGGAAGATATCATAGGCTTAAAATGGCAAAGCCAAAGAGGCTTTGTTCAATAATACAGCTCCACCAAATTTGCCCTGGCACCCAGATTGCAAACAAAGGACTTGCCCCAGCATCCACTAAATCCATAGATCTTGTCCAGCACCCAGATTGCACACACAGGATTTACCCCAGCACCCAGATTGCACACTCTGGATTTACCCAAGCACTCAGACTGCAAACACAGGGCTTTTTCCAGAACCCAGGTTGCAACCACATGATTTGTCAAAGCACCCAGATTACATACACAGAATTTGCCCCACCACCCAGATTGCACAAAGGACTTGGGGGTGGGATTTAAGTAAACTAGATTTAAGTGAAACTTGATTGAATAAGAATCTGTGCTTGGGTACTAAAAGGAAACTTTGAAAACATAAGTACAAAAACTGTGAAAATACAATGGTGTCAACCTTTAAATAATAAAAGTGAGTTCCAGTGAACAATAGTGAGATCCAGGAGAGGCTGTGTCTCCCTTATGGTAATGCACTCACAAGACTCAGAGATAATAAATGCACATCAATGGAGGTCTTGAAAGAGTAGATCTTCTATATGGAAGGCTCCAAAGATAGACAAAATATCCAATTAGTAGTGGTACAAAAGATATTTTAATAAGGAAAAAGCATCTGCTTACATGTAAGGTATCCTGTAACAAGCGCAGTGGGGCCAGCACGATGGTATATGCAGGTACTCAATAACAGTAAAGTGCAGAATAAAATTAAAACTTGCGTAAAATAAATAAAAACAATAAAACTCGAGGTAAGCAGGCAAGTCCAGTCCACGCTACGCGTTTCGCCCGTCAGGCTTCAACCAGGCATCTGGACTTCCTGCTTTAAGGTGCCGTTTATATCAGTCACTGTAATCCACGCTGCCGTATGGGTCTTCACATTCAAATCTCCTTCCGCATACGTCATAGACTCGCGAGATGTTGAGATAAAACGGATCAAGAAGACAAGTGTTTTATCTCACACTAAAACAAAGGACTGACACAAAGCTCAAAAGGGATATGCTTACCTAAAAATATTATTAAAAAAAGGATCATTCATGAGTGTTATATATATATTGGGGACACAAAAATTGCATGTATGTTAGGGACTTAATCAAACATATGTTAATACACCCTTATGAACAAAAGGCTATTGCACTTATATAGCATAAAAATGTACCATTAACAATACATAGCAGCATATCCCATTTAGCTCATTGTGTACACATAGTGGTGTGTACACAACCCCTTTGGGGGGTTTTTTGGCGATAATCCAGGAAATGTTTTGACAGACTGTGTGTGACCAAACCGTTTTTAATAATTCTGACATGTTCTGTTATTCATTTTTTAAAAAGTCGTGTAGTTCTTCCTACGTATTGCAAGCCACACGGGCATTCGAGAAGGTATACAACATTGGTGGTGGAACATGTGATGAATCCATTTATTGCATATTTTTGGCCATTCCTAAACGAACAAAATTCTGTGATAGGATATTTTTGTTGTGTTGTTGACCTACATCCGATGCAGTTCAAACAACCATAAAACCCTGGTTTTCTGGTTAAAAAGTGACTAGGTGCAGAATTTTTAGGTACTAACTGACTGGTATAATTAGTCGTCAGTTTTTGTCTTAAATTAGGTGCCCCTCTAAAAACAATTGAAGGTACCTCTGGTATTATATTTTTAAGTACTTCATCTTTATGAAGAATTTTCCAGTGTTTCTTCACAATCTTTTTAATATATTTGGATTTATTGTTATAGTTAAAAATGATGGGCATTTTGTTCAGAAATGTATTTTCTACTTCTTTTGTTTTTTAGGTTAGAAGTTGATTTCTATCAACTTCTGAAATCTCAGCAATAGTATGATCGATAGAACTGCTGTCATAACCTTTTTCTACAAATGTTTCTCTTAATATACTGCTTTGTTCTTTATAGGTATTTAGATCAGTACAATTTCTTCTTATCCTTGTGCATTGGCCTTTTGGTATACCCTTAAGCCAAGGGGGGTAATGACAGCTAGTTTTCTATATATAACTATTAGCATCAACCTTTTTAAAATGGTTTTTAGTCTTAATATGACCATTGTCAATATAGATTTCCAAATCCAAAAAAGTGATGCGTTCCTTACTATATGTGGTATTGAGAACTACATTTTGATTGTTATCATTTATGAAGTTAAGAAATGAGTAAAGATTTTCCTCATCCCCCTTCCATATAAAAATGAGATCGTCTATATAACGATAATAAAGGACCAGGTTCGCCTGCCAGCTATGCCCCCAAATATATGTTTACCTGTTTGTTTGCATTTATTATCTGAGTGTGGTTTAGGGACACACTAACTTAGTGCTGCTCACGAATTTGATTATAGCGCTGAGTCCACCTGTTTGTTTTTGAAAACATAAGGAATTTTTTTATTATTGTATACATATGAACTTACCCCAACACATGCCCCATTACCCAAAATGCAGACCCAGCTTTCTGGTGTCTGTGCGCTGCCCAGGCACACAGGCATCCTACCATGCTGACACTCACGCTCCCTGCCTGGTCTAAAGGTCATGTGACACCCGCCAAACTGACAGCAGACACACTGGGAGCGGGAGAGACAGCTTTGGAGAATGTCTGCACACAGACATCCTGCTACCTGCTCACCGGCAGAGGGCTAGTGAGGAAAAATCTTCTGATCTCCCCAGTCACAACCTCTGCCAGCAAGCAGGCAACACAGGCAAGTGCTGCGAATGCACTAAACATGAAGTTCAACAAATAATTGACAAGAATGAAAACATTCTGGTCTTAAGGCATATAAAATTGTATTTCCCTCAAAATACTAAAATGAAAAAATAGGTTGTTTATTACATTTTAAAATACAGGTTCCCTATATATTTCCTTTTTAGTAGTTCAATCTACAAGATGCGGCCATTTCCCTTATCACTCCAGCTGGGATATGGCTGTTCCAACGAAGTCTAGCTGCCTGTCACATATGCGCCACTTATATACATAATCCCCTTTGATATTATTATTATTATTATTATAGATTCACACAAAGTGAATCATGATTCTATTTTTACTATGTCTGGACCTGAAAAATGGCCTGTCTTTGTACAGATGCATGTAATGCTTTCCATGAATGGAATGAGTCATACTGGATACATAAAAAGCTTTGAAGATAAATAAGCACAATTTGTCAATGTAGAATATAATTCATCTACCTCACACACTGTAAGCAAAAACAAAAGAGTATGTGGCTAGTGCTAACCCTAATAAACAATTAGAGAGTTCAGCAACTCTAAAAAGGAGAACAGACTGATATCTACAAGTAATACCCAGGTAATTCAGAGAAGCCACGAATCATCAGGATTCATGCAAGTGTAGCTGTTAAACTTATTGTTCACAGCTGAGCATGTGTGAAGCAACAAACAACTACAAGAGTGTACGCTGCCCAGACATGTCTTTACATAATATAAAAATATTCCCAGTCTAATAATAGGATGTGCTGTTTCTGCACCATCTCCCTTGGCATGAGTTCAAGTTGGTATAATACATCCCTATGAAATTTGATACGTTAACTATTTAACAGAACTCATGTATGTCATTAACAACTGTTTTCCCATTCCTTTCTGAGGTCAGACTGAAGTTTTAAGCACGGACCCTCACAAGTCACGTGACTAGGGTTGCCATCTTTTCTTGAAAAAAATACTGCCTTTGGTATTGTCTTCATAGACAGAAACCAATTTTTTATTGGCCTACAGGTAAAATACTCTCTGGGTGGCAACTATACACGTGACCAAAAAAACAATGGGTGTTGAGGCATTATGGCGCTTGTCTTGATGATACACAAGCTGCAAAACTGTCAAGGCAACTACCCCAAAGTGCACAAAAATAACCCCCATATGCCTATCACTTTGTTCTGTGTGATATACACGTGACCTATTCTTATTTTTTTTTTAAAGCTTACATTTCACATACCATATTTTGCCAAATATAAAAGAAGGTTTTTTCCAGGGCAACTGCATATCTGCTTTTTGGTTGCTCTGCAATCATTGCCTGTTTGTTCTCTTTTTTCCAAATGATCATATACTGGGGCTTTGTCCAAGGTAACCTGGTAACCCTTCTGTTCCTGCACACCTCCTGTACTTTCCATGAATTGTTTGAGCCTATGTTATTTGTGCATTCTACACCTTATGTGATCATTTTAATACATATTTCTATATTTGTACTTTGATGTCTTTACAAAAAAATAATTAGTATACTTTATGATGGAATTTTCATTTATTCCTTTTTAGCAAATTAACATAATATAATCCAGACATTAGCCTGCATTAAATGGTGGCTGTTAAGTCTTGTTAAATTCAGAAAGGAATAACATGAGATTCAGTGAAAGCATATAGCTGTGAACTAACTACATAGTTCGGCAGTAGCAGAATAACAGATTATTATTTTTTTAAACTGCCATTATTCGGAGAAAAAACAAAACATTACATTAGTCATCCCTGGACCTCTGGCATTAATCCCCCCTAAAAGCAATGGCCAATGGTATTTGGGTAGCCACTAGCCCTGTGCATCAAATGGGAGGGCCTGAGGCATTTGAGCAGCCTTTGGACCTGTGTATGAAATGGAGTGCAAGGGTAATTTGAGCAGCTCCTACCCCATGGATAAAAATAGGGGGCAGCCTCTGGACCCATCGGCTATTTGAGTTATTTTGCAAGCTCAATTGAGCTGACAGGGGGCAATTTCACCAGCTCTGTCCCACAGTTTGAATGGAGGGGGAAGAGGTCATTGGAGCACCCCCAGTATTTTTTTTTTAATATAGGGTTAATCCTTTCAGTGTTGAAAGGAGCACTGTTTTTGTTCCCTACAGCACTGAAAGGGTTAATGTGCCTATATCAGCTATGTTAAGCACAGTTTTGTCATGGTTCTTTAGGCAATAAGTTAATGGGCAAAACATGTATAATTTGATTGCCCGTCACCGGTTACCGCTCCTCATTTAATCATATCTATGTGGTCATTAACGCACAGTGTTCAAATAGGTTTTTTTTTGGGGGGGGGGGGAGGGGTTTGAATGGGTGCAGTAATGATTTTACCGCACCTGTTAACTGTGTTATCGGTGGGCATTGGATCAAAAATGCCCTTTAATTTACTGCTTAAAGCATTTATTTATTAAATGCCATTGAATTCAGGCCATATTGTCATTTTCTCTTATGCTGTGTGCACTAACAACAGATATAGTTAGTCAAACTCACTGATGTTTTTAGTGCAAGCATTCTGTAGTTTGTTGCAATAACATTTCCAGTTTTCTCTGGAAGTGCAAGGGGTTGGAATGAAAATCCTGTTCTCATTTGAGGAAGTCCTAGTTCATTTTGACAAAACAATTTGTTAATACCAAATAGCTCACACTGTCAATAGTGAGAATCATTCCTTCCACTCAGATCTGCTGCAGTGTTTCAGTGGACTCTGTGTCAATTATTAATACTGACATTTATTTACAATGTGGAGTTTGTTTTACTAGGAGAATGACATTAACCCGTAATTTGTAAATATCCACTACAAAGTAGCTACCGGTATTTCTTGCATTGATGTGATCCATTCTCAGATCTGATACAAAATTCGAGTCAACAAGCAAACCTTTACAAAAGGTAAGTTGAAACCTTTACAAAATCTTTACAAAGGGTGGTTTGTCCCGTGGAGTAAAGCATTTTAAACTTTCATGCCTTGTAGTGTGTTAAAAGTGGAAGTGCACAGAATCTACATTGATTAATACTCAGTGTTGGCACAAGTCTTTTTTTATCATATAGTACAAGACCTATTTGCATGTATATACATGTTTATTTGATGTATATTTTAACATACATAAATGTTTCTGCTATATCATACATGCATGAACATTGGAGAAATCTCCATGTATTCTTTCACTTAAAAAAAAAAAAGAATATGCTTTTAGAAGCATATACCTCTTTCTACTTGGAAAAAACACTTTTTTTTTTGCTGTTATAGTTTATAGAAATTTAGTAAGAATTTAGTTTAATATAAACATAGGGGAAAAACTTGGCCTTAAAAGGACATGTACGTACTATTCGATAATAAACATGACACATATGTATAAATGCACACATTAATATAAATTTACATTTAGTGCATAAATATAGATTTGAACAAATTTCACATAATTATCACAATGGAGTCCAAATAAAATACTGGAAATTAATGTTCAAGTTACTGTAAACATGGGCGTCCGTTCTTTTTATTTTATTTTTTCACTTTTCCCCTCGCTCATCCCAATACTTCCTTAGCTGTTCCCTATTGCCTATCTTTATTGGAGAGAAGTTTCCTGGGGGGAGGCAAATGTAAGTTACTCATTAATAAGAAGATATACTAACTGCTAACAGACCAGCAAGTACCTGCACAATAGCTGGGGTGGTAAATATTAACCACAAATACCCTCGTCTACAATTCCAATGGTGTTCAGTCAGGATACACTGGCTTGAATCCAAAATAGGTCAGTTGGTAATTATGCAGCACTGGTGGCTAATAGAGTTGAGCGGACACCTGAATGTTCGGGTTCGGCAGGTTCGGCCAAACTTCGAAAAAATGTCCGGGTCCGTGCTCGAACCTGACCCCGAACTTGACCCCGAACCCAAACCCCATTGAAGTCAATAGGGACACAAACTTTTGGCCACTAAAATGCCTCTAAAAAAGTCCTGGAAAGGGCTAGAGGGCTGCAAAATGAAGTAAAATGTGGGTAAGGGTAGGACAAGTGCCCTGCAAGCAAATGTGGATAGGGAAATAACTTAAAATAACATAAAATACATACAAATTACAAATACAGCTGAGCCATAAAATAGCACTAGATGGAATCTTTGATTTTAGCTTTGGAAGAACATAAATCTAAATCTAAAGCATGGCTGCCAGGAGGATCAACAGAATTATCCATTTGAGAGAGGGTTGGAGTACAGGGTACTCTCTTTCAGTTTATACTAAGTGACCCATAGGTTGAGGAGGCGGTAACCGTGGTGGTGTAGGTGGAAGCGGCACTGGAGGAGGAGGAGGTAGCCAGAATTTTTCAAAGTGCGCTGTAAGCACAGTATTTGACGGTTCTATTTGACTCTCAGATATGAAGTGCACCGCAAGACGCAAATGTACTTTTTACCACCCAAAACTATCAGAATTTTTCAAAGTGCGCTGTAAGCACAGTATTGGACTGTTCTATTTGGCTCTCAGATATGAAGTGCACCACAAGACGCAAATGTACTATTTACCACCCAAAACTATTAGAATTTTTCAAAGTGCACTGTAAGCACAGTATTGGACTGTTCTATTTGACTCTCAGATATGAAGTGCACCGCAAGATCCAAATGTACTATTTACCACCCAAAACTATTCAAATTTTTCAAAGTGCGCTGTAAACACAGTATTTGACGGTTCTATTTGACTCTCAGATATGAAGTGTACAAGTAATGCTATTCTATAGACTGAAATAGAGTCCCCATTCATACGAATAGGTCAATTGACCTATTCGTATGAATGGGGACTCTATTTCAGTTTATAGAAAGCCAATAGCATTACCTGTATTCCATAAACCGATAGTCTATAAACCGAAAGACATGCAATTGATGGTGGTCTTGTGGTCAGACCAGGGGTCCGTGTGAGGTCCAGGCAGCCCAGTCCCCTCTTCCTGCTGATTCCATGCATCTCCCCTAGCTAGCGCTGGCTCTGCTGACACCTATGCTGCAATGCAATTTTTTTTTTTTTAAATGCTTGATTGATATTTTGATTCTGCTTATGAATGTTTTTCAATCTACTAAATTCTGAAATTCGGTATATTGTATCCTGCAGTGCATATTCCACACTGTGCAAATACTGTGTTGTGCCAAAATGCAAGGGAAAGTGACACTGAAGCCTGTGTGCCAAAACTAACATGAAAACCACGTATAACAAAGAGATGATTTAAACATGCCATATCTGTCAAGGACATTTCCAAAGAATACAATGTCTGTACTGTTGTTGATAATGAGAATAACCAATAAGATGCCAAAATTCAGTAATTACTATAATGACAATTAAATAAACAGCTATAAAAGTAATAAGTGAAAATAATCAATCAAATACTTTTAAAGATTCACTAGATCCCTAAGATACATGCCAGTTAGTCCTCTGACCAGCAACCACCATGCTTACCTGCTAGTGCAATGAAAGACCCTCATTTGTTCATGTCCTCTCTATTGATATAATGTATAAATGAGGAGAGAGAGACTGTTTGACCACACAGGCCTCAGTGCGACATTGATAGCAGAAAGTCCCCACTTTGATATGCTGATTGCAAGCTGACACTGTAAAATGTGTACGTTTATCTCAAGCATCTAAATGATTTATAATTATCATAGATGGCATCTTTGAAGGGTAACCTGGGCAATCACTGTTCCATTATTATCATCGTGTAGATAACAGATGTCAAGATTGTTGTGAAAGTTAATGGAAGCCTTCAGAAAAATGAACCTTGAGAACTTGAGATATTGACTAATTGACTGAAAGGCACCCTCTAAATAGAATGTGGTATGGGCTTTGTACATATCAAAATAACTGCTATACCTTTGTGCAGGGGTGTCACTAGGGTTGGTGTCACCCGGTGCAGAAACTCATGGTGTCACCCCCCTGGATTTCCTCCAATACAATGCCAAACAGATTCCTTAGTAATGCCAGTTAGATGGCCTATTAACTATGCCACACACAGGAGCCCCATAATTTATGCCACACCAAAGCCCCATATATTATGCCACACCAGAGCCCCATAAATTATGCCACACCAGAGCCCTGCTTTTTATGCCTAACCTCTGCCCAATTAATTATGCCACACACACAGGTGCCCCATAATTATACAACACAAACAGGTGCCCCATAATTATACAACACACACAGGTGCCCCATAATTATGCCACACAAGAGTCCCTTAATTATGCCACACATGGGGCCCAATAAATATGCCACACACAAGCGCCTCATAATTATGCACACATGGGACCGCCATTAATTATGCAACACACAGGAGCCCCACGAAGTGACAATTGTACAATTTTAAAACAATACATATCCATATATACAAACATTTCTCTCTATAACAACCAGTTTGCCCAATTATATGCCAGTATAATTTTGTAATTAATAAGCCACAGCCAATTTGCCCATTAATATGCCAGTATTGTTGTGCCAGATGCCAATACCATTGTGCCATTAAGATGCTAGTATTATTGTGCCATTCAAATACCAGTAATATTGTGCCACTCAGATACCAGTAATATTGTGCCATTCAGATGCCAGTAATATTGTGCCATTCAGAGCCCAGTAATTGTGCCATTCAAATACCAGTAATATTGTGCCATTCAGATGCCATAATTATTGTGCCATTCAGATGCCAGTAATATTGTGCCATTCAAAGCCCAGTAATATTGTGCCATTCAGATGCCAGTAATATTGTGCCATTCAAATAACAGTAATATTGTGCCATTCAGATACCAGGAATATTGTGCCATTAAGATACCAGGAATATTGTGCCATTCAGATGCCAGGAATATTGTGCCTTTCAGATGCCAGTAATATTGTGCCATTCAGAGCCCAGTAATATTGTGCCATTCAGAGCCCAGTAATATTGTGCCATTCAGAGCCCAGTAATATTGTGCCATTCCAATACCAGTAATATTGTGCCATTCAGATACCAGTAATATTGTGCCATTCAAATGCCAGTAATATTGTGCCATTCAGAGCCCAGTAATATTGTGCCATTCAGAGCCCAGTAATATTGTGCCATTTATATACCCCAGCCAATTTGCCCATTCCTCCCTCCTCCCCCCTTCCCCAGTACTTACAGCCTGGCTGCTGCCCCGTGTAATCGGCCAGACGTCTCCGCGCAGTGTTCCCTCCTGCACGGAGGAGGGAAACACAGGCACCGGATGTGACGTAACGTCACATCTGGTCGCAGTGATTTTGTTTTTGTTTTTTTCTGACGGCCGCATCCAGCGGAAAAAAAAAAGAGTTAAGCAGCGAGATGTCACCCGAGATGTCACACCTGTTGGAGGTGTCACCCGGTGCGGTCCCCCCCCCCCCACCACCACCTCCTCGGGACGCCACTGCCTTTGTGGTCATTGGTCAGCAGTTCCCTGCTTTTGAATCTGAACAAGGATTATCATGCACAATTTTACAAACATTGCATTGAACTTGACAACTAGGATAAATATATGCAAGGCCTTTATACTTTTATGCCAGGGGCATCCAATGTGCGGGCCGCTGGGCACTGAGAAGCGGCCTGTCTGAGCTCTGCTCCAGTAGCCCCACCTCCAACTGCTCACCGCACGGGAAGCTGTGTCGGGGAACCAAGATCCCTACACCAAGCGGTGCTGCTGTCATGCGCATAACCCCTCCTCTACCCTATGCCTGAGGTCATGCACAAGGGTCAGAGGGAGGCAGCAGCATGAAGATAACAGGGAGCCCACAGCCTCGGGGATCAAAGAGCCCACAGCCTCGGGGATCAAGGAGCCAAGAGCCCGGTTTAAAACAAAAAAAAAACTGTTTGGTAAGTGTGTGTGGGGTAAGTGTATGTATGTGAGTGTGTGTGTATAAATATGTATTTGTGAGTGGGGTAAGTGTATGTATGTATGTATGTATGTATGTGAGTGTCTGTGTATAAATGTGTATGTGTGTGGGGGGTAAGTGTATGTATGTATGTGAGTGTTTGTGTATAAATGTGTGTGTGGGGTAAGTGTCTGTATCTGTGTGTATGTATGTAGGTATGTATGTGAGTGTGTATGTATAAATGTGTAGATGTGTGTGAGGTAAGTCTGTGTATGTGAGTGTGTGTGTATAAATGTGTATGTGTGTGTGGGGAAAGTGTCTGTATAAATGTGTGTATGGGGGCTAAGTGTGTGTATAAATGTGTATGTGTGTGTGGGGTAAGTGTGTGTATGTTAGTATGTATGTATGTATGTATGTATGTATGTATGTGAGGGTGTGTATAAATGTGTATGTGTGTGTGGGGGGTAAGTGTGTGTATAAATGTGTATGTGTGGGGGGGTAAGTGTGTGTATTAATGTGTATGTGTGTGTGTGAGGTAAGTGTGTGTATGTATGTGAATTTGTATAAATGTGTGTGTGGGGGGGTAAGTGTGTGTATGTATGTGAATGTGTATACATGTGTATGTGTGTGGGGGGGTAAATGTATGTATGTATGTATGTATGTGAGTGTGTGTGTATAAATGTTTATGTGTGTGTTTGTGGGAGATAAGTGTATGTGTGGTGTGTGTGGGACGGGTAAGTATATGTATGTTGGGTGTGTGGGGTGTTAAGTGTATGTATGTGTGTGTGTGTGTGCGTGTGATAACTGTATGTGTGGGATTGTGTGGTGAGTGTCTGTGTGTGTCTAAATCTGTATGTGGGTGTGTGGTATGTGTGACTGTGTGTGTGGTAAGTGTGACTGTTCATGTGACCGCTGCACATTAGTGTGAATTTTTTATATATATAAATATATGTGTGTACAAAATATATATATTTATTTATATATATATATATATATACACACACACACACACATATATATGTATGTATATAATTATATATATTATACTCTGAATGAATGAAAAATGAATGATAAACTTGGACAACCCTGTTCTATGCTATACCCTGCCATTGATCCAATAGCATGTGACATTGCCCATGTTTTTATAATTATTATTTATATTTAATCTAGATTTTATATTTCAACAGGAATGGGTGGCTATGGAATTCTACATTAAAACGTGTCATAGCAGTGCCATCTTTGTATACGTTTATCCTGCTCTGTAAGCTTTCTGTAAAAAAAAATATACTTTCATTAAGAAACATTTTCACCTTGCATACAGGTTTGAAGTTGCTTGGAGATTGACATTTTTCTGTGTAGCCAGAACTTTCTTCTTTCTCCCTCTACTGCTCTCCGTCTTCCACCCTGTTTGAGTTTAGCCGATATCGCTCAGTGGAACTGAGACTGCTTTTACGGACCAGAAGTATTGGTGACTGCTTATGTTTTTACCTGTTTTGAATATTTTTATTCATGTAGGCCTTAATTGGGGGCCAATTAAATTATTTTTTGGAATACTACACTATATCACTATCTGTCTCTATTTATCTCTCTACTCCACCTGTATAAGTTCCAAAGCTTGTTGGATCAACATCATCTCCCACCAGCAAGTGGATGTTAGGGACCAGAATACTATCAAGATCACTGGAATAACATAATTTCCCACAAGCCTGTGGATAATAGGGATCAGAGTCCCAGCTATACATTTAACACCTAGAGCCGGTAATTTTGGTTCTGTCCCATATGAGTCCATTTCTATTGGAGGCCATATCATTTTTAATATTTTTCATACAGTGTCACACATTGTTTTGTGTTTTATGTGTTTTATTTTTTGCATGTTTTGCTGGCACACACCCCATTCAAGCTAAAGCTCCTACTTAGGATAAAGACAAACAGAATAATATACTGCGCCTATATGAGATGGAGTGAGGGGCACCTAGACACAGGTAGTGTTCCACTCCTAGCAAAAAAAGTGCATACAATAAAAACAAAGTGACTAGTGTGCTAAACCCAACACTCAGCACACTATACAATTACCCTTTTCAGTAAGGTGCTCACTTCCAAGTGTTATATAAAGGGAAAAATATAAATAAATATAAATGGGCTCCCTGATGCATTTATTCCTGAGCAGATTACTGCTCAGGTACATGTGAGTGGACATTTCATATAACCTTTTGAAGCGTTTTTCCACATTATTTCGATATACTTCACTATATTTTGTTTTATTTCTTTTTTTCCCTACTTAGGATAAGTATTGTCATTTCTATACATAGTTTTTTACACTCACATTTTTTTGCACAAACTTTGACTTTTGTACCTTGCTCTCTTAATCTACGAATAGTAATTCAAATACGTTGGCTAGAACTAGAAGATTTATTTCAAGATTCAGACATTAGGGGAAAAAAATTCTTAATAATATAATACTGCTCATGTAAGAGTTAACTGAACCTCTGAGCGAAGTCAGGGATAATGGGATTAGGGATAATGGGATTAAACATAGAAGCACTATCAGTCCTGTGAGACAGGATTGCCAATGTTTCTGTGCCAGATGTGTTAAGAATGCCTATGTGAGCAATGCTGAGCGCTTCCTTGTGAATTTGCTTAATGAACTGCACATGTCCCTGAGGAGGATCTATTGTATACAGGCATTGTTTATTGTGCAATCAATGTTCCTAACCACGTAAATATTTTTCATAAAACATGCTATTTTTTCAAGTTGCCTACTTTAATCCATGTACTCAGAATCATAAGTAAATGCTATAACTTCTGCATCAATGAATTTATTGAATTACTAAATAAAGACAAACAAAACTGTGAAACAGTGGTCACAAATGTATACCTAAAATGAGACCCTTTGACAGAATTAACTCCATAAAAAAATCGGTACAAACCTGCCATTCTTTTCTGAGTTTTTGTACTGCTTCTGCCACTTGTAAAGTGTTACCCTATGTTGCCGAAAATGCTGCATTGTCATTTTACTTGAGATTTTAAAAAAATCGCAGTATTTTCACTGGAAGTAAGACTTTATTATGTGATATAGTAAACGTCGTCTTTAAAACAAAATTCGATTTTTTTGTTTCTTTTGTACTTTTTTGAGTACCGGTAGTTTTGTTTACCCATAGCCATACTCCACTATGTTGAACACCTGTTGCAAGAGTTGTTTTTACAGAATTTTGCATTGAAGGAAATAGTTATCCATGTGATTTAACTTGCACTTGTTTTTGCCAAAGTAGAATTAAAGGGACACTATCATGAAAACAATGTTTGTATTAAGAATATACAGAAAAATAATCTATACATTTTCCAAAAAGAGCCCTACAAATGCCAATCCCGCATTTCCGGGTTGCTTCAGCAACATTTAGTGCCCTATATAAAAAAAAAAAAAACACTTTCTGACAAATTCATGAAAATGTTGAGATTCTTTTTTTTACTTTTTTATTCTTTTATTATATCAAAATTTACACTTAAAAAGTAAAACATATATGGAAAAGAGTACATTGCCTACTATCATTACACTGACAGAACATGTGTATAATACAGCTTGGCATGTAGACCAAAAACATATTTCCATATCAAAGCTACACAAAGGAAAATAATATAAATTATAATAACCATTACACACAAAAGACAAGCACGACGGCTGCTATGAAATCCAATGCTTCTCTAGCTGAAATGTATATATTTTGGAAATATGACCATAGGTTCCATTGATGACAACCAGCTCTTTTTGTGCAGCACAGGTCTAAACAATCCATATATAGTGTTCCACTTTTCAGGAGCACTTGTGGATAAATATTGGTGTTTACCTGGTACTAGCCCGGGCTCCATCTTGAGTTAGAAACTAATTTGAGAGCTTATTAACTGCCACTCAGGGATGTTTTTTATCCAACTCCTAATGATCAGAATCTTGGTGGCCAATAGAACATGTACAGCCAGGAAATTATCTATCTTGTTTAAACTCGGCCAATTTAAGTGCAGTAAGAAAAATTCTAATTTTAAATATGTACATTTTATCCCAAGTTGCTCCAGGACACAATAGACCAATGACCACATTTTTGTAACACTTGGCAATGCAACCATATGTGGGTATATGAGCCTGGGGCCTTTCCACAGCACCAGCAAACATCAGTGATTGAAGGGTATATTTTACTAAGGCTTGCTGGAACTTGATACCATCTGTTTAAAAGTTTGTATTGAACTAAATTGAACTAAATTAAAGAAGTGACAAGTTGAACCTTACTGATTTCCTTATTACTAGCCTGGATTTTTTGCTAATCTCCCTCTCCCAATACTGTTTATTGACTGGTTAATCGGCTCATTTTGTTGATGATATCAGATTTTACATTTTTACTTAAACTCAGATTATTCTTTAAAATAAATTATGCTCTATTTCAATTTCCCAATGAATTTTACTTCTTGCTAACTTCTGAACAAAACCCTGAACCCAAACATACTTAAAAATATCCTGAGTAGTAAAAGAGAACTCTAGGTCCAGCTCAGAAAACTGCTTCATCTGATTACCTATCATTAACTGTACAAAGTTCTGAATACCCTTATTCCGCCAATCAACTAAATTTAGATCCTGAATCCCCTGTTCCAGGAATTTTAGAGAAGAGCTTGAAGAACATATGCCGTCTACCTTGTGTTTCTTTCTGAACCTCCACTGGTACTGGATTAAATCTTTGATAATTGGGTTATAAATATTTTTATACCATCCTCCTTTCTCTGGGGCCCATGAGACTGCTCCAAGATCATCTATTGGGAGTTCCTCCGCCTCCAGTTGATACCATGTTTTCTCTTTATTGCTTGGACTTGCCCATTTTTTTATATGCAATTGTATTGCAGCATCATGATACTTGGCAGCATCTGGAAGATCCAGCCCTCCTTTATCCAGACTGTTGTACAAGGTTGTTAGGAAAATGCTAGGGTATTTATTGGACCAAATCTTGAAAATGATATCTTTTTTAACTATATTCTGGGTAGAACCTATAGAATCATCCTAAACCTAACTTCGGTGATCCGAATAGTTCATGAGTTTGGGCTACACAGGAAACCCTGAACTTCTTCCAAATTTGGATGAAAATTGTCCAATGATATTCGTGCTGAAATTTCATAGCCCGAACATATCCGGAGTTTATGTCACAGTAGCCTCTATTCTTCCTATGGACTTATGTGGGAAGCAGACACTCATGTCGGGAACACTTGGCTATTGCGAAAATAGCACCAGTATCCTCCTGAAATAAATAAATAAAAATTATTTTTAAAAATTAAACATTAAAAAAATAGTTATCTGGCCCCTTAAGCAAATAAAAAAACAGCCTAGCCTGTATTTAAATAATGTTGGACCAGGGCGTATAGCTATATTGAGTAGCCAATTTTTGGGAAAATTGGCTACACTTACTCACCTGGCCCCATTTCGGGCTAGATGCATGTATATTGAGATTGCCCTTAGATATGTCTTGCTGACACTTTCATGTGTCGGCATTTTTACATACACTTTCTAAATATGTGATCAAAGCTATCATCACCTCATCTAAAGATTAACTAGCCACAAAAAAAAGGTTCCTGTGCATCCCCCATGTGACCACAGCCATATCGTTGCTACAATAATTACAGAGTGCTGAGGCTACACCAGTGGGGCAGTATGGGGCTGTCCATTTATAATTTATTATATTGAAAATTAGGCATGTATTGGATGTCACTAGCACTCAATTAACTCAATATAAACCCCTGAACCAACACAAGTCATTTAGTACAAATGCACTTTTCTCTCTTCCCTGCTTCAGATAACTGAGTTTCTCTAGGTGAAGAATAAAACTTTTAAATCCAATTCCCATTTAAAATGTATAGCCCAATTTACTGCAGTTGCTAAAAGTCTGTCTGTTTTCCCTCCAGCTGTTAATGTAAGCACACATTAACCAGTGTTGCATTCTTCAATAATGAATAACCCATGGAGAAAAATGATTAGATCTTAGAACCTCTTGAGTCAGCTAGAAATGTTATGTTTAAGTGGAATGAGTATTAGTGTAGAGCTGGTATAAGAATAGTAACTATTTCAATACAAAAAGATAACAGAGCTTCACATCTTGTGGTGTGACACAGAGTAAAAAGTAGCAAAAAGACTTTAACAGCTATTAACTGCTAGTAGAATCACCACAAGATAAAGGGAAATCACTATTAATTTTAACCTGGCAACAGGCTGTGGACACCAAATTTGACACCACATTTATATGCCTTTAAACATTTCTTCAACTTTGCCAATGACCTTCAAGTCTGGTAAGTTTCTTAAAAGAACACTAAACGTTATTTTTCATATAGAAGCACAAGTGAAATGTTAGTTGTTCGTATAGTGAGGATAAACTGGTGTGTACGTTTGATAGCCCCCACTCTGATTGGCTGTGTCTCACATGTGAGACACAGCAGATAGTAAACCTGCACGTATATATTAAGACACAAATCGGGTTTATTTAAAAGTCCCGGGACAATGTTTTGTTTAACCCTTGCTTCCTTCAAAGAAAAGAGTTTCCAGGTCAAGTTCAGAAAAGTGTACTTTTTAAAAAAAATCATCATATTTTAGAATTCTTTTTAATGTAAATTCTATGATATGATGAAAACAATGGCATCTAAGAAAACTATTTTTATAATAATTAATACAGCTGTATATCATATGTGTTGGTATATTAAATTAGAAATAGGAAAATGGCAGCTAAACACAAACACTGCAGAGATATAAAAAAAAAGCCATTGTCCATAATTACCAACATTTTTCCAAATGGCTGGTCCTTAAGGGCTCATAATTATAAATTTTGGATTGGCTAACACAACTTGCCATTGGAACACAGGAATGATGGTTGATGATAATGGGTCTTGTACACCTATATAAATATATTATTAAAAAACAACCGGTTTCCAGCTACAATAGTCATTTACAACATTACCAATGGATATACTGTATTTTATGATCCATTTGATTTTTATTTTAATGGACAAAATGTTATTTTCTTTCAAAATCAAGGACATTTCTAAGTGACCCAAAACGTTTGAACAGTAGTGTGTGTGTGTTTATCACAGAGCTTCACAGCAATAAAACTCACAGTTATTTCTTTTTTTATTTGTAGAAACACTTATGTACCTCCTACACATATTCACGCATGTTAAATTATCTTAATCATAGAACATTTTAGGGGATTTTTATTAACCAAACAGCAATTATTTTGTTCTATTCCAGACAAGAGGGCTGGCTTTGTGTGGCGCACAGTAAACACTGTGTAGAGAGTACTACACTCCCAAGACCTGGCTTCATAATTGTATATGTAGGAACAGGGCCAAGCCTAGGGTCAGTAACACCTGAGTGCAAGAATATTTTTGGCAGTGGGTTGGGTATTGCTAAAACCTCCCCTTCACAAGTATAACACTTAAAACTACACCTGTTTTCTACAGCAACCAATCTGAGTGCTAGCCATTTTAAACAGAGTGGGAAAATTCAAAAGAACTTTCCCACGCTGTGTAAAATGACACAGATCACTCTGATTGGTTGGTTTTCAAACCAACCAATCAGAGTGCTGTGACAGGTAAATGGAGAGACTTACCTGTCAGTCTCATCATTTACCTAACAGAGCACTTTGATTGGTTGGCTTAAACCAACCAATCAGAGTGCTCTGAGCTTAATTGCACGGGACCCTCCTTGGGCGCAGATGGATTATTTTTTTTCACCAGTGGATTATTAATATTTTTTTTGCGGCACGTATTATGGTTTTTTATTTGGCCTTTTTTGGGGCTAAAGAAAAGAAGAAAGAAAAAAGAAGACATCAAATGTTAAGTATTTTTTTTATAGGTTTGTTTATTGCCCACCCCCCTCACTATTATTAGGGTGAGAGGGGGTAGATAGGCATTTTTTTTTATAGCGGGGGGGGAGTGACTATGGGCTGGGCACCCCTAGTCACTTTATTTGTGGTCCCCACCCGCCGCTCATGGGTGAGGACCGGGGGGGGACACTAGGTCCCCCCCACCCTTATTGTTATAGGGATCCCCACCCGCCGGCAATGGGTGGGGACCTGGGGGGACATTAGTTCCCCCCACCCTTGTTATAGGGTCCCCACCCACGGCAATGGGTGGGGACCTGGGGGGGACATTAGGTCCCCCCCACCATTATTGTTATAGGGTCCCCACCCGCCGGCAATGGGTGGGGCCCTAGGGGGACATTAGGTCCCCCCCAAAATTATTGTTATAGGGTCCACATTAGGTCCCCCCTAACATTATTAGGGTCTACACCCACGGGCAATGGGTGGGGACCAGGGGGGGGGGGGCCTTATAATACTAGTGACTGGGCAGCAATAGCTGTCCAGCCACTAGTAATTTTAAATTTGTTTAGGCGATATTAATCGGCCAACCCCGAACTCCAACCCGGACATACAGTGGAATGTCCTTGTTCGGGTCCGGGGTCCAAAAATCCTAATGTTCGGTATGAACCCGAACTTTGCGGTTCGGGTTCGCTCAACTCTAGTACTCTAGTACTTTAGTTCGTCCAAACATTCTGCACAAAAGATAAACTTTCTATCAAATACAGATAGATGCAAATCTATCCATTCAGATGCAAATATTTGTCTCAAACCTCTTCCCACTGCCATTTATGTCGCCAAACTGCTTTGCAGCGTCCATCTCTGTCCGCAGAATGCTTACCAGGGCCAGCTTGTCCCCAGCTTGTTAGTACCATCTTTGCCACTCAAATAGCAGCGTCCAATTTGCCCCTCCCTCCCAACATATTTATAGACTTTAAAGATGGTGCCAACTGCTAGGAGGCGGAGCATGAAGGCAGGGCCAATTCAGCTGGCACAGACTTCACCCCTCGTGCTGCACCCCATGCAGATGTGACCGGCCTAGGTTCAGCTCAATGTAGGAATGCAGTTTCCACTGGAAACAATCAGCCAGCACTGAATCGGTGCCTCCAGCTCAGAGCAAAGAGACACATACCCCAGCTGTCAAGTCAGTAAGCAAAAAAACAATAGAATGCAGGGCCCTCTGCCCCATAATTACACTACTGCCTTAAATCTAAACATTATGGACTTTATTTATGAAACAAAGAAGTGCAGGGAATAGAGAAGGGAATTGCAAAATTAAATCTAAAATAGCAATTTGAAATAAAGCTGAATGGGAGAATGTTTCCAATCTCCGGCTTTGGCCTTAATGTGCAACTCCCTTCTCAATATTCCCTTTTTCATGAAAAAGGCCTTTTACTTATCACTTCCAACAGTCAGATTTTTGCAGGATGCACAACTCAATATAAACAGTAACAAATTAATAGATCGTGTTCCAGGACAGACCCCGCTGATTTTCCAAGAACTGTATGTTTAACTGAGTCTGAATGGTCCATTTCTAAGCTTTGCTTGTTTCTTTTGTTCCCCAGATGTTTGTAGTAGAGAGATTAATACAATTCTTTTTTTTTGCTTTACATATGAAATATTGTAGTTGCTCCAACCCACTGAGTTGTATCGTATTACTTCCTAGTGCTGTGTAAACTGTCTGGCTTTACTTTACTCGTTTA
Organism: Pelodytes ibericus; assembly: GCA_036172795.1. Lineage (NCBI taxonomy): Eukaryota > Metazoa > Chordata > Amphibia > Anura > Pelodytidae > Pelodytes > Pelodytes ibericus. The sequence continues at coordinate 75,788,318 of CM069859.1, forward strand.
TACAGACGACTGCTTTAGACATTTGTATTTTGCCAGGAATTCATTTTCTTTATTTATAAAATGCATGTATGATGTGTTGGCAACAACTCACAGAGTGTCTAACTGCAAAGAATGTGGGCAAAAGACAGCACAAAACACCCATGGGATAATAGGAATATATCAATACACATGACAGGAGAATGGTTTCAATCTATAACAAAAAAGAGGTTTTGTGCTTTGAAATATATTGCAGTGACATTTGGAGAATGTATTTGCCAGATCTTTCCTGGTCTGGATGTATTAGTGCATTGTGTTTGTGCAGTAACCGACCCACTATTTTTCCTCATGAAAACTCCACAGTTAGGTGCTGCTAGATAACATACTGGTGCTTTCAGGGATGTACAGTGTATGACGGCCTGGGTTAACAATACTATTTCAGAGGGTCCAGTTGTAATGTCGCAGGTCTGACTGCAGGGGGAGCACAAAGTATATTAAAGTTATTGTGACTAAATATTGCTTTTAATGTGAATGTAGAGAATACAAAAATGAAAAAACAAACTCCATGCTGCCTGCTCACCGACAGGGACATTACCTGCTCACCTGTGAAGTACTAGGGGGTGCCAGTGTACACTTAGGAGGTGTATGTACATGAACATCCATTTAACTCTACATCTTTGCAGTGTTAAAGCCATGCTGAATGTTTTGCTGGTAGTTAGTAGGTGATCATTAAATAGGTGGGCATACTCTATGGGCTTTATTCTTGAAGGAAAGAATTGCAGGGAATTGAGTAAGATATTTAAACTTAAGTAGCCAAGATGGAAAAATTATCATTGCATCATCCATGGCACGCACTTAACAGTCAACAGTGGCATCGCTGGGGAGGGCGACTGGGGCAGAAGCCCTGAATCTTCTTTTTATAGCTCTAAGTCTCTGAGGCTGTAATTATGTTTTTTTTATATCCTCACCACCCCCACACACCTCCTCACGTGCAGAGCTTTCCTCCTTTTCGAGATGTCCTGTAAGATTTAAGCTTGCTCATGGGAATAGCATGTTCCTTATCGTGTGGTCCCATGTTACTGCTGGAACTCACACAAACGAATGAAGGCACATCTCAAGGCTCCACCTCCTCTCGAGCAGCACATCAGAGTGCCCTGAGAGGTAAAAAAAAAGTAGGGGGGAGTCACTTATTAAAAATAAGTTTAGATATCTGTACTGGAATAAAGCCTTGCATATAAAGTTGTATTATATGCTTATTGCTCTTTGCCATTGTCCTTTATTGCTTATATTATATTGTTGTTTTTGCCAGTTTTAGGGCAATAACCTAAAGTAGCATTTTTATTTAATAATTTTCCCCTACCATGAACTTTTGGCCCCAAAACCAATGATCAGCTGAACCCTGTTCCTAACGTTGACCCTTACTCTAACTCAAACCATAACCATAAGTTTTCTCCAAACCCTAACCCTTACTGTAACCCTATCCCCAGCTCTCAACCCTATCTGGGGTTTTTTGTTGTTGTTGTAATATGGCAGACTACCACTAGAATGTAGAAGGGGTGATTCGCTGCTTCCAAAGCTCTTTCATTCCTAGGAGCAATCGTAGGTGTTCCAGAGTGGCTTTTTCAGTGTTAGATATAACACCGGACAGATATATAATTAATTCATGTCTTATTATTGCACCTCTACTTTTGTCCCAGGCACCCTTATTGGCTCCTTCTAAATATGATTTCTGTAGACACTATTGCCTTTGTCACCTTTCACCAGCAGACTGATTATTTTGTTTGGATTGATCTGTTCTGATCCAGTTTACTCCTGATGTTGATTCTTGGGGGAATGATGGGAACCACGTTTTTTTGACCATCCTTTCTATTACAATTAAAAGTAGACCCTACATGACTCGTTTTTCCATGTGTAGACAAAATCATTGGTGTAAATATGGGGGGGGGGGGGGGTAATCCTCACCACCCCCACCCCTCCTCACGTGCAAAGCTTTCATCCTTCCAAGACTCTGTCCTGGAATCATAGATTTAAGCTCTCGCACGAGCACCGCATGGGAACAGCATGCCGCCATCAATGCACCATAGCGCGCAGTCCCACGTTACTACTGGAACTCACACAAACTAATGAAGGCGCATCTCAAGGCACCTCATCTCCTCTCGAGGAGCACATCAGAGTGCCTTGAGAGGTAAAAAAGTAGGGGGGAGTCACTTATTGAAAAACTGATTTTACTTCTTACACTGTTCTGATGTAAAATGTTTACCTCTTGCCTTTGTTTTGCTTTTCTTTGTTTTCTCTGACCATCCTTTCTATAACAATTGAAAATAGACCCTCCATGACTTGTTTTTCCATGTGTAGACAAAATCATTGGTTTCCCTGCATTATCTCTCAGTTAGTGATTATATGTTTACATTGCAACTAAGCTTTACAATAAGCTTAAGTGAATAAGTGAAGGTCTCCCTCTTTCACAATTGGATTTAGCTCTATGTTAAAAATATTTACGTAATCACATTTATGTTGTTTGTAGGTGAAGCTGATTTTTTTTTAATGCTTAACTGGGAACACTGTTAGCATTAGTTAACACCATGACAACATATTTTTCCCATGAAAAGATTATTAGTTTTAAGGCTTTTAGAACCAATTATCTTTCAGACACACTTAGCCAGAGAAGAATGATAGACATTTATTCTGGTTTCAAATCACTTCATTGTCTTCTCATAATATAAACAATAATACAATTGCAGAATTATATCCAATTTTGTATAATTATTTCTTTTTTCTTTTGGCCAATCTTTACATTTTTTTTTATTACAATAGATTTCTGGGTAAGCCCAATAATGAACTTAACAACAATTGGATCATTAGAATGAATCTGTAGAGCCTGAAATAACTGAGATAAGGTATCAACCATACTGATTTTCCTCTTGAACCTACAAAAAAAGAACATTTATGGCTTTCATTTAGAACCACATTTATGTGTAATATAATACTATATTCTGAAGAAAAGTGTGTAAGTGTGCACCATTATTTTTGGGAGGCCATGGCAAATGTGTGATGGAATGATATGTATATTTGATTACTGTTCAGCTACATGCAAGAATATTGCAATGGGGTTTATCATTGGAATAACTGAATTCTATCATCTAAGATACATTTAAGTGTTATAATTGAATATCAGATTCTCTGTAGACTGCAATAGAAACATCAATAGCAAATTGCCTAATTGTAATTATGTGATGATATTGATATTGATATTATTGTTATGCTACTGAAATATTTTTGTAATATGTTTAAATCAAACATTGCCATAACAAAATGTAAATTATTACACATCTAGATGTATATGAATTTGTCTCATCAAAAAATAATTTTATGGTTGGATGTGATGTATATTGCATATCATGATTTTCTTTCTTTTAAAATGCAGTAGGGAGGTATAGTAATATTTAAATTATTGCTATATCTCTCTACTGCATTTAAATACAATGTAGCTTTAGGGTCTGCATTTGATATGGTTACTAGTTTCAGCAGGGCCGATCCTAGGGTCACGGGGCGCCTGGGTGCAGGTTTTCCTTTGGCGCCCAAGGGTGGGCGTGGCTATATTATGAACTCCTCCCCTTTAGACATTTCTGTTCCAGACATGCCCATTTCAATATTGGGGAGAGAGAAAACTGTATTTTAATGTAAAGGACCAACGTTTATTTTAAATAAAGATATATATTTTGTAATAATACTGTGTAGTGGTTTTATTTATTTCTATGATGCTCAGCCAGCAACATGGGAGACTTTTTGCTGGCTAGCAAAATGAGTTTTAACTACTGTTCCCATGATTCCCAACCAGCCAAAGTCTCTCATTAGTCTGGCTGAGCATCATTGGAAAAGAAGTACATAAGGAGTGATAAATAATATTCCACCAAGTCAGTCACTCACGTGTCTCTCTCTCTCCCCATACCCTCATGTCTGTCTGTCTCTCCCCATACCCTCATGTCTGTCTGTCTCTCCCCGTACCCTCATGTCTATCTCTCCCCATACCCTTGTGTCTGTCTGTCTCTTCCCCATACCCTCATGTCTGTCTCTTTCTCCCCATTCCCTCATGTCTGTCTCTCTCTCCCCGTACCCTCATGTCTGTCTCTCTCTCCCCGTACCCTCATGTCTGTCTCTCTCTCCCCGTACCCTCATGTCTGTCTCTCTCTCCCTATTCCATCATGTCTGTCTCTCTCTCCACTCATGCTCCATGTCTCTGTCTCTCTCTCCATTCATGCTCCATGTCGGTCTGTCTCTCTCCACTCATACCCCATGTCTGTCTCTCTCGCCACTCATACCCCATGTCTGTCTCTCTCTCGCCACTCATACCCCATGTCTGTCTCTCTCGCCACTCATACCCCATGTCTGTCTCTCCCCTCATCCCTTATAACTTTTTCCATCTCTATCTTTCTGTTCTCCATGCTGGCCTCTTGTACACACAGCCATACATAAACACACACAGTCACACAAACACAGTTACACACTTAGTCACCCTCACAGACATACATTTACACAAACACCCTTATACACACTGTCACACACATACATAAATACACACAGTCATACATAAATACACACAGTCACACAAACACAATTACACACTTAGTCACCCTCACAGACATACATTTACACAGACACCCTTATACACACATACATAAATACACACAGTCATACAAAAATACACACAGTCACACAAACACAGCCACCTTTACACACTTAGACATAGGATACACTTGCACAGACACTCATGTACACACACTTACACAGACAGTAACACACACATAGTTATACACATTGACACACACATACACACTTATACACATACACAAACATTTACACAGACAGTAACACACACATAGTTATACACATTGACACACTTATACACATTCACAGACACTTCCACACTTTCTTTCTTTTTTTATTTTATATTTTAAAACCCCCCAAACCCCTCCAACTGTTATTACCTCCTCCTTCTTGTTAATCCAAGCACAGAGCAACGGGGGAAAGCTCCGCCCCGTCGCGTTCTGTGATTGGCTGCAGGGAGGAGGATGTTCTCTATGGTGTCTTGGCAGATACTCTAGAGAACGTCCTCCTCCCGGCAGCAGCCAATCACAGAACGCGACGGGGGCGGAGCTTGCACCCGTCACGCTGTGCTTGCTTTAACAAGGAGGAGGACGGCAGGGAGAGAGCTCCCTGCTTCAGCGCCTCTCCTCCCGTGCGCCTGGGCGCGGTGCACCCCGTGCACCCGCCCAGGATCGGCCCTGAGTTTCAGTGATATAAGTGATAAGGGGCATACTAGTATTATGCTATAATGTTATTATGCTATTATTCTGAACTGGTTGTGAGTGCAGTAAACATCTAATTTTTTAATCCTGGAAAGCAATAAAAAATGTAAATGTTAATTAGGATTATGGAATATGGAATTGAGCCTCGGGTGAACTGTACATGGTGCAAAGATATTAACTCTTCTCTGCCTGCAAAATGTTTTAGATGATGTTGGCTGAGCATCATAAAATAAAGTAGTTCACAGCAGCTATATACACTTTTGGATGCCAAACTGTGATGCCATTTATATCAAGATATTTATATAAAGATGGGACTGGTCTGTATCTGGCTACATTATGACCGCTCCGACGCTTTTAAAACACATTTTTCTCCTAATTTAGGCATTTGCTTGCAATTTCGCTAACACAATGTATAGATAATTTTCAATCATTTTTTTATGCTCTACATGCACAGTAAAAGCAATATTTAGGTGATACAGTCCATTTAATATATGAAACAATAAGGTGGCTGCTTATATTGGTATGTTGCAATTTAGCACACATGCAGTTGCATTACCTGATTCTTGGAGCTCTTAGACACACTTGATGGTTTGCAGCAATAGCATTGATTTAATTTATAGATCTTTGCTGTACACTAGTGTGATAATTGTGTACTAACCTATAATTAGTTATTTAATTGTTCGTTTAAACTATTTTTGAACACAGTCAATATCTTTTCCAATTTGGGTGTTTAATTTCAATACTGCAGCTTAGATGTTAGAGGAAGGTGAATATGTTACTTGTACAGATATGCAGCACAGAAGGGTCTGATTCAAATAAATGCTACCTTCTAATTCAGTCATAAGTAGTGTTGAGCGAACCCTAACCGCACTGTTCGGGTTCGTACCGGACATTACAGTGTCCGTGCCACGAACCCGAACCCGGACATTTCACTGTATGTCCGTGTTGGAGTTCGAGGTTCGACGATTTAATGGCGCATGTTGAAAGGCTGCAGGGCAGCCAATCAACAAGCGTTTGACTCGTTTGCACTTAGAAGCCATCACAGCCATGCCTACTAATGGGTGGCTGTGATTGGCCAGTGCAGCATATGACCCAGCCTCTATATATAAGCTGGAGTCACATACACGCACATCACATGAGCTCTTCTTAGTGTAGGGAGAGGATGCTGCAGCTGTGAGGGACAGATTAAAAAAAATTCTGGTGTTGAATCTGCAAACTACAGCAATTATTCAAACTACAGCGATTATTCAAATTACAGTGAAAATTTTAGTGGGTGCTATACTACATATTTGTACCCTGCCCTGAGCCCAGTACCACAGAGAGTGCAGTGCACTTGCAACTGCATGTGTGCCAGGCACATGACTTTAATCCTGTTCTGTTAGCTCAGTGGGCAACATCTAGGTATTTTTAAATACAGCAATTTGTTGGTGTTAAATATTGCATTTGCGTCCTGCACTTCATATCTGAGAGTCAAATAGAACCATCAAATACTGTGCTTACAGCGCACTTTGAAAAATTCTATTTGTTTTGGGTGGTAAATAGTACATTTGCGTCTTGCGGTGCACTTCATTTCTGAGAGTCAAATAGAACCATCAAATACTGTGCTTACAGCGCACTTTGAAAAATTCTATTTGTTTCGGATGCTAAATAGTACATTTGCGTCTTGCGGTGTACTCCGTATCTGAGAGTCAAATAGAACAGTCCAATACTGTGCTTACAGCGCACTTTGAAAAATTCTAATTGTTTTGGGTGGTAAATAGTACATTTGCGTCTTGCGGTGCACTTCATATCTGAGAGTCAAATAGAATGGTCCAATACTGTGCTTACAACGCACTTTGAAAAACTCTAATTATTTTGGGTGCTAAATAGTACATTTGCATCCTGCACTTCATATCTGAGAATCAAATAGAACAGCCCAATACTGTGCTTACAGCGCACTTTGAAAAATTCTAATTGTTTTGGGTGGTATATAGTACATTTGCGTCTTGCGGTAAACTCCGTATCTAAGAGTCAAATAGAACAGTCCAATACTGTGCTTGCAGCGCACTTTGAAAAATTCTAATTGTTTCTGTGCTAAATAGTAAATTTGCTTCCTGCACTTCATATCTGAGAGTCAAAAAGAACAATCCAATACTGTGCTTACAGCGCACTTTGAAAAATTCTAATTGTTTTGGGTGCTAAAAAGTACATTTGCGTCTTGCGGTGCACTTCATATCTGAGAGTCAAATAGAATCGTCCAATACTGTGCTTACAGCGCACTTTGAAAAATTATAATTGTTTTGGGTGGTAAATAGTACATTTGAGTCTTGTGGTGCATTTCTTGCAGTCCAATAAACAAAAAACAAAAAAAAATACAAATAAAAATTCTTGACTATTGGCGGTTACATTGTCGCCTGACATAAACCATCTGTTACTTTGGTGGGTGACCGCAAAGAATGAGGAGAGCGTCAAATAAGGGACGTGACCCTGGTCGTGGTGCTGCTGGAGTTGGTGGAGCTCCTGTTGCAAGTAGGGGATGTGGACGATCTGTGCCAGCTACACGCACAAGTAAAACACCTTCCTCAGGTGCTAGTACACGACAGAACCTTCAGCGTTATTTGGTAGGCCCGAATGCCACTCTTAGAATGATGAGGCCAGAACAAGTACAGGCGATAGTAGATTGGGTAGCTGACAGTGCCTCCAGTTCCTACACATTGTGTCCCACCCGGTCCCCTGCTGAAAGCTCAGAGTCAACACCTGCAGCCCATGGCCATCGGTCTTTCACCTCACCCCTTTGCAAATCAGCCAAGCAGTCTGAGCCACAAGTCATGCAGCATTCTCTTTTGCTTTTTGATGACTCTGCTGGCGGGGTCATCAAACCTAGCCTTGCCCCAGAAGTGGAAGAGATTGAGTGCACTGATGCACAACCACTTATGTGTCAGGATGTGGACATGTGAGGACCACCGCAGCACGTCTCTGATGATGACGAAACACCGGTGCCAACTGCTGTGGCTTTCGGCAGTGTGCAGACCGGCAAGGAGGGCAGGGTTGAGGAGTGGGTGGAAGATGATGTAGAGGATGATGAGGTCCTAGACCTCACATGGAATCAAGGTCATGCGAGTGACGTGTCCAGTTTGGAGGAAGAGGCGGTGGTCGCAAAGAGGCACCAGCGCAGCATAAGAGGGAGCAGGGTGCAAAACCATAGCGGTCGTCCCCTAGACAATACGCCTGCTACTGGCCACCGCACCCAGGGGCCAAGCACACCAAAGCCAGCTACGAGGAGTTCCCTGGCGTGGCAGTTCTTTAGACAATGTGTTGACGACAAGACACAAGTGGTTTGCAAGCTGTGCAATCAGAACCTGAAGCGAGACATAAATGTGCTAAACTTGAGCACAACCTGCATGATCAGGCATCTACATGCAAAGCACGAGCTGCAGTGTAGTAAGCATCTCAAAACCCAAGAAAGGTCTCAGGCTCCTCCTGCTTCCTCTTCTGCTGCTGTCTTGGCTTCTTCCTCCAGCTCTGGAGTCACAGTGGCACCTGCCACCGAGCAAATAGAGGAAGTGGCAGCAACGCCACAATGTACGCCACCGTCCCCAAGCATCTCCACACTGTCCCATGGAAGCTTTCAGCTGTCCATCTCCCAAACACTGGAGAGAAAGAGGAAGTATGGCCCTACCCACCCGTGAACACTGGCCCTGAATGCCAGCATTTCCAAATTCCTGGCCTTTGAAATGCTGTCTGTTGGAGACGGACAGTTTTAAAAACCTGATGGCGGTGGCTGTCCCATAGTACGTGGTTCCCAGCCGCCACTACTTTTCCAGGCGCAAATCCCTTCCCTGCACAAGCAATTGGCGGACAAAATCAGGTATGCACTGCGCAACACCATCTGTGGCAAGGTCCACATAACCACAGATACGTGGACCAGTAAGCACGGGCAGGGATGCTATAACTCCCTAATGGCACACTGGGCAAATGTAGTGTCGGCTGGGCCTGAGGCAGATAGCAGTTTGGCGCATGTCCTTCCACCACGAGGATCGCAGGGCATTTCTCTTTGCCTCCTGTGGCCTCCTCCTCCTACTCAGCTTCTTCCTTCTCCTCTACCACCTCCTCTACCACCTCCTCATCTGGTCAGAGTAACACCTTCACCACCAACTTCATCACAGCCAAGGGGAAACGACAGCATCCTCTTTTAAAACTCATTTGTTTGGGGGAAAAACCCCACAGCACACAGGAGCTGTGGACGGGCATGGAACAACAGATCAATGAGTGGTTGCTGCCACTGAGCCTCCAGCCCAGCCTGGTGGTGTGCGATAATGGGCGAAATCTCGTAGCAGCTCTGGGCCTAGCCGGTTTAACGCACATCCCTTGCCTGGCGCATGTGCTGAATTTGGTGGTGCAGAAATTCCTGAAAAACTACCCAGATATATCAGAGCTGCTACAGAAAGTGCGGACCATCGGTGCGCACTTTAGGCGTTCTCACCCTGCTTTTATGGATCCCACCAGACTTCTCTTTACCTTTTGAGACTTCTCTGTATTTTGGGGGCTACCCAGGGGCGTACCTAGAGCATTTGGCACCCGGGGCGGACCCTGAGTGTGGCACCCCCCAATTGTACAATTATAGATACCGGGAATATTGTGCCAGTCAGATACCAGGAATAGTGTGCCAATCAGATACCAGTAATATTGTGCCAGTCAGATACCAGTAATATTGTACCAGTCAGATACCAGTAATATTGTGCCACACAGAGCCCAGTAATATTGTGCCAGTCAGATACCAGGAATATTGTGTCAGTCAGAGCCCAGTAATAGTGTGCCAGTCAGATGCCTGTAATATTGTGCCAGTCAGATACCAGTAATATTGTGCCAGTCAGATACCAGTAATATTGTGCCACTCAGAGCCCAGTAATATAGTGCCAGCCAGATGCCCAGTAATATTGTGCCAGTAAGAGCCCAGTAATATAGTGCCAGCCAGATGCCCAGTAATATAGTTCCAGCCAGTGCCCAGTAATATAGTGCCAGCCAGAGCCCAGTAATATTGTGCCAGCCAGAGCCCAGTAATATGGTGCCAGCCAGAGCCCAGTAATATAGTGCCAGCCAGATGCCTGTAATATTGTGCCAGCCAGATGCCCAGTAATATAGTGCCAGCCAGATGCCTGTAATATTGTGCCAGCCAGATGCCCAGTAATATAGTGCCAGCCAGCGCCCAGTAATATAGTGCCAGCCAGATGCCTGTAATATTGTGCCAGCCAGATGCCCAGTAATATAGTGCCCGCCAGATGCCCAGTAATAAAGTGCCAGCCAGAGCCCAGTAATATAGTGCCAGCCAGAGCCCAGTAATATAGTGTCAGCCAGATGCCTGTAATATTGTGCCAGCCCGAGCCCAGTAATATAGTGCCAGTCAGATGCCTGTAATATTGTGCCAGCCAGAGCCCAGTAATATAGTGCCAGCCAGATGCCCAGTAATAAAGTGCCAGCTGGGGCCAAGTAATATGGTGCCAGTCAGATGCCTGTAATATTGTGCCAGCCAGAGCCCAGTAATATAGTGCCAGTCAGATGCCTGTAATATTGTGCCAGCCAGAGCCCAGTAATATAGTGCCAGCCAGATGCCCAGTAATATAGTGCCAGCCAGAGCCCAGTAATATAGTGCCAGTCAGATGCATGTAATATTGTGCCAGCCAGAGCCCAGTAATATAGTACCAGTCAGATGCCTGTAATATTGTGCCAGCCAGAGCCCAGTAATATAGTGCCAGTCAGATGCCTGTAATATTGTGCCAGCCAGAGCCCAGAAATATAGTGCCAGTCAGAGCCCTGCTCGTTTTAAACCACCCTCCTCCCCCCCCTTCCCCATTACTTACCGATGCTGCTCTCTGCTCCCGGACCAACGCCTCCTCCGTGCAGTCTTCCCTCTTGCACAGAGGAGGGAAACACAGTCACCGGATGTGACGTAACGTCACTTCCGGTTGCTGTGATTTTTTTTTTACTATTTTCCGGCGGCTGCGTCCAGCGGATGCGGCTGCCAGAAAAAAGTTAAGCAGCGCGATGCGGGGGGGGGGGTGCCGGCAGCACGGGTGTCACCCCTACTGGAGGTGTCACCCGGTGCGGTCCGCCCCCCCGCCCCCCCCCCCCCTCGGGACGCCACTGGGGCTACCCCCCAAAAAAAAAAAAACAGTGTTGGCTACCTCCTCCTCCTCCAGCGGCGCTTCCACCTACACCACCACGGTTACCGCCTCCTCAACCTATGGGTCACTTAGTATAAACTGAAAGAGAGTACCCTGCACTCCAACCCTCTCTCAAATGGATAATTCTGTTGATCCTCCTAGCAGCCATGCTTTAGATTTAGATTTATGTTCTTCCAAAGCTAAAATCAAAGATTCCATCTAGTGCTATTTTATGGCTCAGCTGTATTTGTAATTGTATTTATTTTATGTTATTTTAAGTTATTTCCCTATCCACATTTGCTTTTTTATAATATAGTATGGTTTTGACTTACACTCTATAAAATTGCTAATATGTAGGCTACACTCTGCCTGGTATTTAAAGTATTAGAAGTTCTCGGCCCTGATATTGGTAATAAAATGATTATTTTTCTTGACACAAATATTATTATACTGATTCTGTTAATAAGAGGGCTAGAATTCATGAATTGATGTGGATTCAGGAGCACAGCTGTTAACTGGAAAGGAGATATTTATTCTTCCTATTTTGTTATCATGAATATTACACATTCACAAATTACCGGTTTCATTTTTCTTCTATTTAATTTATTCTAGTGCTACTTCTTGGCACTTGACGCTGAGAAGGCATTTGATAGAGTCAACTGGAGATATATGGCGGAGACCCTGCGGTTGTTTGGACTGGCGGGCCCTTTCTTAAGTCGCATTTTGGCTCACTACTCAAATCCTAGAGCGAAAATTACTGGTCCATCCCTTAGTTCAGAGCGGTTCGATATAAGAAACGGCACACGACAGGGTTGCCCCCTTGCTCCATTACTGTACGCCTTAACGATTGAACCTTTGGCAGCTCTCATTAGAAGGACCGGGGAGATCAGGGGAATCAAGATAGGTGATAGGGAGCATACAATAATGCTCTATGCAGATGATATTTTTCTGTCACTCTCTTCTCCAGAACACTCGATTCCCACACTACTTTTGGCTGTAAAGAGATTTGCCTCATTTTCTAATTACAAATTAAATTTACCCAAAACGCAGGCCATCTCATTTTTTCAGGATCCAGAACAAAGGTTAAGAACTGCTGGTTTGGGAAACTTTCGCGAGACTAAATAAATTGAATATTTAGGAATTAGGATCACTCATAGAATAGACAATATGATACAAAGGAATTTTTTTAATGTCACTGGGGGAATTGAAAGATATGTTCAAGAGTTGGAAAAATCTACAGCTATCTTGGTTAGGTTGTATTAATATCATAAAGGCGCACGTAGTCCCGAAAGTAGTATATCTGTTCAGATCCATTCCCCTTAGAGTATCAATGTTGAATCTGAAGGAATTTGATAGGGAGTTTTTAAAATTTGTTTGGAACTCTAAAAAACCAAGACTCTCGGACAAAGTTCTTAAAAACAGCCTTCACCAAGACGGACTGGACTATCCAGATTTGGCTAAGTTACACAATGCCTGCCTCCTGGCCCACATTCTGTCCTGGAAATCTAAAGGGAGGTATAATTTGGGCTGGCTACACATAGAAAGATTTAAAAGTAAAGAGTTCGATCCCTTTCTATTGCAATGGGTCAATCAGGATAAATACAAAAGAATGAACATATCCAGTGTCGTAGTGAAAGGTCTGATAAAGAATGTTTATAAGTTAAGAAAATCCTTAGGTTCCACCTCATTTTTCACGAAAGACGCTCCACTAAAAGTATTATCTATATGTATTCAGGACATCCACCTGGCACATTGGGGTAATTGGAATGTCCAATAAATTGGAGATTTATATAGAGGCGGTCAAGTTTTGACGTTTCCAGAACTCAAAGATAAGTTTAATTTACCAAGATCAGAACTTTTCATTTATCTCAGATTGAAAGGTTTCCTACTTAAAAACACTCCTGCACTTTTGGATAGCTGGGGAGAATTTGTGAGAGTGGTCTCCGGGGAGAGACTACTCTTGAAAACAATGACCTTCCTTTCGGAGATGTATGTCCCGATTCGATCTTAGGCCATGAGCAGGTGGGGATCGGATCTGGACATGGATATCCCAGTGGAAGCCTGCAATAAAACATGGCAATATACAAGGAAGGCCACACAGTGTATGTATCTGCAAGAGCAGCATTTTAAACTATTTCATCGTTGGTACTTAGTACCATCCCGACTGTTTAAATTCCAGTCTGCTTCAGATGATCTCTGTTGGAGGTGTAGAAAAAGCACAGGTTCATATATTCATGTCTGGTGGGATTGTCACCTATTGAGTGATTTGAAACGACAGATGACACAGAAATGTGAAGAAATGTTTGGTCTCCCTATGCAATTAACCCCTCAAATGTTTCTACTTGATTTGAATATCTTAGCTGGCAGCAAATTCAACAGATCTTTACTGATTAACATTTTCCTAGCAATTAAGATCTGTCTGGCTCGCTATTGGAAGCGGGCAGAGATTCCCTCTTGGAATGAAATAGAGGCCCAGATTGACACTCACTATTTGGCCGAGAGGTTTTTTTCAGAAGAGATAAAGTTTTAAGACAGATATATCATAAGACATGGTTCTTGTGGAATGACACAATACGGACCCCTGCACGATAGGATGATTGGAAGCCACCCAGGCTGCCCTGCCCCCTTTCTGCCCCCGCCCGGAATGTCTGGTGGACTTGGTATGTAAGAGTTGAGGGTGGGTAAGGGTAGGAATGTAGGGATTTAGTTTTTCTGTTTCTTCTTTTTTTTAAATTTTATATACCGTATTTATCGGCGTATAACACGCACTTTTTCTCCCTGAAAATATGGGGGAAATGATGTGTGCGTGTTATACGCCAAAAAAAAAAAAAAATCTAAAACTTACCTCATTCCTGCTCTGTCCCCCGGTGCTCTGAAGCTGCGTGGCTGTGAGGGAAGCGTTGTGAGCTTCCCTCCAGCCGCGCGGTCAATAAAGTGTGTTTTTTTTTAACAACGCTCACAATGCTTCCCTCACAGCCACGCAGCTTCAGAGCACCGGGGGACAGAGCAGGAACGAGGTAAGTGCTGGGGTCTGGGGAAGGGGGGAGAGGAGGGTGGCATAACGAGCATACTAAGGGGCAATATCCTGGCATATTGGGGGCAATATCATGGCATATTAAATGGCATATTGGGGGCAATATCCTGGCATATTAAATGGCATATTGGGGGCAATATCCTGGCATATTAAAATGGCATATTGGGGGCAATATCCTGGCATATTAAAATGGCATATTGGGGGCAATATCCTGCATATTAAATGGCATATTGGGGGCAATATCCTGGCATATTAAAATGGCATATTGGGGGCAATATCCTGGCATATTAAAAAGGCATATTGGGGGCAATATCCTGGCATATTAAAATGGCATATTGGGGGCAATATCCTGCATATTAAATGGCATATTGGGGGCAATATCCTGGCATATTAAAATGGCATATTGGGCTTCAAAGTTCTTTATTTGAAACTTAAGTTTTTTTTCCTGAAATTTCCTTTCAGGTGCGTGTTATACGCCGATAAATACGGTATATATATTTATATATATATGTAGATTTTTTTTTCTTTCCTTCTCTTTTCTCCTCTTCCTCTCCTTTCTGGTCCTCGTAATATACATATTTGGATACTTTTGTACGGGGGAACACACCGTCAAGTATTCCAACTCTGTGGAGGATATACCAATGCAATCATAGTAACGAAAATATCACTAAATTAATGACTGCTACACATAAACTAGGAATAAATTGATGTGGTGATTTATTTATATTGATACCTCTGGATTTAAAGCGAACACTAATATTGGTCAACATTGACGTACTAGGTTGAATTTTTTATACCGGGGAATAAAATCCATACTTGAGGGAATGGGAGCAGGGTAGGAAGGCAACACAGAGACTATAAGAGATGTATACTTAAGATCATTGTTGTACTTTTTTTTTTTTTTCTGCATGTCCATGTTGTATAGGTTTTGTTTAAGTACAAAATATAACTTATACCCCTTCTTTAATAAGCCATTTTAAAAGATGAAGAAGTCGGGCTGCATTACTAAACATTGTGATTATTTTAACTGTACTTATTCTTGTATTTTATTTTTGTATCTTGTTTGTTTTGGTTTTACATATGGAAAAACTATAAATTTAAAAAAAATATTACACATTCATTTTTATTCTGTTTCATTTATTCAAGTACTAATAAAAGTAAGGGTTCTTTTAGGAAATATTTCCCCATTTTTTTATTGTATAAAACATTATTGGATAGATAGATAGATAGATAGATAGATAGATAGATAGATAGATAGATAGATATAAAGTGGTAATAGTGCAGGGGAAGCTCTTCAGTCGTGGGTAAACTGATGTAAAGAATCCTGTAGTATACACACAAATGTTAATGTCACAGCCACCAGAGACAACACAGTATAAAATCACAGTAGGTCTACCACATTTGGTATCGCACTGCTGAACTTTTTTTTTTTGCCTGAAAAACAAATAAACACCGGATATGACATCACATCATATCTGGTGACTGTGTTTCCCTTCTCCGTGCAGGAGGGTAGACTGCACGGAGGAGACTTCCGGGGACACGGAGCAGCCAGGAGGTAAGTACTGGGGAAGGGGGGAGGAGGGTGGGATATAACGAGCATAGTAACTTTAACGTGTTAATAGAAAACCTTAGTGTGGCATCTTAATGGGAAAATTGACTGGGGCATCTTAATGACACAATATTACTGGAATCTGAATGGCACTTATACTGGCATCTAAATGACACAATATTACTGGCATCTTAATGACACAATAATACTGGCATCTGAATGGCACAAAATTACTGGCATCTGAATGGCACAATAATACTGGCATCTTTTTTTTTATATTTCTTTATTCACGTGAGAGTGCATACATAAATAAGATAACAAGGATACGGGACTCATAGCAGTACAAAATTAGTACAATTAATAGCGAAAGGGTATCTTTATGAACATATAATAATACATACAATGAAGACCAATACGACTGACCACTGTTTCTGGCGTTGTATAACCGCTTATGCGTCGTTCATATTTTGCATCATTTAACGGCACAATATTCCTGGCATCTGAAAAGCACATTATTACTGGCATCTGAATGGCACAATATTACTGGCGTCTGAATGGCACAATAATACTGGCATCTGAATTGCACAATATTACTGGCATCTGAATGGCACAATAATACTGGCATCTGAATAGCACAATATTATTGGCATCTGAATAGCACAATATTACTGGCGTCTGAATGGCACAATATTACTGGCGTCTGAATGGCACAATATTACTGGCGTCTGCATGGCACAATAATACTGGCGTCTGCATGGCACAATAATACTGGCATCTGAATGGCACAATATTACTGGCATCTGAATGGCACAATAATACTGGCGTCTTAATGTCAAAATAATACAGGCGTCTTAATCGCACAATAGTATTGGCATCTGAATGGCACAATAATACTGGCGTCTTAATGGCAAAATAATACAGGCATCTTAATGGAACAATAGTATTGGCATCTGAATGGCACATTAATACTGGCATCTTAATGGCACAATATTACTGCCATCTTAATGGAACAATAATACTGGCATCTGAATGGCACAATATTACTGGCATCTGAATGGCACAATAATACTGGCATTTTAATGGCACAATAATACTGGCATCTGAATGGCACAATATTACTGGCATCTGAATGGCACAATAATACTGACATCTGAATGGTACAATATTACTGGTATCTGAATGGCACAATATTACTTGCATCGGAATGGCACAATAATACTGGCATTTGAATGGTACACTATTACTGGCATCTGAATGGCAAAATAATACTGGCCTCTTAATGGCACAATATTACTAGCATCTGAATGGAACAATAATACTGACATCTGAATGACATAGTATTACTGGCATCTTAATGGTACAATATTTCTGGCATCTTATTGGCACAATATTACTGGCATCTTAATGGCACAATATTACTGGTGTCCGAATGGCACAATAATACTGGCATCTGAATGGCACAATATTACTGGAGTCTTAATGGCACAATAATACTGGCGTCTTAAAGGCACAATATTATTGGCATCTTAATGGCACAATAGTACTGGCATCTTAATGGCACAATATTACTAGCATCTTAATGGTACAATAATGCTGGCATCTGAATGGAATAATATTACTGGCATCTGAATGGCATAATATTACTGGCATCTGAATGGCATAATATTACTGGCATCTGAATGGCACAATAATACTGGCATCTGAATGGCACAATAATACTGGCATCTGAATGGCACAATATTACTGGCATCTGAATAGCACAATAATACTGTCATCTGAATAGCACAATAATACTGGCATACTAATGAGAAAATTGTGGCATATTAATTGCAAAATAATACTGGCATAGAAATGGCAAAATAATATTGGCATTTTGATGGGAAAATTGGCTGTGGCATATTAATGGACACAAAGTGGCATATTTAATGGACAAACGGTGGCATATTTTAATAGACAAAGTGGCTGTTGCATATGTTAATGACAAAGTGACTGTGGCATGGTAATTGGTACCTAACAGTGGCTTATTTTAATCGGCAAAGTGATTCTGTGGCATGTTCTGTGGGGCAAAATAACATGTACTATGGGGGAAAGTAACAATGTGGCTTGTTCTGCATTGCTAGTTCAGTTGGACAAAGTCACACTGTGGTATGTTTTGTTAGGCAAATTTACACTATGCCATGCCAAATTGTGTGGGTGCAATATGAATGCAAGCCAAGTGCTGTGGATGCAATATAGGTGCATGACAAGTGCTGTGGGTGCAATATGAGTGCAAGACAAGTGCTGTGGCTACTCTTTGGGGCTGTGTTATGTCCTTTAGGTGCAATGTGGGTGCAGAAAAAGGGAATAAAAACAAGAAATGCAACTCTTCAATAACATTTTTATTACATATGAAAATAGTTGAATATAAGATTAAGAAGTTCATTTAAGTATAAATGCAATTAGTGAGGGATAGAGATGTGTATAGATATTTTTAAATATATACGAACATAAATAAGTGCTCTCTAATATCTGTGTATACTTTTGTAATTTAGGTAATGAGTAGTTGTATTGCAGTGTTGCGTAGTAAGAAGGTATACATATTACAGCCATATATACACATTTTTATCCATATATAGAGTTTATACACTGCAATTATACACTTATTATACACATTTTATTAACTGCAATAAAAGTCCAATTGTGTGTGTGCTTATTTATTTATTTTTTGTGGGGGGGGCAGGGTCCAGGGGGCACAAGCACATTCTTGCCCAGGGTCCAATCAATAATAAAGATGGCCCTGGCAGTTTAATATAAAACTAACAGGATCGTATGAATCAGAAGGCACATCAAATGAAAATCGGAAGCTGAGAAGTAGACATGTGCATTCGTTTTCGGACGAATGCATTTTCGGACGAAAATAGCATTTTCGTCCATTCGTCCGAAAAACGAATAACGAAAATTTTAACTAACAAAATCCGAATGAACGAATGGTTAATAAACGAAAATCATTCGTTCATTCGTCCATTCGTCCATTCGTGCTATTGGCATTCTAAACCGAAATAGAGTCGGTTTACAATACCAATAGCATTGTACTACATTCCATAAACCGACATGAATGACTTTCGGTTTATGGAATGCATGTAATGCTATTAGCTTCCTATAAACCGAAATTGAGTTCCCATTCATACGAATAGGTCAATTGACCTATTCGTATGAATGGGGACTCTTTCGGTTTATAGAAAGCCAATAGCAGCATGTATTCTATAAGCCGAAAGTCTTTAAAACAAACGACGTTCGGTTTATAGAATACATGTAATGCTATTGCTGTTCTATAAGCCGAAAGACATTCGGCTTATAGAACAGCAATAGCATTACATGCATTCTATAAACCGAACGTCGTTCGTTTTAAAGACTTTCGGCTTATAGAATACTATTGGCATTCTATAAACCTAACTAGAGTCCCTCCTCATTCATAAGAATTTCTTATGAATGGGGACTCGACTCTAGTTCGGTTTATAGAAAGCCAATAGTATTCTATAAGCCGAAAGTCTTTAAAACGAACGACGTTCGGTTTATAGAATACATGTAATGCTATTGCTAAACTATAAACCGAACGACTTTCGGTTTATAGAATAGCCATAGGATTACATGTAGTACATAAGCCGAAAGTCTATAAACCGAAAGTCGTTCGGTTTATAGGCTGTCGGCATTTAACTATACAGAGACAGAGTCTCCATTCATAAAATTATGAATGGAGACTTTGTCTCCGTGTAGTAAAATGCCGAAAGTCTATAAACCGAACGATCGGTTTATAGACTTTCGGCTTATGTAATACATGTAATCCTATGGCTATTCTATAAACCGAAAGTTCGGTTTATAGAATAGCAATAGGAATACATGTATTCCATAAGCCGACAGCCTATAAACCGAACGTTCGGTTTATAGGCTGTGGGCATTTTACTACACGGAGACAAAGTCTCCATTCATAATTTTATGAATGGAGACTCTGTCTCCGTATAGTTAAATGCCGGCTTTTAACTATACGGAGACAAAGTCTCCATTTATAATTTTATGAATGGAGACTCTGTCTCCGTATAGTTAAATGCCCACAGCCTATAAACCGAACGTTCGGTTTATAGGCTGTGGGCATTTAACTATACGGAGACAAAGTCTCCATTCATAATTTTATGAATGGAGACTCTGTCTCCGTATAGTTAAATGCTATTGTATTCTATAAACCGACTCTATTTCGGCTTATAGAATGCAATAGTACTACGAATGGACGAATGAACGAATGATTTTCCTTTATTAACCATTCGTTCATCCGGCTTTAGTTAGCTTAGCATTTTCGTTCTTCGTTTTTCGGGCGAATGGACGAAAATGCAATTTTCGGACGAAAATGCATTCGTCCGAAAACGAATGCACATGTCTAGTATATATTCACATGTAAATTGCTTTTTAAATAAAAAATTATGATATAAAAAAATCTTGTTTTTATTTCCTTTTATGTGACAATGCTGCCTCTCTCTTTCCCTTGCCCCCAGATTTGTCGCTCTCCCCCCCTTAGTGTTGTCTCTCTCTCACCCTCCCTTTGGCTCCCCCCTCGCTCCCCTTGTGTCTGTCTCTTCCCCCCTTCCCTCCCCTTGTTTCTCTCTGCCCCCCCCCCTTGTTATTCTGTCCCCCCCTCACCTGTTTCTTGCTCCCTGGTGGCTAGTGGGGGCAGCCGGGGGATGTATGCACTATACATAATAGACGGAAGTGTCGGGCAGCATGGAGGTTGTCTGCACGATTCGTGCAGACATCCCCCAGCTGCCCGATTCTCCCTGGTGGCTAGCGAGGGAGCGGAGGATGTCTGCGCGATGAGCGAGACCTCTCCTGCTGCCGCCCGGCATGACCGCCGGGACTTCTATGATGAAGCTGGGTACTTCCGGCTTCCTCATAAAAGTCCTGGCTGTCGTTCCGGGCGGCAGCAGGGGAGGTCTCGCTCATCGCGAGGGGGGGACAGAATAACAAGGGGGGGGGGGCAGAGAGAAACAAGGGGAGGGAAGGGGGGAAGAGACAGACACAAGGGGAGCGAGGGGGGAGCCAAAGGGAGGGTGAGAGAGAGACAACACTAAGGGGGGGAGAGCGACAAATCTGGGGGCAAGGGAAAGAGAGAGGCAGCTTTGTCACATAAAAGGAAATAAAAATAAGATTTTATTTATATCATAATTTTTTATTAAAAAAGCAATTTACATGTGAATATATACTAGACATGTGCATTCGTTTTCGGACGAATGCATTTTCGTCCGAAAATTGCATTTTCGTCCATTCGCCCGAAAAACGAAGAACGAAAATGCTAAGCTAACTAAAGCCGAATGAACGAATGGTTAATAAAGGAAAATCATTCGTTCATTCGTCCATTCGTAGTACTATTGCATTCTATAAGCCGAAATAGAGTCGGTTTATAGAATACAATAGCATTTAACTATACGGAGACAGAGTCTCCATTCATAAATTTATGAATGGAGACAAACGTATAGTTAAAAGCCGACAGCCTATAAACCGAACGTTCGGTTTATAGGCTGTGGGCATTTAACTATACGGAGACAGAGTCTCCATTCATAAAATTATAAATGGAGACTTTGTCTCCGTATAGTTAAAAGCCGGTGTTCTGACAAATTTCTGGAGCAAATTCTCCTGCGCAATCGCAGGAGAATTTGCTCACTGCGCATGCGCATAAAGTTACAGCTGATAACTCAGCTGTAACTTTGTGACCACCGTGCATGAGACAGCTGCGCAACCCACCTCCCGCCCCCTCACACCCGCCACACACCCCTTCTTACCAGATCATCGACCACAGCGATACACAGCGCATGCGCACGCCTATCCAGCCGTTTGGGAATGCGCGCGTCCGTTGTTGTGTTCTTAAGGTGGTAAGTAACACGGGGCGTCGGGACATAAGGGGGCAAGCATCCTGGTGAGGGCTGCCTCATCTTGATGGGATTTGTGATCCTCCTGCTGTATTATTGATGCAGCAGGAGGATCACAAATCCCATCAAGATGATGCAGCCCTCACCAGGATGCTTGCCCCCTTATGTCCCGACGCCCCATGTTACTTACCACCTTAAGAACACAACAACGGACGCGCACATTCCCAAACGGCTGGATAGGCGTGCGCATGCGCTGTGTATCGCTGTGGTCGATGATCTGGTAAGAAGGGGTGTGCAGGGGGTGTGAGGGGGCGGGAGGTGGGTTGCGCAGCTGGCGCATGCGCGGTGGTCACAAAGTTACAGCTGAGTTATCAGCTGTAACTTTATGCGCATGCGCAGTGAGCAAATTCTCCTGCGATTGCGCAGGAGAATTTGCTCCAGAAATTTGTCAGAACACCGGCATTTAACTATACGGAGACAGAGTCTCCATTCATAAAATTATAAATGGAGACTTTGTCTCCGTATAGTTAAAAGCCGGCATTTAACTATACGGAGACAGAGTCTCCATTCATAAAATTATGAATGGAGACTTTGTCTCCGTGTAGTAAAATGCCCACAGCCTATAAACCGAACGTTCGGTTTATAGGCTGTCGGCTTATGGAATACATGTATTCCTATTGCTATTCTATAAACCGAACGTTCGGTTTATAGAATAGCCATAGGATTACATGTATTATATAAGCCGAAAGTCTATAAACGGATCGTTCGGTTTATAGGCTTTCGGCATTTTACTACACGGAGACAAAGTCTCCATTCATAATTTTATGAATGGAGACTCTGTCTCTGTATAGTTAAATGCCGACAGCCTATAAACCGAACGACTTTCGGTTTATAGACTTTCGGCTTATGCAATACATGTAATCCTATGGCTATTCTATAAACCGAAAGTCGTTCGGTTTATAGAATAGCAATAGGAATACATGTATTCCATAAGCCGACAGCCTATAAACCGAACGTTCGGTTTATAGGCTGTCGGCATTTTACTACACGGAGACAGAGTCTCCATTCATAAAATTATGAATGGAGACTTTGTCTCCGTGTAGTAAAATGCCCACAGCCTATAAACCGAACGTTCGGTTTATAGGCTGTCGGCTTATGGAATACATGTATTCCTATTGCTATTCTATAAACCGAACGACTTTCGGTTTATAGAATAGCAATAGGAATACATGTATTCCATAAGCCGACAGCCTATAAACCGAACGTTCGGTTTATAGGCTGTCGGCATTTTACTACACGGAGACAGAGTCTCCATTCATAAAATTATGAATGGAGACTTTGTCTCCGTGTAGTAAAATGCCCACAGCCTATAAACCGAACGTTCGGTTTATAGGCTGTCGGCATTTTACTACACGGAGACAAAGTCTCCATTCATAATTTTATGAATGGAGACTCTGTCTCCGTGTAGTAAAATGCCGACAGCCTATAAACCGAACGTTCGGTTTATAGGCTGTCGGCTTATGGAATACATGTATTCCTATTGCTATTCTATAAACCGAACGACTTTCGGTTTATAGAATAGCAATAGGAATACATGTATTCCATAAGCCGACAGCCTATAAACCGAACGTTCGGTTTATAGGCTGTCGGCATTTTACTACACGGAGACAAAGTCTCCATTCATAATTTTATGAATGGAGACTCTGTCTCTTATTAGTTAAATGCCGACAGCCTATAAACCGAACGACTTTCGGTTTATAGACTTTCGGCTTATGTAATACATGTAAACCTATGGCTATTCTATAAACCGAAAGTCGTTCGGTTTATAGAATAGCAATAGGATTACATGTATTCCATAAGCCGAAAGTCTATAAACCGAAAGTCGTTCGGTTTATAGACTTTCGGCTTATAGAATACAATTAATACTATTGCCTTTCTATGAACCGAACGAGAGCCCCATTCATAAGAATTTCTTATGAATGGGGCTCTCGTTCGGTTTATAGAAAGCCAATAGTATTACATTGTATTCTATAAAACGAACGAAAAAAATTAACGAAACGAAAATAATTAACGAATTTCGTCTGAAACGAATGCACTAATGAACGAAATTCGTTTTAGACTAAATAAATAACATTTTCGTCCGAATGGACGAAAACGAAACGAAAATTTTAGTTTTGCACATGTCTACTGAGAAGTTCCCAGATTCGCAGTTGCTGTATTCACGCGATTAGACTATGTAGAAACGAAAGTAAAAGCAGAAGCCCATCAGCTGGAAGGAAAATTGCATGGACCAGCTCACAAAGGTTCCTGGAGATATGAGGACGTTGTTCTGTGTTGCTAGGCAGAACGCAGCTCTCAATCGGCTGCTTCATCGGTTGCAGCAGGCACCAATAAATACTCCATTTGTTGACACTTGATGCACCATCACTAACAGGGTTAATGTTGGTGATATATCATGATGATATATCACTTTTGTCCTTACTCATGTGTCTAAATACATAATTGTAATATTGTGTAGTAAAAGTTACGTCTTAATTTGTAGTTACAGTATTTTGTTCTTTTAATGATACATTGTACACAGTAAAGGTGATACAATTATTTCTTTCATTTATGTTACCTTTGTACTTGAAAACATGTTTCTCCCATTAATAAATCCTTATCATTTTAAACTGAACTCCCTGCTTTCATGTAGCAATACTAGTAGTAGCCACATAAAATAAAAATAATATTTTATTGTACACATGAATGCTTGAAGATAATAACTCCATTAACTGGTCCTAATCTGACATTGAAACAGGTTGTTTTATTGGTCATAATCTGTCATTAAAACGGTTTTATAAACTGGCAAATACAAATATTGATTTTAATCCTACATTTTATGGCTCTCAAAGTACAAATAACTTTTCATAAAGCTAAGATTTATAGTCTAAATATAGATTCTGTTTTGATCTTGTCATCTGATCTTGTGTCCTGAGTAGTGTTGAGCAAACCCGAACCCACTGTTCGGGTTCGTACCAAACTTTACGTTTTTTTGGACCCCAGACACGAACACGGACATTTCACTGTATGTCCGTGTTGGAACATAGAATAGCAATAGCATTACATGTTTTCTATAAGCCGAAAGTCTATAAACCGAATGTCGTTCGGTTTATAGACTTTCGGCTTATGGAATACATGTAATTCTATTGGCTTTCTATAAACCGAAATAGAGTCCCCATTCATAAGAAATTCTTATATGAGGCGGTGAGCGGGAAGGCCTAAGTTACGCTGCAGCGCAGACAGGCGAGCAGCAGCAGGGTGAGAACGCCTAAAGTGCGCACAGACGGCCCGCACTTTCTGCAGCAGCTCTGATATATCTGGGTAGTTTTTCAGGAATTTCTGCACCACAAAATTCAGCACATGCGCCAGGCAAGGGATGTGCGTCAATTGGCTAGGCCAGAGCTGCTACGAGATTTCGCCCATTATCGCACACCACCAGGCCGGGCTTGAGGCTCAGTGGCAACAACCACTCATTGATCTGTTGTTCCATTCCCGTCCACAGCTCCTGCGCACTGTGGGGTTTTCCCCCCAAACAAATGAGTTTTAAAAGAGCCTGCTTTCGTTTCCCCCTGGCTGTGCTGAAGTTGGTGGTGAAGGTGTTACGCTGACCAGATGAGGAGGTGGTAGAGGAGAAGGAAGAAGCTGAGTAGGAGGAGAAGGCAACAGGAGGCAAAGAGAAATGCCCTGCAATCCTCGGTGGCAGAAGGACATGTGCCAAACTGCTATCTGCCTCAGGCCCAGCCAACACTACATTTGCCCAGTGTGCAGTTAGGGAGATATAGTGTCCCTGCCCGTGCTTACTGGTCCACGTATCTGTGGTTATGTGGACCTTGCCACAGATGGCGTTGCGCAGTGCATACCTGATTTTGTCCGCCAATTGCTTGTGCAGGGAAGGGATGGCTCGCCAGGAAAAGTAGTGGCGGCTGGGAACCATGTACTGTGGTTCAGGTTTTTAAAAATGTCCGTCTCCAACAGATGGAATGACAGCATTTCAAAGGCCAGGAATTTGGAAATGCTGGCATTCAGGTCCAGTGTTCGCGGGTGGGTAGGGCCATACTTCCTCTTTCTCTCCAGTGTTTGGGAAATGGACAGCTGAACAGTGTAGAGATGCTTGGGGACGGTGGCAGACATTGTGGCGTTGCTGCCACTTCCTCTATTTGCTCGGTTGCACAGGTGCCACTGTGACTCCAGAGCTGGAGGAAGAGGCCAAGACAGCAGCAGAAGAGGAAGCAGGAGGATCCTGAGACCTTTCTTGGGTTTTGAGATGCTTACTCCACTGCAGCTCGTGCTTTGCATGTAGATGCCTGGTCATGCAGGTTGTGCTCAGGTTTAGCACGTTTATGCCTCGCTTCAGGTTCTGATTGCACAGCTTGCAAACCACTTGTGTCTTGTCGTCAACACATTGTCTAAAGAACTGCCACGCCAGGGAACTCCTTGGTGTGCTTGGCCCCTGTGTGCAGTGGGCAGTAGCAGGTGTACTGTCTAGGGGACGGCTGCTATGGTTTTGCACCCTGCTCCCTCTTATGCTGCGCTGGTGCCTCTTTGCGACCACCGCCTCTTCTTCCAAACTGGACACGTCACTCGCATGACCTTGATTCCATGTGGGGTCTAGGACCTCATCATCCTCCACATCATCTTCCACCCACTCCTCAACCCTGCCCTCCTTGCCGGTCTGCACACTGCCGAAAGCCACAGAAGTTGGCACCTGTGTTTCGTCATCATCAGAGATGTGCTGCGGTGGTCCTCGCATGTCCACATCCTGACACATAAGTGGTTGTGCATCAGTGCATTCAATCTCTTCCACTTCTGGGGAAAGGCTAGGTTTGATGACCCCGCCAGCAGAGTCATCAAAAAGCAAAAGAGACTGATGCATGACTTGTGGCTCAGACTGCTTGGCTGATTTCCAAGGAGGTGAGGTGAAAGACAGATGGCCATGGGCTGCAGGTGTCAACTCTGAGCTTTCAGCAGGGGATGGGGTGGGAGACAATGTGAAGGAACTGGAGGCACTGTCAGCCACCCAATCTACTATCGCCTGTACTTGTTCTGGCCTCACCATTCTAAGAGCGGCATTAGGGCCTACCAAATAACTCTGAAGGTTCTGTCGCGTACTAGCACCTGAGGAAGGTGTTTCACTTGTGCGTGTAGCTGGCAGAGATCGACCACATCCCCTACTTGCAACAGGAGCTCCACCAACACCAGCAGCACCACGACCAGGGCCACGTCCCTTATTTGACGCTCTCCTCATTCTTTGCGGTCACCCACCAAAGTAACAGATGGTTTATATCAGGCGAGAATGTAACCGCCAATAGTCAACAATTTTTATTTGTATTTTTTTAGTTTATTTTTGTTTATTAGACTGCAAGAAATGCACCGCAAGACGTAAATGTACTATTTAGCACCCAAAACAATTAGAATTTTTCAAAGTGCGCTGTAAGCACAGTATTGGACTGTTCTATTTGACTCTCAGATATGAAGTGCACCGCAAGACGCAAATGTACTATTTAGCACCCAAAACAATTAGAATTTTTCAAAGTGCGCTGTAAGCACAGTATTGGACTGTTCTATTTGACTCTCAGATATGAAGTGCACCGCAAGACGCAAATGTACTATTTAGCACCCAAAACAATTAGAATTTTTCAAAGTGCACTGTAACCACAGTATTTCACTGTCGGTTTCACTCTCAGATATGAAGTGCACCGCAAGACGCAAATGTACTATTTAGCACCCAAAACAATTAGAATTTTTCAAAGTGCACTGTAACCACAGTATTTCACTGTCGGTTTCACTCTCAGATATGAAGTGCAGGACGCAAATGTAATATTTAACACCAACAAATTGCAGTATTGAAAACTGCCTAGATGTTGCCCACTGAGCTAACAGAACAGGATTAAAGTTGCAAGTGCACTGCACTCTCTGTGGCACTGGGCTCAGGGCAGGGTACAAATATGTAGTATAGCACCCACTAAAATAATCACTGTAATTTGAATAATCGCTGTAGTTTGAATAATCACTGTGGTTTGCAGATTCAACACCAGAATTTTTTTTTTTAATCTGTCCCTCACAGCTGCAGCATCCTCTCCCTACACTAAGAAGAGCTCATGTGATGTGCGTGTACGTGACTCCAGCTTATATATAGAGGCTGGGTCACATGCTGAACTGGCCAATCCAGCCATGCCATTAGTAGGCATGGCTGTGATGGCTTCTAAGGGCAAACGTGTCAAATGACTTGTTGATTGGCTGCCCTGCAGCCTTTCAAAATGCGCCATTAAATCTCCGAACCCCAAACTCCAACACGAACATACAATGGAATGTCCGTGTTCGGGTCCGGGGTCCAAAAACCGTAATGTTCGGTACGAACCCGAACAGTGCCGTTCGAGTTCGCTCAACACTATTCACTACCAACCTCTAATATGTAAATAATAACTTGTCTAATTACTATTAGTGATGAAAAAAACTACTAAACTGCATCCTATGTTGTAATGAAATATGGATTTGTAACCACTAGCACATGGGCATCCTGAAATTTCCATCAGACAGCAAACCAACTTGTTATAGTGAGAAACCGAAGATCTTCCTTTACCAGCATAAACAGTTCAGCAGTACCGCAAGGTACTGCAATGCCTCTGGAGTTAGAGCTCAGGGGGGATAACATCATCCAGCATAGCTCAGAACACCACAGACTGTGCACAGACAGAAGGTAGAGATAGCACTTAGGGTTTCCATGCGGCCGTTTTTTAGTTTTTTTCAACAGGAAGGGGCTGGGAGACTGTTCCACATCCAGGACTTGCTGCTGACCCCCAGGGCATGCACCATTACCCACATTGCACATCCAAGATTTACCCCATTAGCTATAGCCAATTTGCCAATTAATATGCCCCCCTTTGCCCATTGATATGCCACAGCCAGTTTGCCCATTAATATGCCACAGCCAATATGCCCATTAATATGCCACCATTTGCCCATTAATATGTCACAGCCAGTATGCCCATTAGCATGCCACTGTTTTTCCATTAATTTGCCACAACCAGTTTGCCCATGAATTTGCCAATCTTTGTCCTTTAGTATGCCAGAGTCAGTATGCCCATTGATATGTCCCCCTTTGCCCATAAATATGACACTCTTCACCCATTAATATGCCACTCTTTGCCCATTATTATACCACAGCCAGTATGTACATTAATATGCCACTCTTTGCACATTAATATTCAATAGTCTGTTTGCCCATTAATATGCTACAGCCAGTATGCCTAATAATATGCCACTCTTTGCACATTAATATGGCACAGCTGGTTTTCCTATTAATATGCCACAGCTAGTATGCCCATTAATATGCCACACTCAGTATGCCTATTGATATTGCACTCTTTGCCCATTAATATACCAAAGCCAGTATGCCCATTAATTTGCCACAGCCATCTTTCCCCCTTCCTCCCCCCTTTCCAAGTACTTACCAGTGCAAGAGACACCAGCTTTTCATGCTGCCCCTCTCGCACTCCCTGTGCCCTGATCTGAAGTTTGAGCACCATGATCCCTGGTTCTCTGATGTCAGATCAGTGTGCACATAGGGTGAGAGAGGCAGCATGGAAGGAAGTCTGTGCATTGCAGGTGAGGGGAGATCTATTGATCTCCTCAGCCAGTGTCTCTGACAGCATGCTTTTTTGGGGGGGTTTCTCACAGGGTTTATCGCCTGTCACCCCTGATGGTGGCCCTGTGGAAGAGAGACAGGCACAAGGAGAGAAGGGGAGACAAAGACAAAATATTGGATAGGAAAGAGACAGACAAAATGAGAGATGGTGAGAGACAGACCAAAGGGGATGGGAAAGAGATATATTTAAGTGGATATCAGTGGTTATTTTGGATAAGGAAATATGTGCATCAGGATATCCAAAATGCTTTATAACAATTGAGCTCCAGGCACCCACTACCTGTAGCAAGGAGCCTGAATCTCAATCTGGTAGGGACATTGAGTGGCTCCACCACATTTATGGCCCCACCACTTATGATCCCACCCTTTTGTGGCTCCACACTCACCAACCCACAGCTTTGGCTGGTGTTTTTTTGTTTCTGAGGAAAAGTTATCTTACTGCCATTGGATCATCAGGAAGGTAGGAAAAAGCATAATAATGCTCATGGATTTGCATTTTTCCAGGACACCCACGGTTTAACATTTTGTGAAATTTCCATGGGGATCCCTGTGGTTGATGATGTGCTAGTTCAGAAGAATACGTTTTCTTGATTGCATCTAATATGGTTTGAAAACATGGTGGGTTTGTGGATTTCCATGTAGTAGCAATTGATCTTTTGGTCATTGTTGTAACTTGGGATATAATTTTTGCTTGTGAATTGGGTCTTGTAGAATGGCTGTTTCTATGGTAAAAGGTAGGTTGACTTGTAGCATGGTTTTTATTAATTTGAAGATTTGAAGCCACATTGGCCTAATGATATTACAGTCCCACATTACACCCTGTTCTAAATTATTATGCAAATTATATTTTTCTCATTTACCTAAATAATTGATGTAAATAACAGTCAGCATAATTCTCATGTTATCAACTATTACGAGTACAATTCAAATTTTATTGAACAAACCTCCAAATGATAACAGTATTTTTTTTAAACATAAAAAACTTAAAATGCACTGTTCAAAATTATTACGCACAGTAAGTTTCAAAACACTTTACAGGTTGTAAAGAACTGAAAATTGTCATTTGTTGTGTTTGCAGCATATTTACTGAAATCAAAAGCTATTTCAATCAAACTTATAACAACATTTTAACTTTTTAAACATTTTAACAGGTCACCTTACATTTTAACATAGGACTCCTTATTTGATAGCAGCTTCACAAGTCTTGCATCCATTGAACTTGTGAGTTTTTGGACAGTTTCTGCTTGAATTTGTTTGCAAGATGTCAGAATAGCCTCCCAGAGCTGCTGCTTGGATGTAAACTGCCTCCCACCCTCATAGATCTTTTGCTTGAGCATGCTCCAAAGGTTTTCAATAGGATTGAGGTCAGGGTAGGATGGAGGCCACACCATGACTTTCTCTCCTTTTATCCCCATAGCAGCCATTGATGCAGAGGTATTCTTTGCAGCATGAGATGGTGCATTGTCATGCATGAAGATGATATTATTACAGAAAGCATAGTTCTTCCTTCTGTACCAGGGAAGAAAGTGGTCAGTCAGAAACTCCACATACTTTGCAGAGGTCATCTTTACACCTTCGGGGACCCTAAAGGGGCCGACCAGCTTCTTCCCATGATTCTGGCCCAAAACATGACTCCACCACCGCCTTGCTGACGTCACAGCCTTGTTGGAACAGGGTGGCCGTCCACCAACCATCCACTACTCCATCCATCTGGACCATCCATGGTTGCATGGCACTCATCAGTGAACAGGACTGTTTGAAAATTAGTCTTCATGTATTTTTCTGCCCAATGCAGCCGTTTCTGCTTGTGAGCATTGGTTAGCGGTTTATGCACAGTTGCAAGACTCTGGAGGCCTCTACACCTTGATGTCCGTGGGACTCCAGAGGCACCAGCAGCTTCAAATATCTGCTGCTATGTAATGGTATTTTAGCAGCTGCTTTCTTGATCCGCTGCATGGACCTGGCAGAAATCTTCCTCAATGTGCATTTATCTGCACGAACCTGTCTGTGCTCTGAATCAGCCACAAATCTCTTAATAGTGCGATGATCATGCTTAAGTTTTCGTGAAATATCTAATGTTTTCATACCTCGTCCAAGGCATTGAACTATTTCACTCTTTTCGGCAGCAGAGAGATCCTTTTTCTTCCCCACATTGCATGAAAATGGTGCTCTGGTTAAAAGGTGGAACACCCTCCTTTAGTAGTTTTTCCTTAAATTGGGCTCACCTGGCAATCTAATTATCACAGGTGTCCGAGATTGTTTTCAGTGATCAAAAGAGCCCTGAGACACAATGCCATCCATGAGTTAAACTGAAAAAAAAAAAAAATCTTTGTGACACTTAAATAGAATTTGCAAAATAATTTGGCACAGAGTGTATTGATATCATATCATCTTTCACACTACATCTGTACCATAAACATGACTTTTTCTTTTTTTAATAATCTCTTTCAAAAAACAATTTTAACATCAATCCACAAATACTCAGATGTAGTATTATATATTTTAAAAAAATAATTATATTGTGTTAAATAGATAAATATTTAATTCTCAAATGTGTAATTAATTATGTGTGCCTTTTTACAGAATTCTGATCATAGACTTGCATTGAATGGGAGGGTAATGTAACCTGTGATCCTGTTTGATCACGTTAATCTCATGTCTTTGTATTGGAAGGCAGGTAAAAAAAAAATTGTACACAGCCACCTAGTCCTGCCCACTATGATACACAGGAGCCAGGGGAGCAATGGCGTCCCGAGGTGGTGCAGGGGGTGCGGACCGCACTGGGTGACACCACCAGCGGGGGTGACACCCGTGCTGCTGGCATCCCCCCACAGCGCATTGCGTTGCTGAACTTTTTTTTTTTCTAGCAGCCGCATCTGCTGGATTTGGCCGCCAGAAAAAAAAGTACAAAAAAAAATCACTGCGACCAGATGTGACCTTACGTCACATCCGGTGGCTGTGTTTCCCTCCTCAGTGCAGGAGGGAAGACTGCACGGAAGAGACGTCAGTCCAGGGACATGGAGCAGCAGCCAGGCGGTAAGTACTGGGGTAGGGGGGAGGAAAAATGAGCATAGTAACTTTAGAATGCTAATGGGCAAATTGGCTGGGGCATCATAATGGCACAATATGACTGGCATCTGAATGGCACAATATTACTGGCATCTGAATGGCACAATAATTATGGCATCTGGATGGCACAATAATTATGGCATCTGGATGGCACAATATTAATGGCATATGAATGGCACAATAATTATAGTATCTGAATTGCACAATAATTATAGCATCTTAATGGCACAATATTAGTGGCATCTGAATGACACAATAATTATGGCATCTGAATGACACAATAATTGTGGCCTCTGAATTTGCGCAATATGATAGGCATCTTAATGGCGCAATATGACTGGCATCTTAATAGGACAATAATACTGGCATCTTAATGGCACATTATTACTGGCATCTTGATGGGCAAATTGGCTGGGGCATCTTAATGGCACAATATTACTGGGCTCTGAATGGCACAATATTACTGGCATCTGAATGGCACAATATTACTGTCATATTAGGCAAATTGTCTTGCTTATTAACGGCAAAATAATACTGGCATATTATTATTGTGTGTGACATAATTTGTGGGGCTCCTATATGTGGCATATTTAATTTGCCATATGACTGGCATTACTAAGGAATCTGTTTGGCATGGTATTGGAGGAAATCCAGGAGGGTGACACCATGAGTTACCGCACCGGGTGACACCAACCCTAGTGACGCCTCTACAGGGGAGTATCTTATGACATCATCATGCAGGCTTTGGCCACCGTTGTAAAGTGAGACTGGCTGGAAGATTTTGCATCATGGGAAATATTCACAAAAAGGAGCCAGGAGATAAAAATCGAATTTTATTTTTCCTTTTATGTGCAATTAATTCAAACATATAAAAAACAGTGGCATATAATTTACTTATGTGTTTGCTTTAAATGACCAGGTTATCTAGTTACATCTTAAGCAGTGGCGTCCCGAGGGGGGTGCGGACCGCACCAGGTGACACCTCCAGCAGGGGTGACACCCGTGCTGCCAGCATCCCCCCGCACCGCATTGCGCTGCTTAATTATTATTTTTTTCGCTGGATTCGGCCACCTGAAAAAAGAAAAAAAAATCACCGCAACCAGATGTGACGTTATGTCACATCCGGTGACTGTGTTTCCCTCCTCCGTGCAGGAGGAAACACTGCACTGAAACGTCTGGCCAGGGACATGGAGCATCAGCCAGGCGGTAAGTATTGGGGAAGGGGGGAGAAGGGAGGAATAACGAGCATAGGAACTTTAATCTGTGCCATCTGAATGGCACAATATTACTGGGTTCTGAATGGCACAATATTACTGGCATCTGAATGGCACAATATTACTGGGCTCTGAATGGCACAATATTACTGGCATCTGAATGGCACAATATTACTGGGTTCTGAATGGCACAATATTACTGGCATCTGAATGGCACAATATTACTGGGCTCTGAATGGCACAATATTACTGGCATCTGAATGGCACAATATTACTGGGCTCTGAATGGCACAATATTACTGGGCTCTGAATGGCACAATATTACTGGGATCTGAATGGCACAATATTACTGGGCTCTGAATGGAACAATATTACTGGCATCTGAATGGCATAATATTACTGGGCTCTGAATGGAACAATATTACTGGCATCTGAATGGCATAATATTACTGGGCTCTGAATGGCACAATATTACTGGCATCTGAATGGCACAATATTACTGTCATATTAGGCAAATTGTCTTGCTTATTAACGGCAAAATAATACTGGCCTATTATTATTGTGTGTGACATAATTTGTGGGGCTCCTATATGTGGCATATTTAATTTGCCATATGACTGGCATTACTAAGGAATCTGTTTGGCATGGTATTGGAGGAAATCCAGGAGGGTGACACCATGAGTTACCGCACCGGGTGACACCAACCCTAGTGACGCCTCTACAGGGGAGTATCTTATGACATCATCATGCAGGCTTTGGCCACCGTTGTAAAGTGAGACTGGCTGGAAGATTTTGCATCATGGGAAATATTCACAAAAAGGAGCCAGGAGATAAAAATCGAATTTTATTTTTCCTTTTATGTGCAATTAATTCAAACATATAAAAAACAGTGGCATATAATTTACTTATGTGTTTGCTTTAAATGACCAGGTTATCTAGTTACATCTTAAGCAGTGGCGTCCCGATGGGGGGTGCGGACCGCACCAGGTGACACCTCCAGCAGGGGTGACACCCGTGCTGCCAGCATCCCCCCGCACCGCATTGCGCTGCTTAATTATTATTTTTTTCGCTGGATTCGGCCACCTGAAAAAAGAAAAAAAAATCACTGCAACCAGATGTGACGTTATGTCACATCCGGTGACTGTGTTTCCCTCCTCCGTGCAGGAGGAAACACTGCACTGAAACGTCTGGCCAGGGACATGGAGCATCAGCCAGGCGGTAAGTACTGGGGAAGGGGGGAGAAGGGAGGAATAACGAGCATAGGAACTTTAATCTGTGCCATCTGAATGGCACAATATTACTGGGTTCTGAATGGCACAATATTACTGGCATCTGAATGGCACAATATTACTGGGCTCTGAATGGCACAATATTACTGGCATCTGAATGGCACAATATTACTGGGTTCTGAATGGCACAATATTACTGGCATCTGAATGGCACAATATTACTGGGCTCTGAATGGCACAATATTACTGGCATCTGAATGGCACAATATTACTGGGCTCTGAATGGCACAATATTACTGGCATCTGAATGGCACAATATTACTGGGCTCTGAATGGCACAATATTACTGGCATCTGAATGGCACAATATTACTGGGCTCTGAATGGCACAATATTACTGGGATCTGAATGGCACAATATTACTGGGCTCTGAATGGAACAATATTACTGGCATCTGAATGGCATAATATTACTGGGCTCTGAATGGAACAATATTACTGGCATCTGAATGGCATAATATTACTGGGCTCTGAATGGCACAATATTACTGGCATCTGAATGGCACAATATTACTGGGCTCTGAATGGCACAATATTACTGGGCTCTGAATGGCACAATATTACATGTATCTGAATGGCAAAATATTACTGGGCTCTGAATGGCACAATATTACTGGCATCTGAATGGCACAATATTACTGGGCTCTGAATGGCAGAATATTACTGGCATCTGAATGGCATAATATTACTGGGCTCTGAATGGCACTATATTACTGGTATCTGAATGGCACAATATTACTGGGCTCTGAATGGCACAATATTACTGGGCTATGAATGGCACAATATTACTGGCATCTGAATGGCATAATATTACTGGGCAATGAATGGCACAATATTACTGGCATCTGAATGGCACAATATTACTGGGCTCTGAATGGCAGAATATAACTGGCATCTGAATGGCATAATTTTACTTGTATCTGAATGGCACAATATTACTGGTATCTGAATGGCATAATATTACTGGGCTCTGAATGGCACAATAGTACTGGCATCTGAATGGCATATTACTGGGCTCTGAATGGCACAATATTACTGGCATCTGAATGGCACAATATTACTGGGCTCTGAATGGCAGAATATTACTGGCATCTGAATGGCATAATATTACTGGGCTCTGAATGGCATTATATTACTGGTATCTGAATGGCACAATATTCCTGGCATCTGAATGGCACAATATTACTGGACTCTGAATGGCACAATATTCCTGGCATCTGAATGGCACAATATTACTGGTATCTGAATGGCACAATATTACTGGGCTCTGAATGGCACAATATTACTGGTATCTGAATGACACAATATTACTGGGCTCTGAATGGCACAATATCACTGGTATCTGAATAGCATAATATCACTGGGCTCTGAATGTCATAATATTACTGGGCTCTGAATGGCATAATATTACTGGGCTCTGAATGGCACAATATTACTTGGCTTTGAATGGCACAATATTACCGGGCTCTGAATTGCACAATATTACTGGGATCTGAATGGCACAATATGACTGGGCTCTGAATGGCACAATATTACTGGTATCTGAATGGCACAATATTACTGGTATCTGAATGGCACAATATTACTGGGCTCTGAATGGCACAATATTACTGGGCTCTGAATGGCACAATATTACTGGTATCTGACTGGCACAATAGTACTGGCATCTGAATGGCATATTACTGGGCTCTGAATGGCACAATATTCCTGGCATCTGAATGGCACAATATTACTGGACTCTGAATGGCACAATATTACTGGGCTCTGAATGGCACAATATTACTGGGCTCTGAATGGCACAATATTACTGGGCTCTGAATGGCACAATATTACTGGGCTCTGAATGGCACAATATTACTGGTATCTGACTGGCACAATAGTACTGGCATCTGAATGGCATATTACTGGGCTCTGAATGGCACAATATTCCTGGCATCTGAATGGCACAATATTACTGGACTCTGAATGGCATATTACTGGGCTCTGAATGGCACAATATTAATGGGCTCTGAATGGCACAATATTACTGGGCTCTCAATGGCACAATATTACTGGGCTCTGAATGGCACAATATTACTGGGCTCTGAATGGCACAATATTACTGGGCTCTGAATGGCACAATATTACTGGACTCTGAATGGCACATTATTACTGGGC
Organism: Pelodytes ibericus; assembly: GCA_036172795.1. Taxonomy (NCBI): domain Eukaryota; kingdom Metazoa; phylum Chordata; class Amphibia; order Anura; family Pelodytidae; genus Pelodytes; species Pelodytes ibericus. Next base: position 75,825,625 of record CM069859.1, read on the forward strand.
TCTGGTACAATATTACTGGTATCTGAATGGCACAATATTACTGGGCTCTGAATGACACAATATTACTGGGCTCTGAATGGCACAATATTACTGGGCTCTGAATGGAATAATATTACTGGCCTCTGAATGGCACAATATTACTGATATCTGAATGGCACAATATTACTGATATCTGAATGGCACAATATTACTGGGCTCTGAATGGCACAATGTTACTGGAATCTGAATGGCACAATATTACATGTATCTGAATGGCACAATATTACTGGGCTCTGAATGGCACAATATTACTGGTATCTGAAAGGCACAATATTAATGGGCTCTGAATGGCATAATATTACTGGGCTCTGAATGGCACAATGTTACTGGTATCTGAATGGCACAATATTACATGTATCTGAGCGGCACAATATTACTGGTATCTGAATGGCACAATATTAATGGGCTCTGAATGGCATAATATTACTGGGCTCTGAATGGTATTATATTACTGGGATCTGAACGGCACAATATTACTGGTATCTGAATGGCACAATATTACTGGGCTCTGAATGGCACAATTACTGGGCTCTGAATGGCACAATATTCCGGGCATCTGAATGGCACAATATTCCTGGCATCTGAATTGCACAATATTCCTGGTATCTGAATGGCACAATATTAATAGTATTTGAATGGCACAATATTACAGGCATCTGAATGGCACAATAATTATGGCATCTGAATAGCAGAATATTACTGGCATCTGAATGGCACAATAATTATGGCATCTGAATAGCACAATATTACTGGGCTCTGAATGACACAATATTACTGGCATCTGAATGGCATAATTTTACTGGTATCTGAATGGCACAATATTACTGGCATCTGAATGGCATAATATTACTGGGCTCTGAATGGCACAATAGTACTGGCATCTGAATGGCATATTACTGGGCTCTGAATGGCACAATATTACTGGCATCTGAATGGCACAATATTACTGGACTCTGAATGGCACAATATTCCTGGCATCTGAATGGCACAATATTACTGGTATCTGAATGGCACAATATTACTGGTATCTGAATGGCACAATATTACTGGGCTCTGAATGGCACAATATTACTGGGCTCTGAATGGCACAATATTACTGGTATCTGACTGGCACAATATTACTGGGCTCTGAATGGCACAATATTACTGGTATCTGAAATGCACAATATTACTGGTATCTCAATGGCATAATATTACTGGGCTCTGAATGTCATAATATTACTGGGCTCTGAATGTCATAATATTACTGGGCTCTGAATGGCATAATATTACTGGGCTCTGAATGGCATAATATTACTGGGCTCTGAATGGCACAATATTACTAGGCTCTGAATGGCACAATATTACTGGGCTCTGTATGGCACAATATGACTGGGCTCTGAATGGCACAATATTGCTGGGATCTGCATGGCACAATATTACTGGGCTCTGAATGGCACAATATTACTGGGCTCTGAATGGCACAATATTACTGGGCTCTGAATGACACAATATTACTGGGCTCTGAATGGCATAATATTACTGGCCTCTGAATGGCACAATATTACTGATATCTGAATGGCACAATTTTACTGGGCTCTGAATGGCACAATGTTACTGGTATCTGAATGGCACAATATTACATGTATCTGAATGGCACAATATTACTGGGCTATGAATGGCACAATATTACTGGTATCTGAATGGCACAATATTACTGGGCTCTGAATGGCACAATATTACTGGGCTATGAATGGCACAATATTACTGGTATCTGAATGGCACAATATTACTGGGCTCTGAATGGCACAATATTACTGGTATCTGAATGGCACAATATTACTGGGCTCTGAATGGCACAATATTCCGGGCATCTGAATGGCACAATATTCCTGGCATCTGAATGGCACAATATTCCTGGTATCTGAATGGCACAATATTACTAGTATTTGAATGGCACAATATTACAGGCATCTGAATGGCACAATATCAATGTCATCTGAATGGCACAATATTACTGGGCTCTGAATGGCACAATATTACTGGCATCTGAATGGCACAATAATTATGGCATCTGAATGGCACAATATTCCTGGTATCTGAATGGCACAATAATCCTGGCATCTGAATGGCACAATATTCCTGGCATCTGAATGGCACAATGTTCCTAGTATTTGAATGGCACAATATTCCTGGTATATGAATGGCACAATATGACTGGTATTTGAATGGCACAATATTACTGGTATTTGAATGGCACAATATTATTGGTATCTGAATCGCACAATATTACTGGCATATGAATGGCACAATAATACTGGCATCTTAATGGCACAATGATACTGGCATATAATTGGGCAAATTGGCTGTTATAGAGAGAGAGGGATGTCTGTATGTATAGAATTGTACAATTGTCACCTCGTGGGGCTCCTGTGTGTTGCATAATTAATGGCGGTCCCATTTGTGCATAATTATGGGGAGCTTGTGTGTGGCATATGTATTGGGCCCCATGTGTGGCATAATTAAGGTACTCTTTTGTGTGGCATAATTATGGGGCACCTGTGTGGCATAATTAATTGGGCAGAGGTGAGGCATAATAAATAGTGGGGCTCTGGTGTGGCATAATTTATGGGGCTCTGGTGTGGCATAATTTATGGGGCTCTGGTGTGGCATAATTTATGGGGCTCCTGTGTGTGTCATAGTTATGGGGCTCCTGTGTGTGGCATAGTTATGGGGCTCCTGTGTGTGGCGTAGTTAATAGGCCATCTAACTGGCATTACTAAGGAATCTGTTTGGCATTGTATTGGAGGAAATCCAGGGGGATGACACCATGAGTTTCCGCACCGGGTGACACCAACCCCAGTGACGCCCCTGATCTTAAGTAAGTGGTAATGTTCCTTTAAATGAGGTCTGGGAAGCACCTTTTGCTATAACCAGCGGCTTATTTTCTTTCATTTACTTTAGTGCAGTGTACTTCCCCATTTTTGTTCAACAAAAGACTCAATTGTGTTCCTTCTTAGTCTCAAAAACTCTCCTACCGGTACCCCCCAAAAAACATGATGTGGATGCGCACTGGTAGCTACAAGTAGCATATTGCCTGCCATAGCCTTTCTAAGATTATACATAAGGATGCCTTTCTTCCCCATATTCATAACACTCTTTCCTACAAGGACAACTATTTCTTCCCTATCATGAGTCATAGTGAATTTTAAATTCAGATCATTATTGTTCAAATATTAGATAAGGTCAGGAGCACTTAAACCAAATACAAATTAAATTGTGATTAAAAATATACGCAAATGTGATGAAAACAAACAATTTTAGGTGACACAAAGTTATACTCATAGACACATGCTTCTTCTTAGACTCTTCAGTTAGGTCCTAATGGCGGGACAGAGATGGAGTTTGGCGGGACAGAGGGACAGACCCCCCAAAATCAGTACTATCCCCATGGGAAGCAGAACATGTGGGGAGTATAGGATTGGGGTGGATTTATACAGGTGGCACACATAGATACTGGGCGCAATAGATAGTGGAAGTTAATAAACAGACGGTACATGGTCCCAAAAAAGGTGGCCAGAATGTACCCTGGACCCTCGAACCAATGCTGGAGATGCAATCAGGGAGAGGGAACATACATTCATACATGTTGGAGTTGCAGTGCCATCCAACCCACATGGAAAATGATAAGAAATAAAATTAAGAATATCACTGGCATAACATTAAATCAAACCCCTGAAACGTGGCTTTTATGTATGTACTGGCCAAAAATGTCGAAGGAAGCCTCCCAAATAATAATACATATTATTACAGCAACATTAATATCAATTGCAAGAAACTGGAAATCGGCAAGAAAAATTGATTGGCCCAATGTGAGGACACAAATAAAATATCAAATGAAAATGGAAAGGGGCAGGTTAAATTTAGAAAGATCAAAGAAAAATAAGTGGAGTGAATAGGGAAAATCAATCAAATGAATAGAACAATAAAAAGGCTAAATTAAGACCTAAGAATTGTGTAATAAATCAAGAAATTAAGATAAATAAAGCAGACTGAACCCAGTTATCCTTCTACTCTCTCATGTCCGACTCCACAAATGTATTTTTAATTGTATTGTATATATAAATGCGGCAGCACAAAGATTAGTTAAGGAGTTCACCACAAGTTGAATTTATATGTTATCTTAATGTAAGAAAAAGCAATAAGGTGATTGGTACTCTGCAACACAGATGTATGCCTTAAGGTATATGGCATAAGGAAAGAGAAGGGGAAAATGGGGGGGAACTAACACAACGTTATTAACAATGTAAGAAAGACACTTTAAACCTATTAACAAAGGATAAGTAAATAAGTCCGTATTACCTGATTGTTATATGTTGCATGTCTATTTATATGTATGTTCATTTTGATACTTTAATAAAGAAAAAAAAAGGTCCGGAAGGGCACCTAAGATTGCACTTAAAATCTTCACAGTTGCACATTTTTTTCACTCTCCTCACATTTACGTATGTGCACCCTTTATAAATCCCCATGTTGTCTGGAGTGAGCTTTACTAGAAACTCTCCCTATATCTGTACCTATTATATGGGCAAAACTGACATATATATATATATATATATATATATACACATAATTACCCCAGATTATTGCCTTTTTTAAAGTCTGTTGCTGGTCACTGTGCTCTAGATTTAAAAAGACACAACACTGAGCGACATAACATCCCCAGTCACTGACTATTTCAAAACAGACACTTTAGTCTATAAATCAGAACCAGTGAGCAGCAGAAGTAAATCAGAAACGCTGAGTAGTAGAAGGTAATCTGCATACTGTGATTGCTGTCTGCTTCCTACAGACAGGGCACTTCCTTAAGCTGGGGGGCGGTGTTTTTGAAGATATGTTACTGTTAGTTAGCAGTATTGTGAGTGCAGGCACGGTCCTGTCCTGCTCTCACCTCTCTGTCCAGTTCCTCTTATAGCACAGAAAGGAGATCACACAGAGAAACTGGCAAGGGAGGAAGATTATGTGCTACAATTGCGACTTGAAGTGGGACTAGCAGTGCTTTGTAGGAAGAAATGTCCCTGGTTGTATAATAATGGAGATAAAGGATTCTGGCAGCGTGGTCCTGACGGGATACCATTCTTACACTCCATCCAGATCACCAATACTGGAGCAGAGCTTTGTCCCAGAGATGCCTTCCAATCAGTCTCCGCGCATCAGGTAACCTTCAAACCATTGCTGTGTGTGACAAGCTAAAGTTTCAACAAAATACGCTTTGTGTAGTTGTTGACAGACAACTCCCATCACCTCCGGGCAGTTGTTGGATTGGTAATGATTTGCGTTACGTCTGACAGCACTATTAGCAAGTTAGGAAAACGAAAACAGTACCCTTGTGGACAAGGTGGATGGCTGAGCATTATGGGAGCTGTAGTCTACAACTGGAGGCCCAAAGCTATATCGAGCTAGACTATTTCGGTGCATGTTGGCAAAAGGCTGAAATGGATACTCTTGTAAAGTATTTTAGAATGACCTATGTAATCAGGCTGTGCAGAGCTGCTGATAGCACTGTTTAGAGTGAGAATTAGCAGCAACGCTTATTTACCTGCCTTTGTATTACTCAATGATGCTGTGAATTGGCGAACTCTGAACCTAAAGAAAGTTAAATCAACATTTCAGTGTTAAAACAATGTTGCTGGCTTTAGTTTGTAGTATGACTTTATTGCTTTACATACAAGAATTCTGCTTTTCCCTAATCACAGGGGTTATGCTAAATAAACCTTAGTATATACAAGTTGTTAGGCATTTGCATGTGGGAAGTTTGTAGAACACAGTCCAATTGATTGCATCTGTAACCAATTGTAATAGGGTTAACCTATTATATGATGGACATAAATGTATTCAATTAGTGCTTGTATTTGCTTGTTTGCGTCATGCAAGTTCAAAAAATACTTTTGAGTAATTTCATTAAAAAAAAAAAATAAGATTACTGTCTGTTTTCAATTTTGTAGTATTGGATGTAGTACTTTGTTTCTAAAATGATGACTTGTTCTTATTAGAAGTACTGTCTTCAGCCCTGGAAATCTATGTATGTTTCTAAAGGAATATTGGTACTTTTGATGACTAACATATTTCGGAAGCCTTCTACATTAGTCAAAAATATGCCTATTGAACAGTGACCACAAAACTGTCTCCAGTTTCTAATCTTAACACATAACAGCTGCCTAAAAGAAATGGCTGGAACTTGCCTCATGCTCATTAGAGTCAGCATCCATGTTCCACAGAGAGTTTATTAACACAGTATGTGGCCTTGTGGAATGTGAAACACATGAAGAGAATTACACTGTATATTTCATCAAATGTTCTTAGCCAGCCACCAAAAGCAAAGACACTTGATTGCTAACTCCAGGATACACAATTTCAGTTTAAGACAAACTCAGTGTGGTATTCAAAAGTTTAAAGGCTACATTAGGGTGGAAAAACAGAAAATTAATTTTTATGTAGACTTAATATAGTACAATATTTGATGTGTATAAAAAGAATTAATGAGGACATTTTCCAAAAGTGGAGCAGACAGCAGAAACATCCCTTTGGTTTTTATGGTGACTGGTCCATTTTTAGAATTTATACTATTTCAATCTCTCAGAATTTATACAATACCTAGGGGATGAATTGCTAACATGTGATACACTAAATAGATTTCTGCTCTGACTAAAAACTGGAAATTGATTGAAGAAGACAATTAGTCTTCCACAAAATAATATGCCATTCCTGATTAGAAAGGAACATTTCACTTTGTAAAACTCCCTGCCACTCCTTTTGAGTAATAATAAAAACGCTGTTTTTTTTCTCACAGCGGTATAAAGGTCAACAAAGCTGCAGGGCTGCTTTGGGCATCTGTTGTTCAGATGATCCAAACTGCATAGGCACTGTATCACCTAAACATTTTTTTTTTATTGTGAATGTAGAGAATAAAAAATGATTGGAAACAATCTACACATTGGGTTAGCAAAATGTAAGCAAATGCCTAATTTAGGAGGAACATGAGTTTTAAATGTGTCTGTGGAGTCTCCTGGTTATGACATCATTTGTGGCTTAACAAGCAAATTACACATTTCACATTGAAAATCAGGTTCTGTGCATATGAAGAAAAAGGTGATGTCATAACCAGGAGACTCCACAGACACATTTAAAACTCATGTTTCTCCGAAATAAGGCATTTGCTTGCAATTTTGCTAACACAATGTATAGATCATTTTCAATAATGTTTATGTTCTACTGTAGATGACTTAGTCCCTCTAAGCTTGGAAAGAAATTTGGAGAAACAAACCATTCCTGATATTGTAAAAACAGCAAGGCAGCAATTCCCTTTTATTTATATATTTTATCAAAACTTTCTGTGTTTTATTAACAATTGCCACTTAAAGGGACTCTGTCACCTGAACCTCATCCATACTGTAAAATATCCATGCATACATATATCCATACAGAAGCAAAATAACACCTAAATCAGGAGACAAATTAGTTTTAAAATATTTCTGTAGTGTCTTATTTAATGGCATCACCTGTGTCTTGATATGCTAATGAGACATGACATACATTAAAAATAGTTTTATCCTAATTTAGACATTTGCAGCAATTCTACTAACATGATATACAGATCATGTTTTATTCTCTCCATGAATAGTAAAAACAGTATTTAGCTGACAGTCCTTTAAATGGTTTACTTACTGCCTCCTTCTAGGTCACAGTTTCATTTTCCAAATACACGCCTGCACACTAATATATATGTTCACAACCAGTCAGAGAATGCATTAAACCATTTCTTATATTTTCTCATTGGTGGCAGTGCTCAACCACAACACTCCATCTAGGTGTCAATGGCACATAAGTCTATTAAATCTTAAATAAAAGAAACCAGTGATGGAGCAGGCAAGCAGGACCACCTACATCAGAAGTAGTGCTTTAGGTCAGTGTAACCAAACTGGAAACAAATTATTCAATGGGAGAATTTTTCCAAAGGGTAATAAATGAATTAACCTTATAATTATTAAATGACAGACTAAAATATTGCAAAAAAGGCTGTGGCTCTTTAATTGGGTTTAAATGCTATAACAATGCATTACTTCACTTTAAGTTTAAACCTTAATCCATAAAACGTATAAATATTAACAAGACCCCAAATGCAGCCCCTATTAGCAAGACTTCACATAAGATATAATACCTTTTATATAAGGGCAGGCAACGCTTACCCTACGACTAAGTGTCTGATTGCCATGAAACGCACTGCATGCTGTGCATGTCTGTCTAAGGCTACAAATACATTTCGATACGCCCCTTACCGCCCTACAAGAAAGAGAAGATTAAATCAAATACATAAATAAACAAGAGAATTGGGTGGGTAAGAGGGCAACACCACCTAGTTTATTGGAATTTTACAATTTCACAGGGGCCAAAAATTCAGTGGCATCGAATAAGGAGGGCTTGGAGAGATGGCAAGGACTGTTGTGGTCTAAGTCTTCTATAATGTCCAGCTAGCCTTGTAACTAGCTATTAGACATGTGCAAAACTAAAATTTTCGTTTCGTTTTCGTCCATTCGGACGAAAATGTTATTTATTTCGTCTAAAACGAATTTCGTTCATTAGTGCATTCGTTTCAGACGAAATTCGATCATTATTTTCGTTTCGTTAATTTTTTTCGTTCGTTTAATAGAATACAATGTAATACTATTGGCTTTCTATAAACCGAACGAGAGCCCCATTCATAAGAAATTCTTATGAATGGGGCTCTCGTTCGGTTCATAGAAAGGCAATAGTATTAATTGTATTCTATAAGCCGAAAGTCTATAAACCGAACGACTTTCGGTTTATAGACTTTCGGCTTATGGAATACATGTAATCCTATTGCTATTCTATAAACCGAACGACTTTCGGTTTATAGAATAGCCATAGGATTACATGTATTACATAAGCCGAAAGTCTATAAACCGAAAGTCGTTCGGTTTATAGGCTGTCGGCATTTAACTAATAAGAGACTGAGTCTCCATTCATAAAATTATGAATGGAGACTTTGTCTCCGTGTAGTAAAATGCCGACAGCCTATAAACCGAACGTTCGGTTTATAGGCTGTGGGCATTTTACTACACGGAGACAAAGTCTCCATTCATAATTTTATGAATGGAGACTCTGTCTCCGTGTAGTAAAATGCCGACAGCCTATAAACCGAACGTTCGGTTTATAGGCTGTCGGCTTATGGAATACATGTATTCCTATTGCTATTCTATAAACCGAACGACTTTCGGTTTATAGAATAGCCATAGGTTTACATGTATTACATAAGCCGAAAGTCGTTCGGTTTATAGGCTGTCGGCATTTAACTAATAAGAGACAGAGTCTCCATTCATAAAATTATGAATGGAGACTTTGTCTCCGTGTAGTAAAATGCCGAAAGCCTATAAACCGACATCCCCCAGCTGCCCGATTCTCCCTGGTGGCTAGCGAGGCAGCGGTGGATGTCTGCGCGATGAGCGAGACCTCCCCTGCTGCCGCCCGGAACGACAGCCAGGACTTTTATGAGGAAGCCGGAAGTACCCAGCTTCATCATAGAAGTCCCGGCGGTCATACCGGGCGGCAGCAGGAGAGGTCTCGCTCATCGCGCAGACATCCTCCGCTCCCTCGCTAGCCACCAGGGAGAATCGGGCAGCTGGGGGATGTCTGCACGAATCGTGCAGACAACCTCCATGCTGCCCGACACTTCCGTCTATTATGTATAGTGCATACATCCCCCGGCTGCCCCCACTAGCCACCAGGGAGCAAGAAACAGGTGAGGGGGGGACAGAATAACAAGGGGGGGGGGGGCAGAGAGAAACAAGGGGAGGGAAGGGGGGAAGAGACAGACACAAGGGGAGCGAGGGGGGAGCCAAAGGGAGGGTGAGAGAGAGACAACACTAAGGGGGGGAGAGCGACAAATCTGGGGGCAAGGGAAAGAGAGAGGCAGCATTGTCACATAAAAGGAAATAAAAACAAGATTTTTTTATATCATAATTTTTTATTTAAAAAGCAATTTACATGTGAATATATACTAGACATGTGCATTCGTTTTTGGACGAATGCATTTTCGTCCGAAAATTGCATTTTCGTCCATTCGCCCGAAAAACGAAGAACGAAAATGCTAAGCTAACTAAAGCCGAATGAATGAATGGTTAATAAAGGAAAATCATTCGTTCATTCGTCCATTCGTAGTACTATTGCATTCTATAAGCCGAAATAGAGTCGGTTTATAGAATACAATAACATTTAACTATACGGAGACAGAGTCTCCATTCATAAATTTATGAATGGAGACTTTGTCTCCGTATAGTTAAATGCCCACAGCCTATAAACCGAACGTTCTGTTTATAGGCTGTGGGCATTTAACTATACGGAGACAGAGTCTCCATTCATAAAATTATAAATGGAGACTTTGTCTCCGTATAGTTAAAAGCCGGCATTTAACTATACGGAGACAGAGTCTCCATTCATAAAATTATGAATGGAGACTTTGTCTCCGTGTAGTAAAATGCCCACAGCCTATAAACCGAACGTTCGGTTTATAGGCTGTCGGCTTATGGAATACATGTATTCCTATTGCTATTCTATAAACCGAACTTTCGGTTTATAGAATAGCCATAGGATTACATGTATTACATAAGCCGAAAGTCTATAAACCGATCGTTCGGTTTATAGACTTTCGGCATTTTACTACACGGAGACAAAGTCTCCATTCATAATTTTATGAATGGAGACTCTGTCTCTGTATAGTTAAATGCCGACAGCCTATAAACCGAACGACTTTCGGTTTATAGACTTTCGGCTTATGTACTACATGTAATCCTATGGCTATTCTATAAACCGAAAGTCGTTCGGTTTATAGTTTAGCAATAGCATTACATGTATTCTATAAACCGAACGTCGTTTGTTTTAAAGACTTTCGGTTTATAGAATACATGCTGCTATTGGCTTTCTATAAACCGAAAGAGTCCCCATTCATACGAATAGGTCAATTGACCTATTCGTATGAATGGGAACTCAATTTCGGTTTATAGGAAGCTAATAGCATTACATGCATTCCATAAACCGAAAGTCATTCATGTCGGTTTATGGAATGTAGTACAATGCTATTGGTATTGTAAACCGACTCTATTTCGGTTTAGAATGCCAATAGCACGAATGGACGAATGAACGAATGATTTTCGTTTATTAACCATTCGTTCATTCGGATTTTGTTAGTTAAAATTTTCGTTATTCGTTTTTCGGACGAATGGACGAAAATGCTATTTTCGTCCGAAAATGCATTCGTCCGAAAACGAATGCACATGTCTACTAGCTATCTTTCAGTTATAGACTCATAGGTCTGCTCTTCAGTCACATGGCCTATATCTTCAAGCAATATCACACAAGTATGGCAACAAATTATATAATTTATATAGGAAGTAGGTTTAATATCAATTTCTATACAAAAGTTTCAGAAAAAAAACTAAAATCACACGCATATGTTTAAAAAAAAAAAAAAGCAATTAACAGCAGCAAGAAAACACTGCTACAGTCACACCTCAAATTCTGTGAGTGCCACTGACACTTTAGATAATGCCTCTCTCCCTTGCCGCAGTACATCCAGTATGTAGATTATGGTTGTTGTTGTTGTTGGTTTACTAATATCACATGAAGGTAATTTCAAAATTGTACTTTACATATTTAAAATTCAGAATCGAGAAAAGTTGTCTAATATTCAATATGTAACAATGACTGGATTATATCATAACAGGAGAACTGTACATTTTTTAAAAGTAAAAAAAATATGTTATACAGAAAATAATAAAGGTATAACTGCCACTTCAAGCTTCATAGGCTTGCTAAATAGGAATACTATTAACATTATCATCTGCTGGCTCAAAATGACAGGAGTATAATACAAAGGTTGGCTAATCACCAGGCAAATTACTAAAATAACTTTTCCACAGAACACTTCATTGCTCAAATCAGTGTTTAGCACCTAATGCGTCACAAGGGTTGAATGTTAAATGTTTGTTTTATTTTTCAAATGTTTATGCCTAGGAATTTGTGTACTACAAGGTAGAGGTTTGAAGGAGTACTTCATTCAGATGTAGTCTATTTTTCTTATAGCAATTTCCAAACTTTGCTGTCCTCTTCTTTTGCTAAATTGGGAACACCAGGATGTGGATAGGTGAAGAAACCTCTTTTGCTACTCTGATTTACTCTAATTAAAGTGCGACTAATGATAAATAGTATGCACAATGCAGAAAGTAAACGATAAAGGCTATATGTAATGAGAAATCTATATTGTTTCATGCACAGTACGATTTTAGAAGTGCTATTTTTTGCAAGATGCAGAGAACTTGCTCGGTTGTTGACTATCACTTTCCGGGTTTATTATTTATATTTTGATGGATGTCAAAAGTCTTGCATTAAAATAAGTTTTAATATTTCCTTTTAAGTACTGTGGTTGTGCAATATTTACAAATAACAATGTTTCCTACAACTTTAAAAGTATTACCTAACATTTTCATGATGTGTTTAGTACGTATGTCTTGCAGGCATGTTTCTGCCTTTATTTAATATTTTCTCTTACAATAAAGATTTTTCTTAGGCCCTAGAGAGCTCCTGAAGAGGATGTTTTTAAAAGCTAGCACATGCTACATACCTGTAAAGATCATCCTTTATAAATGTCCGTACCAGGTATAAATGTCCGTACCAGGTATTATGAGTGGGATGAATATAGATAAATGGTGGCTGTTCAGTGGATAACTTTTTTCTTCAATTGGCTTAGGTAGACGTGCATAACAAGGCTGAACCATATTAGAATAAAGAACCTATATGTGTTTAGATCTTGGGAAAGGCATGTCCAGATACAATTGTAATGGGTTGGCAGCAAAATAAGGGAGTTACACTCCATGAATTGTTGGATGGCCACAATTGAATGAATATACAATCTTGTCTTAACGGGTTACATCTTGGTGAAGGCCACTAAAATGTGAGCTATGACAGCTGGAGAATCCATAAGAAACAAAGAAATACAGGGAGTGCAGAATTATTAGGCAAATTAGTATTTTGACCACATCATCCTCTTTATGCATGTTGTCTTACTCCAAGCTGTATAGGCTCGAAAGCCTACTACCAATTAAGCACATTAGGTGATGTGCATCTCTGTAATGAGAAGGGGTGTGGTCTAATGACATCAACACCCTAAATCAGGTGTGCATAATTATTAGGCAACTTCCTTTCCTTTGGCAAAATGGGTCAAAAGAAGGACTTGACAGGCTCAGAAAAGTCAAAAATAGTGAGATATCTTGCAGAGGGATACAGCACTCTTAAAATTGCAAAGCTTCTGAAGCGTGATCATCGAACAATCAAGCGTTTCATTCAAAATAGTCAACAGGGTCGCAAGAAGCGTGTGGAAAAACCAAGGCGCAAAATAACTGCCCATGAACTGAGAAAAGTCAAGCGTGCAGCTGCCACGATGCCACTTGCCACCAGTTTGGCCATATTTCAGAGCTGCAACATCACTGGAGTGCCCAAAAGCACAAGGTGTGCAATACTCAGAGACATGGCCAAGGTAAGAAAGGCTGAAAGACGACCACCACTGAACAAGACACACAAGCTGAAACGTCAAGACTGGGCCAAGAAATATCTCAAGACTGATTTTTCTAAGGTTTTATGGACTGATGAAATGAGAGTGAGTCTTGATGGGCCAGATGGATGGGCCCGTGGCTGGATTGGTAAAGGACAGAGAGCTCCAGTCCGACTCAGACGCCAGCAAGGTGGAGGTGGAGTACTGGTTTGGGCTGGTATCATCAAAGATGAGCTTGTGGGGCCTTTTCGGGTTGAGGATGGAGTCAAGCTCAACTCCCAGTCCTACTGCCAGTTCCTGGAAGACACCTTCTTCAAGCAGTGGTACAGGAAGAAGTCTGCATCCTTCAAGAAAAACATGATTTTCATGCAGGACAATGCTCCATCACACGCGTCTAATCTAATGACATGGCCTCCTTGTTCACCTGATCTGAACCCCATTGAGAACCTGTGGTCCATCATCAAATGTGAGATTTACAAGGAGGGAAAACAGTACACCTCTCTGAACAGTGTCTGGGAGGCTGTGGTTGCTGCTGCACGCAATGTTGATGGTGAACAGATCAAAACACTGACAGAATCCATGGATGGCAGGCTTTTGAGTGTCCTTGCAAAGAAAGGTGGCTATATTGGTCACTGATTTGTTTTTGTTTTGTTTTTGAATGTCAGAAATGTATATTTGTCAATGTTGAGATGTTATATTGGTTTCACTGGTAAAAATAAATAATTGAAATGGGTATATATTTGTTTTTTGTTAAGTTGCCTAATAATTATGCACAGTAATAGTCACCTGCAAACACAGATATCCCCCTAAAATAGCTAAAATGAAAAACAAACTAAAAACTACTTCCAAAAATATTCAGCTTTGATACTAATGAGTTTTTTGGGTTCATTGAGAACATGGTTGTTGTTCAATAATAAAATTAATCCTCAAAAATACAACTTGCCTAATAATTCTGCACTCCCTGTAGCAATGATTCCAGTTCAACAATAGCACCTTTACTAACCCCTTAGTGACGCTAGAATTTTCTATGCTGTCCTAAATTAGTGACAAATAGACACTAGGACGGCATAGAAAATCCTTCACTTAACCACTCATCACAGACGCCCACATACAGCGGGATCCCACCTGTCAAATGAGGCCATTTTGAGTGACCTCAGTCTGACAGAAAAATGTAGCTGAAACTCAAAGCAAGCAATAGCTACATATTGCTAAATCGCGCTTCTGTGACATCACAACTGACGTTGTGAAGTATCGAGAGTTAACAGCAGGGACCCATAGGGTCTATTAAAGGGACTGTCTAGTATCCAAAATCTTCCATATATTAATGCATATTAATACGTTAAAATGCATGTTTTACAATTTGCATTGCTTAAAATATAAAATACGTACCGCTAGATGAAATTGTGAAATTACAGCAGTTTGCAAGAAGCCAGGATAGGCCACACTAGCTGAGTAAAAGTCATTTCATTTTTTTATTTTTTGCTGCAGGTAACAAGAATATTTTTATTCAAATCAATGGAATTTCACATCCCTCTAGTGATGTCATCAGACAATGTGTTGCACTGTTAAGAGATCTTACTGTGTACAAGAGCAAGGTCACTTTGAGTCCACACAATATAATCAATTTGAGGAGCATGGGAAGTGACTATATGAATTAAAAATGTATATCCTCATTTCACTGGGAAGGGCTTGAGTCAAATATTAAAAATGGGATTTATGCAGACTGCCTACATCAAATAACACTGGGGAAAAAAGGCCTGTGCACTAAACATCTTGCACCAAAGTGAGTTTGGGGACTAGACTTTCCCTTTAAGAGCCCATTCGGGTCTCTGCCACTATGTCCCTGGCTATCAGTCACCCTGTGATCGGGGCAGAGAACACAAAAATGGCATTTTGGTACTTGATTCTTCTGGGACGCAAATATTATGCATCATAAAGGGGTTAATGGAAAAACGTACATATTATGCACTGTTCTCCTATACACAAAAGCAGTTATGTACTAATTGGGTTCATTCATAAATAGCCAATGTATAACTGAGACGCTCTGCAAAACTCTGATAGAGATGTAATTGTTTGGGGTGCAAAAAATGGTTAAAGAAGAGGGCTATATTCTGTACATAAAACACTGGCATTTGTCTGTCTTTAATTACATTTTTTTAACTTTTTCGACACCTTTTAGGTACTGGATCCCAATATGTTTAACAGACTCAAGTTAACCAATTCTCCTCTGCTCCCCAGCATGCGAACAATAGCACAAGTCAAACAACAGCTCCCTCTGTGTATATATAATTTAATGTGCAGTGCATGTAAATAACATGTACTTTCCTTAAAGTGCACAGCAAACAAAAGTGTGAATCCTTTTGATCAGGTAGATACATATATCTACACTATACAGTATGTTATACTAGACATGTTTACCAATGATACTAGAAAAAAAATCACAATGTTTCTTTATTATTGAGCAACATCTAACGTCCTAGTACCTCCAGTGATGTAGTGAAGAGAACATGTTTCCTGCTTCATTGAATCAATGGTGGGTTTAAAGCACTGTTTGTCACAATACTCTGGTTTGACAGTCCTGTTTGGAAGGACAAGGACACAATCTCTGCTTCAGACGTGATTAATTCAAGGCTCAGTTTCCTGTTATGGAGTCAGGAATTGAACTTGCCATTTACAAACAGTAAATTGTGACCTTTAAAGAAATGGGACATGTGAGCTTTTGGCTGATAAATAGGTTGAGAATCTCTCATCCCCCTCATCCACATGGCAGCAATCAGCATCTTCAGAAGTTTCCGCCAATGTTAGCAATGCCATTCTTCATGTATCTGTTGAAAAACACTTGTAAATTGTGGGTTGGTTTTTATTCTGTGTGTTGTTTTTGTGCCTTTGTCAAACTGAAGAAAAACTGGATTTACAGCTTTAAATAGACATATGTAAAATATGAAAGCCCTTTTTAAAGGGACTCCATCACCTAAACATTGTTTATACTGAGAATGCAGAGAATAAAAAGTTGATGAAAAATTATCCACACACCTCAGTAAACCTTCTATTCCTGCAATTAAGGCTAGGAAAAATAACGTTTTAATACCATGCGTTATTACCATCAGAATAAAATGTGATTCAGTAGCAACGGGGGAACTAAAAAATAATGTGCGCAAAAGCACAGGTCTTGCGGTAAGGAAATGATGGAGTTTTTGCACGGTTATTCCCTACAAACCCATTAAATTAATATTAGGAGACTGGGTAGTTATAGCCACCACCAGTCCCTTAGCATTTTGTTTTCAGTTTTGCAAACACAATATATAGCACATTTTGCATCATTTTTTATTCTCTACATTCACAATATAAATAGTGTATAGGGTGATGTCCTCATGCAAACATGGTTTCTGTGAATGTAGCTTATATATGTTTATGACATCACCCTTTAATTGTGCTTCATTAAATGAAATATCTAGAGAGACCATTTGCTAATTTTATATTTTGGTTGTGACATCTGTCTCTCTGCAAGTGGGGTATATATTCTCCTGTGTAAGTGGCAACATTCATTATACTTTTAATGTAAGCAAAAACGTGCACATATTTTATGTGTTTGTATTTTTAACTTCATACATATTTTCTCTGTTTAGATAATTCTTTTAGATTTTTTTTCTAATCACACATTAGACAGCAGCAGCCATTTTTTTTTTTTTTTTTGAGTAGTGCAACCTTGTGGGGTTTTTTTTCTTTTTCTTCATGTGTTCAACAGCTGGTCACTGTGAAAACAAAAGGGTAGAGTGCCTGGGGGGTAAAGTGGGATCCAACTATACTGCTGTCACATTAGGGAAATATAAGTGAAAGCTCTGGTGCTGCTCAGGAGACTTTGGTGCTCCTATTTTGTAGCTTTGGCAATATCGCTGTTCAAAGAGGAGTTGGGATTAAATACACTGAAAAGCTCTGCAGCTGATCCCACTTGGCAGAAATAGTTTGCAGCACTGCGCCTTAAAGCAAGTACAGCTGGACCCATTACGTAAAAAAGAAGAGGGTGTTTGGGCCTCTTATTGTTGGCCTCACTTAAGTGAAATTCTATCCAAAAGATAAGTGTTGTATGTATGATAATGTTTTGTTATATATTGATGTATAAACTAAGGTGACCAGATGTCTCTTTTAAGCAGGCATAGCTCTTTTGAAGGAATGGTTATAGAAAATGTACATTGCAGAGATACCTTAATATCAAAGCCGTAAGGTTCATTTTATGTATGAATATTTGGCTAGATGTCTAGCTTTATGTTGGAGTTATGCCCAACTTTACTTTGAGGTATTATAAAGGACATAGATATACATCCAGTTTTCCAAATATAAATTGGGAGAGCACTGTTCTGTGTTAGGTGACCCAATTATCCCTGATTTCTGATACTGATAAAAAGTTATATTATTTCATCCCTTCAATCTGTACCTCCTGTAGGTAATCTAACTTACAATGTTATTAGTCAAAGCGAATTTAGTGGAACATTCTAATAAACAGTAATGTAATATACATTGAAAGGCTGGATTGGAAACTACTATTATGCTCATTCACATTTTAGTAGCTCAGCAAAGCCCCTAGGGCAGAAAAAAACCACTCTGTTTTTGTCTCAATAGTGAGTATTTTTTAGATGCAGTGAAGGTCTAGTGCTGAACATTTAAGGTATTGATGATATCCAAACGACAGACGTCCTGAGGGTCAAATGTGACTCCAGGTTCTTCTCCAGACTGAAAACCCAATAGGTTCCTTTTGTATTACTTTTCAAAATCAATGTTTGGCCCCCAACTTAAGCTTCTGCACAGTAACAAGTTGAGCAACACTGATATAAGGCAATATGAATGTTTAATGCAATCTTAACAAATGGTGCCTCCAAATAAAAATTATCCAATCAGAAGGCAATTATGCTAGTTTACATGTAACCATTTGAAAACCTTATAGTTGAAACAACTGCACAAACTGAGTAGCACAGGAGAAACGTGGAAATAAAACATACATTACACTATTGTGCTCTTTTTTTTTTTTTTATTCCCATGTTTCTCCATTTGTGTGGTTGTATCTGTTTGAGTACTGGGAGGAGGGCTTTGGAGAGCTGCGTTGAGGCTGTGGGTATATTTGTTTAAAAAGTTTGCACTTTTTGCTCACATGGCATACTTAAAGTTGCCCAACTAGCCTTTTTTTTTTTTTTGCTAGGCACATAATGTCTACACACTGATAATCAATATGTAGGATTTTATGTTGCCATAGGAACATACATGAATTAATGTTTGTTTTGTTTTTGAGATATTATGTTGTTTAATTGATTTCCCATTAAACAGATATTGCCATTCAGTATGTGAAAGTTATGTATCAGGTAAAAATGCCAGCCTAGTAGAATGAACGTGAATGAATGTAATGTTATGAATGTAAATATTACACATTTGAACAAACCCTTCAGAGAAATATGTTTCCTCTCTTTAGAATAAATACAGGTGTTTATTTGCTATTTTATAAATCACTCAACCCAAAATGAAAAGCCAAATTCCTGGTTTCCTGCACAGGAAAAGGAAAAAATCAATCCCAGGCAAGTGTGGTGTGTAGAATAGTTTAATATTAAAATTTGTAGCAAATGCTCATGACAGCGGCATTTAAACGAAATAACAACTAATTTTGTGAAGCCTTTAAATGGGCAGATCTACCTAGCTTATTTTCTGTATGTTCTTAATATAGATGGAATGCACTTGTTTTTATTTTAAAAAATGTACAGTTCTCCTGTAGTGTTACATTGAGAAATGTTTAGGGAAAGTAACAACAGCAATAAGTCTGTTATTGGAATTATACACATTTTTTTACTCTTTACCCAAAAACATACATAAAATACTGTGCTTTATTTAGCTTATTTTGGGTAGTTTTGGTCATGTCCAGCATGACTGCCACGGCATAGGCCCAACTCGGACTCTAAACATAGAATACTTGGGTCAGAGTGCCAAACACAAGATGATATGCTGTAAGATAAATAGTAAGGCCTTTTTCTCTCTGGTTCTCTGAAGGAGGATAACAGGTTTCTTTGAATTTCCTTATCCTCACACTGGTGATTTTATGCCAACCTGAATTTTATTGTGGTTTTAAGTTGAAAGTAGATCTCTATTGCATTGAGTTCATGCAGAGCCCAGATATGCTCACTGGTGTAATCTTCATTTTGGCTGAGCTGATGAGTCAATGTGCTGAGGTCAACTGTTGAGGAGTTGGCGCTAAATTTTAATACATGAGTTTTTAACTCTTTTCTCCTGAATGCGAAGATTTACCCTTCTTCTTTTGTAAATGACAACACTGCAAGCAGTTAGTGCACTGAAGCCATTTTAAAAAGTGCAGAAACACATCAAACAAACAGGAAATGGTAAAGGCAAGAATATATGGCAAAGTTAGTGAAGAACATGGTTAATTAATATGGTTATTAACATGGTTACATTAATTTAGGAAAAAAGAAAAAGCCTAAATATAAGACAAACCTGTAGGAAAAAAGTTTCACTAGTAAATATTCCTTCACATGTAAACTGTTTTTTTCTACCATATTTTATAAAATACATTAAATGTTTTAATTTCCTTTTATTTTCCAGTGCTTTCCACATTGCCCCCAGATGAACATCTTTCTGTAACCCTAACGCTTACCCTAGATCTGAACCGAAAGTTGTAATATAGGAGAAAGTCAATAAGGGCAGTCTAGAAACTACAACATAGCAACCGAAGTGGTAATTCACAATGCCATTTCTTGTAGCACATACAATTGCCCATAGGAGCAATCTTATATGCACTGGAGCACTATTTTCAGTGATGCCTAAAATAAACCAATGAACTCATCAAGCATTGTGTTACCCCAGGGTTATTTCTTTCCATATCACCCAGTGATGTGTTGAGGGTTTGTGCTACCTAAAGGCTGAATCAGTGTTTTTAATGGGTCACTGTGCATTTGGCGAGTTAAGTGATAAAATGTAGGGTTGTGCTTGTTAATCTTTGGCATTCAAACTATTGTGGACTGTCAAATCTAGCTTACAACAGCTGGAGTCCCTCCTGCCCACACATGCTCAGGTCTACATGTTCCAAAAGACAATACAAAACTAAAAGGAAAGCCAATGAAAATATCAGCATGCAGGGCTTTTCACAGTTATTTACTGAAATGTTAGGGAAACCCTGCGCTTTCTGTATAAACTGTATTCAAATGTTTGCATGAATTAATTTTTACATTTTTTGCTAATAGTGTTTATTGGCTATACTTTTGTATCTTTAACATAATTTGTTATTGTTTTAGTGTTTCTTTGCCATTACAGGAGTGTCACTATGTGCATTTTGGTATAATGGATTGCTAGCCATAAACTAACCATGACCCGTTAGTGACCTTTTAGTGGTCTAGCACACTTTTTAAGTTTATCTGATTCATTTATTTGATATTTATTGTTGTTTGCTACATTTTAAGTGGTCATTTCTGGTCATATATTGGGAAGTAAATGTCTCATGATGCTCAGCCACAGTAACGCCTTTCATACTTTTGTGATTGGGACTGTGGAAGAAGTACATTGCTGTTAGCATGGCTATGGCATCCCAACTGAACTGAACTGTGCTGTGCTGAAAGAGCCACAGATGAGCATTGTAGCAAACGATGATGGGAAGATAACATTTGTTATTCTGGATGCCACTGTTGGTGCTGGCTGAACGGACAGTACCAAATGTTAAGCTTTTTAAAAAAGGCCATACTAAACTCTGCGAGGGGCACACCCTTGAAGAAAAGCAACATATTATCTCTATGATAGAAACAGAACAATACTTCGTGTAAACAATATCCTATGACAGAGACTTTACTGCCTCTTGAACAGCATCAGTGGATATTAGTGCACTGAGAATATAGGAGTCAGCTGGAGCCCTCCTTAGCCAGCTGAAGAAGCAAGCTACAACTATAGATATGCATATGCTTGTACAGGCATAAACCTGCTACTAAAAATATGAATGTAATAGAAGAACTTGAGCTCCTTTAAGAGACTAAAAATAAAAAAGTTATGTAGAGAAGGCTATGGAAAATGAACCATTAAGCTCTGGAAAATGAACCATCTAAGTCCAAGTAGCATGCACAGCTAAATTCTCAACACCAATCTGGTTATAGCTGTACAATCTTTTGTGTAGCTGTAGTTGGCCTTAATAAATCCATTCTCGACACACAAATCAATATAACTGCATACATATAATCATGGCTACACCTCCTTGCTTCCTGACTAATCCAATAAAAACAAATTAGGAGTGCTTGTTAAAGTTGAATATCAGCACTTTGTATACATCCCATACCATCTACCAAAGAAATTAAAAGAATAGCTCATGGTAGTAAAAAAAAAAAAGAACATATAGAACATTTAACAGAATTCCTGCTTGTCAACTAAGAGAAGAATTTAGGGAAATGTGGATTGGTAACCAGACTGAATTTGTTTTTAATTTTTAACCTGATTTTAAGTCTGTAGAGTTCAAAAACCTAATGTGCTTATGTTCTTGTGTTGAAGGAATTTGGCTGGCATTTGGGAAATGTGGGTGATCTCAGACTTTTTGTGTTTATTATTTTTTTTCTGTAATAACAAAAGTGAGCTAAACATGTTTTAAGGTGTTCCAGACAAAGTACTGTTCTGATGAGCTAGGTTTTAGCTTCACTGGCTGTTCATCTTCTGCATAGAATTTGTAAAATGCTATTTTAATAACATTATTAAATTTTTTTCTTTTTTTTTTAAAGTAAAAATTACCAGTAAAATAAAATTTGATCTTTATATCATTACTAAATTTGCTAGCAAATATGTCAGTCATTTTTTTTTGCCTTATCTGTATGTCAGTATAAAAGGTAAATATTTCAAATATAGTTGTGGATCTAGTATGATGGCATCAGAATTCTGCAGTGCTTTGTACAGCTGAATACTAGGTTTTGTGGGGTGTTGATGTAGCCATTCAGGGATAAATGCCAAACAAATGAATTGTCGGTTTCAATGGTCATCTCGAGAGAAGCAAAAGAAAGCTTCAGTTAAGTATAAAATACAATAAAGATAATACACCAAAAAATATTGTTAAAGTGTAGATTTTATAAACACAAGATGCAAAAGGATCACTTACTCTATGTCACAGTCCATTGCAACTAGTAGAGATTTGAAATTTGATTATGGATGGTGATTTACAATGTGTTTTTACATTTATTGTACGTCTATTATGGTTAGAAACTAGAGTTGATGGCTCTGGTTTCTTTTTTTTGTTGTGCCTCTGCTGATCTGATCGTACATACACACGCATAGTTGATGGAAAACATCAGGCACATCTTTGATCATTTTGCTTGCTTAATGTTTGGCCAGCTGCCCCATCTATTTCAACTTGAGTCAGTTATCACTGATTGATTACATGATGGTTGGAGTTACCTTCAGATATGCAGGGGGCTGAAACAAATATGCAGGAGTCTCAGTAACTTGCAAGATCATGTACAAACATACTGACTAAAGTGAAAAACTAAACTAAATTTTGGTATGCACCATACAATATATTTGTGTTTTAGACGAAGAATAGGAAATGCTAGTGGTGCATTTTGGCATCTTTTGTACATTACATTTTTGCAAGAATTACGTGGTATCATATTGGATAATATTTTCATCTATTAGCTATTCTATGTGGAAAACTGCAACTTTGGATTCCGAACATACATCTCTGGACTTAGTGTGTTATGTGACATCATAGCAGAATTGCAAGCAAATGCATGGATTAAGACACATATGTTTTAAATGTGTCCGTGGTATGTCATGTTTATGACCATCATCTGTGGCTCAGTATGCAAATTATACAGTTCATTAGCATATCAATCCACAGGCCATGTGATAAATTTGTAGATGCAGCAGACACATTTAAAACATATTTGTATCTTAATTCATGCATTTGTTTGTAATTCTGCTAATTGTTTTATTAAAGAGTGCCTTTTATTTTGAATCTCTCCATAAAGAAGACTGAACATCTATTAATTCTCATCCAGAAGAGCTTGTAACTAGAAAGATAATCGTCGCTGAACAGCACACACTAGCCATGTCAAGCAATAAAACTGAAAAGACGGGTATATTACGTGATGACTAAAAACCTCTCTGCATAATGTGTGGTCTGGCTCTCCTGCGCGTGTGGAGGAAGAGCTCTCTGAGGAAAGGAATGGAGATGTGGTTTGAGAGAGTGGAAGCCACTTACGAAGGGTTGGGGAGGGGGCTTTTAAATTGTCATGGCATGTGTTCCTTTTCTAATACAGTCACACATCCCCTTTGCTTAGTTGGCGTGTGTGTATGTGTAATGTATGTGTAAATATATAAATACATATATGTGTGTGTGTATGTATATGTGTGTGTGTGTATATATATATATGTATGTATATATATATATATATATGTATATATATATGTATGTATGTATGTATGTATGTATGTATATATATATATATATATATGTATGTATGTATATATAAACAAACATGTATTTACTTTTTCCTGAAAACGGGTAACAAACCCATAAAGCTATAGTTTTCAAGGCTACTTAAAAACACCTTCCTAAATGGAGATTTAGTTACATTCTACGGCCATATTTTGCTTAGCTCACCACTAAGAAAAAGTACTCCAATAATTGTGGGTCCTAACGTTAAGAACTCTTAGTTTTAAATACTCATCTATGTATCATTTAAATACCAATTGTATGTAAGCAAAGATGTTTAAGATTTCCTTTTGTGTAGACTCTTTGCATGAGTGTCAGGCTGTTGTTTGTATTTTATTTGTGTTCTCATTTTTCCACCCCATGATCAAAGCTTGGCACAGGAAGGAACTCAAGTCAAATTGCATGATTCCATCTTTTAAACTGAATTAGAAAAATAGAAACATTAATATTTGAGTCATGGACAAAATATGAATTCTGCATTGTTTCAGATGTGGATTTTTATGATAGTTGTGCATCATGTTTAAAAAATGTTGTGTCAAAAACAAACTATAGTAACAAAATCTTTCTATTTACTGCTTCCAAGTAACATTTTTAAATTAAATTTCTCAATTTTGAACTACATGAAACAACATTTTGTTATTTGTTTACCCTTCTTACTAAAATGTAAAAAAAATATTGTTTTGATTAATATGCTCTGTGTTTTGTTGCAGTTAGGATTTTAGTTCCTTAGAAAAACAAGGACAATGACACAATTTAACCTTGACACCAATGTTGGCAGGATTCCAGTCTTTGCAGTCTGGTTTTATAGGATTCTGTGTTTGTTTGTTTTTTGGGATTTTTCTTTGGGGGGGGGGGGGGGGGGGTTCTCCTTAAACATCAAGAAGAGAGAGGAGAAGAAATCAGTCCTGTTGTTAAAATCTGAAGTTAACTTGTCTAATTCATTCACAACGCAGTAAGGCTCACTGGAGTGTCAAAATGGCAGTATTTTAGTTTTTTGTTTATAAATGATTTTTCATAAAATAATTGTGTTTTTTCAGTTTTTTCCTATGAAAATTCACTAGGGACACAACACTTAAAGGGACTCTGTCCACCTAAACATTGCTTATACTGTCAATAGAGAGTATAGAAAATTATGGAAAATGAAATGTATTTGTGGCGTCTCCTGGTTATGACATCACCTTGTGCCTTGTTATGATAATAAGCAACTTTTCAATGTAATTTGCATATCAAGCCACAAGCTGATGTCATAAGCTGGAGACCACAGACACATTTAAAACATATTTTTTTATATATAGTTTTGCAATGTCTAGGTTGAAAGAGTCCTTTTAAGACAAACCACGTATATAATTTGTATACACATGTATTCAGCAATTTGTTTGAACCCCTCTATTGAAATGCAATTTAGTGGCTGGAACATATCTGCCTTGTGTTGTCTATAATTGGAAATGTATTTGTATTTATATTTTTATATATACATATTTATATATATATTGTGTAAAAGATACATTACAGTGATAAGAAAATGCATGTTTGAAGGGCTAAGTGCAATTTTAGAGTGACACAACATTTTTCACCATTGCGGTAACAAAAATCTATTTTGCCAAGACAGCGGGACACTCGTCAAGGAAAGGCAAACATTGCTAGATTTAATTTTTTGAAGACTGATTGCTGTGTATCTGAAAATAGCTCTTTCATTTCTAGGTGCCAATGAAATCTTCTAAATTGATTCTTGCTAAGCTGCCCTTTAGACAGTGCAGGGGGAATTCTTGCTTGTGTATGCAAAGGAGTGCGTTAGATTAAATTTCTGAGTGACCATTTGACCTGTGCTCTATAGTCTACTAGCATTTGGATGAACAGATCATGTTTTGCGGTCTGCAATGAGGAGCATGTGTTTTTATGACTCCTATAAACTAGGCAATTTTTTTATAGTTTTTTTTTTTTATAGTTTTTATACTTTAAGGTCAACATTTGTATCATGTGACTGTCCCAGATTTGATCTCTGTATCCTGATATAGTTTGATCGCCGGCTATCCAAGTTAATAAGCCTACTTTTAAAAAGTGTTGTAAACTTTAAAGTATATATATTTTTTTAAATATAAAATTTGTGTATGTGTACATATAAAATATAGGATTGTGATGAATTTTTGGGCACACACTGCCTGCCTTTATAATAATAATAATAACACATATTTATTAACCCTTTAATGCACATGGACGTATATATACGTCCTGAAAAGCAGTCCTTGAGAACCATGAGGACGTAAATATATACGTCCTTAGTTTTCATGTAGTGTTGCGCTCGTTAGCGTAATGCTACATGCTGGCAGCTATTCTCAGAGGCGGTTTCGGATCCGGCATTCCCCCCCAACCCCACCCCCCCAATGTGATTGCATGCGTTCAAACTCACATAGACAGTGATCAGCTTTCACTGCCTATGTGTTAATGATGTTGCCTCAAATGATCCCATCATGCAACACCCTTCTCTGCCCCCTCAGGGCAACCCGATCATCTGGGTGCCGTATTGAAGTGGAGCATGCTCCTCCAATACGACATGCCAAGCAGAGTGCGACGTAAGTGATTAAAAAAAAATCTCCTCTGTAACTCTGAAACTGATGCTTGACTGCCCCTAGAGGTAGTCAGAAACATTACAGTTAGAAAGAAAAAAAGCTAATCCTAGATCTACTAACCATAGATTTAGGGTTAGGGTTACAGGTAGGTTAGGGTTAGAATTAGAGTTAGTACAAGGGTTAGATTAAAGAGTGGGGGTAGATTTTTGGGTTAAATATAGGGTTATGGTTGGGGTCAAAAGTTTACTGTAAGAGAAAATGGTTAGGAAACAGAAAAACACTATTATCGGTTATTGCCCTATTACTTGAAACAAAAAACAGAAAAACATGGAAACATTTGTATTTCTTAACGCAGGACAAATATTAGAAACAATATAGATGGGTTATATTTTTACAGTTTTGTAATTGTCTAAAAAAAATATCAGGAAAAAGTGTGGGGGGATTTGGCATATTTTTATATAGTAAATTATATCATATGATGAAAATAATAGTAACAAAAGAAAGCCCCATCTGACCTTTAAAAAACAATATATAATTTGTGTGGGTGTACTGAACACGAAGAAAGAAATCACAGTTAGGCAACGAATGACAAAGATAATGAAATTCTGGTCTTCAAGGCATATCAAATGCAGCATAGAACGTCAAGGGGTTAATAATATTATTTAATATTCTATAGTTTCCAAGTACATCCTGGGGCTGTTACTATTACCCAATTTAATGGTACTCATTTTATCTGTTTTGGAAGGATGAAAGGTCAACCCTGCCAGGAACTGAACCTGTGTTCCCCAAGAGTTTAAGGGATGCCTTAGCCCAGGGGTGTCCAAGTTTATTCTGCAAAGGGCCACTTCGCTAGAAATGTATGCGTGCGTGGGCCGCATTCATTTTTCATTCATTCAGAGAATAATATATATAATTATATACGTGTGTGTGATTATTTATTTATTTATATATATATATATATATATATATATATATATATATATATATATATTTCACACTAATGTGCAGTGGTAACATTAACTACAAACACACACATGCATTCACAGTCACACTTACCCCCCCCCCTTCTCCCACACACAGTCACACTTACCCCCCACACACACATACACATTTATACACTCATACATACACGTACCCCACACACATACACTTACCCCACACACATACACATTTATACACGCACTCACATACATACATACATACATACATACACTTACCCCACACCCACTAAACATGCACTCACATGGATACACATTTTTACACACACTCGCATACATACATACATTTACCCCACACACACACACACATACACATTTATACACACACACTCGCATACATACATAGTTACCCCCCCCACACACACACACATTCACATACATACACTTACCACACACACACACACACACACACATTCACACACACACACACACCCCACACACACATTCATACACACACACACCCCACACACACATTCATACACACATTCATACACACACACACACACACACACACATTTATACACACACACTCACATACATACATACACTTACCCCACACACACATTTATACACACAAACTCACATACATACACTTACGCGACACACACATTTATACACACACACAAACTCACATACATACACTTACCCCACACACACATTTATACACACACACACTTACCCCACACACACATTTATACACACACACACTTACCCCACACACACACTCACATTCATACACTTACCAAGCAGTTTTCTTTCTTTTTTTTTTTTTAAACGGGGCTGTGGAGGTTGTGGGCTCCCCGTTTTCTTCATGCTGCTGGTGCGCTTCTTCCCTCCCTCTGACCCTTGCGCATGACCTCACGCGCAGGGTAGAGGAGGGGATATGCGCACGAGAGCAGCACCGCTGCTGCACACCACATGGGAAGCTGTATTGTTCCCCGACACAGCTTCTCGTGCGGTGTGCAGTTCGAGGTGCGGCTACCGGAGCAGAGCTCAGGCGGGCCGCACCTCGATGCCCGGCGGGCTGCATTTGGCACTCGGGCCGCACGTTGGACACCTCTGCCTTAGCCCATTGAGCTACCACACTTTCAATCTAGTTATTTTACTAAAAGTGTGGTGCTTCTTTCCCTGCTGTACATGAATATATATCCAGTGCACACTGGGTGGAAGTGTTTGCATGAAACCAATTGCTTTTATTCACATCCTGTTTTGTACACATTTCCTATATTTGCACATAAATAGTGTTGTTCTTCTGTTCAGGAGGCTCTGACTTTTTTTTTTTATTCACACTTGTTAATCTCTTACTTTTGTGGGGGTTTTTTTAATATATTTTAGATTGTTACCTTTTAAAATCAAAAAGTCGTTCTGAAAAATAACGTATTTCTTAGAATTTTTACCCAAATTTTAGAAGCAAATCCATATGGAGAGTTATGTATAGAGGTGCTTCAGTCAGAAAATGTGTACAGTTGTGCCATAATCAATGTCTGTACTTGTCTAAAAACGATTAAAGTCATAAAAAAGACACGTATGCCAAAATAGAAGTGATCTAATTTTTGCCTAACAATTTTGTTGCATGCTGTGTATAACAAAAAGTGTTCTGTGTTGTGTGTCATGTGCACTGAACAAAAAGTTGCAAAGTGTTAATTTAAAAAATGCATATTTTAGAATAAAAAGTCACATATTGTGAATAACCCAGTCCCAGTTTTACCTATTTATACATACCATACAGGCACAGGAGCGAATACCTTATTAAAGGAATCAGGATTAGTCCATTATTTATGCATAACACTGATGGAAAAGTATTGTACTGATAACATTTAAAAAAAAAAAAAAAAATTTTTAAATGTGCCATTGTGACCAGCTCTGTGGTGCCAAATATCACTATGACAAGGTCTATGGGGTAGTGTGACTCTGTGTCAATTGGTGTGGGGCAGTGTATGGGAGGAGGTCCATGGGAGTGACTGCACCAGGTGACAGCCTAGTAATACTACACCGATCGGTAATAACTTTATGACTAAAGGCCCACAAAAGCAATGTGATGCTTTGGGCAATGTTCTGTTGGGAAACCTTGGGTCCTACCATTCATGGACTACAAACATATACCAAAAATATTTAATCTTGTACAAACAGGTAATGTCATATATTAAAACAGATCTTTATGGAACATTCCTCTTTAATATTCAAATACCTGGGAATAATACTCAGACTAAGAGTCTTGCAGTCCATGTAATGACAGCGGTAAAAAGATGCATTACTAGAGACTGGAAAAGGATAGGTTGAATACAATGGTCAGAGGTTACACACCAAATTGACTTCCAGTTTAAAATGGAAGATGTTTTTTTTTTCTGTAGTTTGGGTCAGTTTGACAGATATCAAGAGATATGGGCTCCTTGGAAATCTTACAGCAAACATTAGTAATAACAACTCCCTGGAGCAGAGGTCAACCCCCTCCCCCACCCCCAGCCTAGTACTTGAATGAATGGTATGGATGATGAGGGACTAATGGAAATTGGCATTTCAATTTTTGTGTGTATATGTTCTTAAATGTTTTCATTCTTTTTTTTTCCCCCTTTTTGTTGTTAATTCTCTGTTATAGAGAACTGAAAAAATGAAAGCCACTCTTTAAATGTTGTAACATGGACACTGTACCAAAATATATTTTATATGATACGAATATATGATGTAGATTCATCCTCACTCTGATTTTGAATTACCGTATATATCGGCGTATAACACGCGCCTCATTTTAAGAAGGAAATTTCAGGAAAAAAAACTTAAATTTCAAATAAAGAACTTTGAAGCCCAATATGCCATTTTAATATGCCAGATATTGCCCCCAATATGCCATTTTAATATGCCAGGATATTGCCCCCAATATGCCATTTTAATATGCCAGGATATTGCCCCCAATATGCCATTTTAATATGCCAGGATATTGCCCCCAATATGCCATTGAATATGCCATGATATTGCCCCCAATATGCCAGGATATTGCCCCTTAGTATGCTCGTTATGCCACCCTCCTCCCCCCCCCCTTCCCCAGACCCCAGCACTTACCTCGTTCCTGCTCTGTCCCCCGGTGCTCTGAAGCTGCGTGGCTGCGAGGGAAGCGTTGTGAGCTTCCCTCCAGCCACGCGGAACAATAAAGTGTGTTTTAAAAAAACACACTTTATTGACCGCGCGGCTGGAGGGAAGCTCACAACGCTTCCCTCGCAGCCACGCACCTTCAGAGCACCGGGGGACAGAGCAGGAACGAGGTAAGTTTTAGATTTTTTTTTTTTTCGGCTTATAACACGCACACACCATTTTCCCCCTATTTTCAGGGAGAAAAGGTGCGTGTTATACGCCGATAAATACGGTATTTGTTCCATGTATTCATGTTAGATGCATAATAAAAAAAAATCAGAAAAAAAATAAAATGTAAATGCTAATTATTATTGCTTGTTTATGTTTTCTGTCATCATAGTTAAGTTCCAAGATTTGTAGGAAAACAAGGAGCAAATGATAGGAAGCATCTGCATTCTGCTTTATATATAGATGAGCAACAGCTTTAGACTCTACTTTCTTTGTTCCACTTCCTTTTTCTGAGTCACTGGTACACACCACTCTGGACATCTGATTAAAGAATATTGATTGAGGAAGCATTTTGTACCTCAGGGGCATTGTATGCATTATACAGTGTTTGTTATGACTCCATAAACCAAATTGAGCCATTCTGGTTGCTGTTCCTATGGGAATATAGCTAATAGTAGTAATGAGATTATCTATTTCTTTTAGCCAGGGTTCACAATCCATTGACCTACCTTGATTCATCTTTCAAGAAGATGGTACCAAATTGAAAATAAGTCAAACTGACCTAATGAGCAATGACATTTCTATGATTCAAGATTGGCTTCCTTTCAACTTGTTGAAAAGATGGCATAAAGCATTTAGGCTATTGCAAAGTCAAATAGGGGTTCCCACCATGTTTTAGAAGGTTTTACAGCCATATTTATCAATTCTACAAATATAAGTCCCACTGACAGGCTTAGATTCTATAACATTTCTGGGAGATGCTAATACAATAGTTCTATAACTCTGATGAGATGCATATTGATACCATCTGTCTGCTTTGCTTTTTTTTTGCATAGAAAGTGCAGTACCAAAAAATGACTAAAACAGTACATTCTTTTAAGAACATTTCCAAAAGAAAAAATCAGTCAAATATATGAACAAGTTGAAAAAAAAGCATAATGGATTTGTTCAATTATGATTGTATCGTCATTTTCACCAAATGGTAAAAGAGATGGTTTGGGATAGAAAGAACTCCTGAATACATTGATGACCCTAGAAGACTGTAGCCCCCCATTTCCCTATCTATGCTGGAGGGTGACCAGGTGTAGGGCACACTGATGGGGCAGAGTTTTGGAAAAAGACAGATAAAATGTGCTTAATATATCATCATTAAATTAATCTAATATTTGTATTGCATATTTATTGAGAATTTAATAAATGTTGCCTCTCTTACAGCAGAGCTAGGCAACCTGCAGCCCTCCAGATGTTTCAGAACTACGTTTCCCATACTGCTCTTAGCTTAAAGAGCATAATGGGAGATGTAGTTCATCAGCAGCTGGACACCCGTAGGTTGCCTACCCCTTTCTTACAGGAATACAGACATAAAAATATTTTTGCCCAGAGCTTAATATATGTAAAACCGAAGAGGATAGTTTGATTAAATATGAAATATCCTTGGTAATGGATACATGAGGCAGTGAACCTGATTTTAGATTGTCCACCCTTAAAAGGGTGTAAAGAATATAGGGTGGTGGAGGGAAGAATTTCACAAATTATGTGAAACTGGAACTTCATGTGTTTAGACAGAGCTTATGGCCCATCACACATATCCAAAATTTCACTGCACTTTTTATTGTTTTGTTCCTGTATATTTACCTACCAGACTTTCAAGAGTCCTGTCATTAATGGATATCTAGAACTTTGCCATACATTTTATTCATCAGTACTTACTGTACAAGACTAACTTATTTAGCGTATGCATACCTCCCAACATTCCCCACTGGCAAAACATGATGCTGGACAAGAGTAGTGTAAGGGCATAAAATTATGCACATGCAATGTATTTAACCTCTGGTGTTACAAATACTGAATAATGAATATTGGGACTGCCGAATAATAATAACATTTGATTTTGAGATTCCCAAGGACAATGCGTCTTTCCAAGCAATGGACCTTTGAAATGGCGGGAGTGGATCCTGACTTGCAGGGTTGTGTGATGCTGTGTGACACAGCAATATTGAGCTCCAGCATACACTGAACATTCATTGTCCTTAAACACAGTGCTGCCAGTGCATAGACTGCAGTTGTTTCTTTTTTTCCCCCCACAACATTTTAAGTTCAATTGAAAGATAATGTTTTGTTTTTATAAACATAAATATATATTATGTTTTCTCACTGTAGTATTTTATTTAGCACACCCACTATATTCTGTATGTCAAGGTGACCTTCATGGTTTAGTGCTTTAAAATAAAGAATATTTCTTGGCATCATTATCAAATGTATCCAGATGGACAGATGAAATGCTAATGCTTCCACACTAATGTTGTGCAACATGTTAATGTTGATTGATAGAACTCTTTATTTCTCAAAGTTCTTTCATTAAATACAAAACACCTTTGTACAACATTGTCTCAAGTATTTTCATTTAGCTTTATTGATCCTTATTGTAAACTATGTGGCCAGCTGTGTACTATAAACAAGTATGTTTTGTGCATAAATACAAATCATACTTAGTTATTTCTACAGACATAATGTAACCAATCACTCCACTCACATAATATTTATTGTGATGAGCGTATTATGAAAAACAAAATCTAATTTTGTTATATAAACTCAAACATTAATATGATACATTATGCATAGATTCTATGAGCCCTGTTAATTCTCAAACTGGCATTATATTATTACTGCACTTGTTACACATTTTTTTACTGGACCTGCTAAATCCCTCAGTTTCTCATAGAGGTTTAGCGGAGCCGGTAAAAAAAAAAAAGGAAAAAAAAAATGTGTGGTGCGATAATTGTATGATTTAGGTCATATATAAAGAACAATTCTGGGATAATGTTCTAAAGGTAAGTATTGAGACCAATTGAATTTCCCTGATTATTGCTCCATCTCATAATTGAAGTGACCTCTATAAATAATCCCCATTGGTCGAGTTTATAAGGACCAAATCTTAAAGTAGGTTTTAGGTAGGTAGAAGGCCTCTTTTGACATCTTAAAACAGAATTTTAATTAGTACTACTATTGAGTGAAAACAAATCCCTAAAGCAAAGGGTAAGGGTTATTTGAAAGAGTTATGCTTAGGGGCAGCAGAGAGCTTATTGAGCCTTTCCTCTCACCTACAGGTGTGTTCAGAGTGCCACACACAGAGTGTTCAGCATGATACAGTGAACACAGATCATTGCTTTACTGCTTTTATGTCACAAAGATGCTGCTCCATGACATAGAAGCAACTGATTTGAGTCACTCAAAAAAGAGAACTTTGCATGTTAAGCCACAATGTGATGTTATAAACAGGATACATCACAGACATTTAAAACACATTGTCTAGTGTATACA
Source organism: Pelodytes ibericus (assembly GCA_036172795.1). Classification (NCBI taxonomy): domain Eukaryota; kingdom Metazoa; phylum Chordata; class Amphibia; order Anura; family Pelodytidae; genus Pelodytes; species Pelodytes ibericus. Next base: position 75,859,891 of record CM069859.1, read on the forward strand.
ATGTTTGGTTTGACAGTGTGCCATTAAATCATGCTCACTGTAGTGTGTGCAATATATATGTGTGTGTGTGTGTATGTATGTGTGTATATATATATATATATATATATATATATATATATATATATATATATGTATGTGTATATATATGTGTGTGTGTGTGTGTGTGTATATGTATATATATATATATATATATATATATATATATATATACACACTCACACATATTACACTTTTGCAAAAACGGATGCTGGTAAATGGTGTAAAAAAAAAAAAAGTCCCAAAGTCCATCACCTCCGGTACCTTTCGTGGCAAGATAAGAGCCCATCATGGTTGTTAATCTATTTCCTAGGTCTATGATATCCACTGTCACCATATAACAGTATATTGTCACTCTGCTCTAACTAATTTTGTATTAATAAAATGTCTAACTGTTAACTGCTGAAAGCATTGATCGCAAATACATTGTAAAAGCAGTTCCATGGTCAGATTTTTCAAAATGTTTTCTAATGAGTTCTTTATGGAAAGTGGATTTCCCTAAAGCAAGAAATCAAATTTAAGTGTTTGTTTCACTTCTTCTTCCAAGTTTTTTTTCTTTTTTTGAAGTTACTCCTTGAAGGCAGCACATAATTTCTTTTTTTTTTTATTCAGCTTGGTACGGATATACGTAGGTCTGGAAATTTTATAACCTTCCAGCTGAGTCTTTTGTTGTGCTATTTTAGTGAAGATGTTTCTGCATTTTGACTTTGATGAGTCACAAATGGGCTCATAGCGGCATTCTGCCATAAACAGGAAAACACTACTGGCTTTTGTCCTGAAGTCTCATACTCCTTGAATAGCCACCAAGCAAGTTTTGTATTGTTTGGCTGTGGTGCAGTTATACACACATACACTCACATTCCCCTCCCTTCATCAGTTTCAGCGGATTTCAGCACAGATGAGGTGTGGTATGTGACCTGAACTTATCAGGAGCATAAAAGGACATGATTGAAAACGCTGTACTTGTTACAATGTACTTATCACCTTGAGGACTGAACATGTAAAAGTAAGTACTGCAACACAAGTTCTTCCTATTTAACTAATCTGTGATACCTCTGCTATTCACAGAGCTTTGTCTTGAACTGTCACAGCAGATGCACTTATGCAAAGTATTCCTAGTATATCGTGTTGCTCACAGAGCATTTTAGGACACGCTATTGATATAAAATATATCTGTCTACTTACAGCTTTTGGGGAAACAATGAATGTTAAATATAATAATAAAACCTGTGCTGTTTCTTTATTATACATACGCCACAGTGCAATACAATCCTTCTGTCATGTGTTGGTCTCATTTATGGCACTGAAAGAGTTAAGATTCAAAACTGATTTATTAGTAACGAGCTCTAAAATGGATAATAGTTTTATGGGGGGGGGGGGGTAGAACACTTATTCACTTATTGTAAAGTAGACTTTATTTCTGGCTCCAGTTTAAATTTTATATAAGAGATCATGCAAATTAAGTTAGTTCAGATAAACATTAAAAAAAAAATAGTTGGTTTAAAAGTGAGCCTGTCTTGTTAAAATGGTTTATTTTGTTTGCATAGAAGTAGCAGTAGTTCTACCCATCAGGAATATAATGTGTTAAAGCAGAGATGCTAATAATGTCATTATATGAAAGTAGTCCCATTCTGTAAAGCAGCGTAATGGATAGAAAATTTACCATGGAGGGCAGTACCAGTCATGCTAATATAATCCATTCTTTTGGACAGCTGAAAGTACAACCATCCTCTGAAAAATAATTTTAGATGCAGGAACCATCTGTTTTGCCTTGATCTGGGCTTATAAAACCTGAATGTAATTATATATTAATATGTAAGCACACTAGACCTCCAAAATTTTTATATATCTTTTTTTTTTTTTTTTTTTTACTTTTTTTTAATTCCCGTTTTCCTAACCCAAACCACACCTGCTCCACTTCTCTTCACTTAGCAGGCAGTACCTAAATCACTAATTGCCTCAGAAACCAGGAAGTCCCAGGAGCTGGAAATAACATGGTATAGCTCTGGGGAATCCAAAATTTCCAGTAGGAGCAAATAAAGAAAAGGAAATCACATATGTTTAAATTCATGGTGCATTTTCTTTTTTTAAGTTTACAAACTCATACTAATGGTTCCTATTCCAATTCAAATGCAGAAATATGTTAATATATCAGTGACTGATTCATTTTGTAAAAACAAGCATGGCTGTAGATAAGTATGGTTACTCCACTTGTTTGTTTATCTGATTACATTCATTATACTTCCTAAAGCTGTTTTCTGTCTGTGTTGAGCAGGACCTGCCTCGCTCTTTCACAGGATGTCTACAATTCCAGTGGAATCTAAGGGGGCTTTGTATAAAGAATAAAGGGGGTCGTGTACTAAACAAGTGCAGCTTGGGAAAAAAAACATGAGCGAGGGTCAATCTGCGAGTATTTGTAACATTTTGCACTTTTTTATGTTTTGCGCCTCTTCTGTTTATATTTCGTTTGTGTGCATTTTTCCGTTTGCGGTAAATAGGCAGAAAACTATTTGCAAGTATGCCCGTTTTTAATTGGAAATATGGCCGGTTTTATTAAAAATGTGCTCATATTTACTATGCTGAGTGTTAAATGTTTAGTACATTCCAAAAGGAGCAAAGAGCAAAAACAATTTTGCACTTAAAATATATTCACTTTTTTATGAAAATGCCAAATTGTTCCTCTTAATCATGATTTCTTTGTGTTTAGAGTATGCATCAGCCTGCTAACAATAAGTCATATAATGAAAAGCAAGTAGTGTTAGCAGGTCTATTGGTTTATGTCATTGTTTTGTCTTTTACCGTGATTGTGATGTAACATGGAATATAGTATTAATACAGATAGGTCCAAAATTCCTGACTCTGTATACCACCACAATGGATTTGAAATGTAACAACTGAGATGCAATTGAAGTGCAGACTTTCAGCTTTAATTCAAGGGGTTGAACAAAAATATTGAATGAAACGTTTAGGAATTGCAACCATTTTTACACACAGTCCACTTATTTCAGGGTCTTGAGTGTAATTGGACAAATGAACAAAACTTTGTTGAGAATCCTTTGCAGATGACTGCTTCAAGTTTGGAATGCATGGACATCCCCAAACGTTGGGTTGCCTCCTTTATGATGCTCTGCCAGGTCTTACTGCACCTGCCTTTAGTTGTTGTTTGTGGGTCTTTCTGCCTTACGTTTTGTCCTCTACAAGTGAAATGCATGCTCGATCGGGTTGATCAGATGATTGACTTGACAATTACAGAATATTCACCTTCTTTTCCTCAAAAAACTCCTGGATTACTTTCACAGCATGTCTTGGGTCATTGTCCATCTGTAAAGTGAAGCTCTGTCCAATCAACTTTGCTGAATTTGACTGCATCTGAGCAGACAATATATCCCTATACACTTCAGAATTCATCTGATGGTTTCTCTCTTCTGTCATAATATGATCATTCACCACTTTTTCTTCTGTGGACGTCCAGGCCTTTTTGTGTTACAGAGCTCATCAGTGCTTTCTTCTTTTCCTCACAGTGTACCAAACTGTTGATTTGCCACTCCTTATGTTCCAGCTATTTTTTGTGTGAAGCCTAAGGATGTCCTGTTTCACTTGCATTGAGAGCTCTTTTGACCGGATGTTGTGTTTCACAGCAACATCTTTTAAATACGAATGCCACACCTGGAATCAGACTTTTATCTGCTTTTCTGATGAAGAAATAACAAAGGAACAGCCCACAATTGAATCAATTGTACAAATACTTGTGGTCGCTTGAAAAAGAAGAAGAGCTGTGATTTCTGAATCCTTCCTCCAAATTAAAGCTGAGATACTGCATTTTAAGCCCATATATTATTTGAATGTAACTTGAATTGCTTTTGGTAAACAGCTGAAATAACAAAACTTATGTCAGTGTCCAATTATTTCCGTACCCAACTGTATATGCGCTTCAAGACATTGATAAGGGTATTAATTGTGAAATATTTTAGGGGTAACATTTACTAAGTCGTTGGCTCTTTTTAAATTATAATTTAGACCTAGTCCTATACTATCAAAACTAAATTTTTCTGCCTTTGCATTTAGATTCTTAACCCTTTTATGACCTGGTTGTTTGGTCCCTAAAGTTTCCTGCACGGAATCCACAGCTTTGTTCTTTTCTGTAATGGCTCTATGCTGCTGTATGCCGCATATGTTATGCCGTCCCCATTTCCATTTGGCCCATGTCTTTGAGGACAGTATAGCATGGTCTCAGTTGCACATGTCATAATGGACAAAATACTTCCACAATGACTATTCATGATTTCTCTTAAAATGGGCATCCCCTTGTATCCAACCCTGTTTGCACTATCCACTCTCTGTGTGCATATCACACACGCCCCATTATTTTTTAACAGCTGCATGAATAGATTCAGCAAGTCCCTGCAGCGGATCCGAGCGCAGCTCATCGCGGGGAGCCGCGATGAGCTGTTTAACGCTGGACATACCATGCCGTCCTAGAGTCTATTAGGCACTGAAAATCAGGACGGCATAGTACTTCCTAGCGTCGGGAAGGGGTTAAAGCCCCATGTGATCTGTGCAATGTCATAAAGCACATTCATTCTGTTATATTTTGGAGACGTGTGCATGGCTGTGTGTCCATCATGCATGAATGTGATTTAACAGTGCATATTTTTATAAATGTATAGCTGTACACTAAACGTTTGCAGTAAAGATCTAGGCATGTTAGTAATAATTGAGTATGCATAAAGAGCCACTATTTTTCTACCAGTAGAGTTACCATATGACTCTTAATTTATTTGTATTTATTTTGTTTACTGGTAACTTTTACATGTTAGAGGGAGATTTTACTGATTATCATGATGGACCACTTAGTCAATTTGTTTAGTACACAACAGCTGATTTGGGAAGATTTGTTGTGCTAGGCTAGGATCTACTTTGGTAAACTCCTGCTCGATTACAGGTGATTCAGCTTTTGGTTTTTGTTAAGTTAGGAGTATAAATCCTGAAATAAACCCGTTTGGTGAGTTGAGGGATAACATGCTTTAGTCAACTAATAGGGGTTAATATTTTGTTTTGTTCTGGTTTCAGTTCATTCAGAAGTAGGTCAGATATAACAATGAGTCACGTAATAAAGGGAAATTTTATTTACTGAGTGTGCAAGGCAAGATGGCACCAAACTGTAAGACTCAATCACATGGAAACAAAATCCCAACATTACATCACATTTCTTTATGGCTGGATCACACTGTAAATCAAATATAACAAGAAAACGTAATGCTTCAATTTAGATATAGTTTGTATAATGGAGTCCATTCTTTGAAATAAAAAAATATATATATGCAAAACTAATTTTTACTTTTTATTGCATCAGAAAGCAATATATTTGTGATTTTTGTAGCTGAAAGGGACTACCATCTATTTATTCTAATCTATGTATTTCCTGGGTGACTATCATTTAGAATAGTTGCTGTTCTCTTTTTGGCTAATAAAAGTCCTGGCTGAGTCTGCATATGAGGTGCTAGTTTTATTCTGCATTTGATAATCGAGAGGTAGCTAGCTTTTTCTGCACCCTAGGCAAGAATAGACAGTTGCACCATAATTTTCATAGCAGCTAATTTGCAGAAAATGTAAAGAAGGTACACAAATGGGAAAATGAATGTTTAAATTAATAGATGGCAGTAAATAGGCGGACAGACAATAAGGGTTTAGTATCCCTATTCCAAAAATCTGTTATCCAACATGTTTTTATTTTATGCATTTTGCTGCAAGTCGCACATACCTGTCAGAATCCTATGTACTGCATAGTTTGCATGTGAGACCTATATCACTCTAATCTGTGACACAGCTTGCCTGATTTCCTGCATTTTCACATATTGATGATATACATAGTGCTGGTGTATTTTTTTCATTCAATTACATGTCCATGTTGTCAATGGTTATCTGTGCACCTTGGATTCTAAAACTGCGGTGCCAGTATTGTTTGGATCTCGCCATCAAGGTAGAAGCCGTGTTACCCCTTTGTGGGATTTTCTTTTTTCGATTAATTTCAGGGTTGTCTACTATCATCACTGTACCCTATCAACTGTGTGCGTCTGAGGAAAGTGTCAGTCACCTCAGCCTCACTTTGCTCTGTTTGATAACACCAAAATGGAGGACACTTTTAAAAACTCATTTGTAGTTGTATAACATTTTCTCTTTTTGTATTCTTTTCTGAAGTTCATCTTAAAAATTATTTTTTCAAATAATTCCATATGGGATACTTTTCATAAATTAGATTTAACACAATGTTCGTAAACACCGTCAAGGATTTTATGCATGCGTGGGATAGACACAAGGCTATCCTAGCTATAAGATAGGGAAATGGGGAGCAATAAAATTATTTAGAAAATTGGGCAGACTAGATGGACCGACTGGTTCTTATCTGCCAACACATTCTATGTTCCAATGTTCCTAGTGTGTGTGTGTGTGTGTGTGTGTGTGTGTGATATATATATATATATATATATATATATATATATATATATATATATATATATATATATATATATATATATATATATATGCAACTGTGTATAAAACAGACATTTATACATATAATTGAATAGGAAATAAATAAATAAGCATAATTAGTCTGTCAAAACAGGTCTTTTATTATCTATTTTCTTGTTGCAAATTCTTTAAAGTTGCTTGGTTGCAACTTTATGCTATATTATAAATATGTTGTATTTTTTTGTATGCTATAATCTAAAGGAAGTATTCAAAAGTTAAATAATTAAATAGGCAGTCAAATTAATAAATTCTTGCCCTGGGGATTTTTCTTTAATCTTTGCTAATCCTAACCAGCTCAGTGTTTTATGAGAGTATATCAGTAACAGCAGTGTATGGTGAGCAAGACAGCATGGTTTCTGTCTCCTTGTTTTAAAATTCATTATTTTCCTCTATTTATTCTCATTTTCAATACTTCCTAAATAAAGCTAAACTATTCATGTGCTAGAATATCCTTATACCTCCTGTGCAATTTACTTTTTAAGTCCTGGAAAGAAAATGATTATTCACACATCTTCCTCCTGATACCTTCTATGCATTACCCTACTCTATATATTTCCACCTTCTGAAAACTTCAGCTATAAAACATTCACTCAGACTTGATTCCCTCCGAGCCCCCCCCCCCCCCCCCCCCCAATCATCATTAGAATCTGTTCAACCCTTGGGTGTCACTGGTTCAATTCCTGGCAGCCTTCCGAGGTAGACAAAATGAGTACTTTTAAATTGGCTAAGAGTAACATCCCCAGGACATACTTGGAAACCAGAAAATATATGTATTTAAATACTGTGGTTAAATACTGTTGTAGTTGTTATTATGAGCAACTGAGCATACAATAAAATAATTCTACCCTGCCACTCAGTTTTATGCTTAAAATGTGTATGCCCAACAGTTCTATTAAAAATAACAAGAGAAGCAGATGTGACAATGATGTCATGCCTGGCATGCATTCCAAGGACTTGGAGTCTGGGCCCTACTACATGCTGTATTACACGTATTTATTGTTAATGCCGGACATGTTTTTTTTGCTCTTGATAATTACTGCTTAGCAGAGTTGAAATATTAAAGGGACTGTCTAGTGCCCAAAATGCATCTTACAAGTAGCAATGCATATTAGTGTGCTTTCAGAGTACTTTAAAATTCCTGTCTTACATGTTGCATTGCTTAAAATACTTACAGCTAGATGAAATTGTGAAATTACAGCAGTGTGCAAGAAGCAAGGACTGCCCACACTAGATGAGTAAAAGTAATTTCCCTTTTTTTTTCCGCAGGAACCAATAATATATAGTATGCCCAATGCTTCTATGATAAACATTTTCATGGCCGGTTATCATTGTTCTCAAACATGTGGACAAAAAAAACAGGATTTGGGAGGTCCTGAACCATTTTATTTGTTTTAGGACAACATGGATATAATAAACCTATGAGGAGAGTGAACCCTATAATAATAGATGTTCTGATACTATTTACCATTTTCTTTTCTTTTTTTAAAAAAAAGTAACAAATCATAACAAATTCTTTGTTAGTATCTTCTGCTTATATTGAAATGTTATCTTTTGTTAATAGATATTCATTTGAAAAACTGGATTGGAAACAACATATCAAAATTATCAGATATTTTGAATCCTAAAATAATTGTGCTTTTTTTGCTGATCCAATTTTGGCAAATTACCTAAAGATACTTTCATTTACCTGAGTGTTGAAATTTTGAGCCAAAAGAGCTCTCAGAATGCAAGTTTTGGCAAACATTTTGAACAATCCATAATAGAAAAATAATTTCTAAAATCTTGAAACTCTTACAATCTTCACTTTCTGACAACAAATAATAACCCTAGTTTACAAGGATGGCAATGTACAGACCTAAATTAATTGAAATCTAAATTGTGGCACCTTTTTTGGAATAGAATTTTAACTTCTAAATTACAACTGTCCCCTCAGATGTTTCTTTTTCATCTTCATTCGCCATTATATATCTCCCATGTCCCTACCAGCTTTTGCACATCTGGTGCACCACTGTTGGCAGGCTCATTTCTTCCCTGTTGGTCCCTGGGTCTCTCTACTGGCTATCACTGGTGTTTATGGAGCTGCAGGGTTCTGCTTTCTCCTGATAGAGAACAGTTTCTGTCTGTTCAGCCACATTCTGGGCTGGTGTATGGCAATATGGTGTTATATACCAACATTCCCTTATTAGCACTGTGCATGGTATAAGTTTGCTGCAGGAGAGGGCATTGGTTATGTGGCATGCTGCCCCTGTATTTTAGGGGTGGATGCCATCTTCAAAGTCCCTCCTGAGTGCACCTAATTCTACTCTATATCAAAAATGTGTGTGTGTTTTTTTCATCTGTGTGTTATGATCCACTGTATAAAAGGAGTACAATAAATGGTATTGTACTGCCATATTCGCCACAACTGCAGTGAGTCAGAATGCATTAGTAAATGGTGGTGAAAGCTAATGGACAAGATTTCTATTGAACTCCAGAAATCTATCAAAGAGAAAATAAAAATTCACTCCACACATCTTGAGTCTTGGGTAATTACAGCTGGATCACATCTATGCTACCTGTTCCCCAAAAGGAAATGTATTGCTTTTGCAAGACCATGTATAATTTTTACAAAATACCGGTACCTTTTTAAGGTATGTTTTTGTTTCTTCTACCAAATATGACACTCATTAAATGTAAATTGCAGATGTTTATATTATAAATATTTGATATAGATCATTCGAATTCCAAAGCTAAGTATTCAAAGCAATACACAGATGTTTTACCTTAATATCTGAGGACCATCATGTTTTTTCCCCCGACACTTTTTGAAGAATAGCAAGAGAACCTACTTAACCTGTTTGCGCAAAATGCCACCAACAGAGGGGACCTTAGCTAGGTTCCTTGAAATAATGTCATGTAAAAATGAGGGTCTCTCCCTGCACTAGCAGACTGGCACATGATATTTTACTTTTGCGGCTATTGGTGAAGCACAAGAAGAAAAAAAAACCTTTAGTGTTCCTTTAATACTAACTACTAACACATTATGAATATGAAAAAAATGGCAGAACAAGACACCTTACGCGTTTCATAGGCTGATGATTAAGTACCTGGTGGCATGCAACGTGTAAAAAAAAAAAAAAAAGTGTCCTGTGCTGCTGGTTGATCTATTGAATTGTGCCTTTATCTCCTTGAACTTTCATCACACTAAAGCACCTTTTAGATTATTTCAACTTCAATCAGACTTCCCTATGCATCCTGTGTTGCTATATTTGTATTGTATTCATGGGGGCCGAGTTGCCCGGCTTTGTAGAGGAATACCTATGTATCAGCACTTATCCAATTTCATCCCCAAAAAAGTGCAGTGGGGTGAGAGCTAGGTGAGTCCCGAGGACTAAACTGTCCTTTACGAACACATCTGGATTCTTTTTATTTCAGACAGGTTGAGAAGGCGACACTAATAACTTTAAAATCTAAACTTCACTAAAGTGAAGCTATTTGATTTTCTTTTCAGTTGTGGTACGTTTGCTCTCCTCCACATCCAGGTAAAACACCTTAAAATCCTCTCAGTGCAGTATGACCCGGCACATGTCGAGTGACTTTACCCTTTACATGGATTTATATTGGGATTTGGCTGGAAACTAAACAATTACCTAATGTGGAACATAAAGCAAATTCAAACTGGCAGTGTGGCAGATTACAAGTGCCCCTTGAGCATCTTTAATATGGAAAATGTGTTTTACTTGAATGTCTGGATATATCCACTGGGCCAAATCTGAACTAAATTTCAGCCTATTTAGGAATCCATTTATATTCTCTCTTGTTAACCCCTTCACTGGGCTTTCTAGGAAGACTGTATCTTGGTGTTGAACTATTGTTGAACAGAATTCAAAAGCACAATTTGATGTTGTGATATCTGCTTTGGTTGCATTAAACTAGGTTATACTCCTTTAACATCCTTTATTGTATTATTATTAATGGGCTGTAGGGGTTAATCACCCAGGGAATCATAATAATTTTCTTGGAAAGAGGAATTTGGCTTTCAGCCAGTTTATACATCCATGAAATTGCCTGCTGTCTTTTTTTCTATTCGAAAGAACTGTAGTTTAATCATTGACAATGGATGTTACATTTCATTATCCAAGCTATGTCTGCAATGCATTCTTATAAAAAATATTTTAAAAAATCCTTTCCGATGGAAATATGCTTCTTTATTTTCAACCATGTTTCCTAATCTGTTTTTAGCATTTAATAAACTACTAATTAAACCCCTAGGTATAAAATGTATCAAACCTTGGAATAGAAGTATCCATCAGGATTGCTTTGTGCAGAGGACATTCATGTAACCTTGAGCTTGAATAACAGGTGTCAGTTGTTATATAAATGAACATCATAGTTGATCTGTATCTGTGTGTACTGTAAATACATTTTGCAATAAACATGACATCTGTGTTAAAGCTGATGCATTGGTGTGAATAATTATTCCAAGTAGACAAAATGGACGTGGTCATTAGTACAAAGTTAATTGCAACAAAAACCACTTATACGCAGACTTTTAATTGACCTCCGCCCTGTGCCACTGTTATGGCCCAAGATATTGCCTCTCATTTAAAAAACAAAGTTGATGCTATTAGGTGTAACTTTACCTCTAGCGACTTGCCGCAACTCCCTCCTACCTCGTTCCCCTCCCGCAAACCCACTCTGAATATCTTCTTCTTGTTGCTGAGAAAGGCCTAGTTTGCACAATCAGAAACACCTAATGCAAACATCTCAGCAAACCCGTCTACATGTGAATTGAGACATATACTTACTTGAAGTTGTCTACTGCCTCTTGCAGCATGGCTGCAACACTCTCCAACATGGTGGTGAAACTGACGCGCATTGCGTCACCTCCAAAATATTATGTGAGCATTCCAGAATGTTTAGTGTGTGGGTGGGCATGCCAGCGTCACATTTTGGAGTAAGCAGATGAATTTGCATTCGTTACTGCAGCCAAATTTGCAGTTTTAAGGGCTATGCAGAGTCATGGCGGGACTGCATTAAATCCTTATGATTTACATACATTTGCAAGCAATTTGGCTAGCACAATGTATGTGCATCCTTTTATCCTCTATAAAATGGCAACGCAGATGTTTGGGAACTACATTTCTGATGACTGCCTTTACTTCATTGCATCCTCTAGGGTTATTATGTACAGGTGTGCACAGCTTGTAGTATCCACCACTAATATCCTGCCACTCTTGCGTGATGTGAAAAAAGTGGGTAGCGGTGTTTCAACTTGTCATATAAATAACGGGGTTTCTATTCCAGTGTTTTAAAATAAAATGAATTGTAACTTGCTCAGAATAGTCTGTGTGCATGGTATACACATACTTTTATCTGGTTATAATTAAGATTTTACTTTGTTGTTCTTGCTGTGTTGATGCATGTCTGGTTTTATTTTAGTATTGTACACAACTTTTTGAGGAAAACATGCTGACATCAGACTAGCTCCAGAAAGTCAAAGCATTTCTTCCAAATATGGTGTTTATCATGATGTCTACGTCAGATGGACGGGTATTGAGGTATCTACCAATTAGGAATACACGCTCTTTGTTAGTAATGAGGCACATATAAGGGAGATCAAGCATTTCCGCTGCCTGCTCCTTTTTTTTTTTTTTTTTTTTTTAATATTGGCTTGTGCACCAAAATAGGAAATGGATACCTAAACTTGATCAAGAGTGACTCTGAGTTACTGCTCAAGGCCAACCATTATTCTTGCTGATAATAGCACAAGACACTAAAGGAGGTATGAGAACAGACTTGCATACTTTAATTAACTTCTGTAATATATGAGAAGGTTCATGTTAATGCCTGTCTGTTTATATGAAATGTATTGGACATGGGATGGACTTTTCATTCCAGACAATTCCACGTTTCCACTATTTGGTGATCTGAGGCTTGAATGCAGCAGCTTGGCCATGAAAATCAATTCCATGACGATTCCACCACACAGTTTTAGTGCTGATATTAATGCCAGTGGAAGTCTGGAGCTATGGAATACTTTTACGCACCATGTGCCTCAGCAGTTTGTGACATGGTCTTTACTTCATTGCTGCTGTTCCTAAATGCTTCCACTTTCCAATAATACCACTTACCGTTGACTATCTAGCAGGGATGACATTTTCATGAAAATTGCCTGGTGACAATTCTATATCAGTGTGCTGGAGGCCTTTCTTTGTAAATTATTGTGATACAAATGTACTTGCCATTTAGATGTAATTTATTTGTTAGATTATTGGGCCTCCACTAACCCTGCACAGTTTGACACTTATGTATGATTGAGAAGATTACTGCTTCCTATAGTGGAGCCAGGGTTGTGGCCAAACATTGTGTAACACAATAAGTATAAAGCAGGGATTACAGCCAAATGGCTGATGCTTATTGTATCAGGGACTGTTTGATCTATGATGAGTTGAAAACACTGCTTCAAGGAGAGAGAAAAACATTGTGGCATTAGTTTAGCTGCAGAAACCGAAGGCATTTTTCTACAGGAAATTACTTCAAATACATCAACTGTTGTATTAGATAAACGCGTCTACCTTCAGGAACATTTTCCTCACTTGGGTGAAATATTAACTGAGAATGTGGTAGTTGTGTTCAGATTTCTAACATAAAATAACTGTGTAAGAGTGTAATCATTTTATGATCATTATTCTGCTGTCTAGTTACTGAAACATTTTCAAGAATTTTGGGAAAACCTTTCTATTTGGTAAGACATTATGAGACCAATCCATACATTATTTTTTTTATCATGAATTAATTCTCTTATTATTCAAATCACTCTGGTATTTTCTGTCTCGTCAATTAGAAGGTTTGATACTTAAACCTGCCACAGCAGAGGATGTATTTGCAGTACATATGTACATGTTGCCAGTATATGTACATTGTTTGCTCTGGGCTTTACTACTCCTCCTAAGAACAAGTGTCACCCTGTCCCCTCAGCATATTTATGTTTGCATGCAACAAGTTATATTCTCCTTTATGTATATATACTGTAGTGTATATGTATTGTATTACATTATATTAATCAGATCTAGCTTAGTAACGTCTTACTCTTCCAGGACTGTTTTTAATAAATCTGACTTTTTTTTTTTAATAAGGTTAATCCATTTACCACCCATGCCATATTTAAGAATTTTCTGTTCTCCAGCATTGATAACTGAATTTCCAGTGCGTCTACTTGAATTTACACAGAACTGCAACAATTTTTTGTATTAGTTTTTTTTTTTTTTCTTCAACCCTGACACAAGTGTAATAGGAACCAGATGTTTAAACATCACTACCTAGTATTTAAGAGCTCTGGAGGTTGCATTCTTACTTGATGATTCAAGGAAATAAGGTGGATAAGGAAATGAGGGACAGAACCTTTCCTTCATGCAAATGGTATTATTCAAGCTTGGCTTATTGTTGACACAGTGGCCTAAAGGTCTTTAACCAAATCCACAAACGTTCCTGTTTTACCATTAATTGTTAGGTCTGCAAAATGTGTTTAATTTTTTCTACACTAGTTATAACTTGTTGGCCTGCTCTCTGTTCTTTATTAAATATGTATCTTGATGAACTATATTGCAATGTTACTGATCATTGATAGGCAACCTTATTTCCCTATAAATGACTGATAAGCATACACAATGTAATCATGTATATGAAGAATATATCTAATGCTCACTAAAATTGACTTTTAATTGGAGAATCCCTGAATAATATGTTTGCAATGGATTCTTGAATGTTATAGGGACCTAGGTGAGTTCATTTAGAAAGATATCAAGTTTAACGTTATGAAAAATGTCTAATACATCTTGTTTCTGTTACAAATTACCATTATGTGCATGCATTCTAGAGCGTGTTCTAAAGTGCTTCGAGTTCTTCTTCTTCTTAAATTATTCACTAGTTTACTGCTAGTAGTAGTTATGTTATAGACAAATAGGTGAAATGGACTTTAAATGTGCATTGCTATTTATTAGCAGTTCTATTCTCTGTTGACAATAAAAATCTATGATTGAAGGCTTATCTGGTACAAGGAAAGTTCCTATTATTTCTTGGGGTTGCTTTGCAGTCTATACAAATCCTGAACACTTTGTATTTATTAAAATACTCCATCATGAAAGATGTTCCTGTTAGAAGTTGGCATGCCTATTGTTGTCATCACCATTAGATATAAGATAGGGAACTGGGGACTAATAAAAGTATTTAGAAAATTGGGCAGACTAGATGGACCCAATGGTTCTTATCTGCCGACACATTCTAGGTTTCATTTTACACTGCGTGCTTTGTCTAAAATGATATATATTAAATGGCTTATAATTTTGTGATATATTGAATGGCTTATAATTCTGCCTGGCAGGAAATCTCATTCCCGAAGAATGAACAGGATGATCTCCAATGAGTCATTACACACCCCTTCGTTCAATCGTTCAATCTCAGAAACCTCCATGGACAACTCGTCAATGGAAGACTTTTGGGGTGAACTTAAACACATCAAAGAAACCAGTGAAGATAGACCAGATGACAGCCTGATTATAGAGATGAAACCAGTGGATGGTATGTTCCCTACTAAGACAAACCCCAAATAGACAAAACTTTCATGTTAGCATGGTTAAAGAAGAGCAAGGTGAAGTAGTTACATAGTGCTTGTTGTTTTACAATTTGTCTGTTATCTTATTTATGTCTATTAACATAATTATGCGCACATTGAGAGACAGGTTACCAGCAGGGATAGCCACCACCATAGTTCATAGTACATATTTACAGGTCCAGGCATAGGCAAAATGTACCATTGTGAATCGCAAGTTCTATATGTTCCCCTTCCTGGTGACTAGACTGTTTTCCCTAATGAATGCAGCAGAAAACAAGCTAGTAGTGATTAAAACTTTGTGTCAAAATGTGTCATGCTAGGTTTTTTAAGCAGCTATCTCTAAAGAGAAATTGAACATCTCATGGGCTGCTAATGTAGGTTTACAATTCCACATCCCCTGGTGTTCCCACATCACTTAGAATTCAGCTGAAAAGCAGATGAATGGCAGATATGAAAGAAATAAAAGATATCTGAAGGTAGTATAATTACCAGCAATAATTAGAAATGTCATATTGTGTTTTAACTAAGGATAAGAGGAATTGTTCCCTAGATCTTTAATGATTTGCTGTAACTACACAACTGACAGTATAAAGCAGAGATATAAATTCTGAATTACGAGTGAAAGAAAGTGAAAGATCTTACATCATTTTCACATTCATTGACTGCTAAAATAAGTCATTCAAATTAATAAGTCTTAAACATTCAGAAGTCCTCTAGCCATCATATATTTTATGACAAGAACTACTTTATAAAGGTGTATGGCATTTTATTTTGTGTAGCATGAAAAGCATGAAATGATACCACCAGATATGCTGCCGTATTAAAGTATATCACAATAAAGGATACGGATTTCTTGGGCGAGGGGGGAGGGGGGGGGTGCTAGATTGAGTAACCCATTTCAGAGGAAAACAAAATGTTTACAATGTGTTATTTTCTATAGATGGAGAGATGGAGGCTGAATGGTTACAGGAAGTTGGTTTGTCCACCCTCATCTCTGGCACTCAGGAACACGATGGACAAGCTTTGTTGTCTACATTAACACGAACACAAGCAGCTGCTGTACAAAAGAGATATAACACATATACCCAAACCATGAGGAAAAAAAACAAACATTCAGTCAGGGATGTACGTGACATTTTTGGAAATAGCGAATCCTTGGTAAGTGTTTTTGTTCTCTCTTTTATGTAATATGAAGCCTGTTAAAATATATGCATGTGTATGTATATATAGAATATATATATGGAAGTCTGGAAATCTTCAGCTATGGAATCAGCAGAGCATTGGTGACCTCTACAATTGGTGACCATGTTGTGTGACATTACATGTTCATTACACTTCATTGCTACTGTTCCTAAACTCTGCCACTTTCCAATAATATCACTTACCATGGATATCTAGCAGGGATTACATTTTCACAGACTGATTTACAAAGCATCCAATCACAGTATCACACTTGAATTCACTGAGCACTTCAGAACGACCCATTTTTATTTATTTTTTTACAAATGTTTGCAAATGCAGACTGCATGGCTAGCTGCTTAATTTTATACACCTGTGTGCAAGGGTCTGATTGAAACACCTGAATTCAGTTATTAATTTTTGCAAACAAAATATACAAAACACAATGCACTGTGCAACCTGTTGCTGGTTCAATATATCTTAGTGGATCCGCATATATTTATTAAAGTTAAGGTGTTTAACGCTTTTTCTGCAGCTATTGTACTTTTTGTGCTTTTATCTATTTTTTTTTTATTTTTTTTTAATCCCTATATCAGTTATGATCACAATATTCCTAAACTGCCTGCTAGCCAAGAAGTGTATCTTTGAATTATATGTGGTACAGCCACAGGCCGTTTTTTCCCCTTAAAAAAGCTTTGGTCAGAATGCCCGTATTCACTATATATCTCCTCTAGAATATGGCTAGGGTTGCCCACAATATTGTAACTTTAAAGAAGTAATTTAATTGTACATATCAGGCAGACAGACTAGATGTAAGCATCCTCTGCATACATTATGTGTCATTATATAGATTTCAGGATTTGAGTGATCTCGTCTTAAAGATACAAAACTAAAACAGTGGACACGCATATAACGCATACCACTTCTAAGTTAAAATACAAACTCCCTGAACTTAAAAGGTCAAGCATTTCACTATGAACAACTAGTTGTAAATGTTGCAGGAAGGCCTGCCAACAAAACAGGAAGTTCAAAGAATGAGATGGAAGGATAAACATTTACGGAGAACTTGTGCATCTAGAGATCAGTGATGTCATTTAAACAGACATGTACACTAATATTTAAATTGAATTTCATAAAAATCATGAGGCGTTGAAGTTTAAACAAGCTACGTATATTTTAATGGCTCTTTAACTGCAAAGTTTTCAGCCAAAGTATTTTCATAACACAAATGTACATATAATTCCTGTTAAAAAAAAAAAAAATCTTAACCAACAGCAATTCTTTACAAATCATTTTTAATATTTCATAATTTTCATAATTGTAAGCTACATAACCAAAACTCTTAATTAGTACCATTTTATTTCTAGGTCAATGGCTAGTAAATGGCTAACTAATTTATATCTATTGTTGGTTGGTAGTTATTTCACATATGCTTTATTGTGTGGTACCTATGTAGGTTTTTCTATGACAAAATACTGGCTTTGCTATTTTCTCCATAGACTTAACATTTGCCTCAAGCCAATATTTTACCCGCCTCTCCGTAAAATAGCGGTGGAGTGGCAACCATATACTTGTACCATGTAATGACAAGGCCTTTCCACATCTAGCTTCTGGTTATCCTGGGTGTTATCATAATAACATAAAACTGCTAGTCATCAAATGTTGTAGTTTTCTACCTCCTGATCCTTATTGTATTAATATGCCTTTTGTATTCCATTACATAACATATAAATTATAATGTAAAAACGTTTATGCAGTCCTCAGCACCGAGTTAAAATGGCTGTTTCAGTCACAAATGTTGTCCAGGTGGCATAGGACCCTGGGCGCCTCGACAATATAAACCTTGGCTATCAAGTTTTCTCTACAGATTCCCTTTTTCTAATTAGAGATCCGCTCTGTGGGAGGGTTTCAGGCACAAAACTTGATCCAACCCCAGAACATAAATTTATCAGAAAACATGCTCCAGACAAAGCAGAACCAACATATGTCATGTTTTATACATTACTGTTGATTTGCCAAGTTTATATAATATGCCAAGTGCAATCTAATTGCTGGCGGTAAGTTCTGTCAGTGCAGTAGAAGTGCTGAGGTAAGTCCTGGGTGCTGGGGCAAGTCCTGTGAGTGCTGGAAAATTTGTCAAGCAACTTATGTCCAATCAGATATTACTGGGGGCCATACAGTACTTGTAGCCCTGGAGCTTACAATGTCATAATCTTGCCCTGTGTATGCTAAAAGAGTGCAGATAAAAAAAACTATCACTATGCATTATGAGGTGCTGTGTAATGCATATGGCCTCCAAAAGAAAAACCAGACAAGAGGATAGATGCGATCTGGGTGTTCTTCTTGCATTAGGTGTCCTTGAAGTACATATTCTGAACTAAACTCCCCTGTCCTCGACGTACTTTAATAGTTACAGAACCCACTCAATACTTGACATTTAGCTAGAGGGGCCAGAATAAAGGACACAAATATTAATTAACCCTAAATAGTCTTCCTTTGTAAAAATTGAGACTCATTTTATTTTGCAAGCTTCTTTGTATGAATAATATGTTCTAATGAATTTATATTTTTATACATAGGAAATATGCAAACTGTTGTTTTTCTTTTCCAGTCATCATTTGAGCCTTTACCAGTCTCACCACTTACTTCAAATGGAATTCAGCTCCCGATCTCAAAGAAACCCATTTGGAAACAAGTGACATGTAAGTATTGTATTGACCACAAGTTTTTTTTGCCATGAAGAGTCTAAAGAACCCGAAAGTAGTTGCATTCAAATTACTATAAACAAAATCACACAACTTTTCAGTAAATATTAAAATTACATTACAGCTTGTACTATGACCTCTTGTTAACCCTTGTTGTACTAAAACAGCCAAACAAAAGTCTCCTTTCATCAAAATCTTATCTTAATTGGCATATACCCTACTCCTCCCAATGCCCTAGATTTCCAACTACAGTTCTTCAGCTGTTTCTGAACAATATTTTCCTTAATTCTAGGACTGTTTGGTTTCACCAAGCTTGACCATTATACACTACATCTTATTAGGATTTGGTATAATTTATTCCTCTTTAATTTGCCAAATGTTGTAATTTTTAAGGAGAGTTTCAGTCATTTGCTTACTTTAATACTAAAGTGTCCTAAAGAGTAATTTAATCTTTTTCACATAATTATCATGATAGAAAAACATTTGGGGAATTACAGACTCTTCACAGTAACTAAAAGGTTTTATGCATTAATATAGTAGAGGACAAATATATTGCTTTTAAACATTACAGACAAATGTAGGATACAGTTTGTTAGTGTTAATTGAAAGAGTGCATTAAATGTAGGCATTTTAAATAGAATTGGTCCAATGAAAGAATACAATTAAAGTAGATCTGACCCAGTATTCTATACAGTATGTCAGTCCTCCTGATAGAAGGAGCAAAAGGGGCTCAGTAAGGTACTTTATATTCTTTCATTAAACACATTCTTACACTTAAAACTTTCTTTTAACTGGAAGATAAAAAAAATGTAATTTTTTCTACCTTTTATGGAGTATTTTAAGTCTGCAGAACTATTATTTTGTATAAAATGCATCACCATAGATGTAGGTGTATTTTTTTATTATTATTATTATTAATACTATGCGCTGCATGTTTTATTATGAGTGTGAAGTCTGCAAATAAATATCTTCTGTTTCAGCCAACAGCTATGTATTTGAAAAAATCAGCCCTTCAGTAGCAGAGGAGCTTTCTTTCGAGGTATCCTTCTCAGAAACCATTGTGGTGGATGATAAAGAAAAGGAACGTCAAAAGAACCAAAGATTTAAAAAGGAAGATTGTATATTGCCAGTAGGTTTAAATAGAAGAATGCATTACCATTTAAAGCTTTGAAAAGTGTCAGTCAGTTTATTTTTTTCCCCAGTTAGAATACCCCGAACTTTGTTGGTATGCAGTGGCATAAATTCTAAATTCAACACATTGCAGAATCCAGACATATCCCAGCACCCAAGAACATACCCCATCACCAAAACTGCACAGCCAGGATATGCCTTATCATCCACATCGCAGATCCAGGACTTGCCTGAGCACCCTAGGAAATGCCCCATCACCAATATTGAACAGCCAGCACATGCTCCATCACCCACATTGCATAGCCAGGACTTACCCAAGCCAATAGCTACAGCTCCCTGGTTGTAGTAGTTGACAGCATGGTGTCTGAGCGATGGAAGGTCACGTGGCTCCCAGTGCTCTGACGTCAGGAGAGTCCGAGAGACAGAATGGGAATATGTCTGGATGGCAAGCTGTTTTTTTTTTTTTTTCTTTTTTTAAGGGGCAGCATTTTTACCCAGTTTCCCCCCAAGCAGACAAAGCAAGTGCTGCCCTAGGTATATTACTGCCAATATCACTGCCATTATTATTGCTTTTCTTATGTTCCAAAATAGTATTGTGCTTTGTACCTATTTCATTTGTGTGGTAATAGATTAAGGTTACAGTTTCACGCTTTAAATCTCTCTTTTTCTTTCAGAAATTTATTGTTTGGAAAAGCAGGTTTGGTCTTACTGAAGTGGGAGATCTGTCTCTTGAAGACATGAAAAAAATCCGATACCTTTCTTTGATTGAATTAACAGCTTTTTATGATGCTTTGGGAATTGAACTGAAGAGAAACCGGACAATTCGATTCAAAGGGAAAGGTACAACACAAAGCTTCTCTCATTTCTAGAAAGTTGTGGGGTTTTTGGTATTAAAGATGCACACTTGAATGAATTGTTGTATGTGGTATTTCTTTATGGCAGAAAATGGCCTGTTTGGAGTTCCCCTGACAACATTGTTGGAAAACGATCAAAAAAAAGTCCCAGGCACAAAAGTCCCTTTGATTTTTCAAAAAGTAAGTGCATGATAATAAAATATTTATTCAAGCAAACATTATTTAAATAATTGTAATCTTTAACGTGTAAGAGACACTTATTATGAAACAAAAACATACCTTGCAGGTTGTGTCCACTGAATAAATAATGGAACATGTTTTTGCAACTCAGAAATCTGCTTATGTGCACTGCTGTTTATTTATTCAGATGTATATGACACAAAGGTATATACTTTCGACTTTAGTCTACATCTATAATGTAAGTTCTAAACTGGAGAAATTTCCCTTTGGTTGATCCACTGTTTTGACGATGAAGGGGGGGGGGGGGGGGGGATGCTGTGAGTGCAATCCGTGTGCAGGAGCAAATCTTGGATACCATTTGGATGCTGGAGCAAAGTATGTTTTGCTGGAGCAAGTACTGGGTGCTGGGGCAAGTCCTGAGTTCTAGAGTAAATCCTGTGAGTGCAATCTGAGTCCTGGGGTAAGTGCTTTCAGTGCCATCTTTGTGCTGGGGTGTACTTAAAAGTTCATATATGTATACATGCAACTACATATATTGATATAAGCATATATCTATATATGTATATAAATAATGTGTGTGTTTGTTTATAAAATTAGTGGTTTATCATCCCCCTCTCCCACACACACACACACACACTTTTGCCGCTGTTCACTGGTTATAATTTTGTCCCCACACCTGGTCTTCATGAATAACCCATTAGTGTTTAATATTTCTCAAATTATTCTAGGAATTTATTTGGAATTATAAAAAGTGCTCCGTTAAAAGTGTTGGCGCCACTTTAATTGCATTTTAATGATTCTAATGACTTGTTATTTAAAAAAAAAAAAAAAGTAGTGTGTTACCTTTTATATGTAAAAACTTTTTTTGGCAGATGGCAGGAAGACCATTTAATCTTGTATCTCTATAAGGCAGATTTTAAGCAAGCTCTGGCACTGCAATATTTGGCTGGTAAAGTGGAGTCCACACCACTGGTGGTAGTGCATGTGTTTAGCACTTACAATTTTGTGAGCACTAATATAGCTTTGCATAGGCTTATTATTTACATACTAAGGGGAACAGCATATTTCCAGAGTATTTCTACATTCAAACCATCAAATCACATTATATAGTTATAAGCAGAGATAGGTAGCGCCAACATTGTTCATAGTGAATATTTACTGTTCTTTGTGTCATCCAATTTTTCTATGTAACCTGTATGTGATTTTCTATGTCATGTTCTAATGGACCTTCACAGACATTTGTCCTTTCATGGACCATTTGCTTATGCCTGTAGTAATAGTAATATCAACACCAAACCTGGTCTTTACTGTACCAAGCGAATATTATCTTTCATTTTTTTTCTTCTTCTCAGCTTTTGCAGAGACTGGAGGAGACGGGTTTAGAAACTGAGGGTATACTACGGGTTCCAGGATCTGCCTCCCGAGTGAAGGTATGTTTTATGTGAGATTTTTTATGATTTTTTTCTATAAGCAGCTCAGGACTGTGATTTATGATATATTTATTTGTACATGCTGAACAAACGTCACACAATACAGTATTTTTGATACTCTATCTTGATCAATAGAAATATTGTATAGTATTCGATTTAATTCTATTTTTTTTCCCTTTTACTTGAAGTATTGCATTCTTGTTTTAAACTTTTTACTTAAGGATCTACTCCATGAAGGGAAAATTGCAGGGACCTGAGACAGGGAATTTCAAACTGAAGCCTAAAGCCGCTCAGTTGGAAATATTCTCCCATTCAGATGCATGGGAGAATTTTTCCAATTCACGTACAATTTGGAATTCCCATCTCTGTTCCCTGCAATTCGCTCTTTATTGAGTAGACCCCCCTATGATTTTTGCTCAGGTAGTACATACTGAATAAAGCAAGCTAAATCGGGCATCTGTATTGTTAAGCAGGAGGTCATCTAGTAATTACTCTGAAATAGCAGCATGTGGGGAATATTCATCATAGTGCAATTAGTTCCTTTTCTCATTTCCTTTGTATAGATTGTAGTAGGTAATTTAAATGTATTCATCAACGGCCAATTTATTTATTTAATAATAACAACCTTCACGTTTTATTTAATATTGCTATTCATTTTTGATCAACCATGTAATGTAACTGTTTTCCAAACACAAAGTGTCCCTGGGCAGATGTAGTAATGGTTCAGAGGGAATTGTTTGAAATGTTTCTGGCTTTCATTTGTACTGTTGCATTAATTCTTCAGGATGAAAGCTGTCATGCCCAAGAAAATTACATATATTTTTAAACAAATCCAGATTTTAAAAAAATAGTTGGGGTTATGTGGATCTTACTCGCATTCCAAAATGTTTAAATAATGTTTAAAGCATATGGTTGTGATTAAAGAGGCCAGTTTCCAAGTATTAAATATATGTCTTTATTGGCTTGAAAGGGAGATAGACATCCAAAATGTGATATCTGTATGCATACTATATCCAGTTTCAGTATATTATTTACATGTCACTGTTTGCCTTCTTGCTTCGAATTTTACTGGAGTGTTTTAACAATATACCATATGTGAATGTATGCTGAGATGATTGTATCTCTTTTAATGCTACCGCTGCGCCTACAGAACATATTTTAATCCCGTAAGGAGGTTTGGGGCAGGAATCAGTTCTTTGTGTTTAGTACTTATATTGTGGAAAGTGGAAACTGTTGGAATTGGTATCCCATATTGAGGCTACATGTTCCATCAATGACCCAAACCACTTGAAAAATCGTCTTTTTGAAACTACAATATATAAGTTGACTTTGAAATTGTGGGGATACCTATTCTCCAAAACACACAAAGGTTAGTCATTAGTCTCCTATAGTCTAATTTTATAAGTATGATCATATGGATCTTCATGGGTTAAAAATATCGTATGCCAATCTATCATTAAAGAACTTTATTTCAGATGTTGGGCTCACCTTAATTCTGCTCTTGAGTTTCTGATAAACCAAGTCTAGAAGACTTGGGAACCTCAGAGTCTTCTTCTCTTAGGGATTATAGCACTTGATAAAAAGAATGAAAAATATGAGAATTCTTTTGAGTAGGGGGGGGGGGGGGGGAGGAATTATCCCATATGACATTGATTTTAATTTTTTTGCAGCACAAATTACTGTAATTATATATTTCAGCATTTTACTAAACCATGTGCTTTTTATTATTTTTTCATCTTTAAAAAGGTTTTATTTTTGCAGAGTTTGCGAGAGGAGCTTGAATCTAAGTTTTCTGACCGTACATTTGATTGGAACAAAGTTCGCAATAATGATGCTGCTGGTCTACTGAAAATGTTCATTAGAGAGCTGCCAATGCCCCTGTTTACAATGGAGTATCTTCCAGCCTTTATTGCCTTAGTGGAAAGTAAGTATATATAGTGTTTGGAAAAGTCATAACTTGTTTTTAATTTTTACTGCATGTATGACAAACAGTATTTGTAGATAACATAGAAAAAAAAAGCATATAAAATAATACAATGGTAAAGAAATGTATTAAACCTTTAAGTGGCAGGGTGGTATACTGGGCATCTTAGGGACTGTAGTTTGCAAAAGATGGCCCAAAGTTTAGCCACTGAAGATATGTGTAAATCTGCACCACTATATATATATATATATATATTGTGTGTGTGTGTGTGTGTGTGTGTGTGTGTGTGTGTATGTATGTATGTGTGTATATATATATATATATATATATATATATATATATATATATAATCTGGAACCAGATGGCACTGTGCTCTCTCGCACACTGATTGTATTTATTTGTAAAACTTTGATAATTAAAGTGGAAACTTTATTTTTTCTAAAATTGTGACCCTAGATATCATTCTTTCTGCTTTTAATGTGTGCGCAGTAACATCCCAATTTGCTCTTTCTGTCCATGCCTACAGCCCTTAAATTGTCCAGTTAATAAAAAAGAAATAAAAAGATACTAGGCATTTAAAAAAACATTTTTATGTCTATGGAATCTGTGATTTAAGAAATTAATGAAAAAGGATGTTATCCCCATACCTTCAATAGTAATAGATATTGTGATTTTTCATTTTTGTAAAGCAAATATTTTTCCTCTCAAACATAGCACTCTCACCCACTCGTTCGGTATATAGACTTTTGGCTTATGGACTACATGTAAAACTATTGGCTTTCTATAAACCGAACTAGAGTCCCCATTCATAAGAAATTCTTATGAATGGGGACTCTAGTTCGATTTATAGAAAGCCAATAGTATTACATGTATTCTATAAGCCGAAAGTCTATAAACCGAACGACTTTCGGTTTATAGAATAGCAATAGCATTACATGCTTTCGGTTTATAGATTTTTGGCTTATGGAATACATGTAATACTATTGGCTTTCTATAAACCGAAATAGAGTCCCCATTCATACGAATAGGTCAATTGACCTATTCGTATGAATGGGTACTCTATTTCGGTTTATAAAATAGCATTATATGCATTCCATAAACCGAAAGTCGTTCATTATGTCGGTTTATGGAATGTATGTAATGCTATTGGTATTCTATAAACCGACTCTATTTCGGTTTATAAAATGCCAATAGCACGAATGGACGAATGGTTAATAAACTAAAATCATTCGTTCATTCGGCTTTCGTTGGTTTAGCATTTTCGTTATTCGTTTTTCTGACGAATGGACGAAAATGCTATTTTCGGTCGAAAACGAATGCACATGTCTAATGTGGACGATGCCCATCAAATCTCTAATGCATATCCAAAAAAAAAGAGTAACGTTGTCAAGATGCAGTTTTCAGAATTAATCTAGAACACAAAAAAATGCAAATTTGTAGGGCTCACGAGTGGAAGCAAAGATCTGCATGCGCACACAGAATAACGCTGTGTTATAATATACAATACATAGATGTGCACATGCCTGGAACTAGCTTATGTACTTGTGATTACAAAATAAATGTAACTTTACTGCATGTCTCAATGAGCTTAACTAACAAATATGCGTATTTATGGTATTTAGATTACATTAATTAATTACACTTAATTAATCCCAACAGCAAGTAAATGATTAGAAACATTTTTTATTTATACACAGTCAATACCAATAATTATAGCTTGTTTCTCAGTAAGTACTAAAATACATTGCATGGTGAGATGAGTGAAGGAATATAAATAAACCGGAATCTGATCCACATAGTTCCAGCCGTCTCATTTTATAACAATGACCAGAACTCTCATCTATTAGCACTGAAAGAACAGTAATATAATAACCCAACATAGGTTTTCTTCTTTCCCATTTCTCCTTACATTACCAAACCTTGCATAGTTATTCGAAGGCTGGAGCAGAGAAATAACAATAAAATAACATAAAATTCACCACATTTTCCAAGTGGGGGATCACTTAACATGCCTCAATGTAAACCGAATAAACTATTATTTTAATAATTTAGTAAATAGTGTATGTATTTTTCATATGGGTTGCAGCTTGCATAAAAATGGTTAAATAAAATGTACAGGCTTTCAGTTGGTCTCCAGTGATCTATATAATTTGATTTTAAGGAAATGGCTTAATGATGGCAGTTTCTAAATACAGACTAGTCACAGACAATGATACCCAGGGGGTTTTGTTAGAACTCAGTTACATTACATTACCATTTACTTATATAGCCAACAATTTACATAGCGCTAGGTACAGGACATAGAAGGGAACTAAATACTAAGTTAGACAAACTAGAACAGACTGGTACACAAGTTAGAAAGCCCTGCTCACAAGCTTACATTCTAGAGGGTACATGAAACACATAAGGGAATGCAGAGGTCAGAGGGAAGGTAGTTGTAGTAACATTAATGTGGATGGTTGGCCAAAGACTAACGATTGAATAATAATCGGTGCAGTGTTACAATCTAGAGGCTATAAAAATAATGTAAACCCCCCCCCCCCACCCACCCACCCACACACACACACAAACACTTGAACTCACTGTAGATGCTTGCAATTGCATTTCATGAATGAATACATGCTTTCTCGCTTGTTGGTCCGATTTGGCTGTTCCTCTCTGCAACACCCTCCACTGGCTCCCTGTCTACTCTAGGATAAAATTCAGTCTTTTACCTACAAAGCCCTCCACTCCCCTCCGTACATTGCCTCCCTAGTTAACTGGTACTTCCCTGCATGACCTCTGCACTCCTCAAAGGGACTACAGCTCTCCTCCAACCTCATCACCTCTTCCCACTTCCCAAGTTTTTGCCCGAGCTGCCCCCTCTCTCTTGAACTCCCTTTCCGCAAAGCATCCAGCTCTCTCCTTCCTCCTCAAACTTTAATAAAAGTCCCTCAAATCTCATTTCTTTTAAACAAGCTTACTACCCATCCCACTAGCATACCGGTTGATTTACCACTAGCTGATCACACCTAACTCTCGCTGCCCTCAATCACTGTTAGTATCAGGTAGCTTACACCTGATCCAGCTAGAAAGCACACAATCCTTGGCCAAACCTGCCTAGCGCCAACCATCCACACCACTGTTACTACAACTACATTCCCTCTGACCTCTTCACTCTCTTGTGTTTCATGTACCCCATTCCCTATAGATTGGAAGCTTGCGAGCTGGGCTCTCCCCCTCATGTATCAGACTGTTCTAGTTTTTCTAACTTAGTATGTAGTTCACTGCTATTCTCTGTACCCAGCGCTAAGTAAATTGTTAGGCGCTATATAAATAAATCTTAATGTAATGTAAATACTACTCTTCGGTATAATATCTATATTATCTTAGCTTGTATTGCCTACACAGAATTAAAGTAGAGTTTGAAGCTCTTCTATCATGTTGTTTTTTTTTTTTTTTTTTTGGATATCAGACAAAAGAATTGGAGTTATGTCTACATGGCTAATTTACATACATTCAGCTTTAAACAAAAATGTCTTCAAGACGATGTACAGGCAATTAAGAAGATAGCTCACAGTTTCAATAAATACAGTAAGTTACATTATGTAACAACTGTCCAATAGTTATCATGGATAAGTTGATGTGGGGAAACTATGTTATCACCAGTGTCCTTACGATCCAAAAGTATATGCTCCTTTGTTTATTTACATACAAACTTCATATTCTTCCCCATTTCTATGCCTCTTTGTCTGGATGTTTTGTCAAAGGAGATAAAACATTGTGACCGAACTGTCCCTACAATATTAATGCTCATACAGCCATCAATAGTCAAAATCAATTATTGGAATGAGACAACAGGATCCAAATGTCCGTGTCCTGATATGTAACTAGATGTTTTGGTACATTTGTGAGGATCAATATAAGTAAGTTAACATTCAAAGACAACGGGAAGCTCCTCTATATTGCTGCTTCTTAAGATCGAGGAATAAAATAACATTATGATGCATTCTAAAAGTTAGAATATAAATAACCCTCCAAGTGGCAGCCATCTTGTGCACCCCTTTCACACTCAGACAGTTATGAACAATGCTACTTCTATCTATTTATTTATGTAAGATTTAAAGATTTGGGCAGTGAGTGATGGTGCAGAAAGATGAATCTTTCAAGCTAGTATGTTAGCTGGTTTGTTTTTTTTAAAAAAGTGTTTCTCTGGGGCCTGTAGCGGCCGTTCCTGTAAGACTTTTCTCTCAGCAGCTAATCATGTTCCTGACTTTCATATAAGAATTCTTATTCAAGTCATTTTCATTTCTTTAGAAATCTCCAAGATCAAATTGCAGCTACAAGCTCTTCATCTATTAATCATGTTGCTGCCAGATGCCAACAGAGATATTGCCAAGGTAAATGAAATTAGATCCAATTTCACTAAATATGTGTGTTCGTTGCCTGTCAGAAGAAAGCTTGAAGTTTGCTTGCAAATAATGCAGCATATCTATTTTTAATTTATATCGGAATATGCATTGTTTCTTCCCCAAAAAAGAATATCAACATATTTTACTTGGCAGTGAATTTGGTATTTCCACTGGTCTCTCCAAGTACTGTGCCACACTAAGCAGTATTACCAGATGAAGTTTCAAGCTGTGTGATATACTGTGTGATATTCTATTCCTTGCTCATATAGGTTTGATTCTAGTCAGGAGTAGAATGGATATAAATTAGTTTATATTTTGTTTTGAAAAGTTCTCTTACAATCAAGATACGATATGTATTTTAAAAGGGAATCACACCAGCACAATTGGAGAAACATAATCAAAGACGAAGGGAGAGGCAAACAAACATCTGCACAAATCACAGATTTTATTCACAATATATACAGACAAAAATTACAATGGTAAAAAGTGCAACGTGACAGAAAGCAGACTTACATTTTGGAGTACAGGGCTTGTCTTAAAGTGTATTAAAAAAATCTATAAAATGTGCTAGACAAATTGCTATATAGAGCCAACAGTGATTTAGATTAAGTGTATATACCTACCTGAATATTAACCCTCTATCAATAGGTTTTGTGGATGACAGGTTCACTTTAAGTGTATAAAAGGCTCTGAGCCTACATCTGAGAGCAAATAACATCATAAAACAAGTTATAAAAAATGGAGATGTCTTTTCACAATTTTGGGGGGGAATAGAATGAAGTTAACTACTTAACTTTTTTTTTTTTACATTTTTTTTATAAACAGAAAAAAGTTGTCTATGTGCTATATTTCATTTCATAATCTGCTGTGAGCACCCTGTATAATTTTTGAGTATCTAATGGCATTGATATCTTCCTATAGTACCCAAACTCATGATTGTTATGCTATCTCTTTCTATTATAGTCTGTCTATTCATGAAGCTATATGCACACACCCTGGTTGTACTATTAGAAGCAGTCATCAGATTTTAGGCATTCTTTGCCTGTTTGTCTGATATGTATATATGCTGTGGTTTCATACCATGTTGCTACTCACAGTGATTTACATAATTTTTGCCCTGGCATTCAACTTAATATCACACTCCTGCTGAGAACACTATGCTCTCTCCACTGCTGTTTAGAATGTCTGTCAGTTTCTATCCATAAAAGTGTTTTTTTTTTCTCATTCTATAATATGTATTCTTTAACCACTAGATGGAAAATTTGAATAATTACACAAATCATTTTCACTATGCATATCCTAGTATGCTGTTCATCAAATATACATTATCTTGAAGTCCATAATGATGGTCATCAAATAAATTAACACAATCTCAGTTTCCCTGCAGTGTTCACAGTCAAATAGAGAACATTTTACTTATAATTCTACTCGATTTAGGTCATTCAGCAGCTCTAGTATTTTCACTGTGCTATCTTAATATAAAAAAAGTACATCTGTGCCAAGTATTTACAGTGCTAACAGTTGTACAGGACTGTACTTACATTGCATGAGATAGAAACAGGAGCTTTTGGTACAATGTTATTTTATAAATGTTTTTGCTGCAGGCACCAATAAGAATAATGTAATTTAAATGAATGGAATTTCTTGTAATCAGACTATATGTTGCATTGTTAAGAGATCCTTCTGTGTACAAGAGCAAGTATATCACATTCCACACAATGCATTCTATTCCACCAGCACAGTGCTGAGTAAAATATAAATAATATGATTTATGCAGAATGCCTGCATCAAATCACACTGGAAGTGCTATACAAGCCGTAGTCTTCAACGTGCACCAAAGGGAGTTTTGGGACTAGACTGTCCATTTAAAGCAAATTTGACAATCCATACTGAGTGAGAAATATGTTAGCCAGTAGAATAGTTATTTAAAATTATAGAAAACCAACTAATGTGTTTTTATACACAAACATAACAGCCATCCTCAATCTGACTTATCCCCATATGATGTAATATCCAGTCATGCCAGGTATGTACCTAAATGGGTACAAATGGACATACACCAATTCACAGCAAGTGCTGGCATCACAAGGAAGCTAACTGATAATGCCTCTAGGGGCAGTCAATTTTTTTTCACTTCCGAAGCTCTGACCACAAGAGTGCATAGCCAAATTGCCAAAACATGCTGCTCAGTCAAAATGGCGCCCCCGATTGCTCCGTGGGGCGCTCGTTTCACCGCAGGACGTGTCAGGCATGTTCATTGTTGGGCATGGAGTTTCCAGCTGGACGTGCCTGACACGTCCATTGTCGCGAAGGGCTTAAACAATTATTTTATTATGATCTCAGATAGTATACAAACAATACACAGTGTGTATTATTTTGAAAATGAAAAATGGAATATATTCCAGGTAACCAATTTAACCATCCTTTTAACTCACTCAACTGTGGTTATGAAGGATTTGTTAAAATAAATACAACGGATGAACAGATGGTCCAGCTATAAGCATATGGTTTATACAGGGCCGATCCTAGGATCACGGAAGCCTGGGTGCAGGTGATTTTTTTTTGCACCTTCCATGAGGGTGTGGCTATATTACTAACTCGTCCCCTTTTGGAATGTTTCAATTCCAGACATGCCCACTCAGAGACATACACACGTGCAACACTCTCACACTCACACAAAGCTCAGTTTTTGTATTATTTTTATATAAAATAGTCTTTCCCAGCACGAATGTTGTGCTTACCTAGCTGCCAGCACCCAGATTGTAGCAGCACAGAGGAGTGTTTGCAGGAGGAGCCAAGGAGCTGCCGATGGGGCAGCTAGTGATACCTAAGCTTGAGGAGGCGGTATCAAGTGCAAGGGGGAGGGGCAGAGTGTGAGGGGTGGGCCTAGGGTGAGGGGCGGAGCCTGACACTGGACTCCCTTTAATGCACGCTTGACAGGCAGAGCACTCTGTGCACCTGACCAGGATTTCCTATTATATGCAGGTATTGTTAAAAAGTAAATGAATGCTACTTTTTTTAATAATGTAATACACTGGCTTGTATCAGTACCAATGCCAGATCTAGAATTGACCTCCACAAGATGGAAAGCATTTAGAATAGCAGGTGAGCATGAGACATAGCAGATTGATCTGATATAGGTAGCTTTTTTAGTCCTGTCCCATAAAATTTGGGTCTGTCCCAGCATTAATACTGCCTATAAGAATACCAATAAAGCCTGCAAGATATATTTTCCCTTAATATACCTGGTTAAAGGTGACACCTGATTACTCTTTTCTACAGGCAATTGGGTCTTGGTGAATGGTCACAGTAGTTTTAAGATGGAGACAGGGAGAAACCACGCTTCCAAATGGATTAGACTAAAATTCCGTCCTCATGCCCACTTCCCCCTAACAGTCCAGGATTTAGGGATTACCCACTTGGTTCTTTTTTTTATTTTTAAAGTTTAGATTCCAAACTTGAGTTGTTGTCTGGACTGTTATAGGGACGATGACTATGAGGAATGGTGTGGAAGACACTGGATTAGAGTTTAGATATTGTAAAGCACGCCATGCGAGTATTAAAACAATGTAATGTAATGTAAGATTTTAAAAAGGTATTGTAATGAACCTGTCTGACAAAATAGCACGTAGTTAGTTTTACAGAGATCTATGTTTAGATCCTAGAAGTTCTTTGGATAGCAACATGTCATGCTGTTCTAGTTCATGAAGAGGACATATGCTGCTTATAACAATGTCACAATTATCTGATGTGTTAACTTGTTTTACAAAACATTTGAGTGATTCTTGCATTCAAAAAATTCCATGGCAAATACAGGAATGTGTCAAGAAAATATACACGCAAATACCAACTTTTCAAAAATCCTGCTGTTTTGGAAAAGGTGGTCTAGACTATCATCGCAACATAACTAAGAGTACTTTTTAAAATGTGATAGAGGATATTATGCATATTTTCTAGCTTTGTGATGCTTTTTTGGATGATATTAAACCAGGGTATAAATATTCCTCATCTTTTTAAATTGGCATTCTAGCCATTGTTTTCAATATTATTTAATGGTTCATCATTAGAAATGAATGTCCCTAGCATGTGCCTAGTTACATGATGTTATTGTGACCTAATGGTTGTTGTACCATTGATAGGGAACATGTCTACACCTGTAAAGCTATAACAAATAAATATATAACAATGTAATAAAACATAAACAGAAATAAGACCCTATAACTATCAGTGCTGAATACATCAGTTTAGAGTATATTAGGTAATACCTTGTATTTTGTTCATATTCTTAACAAAATTGTGCTAACCTTTTTTAATTTTTATTTAGGCATTATTACACTTTCTCAAAAAGGTGGTGTCAAATGAAGAGAAGAACAAAATGAGTTTGTGGAATGTATCCATGATTCTGGCACCAAATCTATTTATCTGCAAGGGCAAAAGTGCAAATCAAGAGGAAATGAAGACCGCTGCATCCACGGCGCATATAGTCCGGCTACTAATTAGATACCAAGACATCTTGTGGACGGTGAGAAAACATGTCAAACTTGCTTTTCTTGGATGCTGATCATATAAATGCACTATATGTGATGGAACACACCGTATAATATTTTTTTAATGTACATAATTACCATATTGGTTAATTATAAAACACAAATTACATGTCATTGTTTATGCTACCAAAGAACCTGCTTACAGCGTAAATAAACCTGTTTCCTTTTAGAAATTTGGGCAGACAACATAGGCTGCTTTCATGTTCTGTTACTCAAATTCCATGGATGGCCATATTCATGTGAATCTAGTCTACCACATCACATGGTAGACTAGGTACATTTCTGGGATTCTTTTTAACTAGAATCAAAAATAATAATACATAAACCTATTTTACTATTTATTTGAACTACAGGTTCCCTCCTTTCTGATTTCACAAGTGCGCAAAATGAACGAAGCAGCTTTGAGTAATAACAAAAAGCAACTAATTTTCGATAAGAGTGTGCGGAAGTTATTGCGAAGGAAGACCATGGAAAGGGAAAGGCCAGAAAGGCGTGAGGTAGGTTTAACTGTTCTTCATACAAAGTTTAAAAGAATAAAGAAAAAAACATATTGTAGACATTCTGCTCTGTAAACATCCATTATGGGGCCAAAGAATGCTTTAACAGCATATCTACAATATATATAAACAGGATCTAACATCGGCCTGTTGTATATATCACACGAAAATAGGTGAGATTGTGCTGTCAAGTTACACCATTTGTAGTCTGGGATCCAGATGAAGAATGTTGGTCACTAGAAACATCTGGGAGCCTGAAAGTTTGTTTAGTAATTTAGAGGTGTGGTAAAATCTCTTAAAGAATAATGCTATTAACTTTCTAAAAATATGTGCAGCTCATAGATCTGTTTCCATTCAAATACCATATTACATTCATAGATAACTATAGTTAAGGCATTTTGAGACCTGTTTTGGTATTTAGCACATATACTTTATTTGTGTAAGAAGTAGATCAAAGCATGGACTCCCTTTTTTGCATTAATGTTTTAGTTACTACCGGTTGAGTATCCCTTATCTGAAAAGCTCGGGACTGGCAGAATTTCAGATAATGGATACTTACGAATGATAGATCATTTCAGCAGCACCAGCTGTAAAAATGATCTACATTACCTAAATTCAATCTGAGCAACTTGCTCACATTTAATTGAGGTAATATAGATCATTTCCAGCAGTGGACCTGGTGAACTTACCCGCTCCACGTTACTGCCAAGATGATGTGTCTGTCGCGTGTAGTCCCTCCCTCCTGTCGCAGCGCTCTGGGAATTACATTTCCCATGAGCGCTAGTTCCTCATTGACGTTTCCCGGGAGGGTGAAGCAAAGGAGCTTCACTGCCGGACACCAGGAAGGTGAGTATCCCTTATCCGAATTGACCCACATCTGAAGAAAATAATTCCAATTTTGGGTAATTTCAGTTTTTGGATCTTCGGTTAAGGGATACTCAACCCTATATATCATTCCCAGCCTAACCTTGGTTAAATGACTTTACAAATGTTTATTTTTCCAAGGCTTGTGTCTGTACTGTGTGTTGGCAACAATCTACCAGTATGTACCCCTTTGGGATTACACCTATTTTCAATCATCTAGTATAAAATGGCCATACAATTTAAATGGAAACCATTTATGTTGTCATTGTGAAAATGTATGTATCTAAAAGAGTATTGGTGTCAAAAACTGAATGTTTTTCCTCTTCATTTTGTCCTGAGTGATTGGTAAGCCATGTTAAACTGATCTAGTCCTGAGCCACACTAGTCCCTACACTAGCTATTACAGTTGTCTTGTGCT
This sequence comes from Pelodytes ibericus, assembly GCA_036172795.1. Classification (NCBI taxonomy): domain Eukaryota; kingdom Metazoa; phylum Chordata; class Amphibia; order Anura; family Pelodytidae; genus Pelodytes; species Pelodytes ibericus. Next base: position 75,895,171 of record CM069859.1, read on the forward strand.
ATTGTGTTTCAGCACTGTGATGTACCTGAAGGAGTGATAAGAGTTTACGCTCCACTACACTCAAAGGTTTCCATGGCAATCCAGCTGAACAGCAGGACGAAAGCCAAAGACATCCTGGCAAGGTTTCAATTTGAAAACAGGTGTGAAGAGATGCATGTTTTATTTTTACATTTATAGTTTTAATAAGTGTGTCCAGTTCAATAAATCTAAAGGTTTACCCAATGACGTTTTTATTATACTCAATATAATTCTTGTATGTGATATATTACTTTAAATTATTATTATTTATTTTATTTTTTTTGGATGTTGTTGAGTGATAATTTTTACTTTAACCTAATACACAATTCACATACACAGGGTCTCCACCTGCTTTAAACTACCTCCGTGCCTTGCCAGCCTATATGGGACCATGCATTCATTTAGACCCACGTTATGTCTAAAATGTTTTTTCACCTAATTTAATGAATTGATGACCACCATATAGGACGTGGTGCTTCACCAGATTCTGCTAGTGAGCTGGCTAAAAAGTATTTATGTTGGCTTTGTAGCACAAAACATTTTTACTATTAGCTGTTCATCCTTCGTTCACCTCACATAGGTGAACCAGAGTATATATTTTCTTCTGAATTTTGGTTTATATTTACAAATTCTAAGCTACCTTCTTCCAAAATTAATAGAATGGAAAGAGCATATGTACACAGTCCATAAAGTGAGTCATGAATCATCGTGTGGATGATGAACCTGTAGTTACTTACACCCTGTGCAGAAATAATGTTAACAGTAGTAATGCTCATGCCCAATAAAGAATGCTGAGACAGGGAGTCATGTACCAAACAAGTGCAGTGGGGGAAAAAGTAGATAAAACATGAGTAAGGAGCATTTTGCAACAATTTGTAACATTTTGCGCTTGATTTCCCTTATGTGCGCCACTTGCGTTTATTTTTATTAAGCGTGCATTTTTCCGTTAGCGCTAATAAATTGTGATTAGATTTGCTCTAGCTAAAGAATTTTGCGAATATTTTGTGAAAAATTATTTTTTGCATGTGAAAATTACACCAGCTTTTAGCAAGTGCTATCAAAAGAGGTAGAAAAAATATTCGCAAAATTTCCTGTTTTTATTCACAATTATGCCCGTTTTTATTCACAATTTGCGCGGATATACTATTTGAGTGTTAAATGTTTAGTACATTGCAATAGGAGCAAAGCGTAAAAATAGTTTTGCACACAAAATATATTTGCGTTTTTTTAGTACATGCACTTCATATTTACTAAATACCGTATTTGCACGATTATAAGACGAGGTTTTGTTCAGAATTTTTTTTTTTTTTTTCTTATAATCGAGGTCGTCTTATAATCTGACCTCAAATTGAGGTCAGATTATAAGACAGGGATCCAGGTCCCCAGCAGAGCTGCAGGGGACCTGGATCCCCCTCTCTAACAGCAGGGGATGTCTGCGCGATGAGCGCAGAGTCCCCCTGCTGCCGCCCGGCACGACCGCCGGGACTTCTATGATGAAGCCGGGTACTTCCGGCTTCGTCATAGAAGTCCCGGCGGTCGTGCCGAACGGCAGCAGGGGGAGTCTGCACTCATCGCGCAGACATCCCCTGCTGCCCCGCTAGCCACCAGGGAGAATCGATACGTGCAGACATCCTCCATGCTGCCCGACATGGCAGTCTATTATAATGGACCAGCT